>JAEQBH010001898.1:0-674691 GCA_016808115.1 Tetrastigma voinierianum | reverse complement strand
TTTAATTTGAATACTTGGCTTTTTTTACTCTTATTCCATCATTTAGATTTTGTTGAATATCAATAAAAATAAACTATTAAAAAGCTAGTCGGTTATTGGTATCATTTAACACATATTGGTACATGATTTTAATGTTGGTATTCTCTATCAAAATATTTATATGGTATGAAATTAAAATATCTCAGCCGCCTTGTCTGTTCTGTAAAGCTGCAGTCCAATGGGACAAGTATGTGAAGGAAATACTAATCCCAAAAAGAAAAAAGAAGTATGTGAAGAAAATGAACACTGGTGTTGAGGCAGTACAACATCTTCTGCTAGTCCTAAGCTAAAAAATTAGACGTGTTTTAACCCTGTTGTTGAGAAGATTGAATGATGCATAATTCCTAGAAAGTAGGCTTTTATTGGAGTCACTTAGATAAGTTCCCCTACCTTCTTTCCATTTTACGTTTTCTGTTCCAGTTGGGTTGGTTGAGAAACTGCTGAAGATGATTAGATTACTGTATTGAATTGGTCATCCTTGTGAAGTAAAGGTCTTGGGATCCATCTATCTTATTATTACATTCAAGAAGGCCTTAGTAGAAAAGTGGATTTAGCCATCTTATCCAAAATTAGGTGCCTTGTGGCATTTGTTGTGGTCTTAGCTTTCCACGGTGTTCATTTTGGTTCCAGAGGAATTTGGAAGGCTAATCTGAGTCTGATTGTATCTTGGGGATAAAGTTTTGCCATGGTCAATTTGATGTTTGAAAAGGATACCGCCTCAAGGGTACAAACATTACCTACTAACTATAGAGTCTTCCTTGGTTTTTCAGTTTGAGGAAGAATTTTAGGCCTCGTTTAGTTCACGAAAATTTTCAACTCTATCCAAAATTTAATACTTAAAATTTTCTAATTATTCTTAATCTTTAGTTTTCATTTTCGTAAAATACGTTGCATTTGAATTTGGTTGAAAATACGCCATTTTCAACCCCATTCGTATTTAATTTCTAGTTGAATTTAATTAAAACAAGGAAACGCACTGCTTTTCGATTCATATATAAAATGTTGAAATAAAGGAATTCATTTTTCTTGTTTTCAAAATTTGTTTTCGTCTTATTCTTGTGTAACTAAACGCTGAAGCTCCTTGTTTTCTTAAAAGTTTGAATAGAGAAAACAAAATTTTCTACCTACTAAACAAGTACTTTAATGATTTAGACCCGATTGTTATCTCAGATCTTCCAAAGATTGTCAGGAGCTGATCACCCGCATTGTGTTGCCTAAAAGGAGAGGGTATAGTCTCATTTCAAATTGGGGTTTATCTTTATTTATATATTTATTTATTTTAAATTAATCTCTGTAATTTCCAATTGAAGTGCTATTCAATGGCGTATGTACTTTTGAAAGTGTGCTTCTTCGTTAATTTTTTTATCTTTTATTTTTCTAACAAGACTTTGGGATGTTGTAAGGTCTCGTTAGCTTCACTCTAAAAATTTTAACTATATCCAAAATTATCATTTAAAATTTTCAATGATTTAATCTTTATTTTCATTTTAAAATACGTTTATTTCACTCGTAATAAAATGTTAATAAGAAAATCCGCTTTATAAACCATTTTCTTTAAATGAAATTAATGAAAACAATGAAAATGTGTTTAAATGCAAGTTACTATTCACAATCCCGTGTTTTCGTGTGAGCTCCATTTAAGAAAATCGGCTTCAAGACGAAGCGTAAGAAAAGAAGAATACCACAATCCCGTGTTTTTCGCTTTTATCCCAATCGATCAAACCCGTGCTTTCGATTTGACTGTAAAATGTTAAAACAACACGTGCAATGCTTTCTCGATTCATATATAAATGTCAAAATAATAATTCATTTTCTTTTCGTTTTCAAAATTGTTATTCGATTCTCGTAATTCAAACGTGTTTTCCTTGTTTTCAAAAGTTCAATGTATAGTAAAATTAAAATTTTCTACCTACTAAACAGGGCCTAAGTCTTCCTTGGAATTCTGTCTTAAATTTACCGTTTCGGCCATTAAAACACCACCTGTGGAGATGATGCCCTCTAATGTTCATCTTACAAGAGGTATAATAAAAAGTGCAAACCCTTGTCGTAAAACGCTCCTTGGTATTCTTCCTTGTATTTGAATTTCGACGTTACTATCATATACCTATGATGTTATAATACTATTCCAATTGAACTCACCAACTCGTTTTTACATCTTCTATATGAGTAAAATCTTTTATTGATTTGTTTTGATATGCTTCAGGAGGAGATCAAAGCACATGCATTGTGTTTTTGTTGCACTTAGTTGTCAAAATGCATCATCAATCTTCATTTCCCAGCAACATCAGAGACCCCAATGCCTGTGAAAATATGCTCAAGAAATTGTATCTATCTCCCTTTGTTGTCCAGAAAGAAGTACGTTGTTCAGGTCATTAGGAAACAAATCCAGCTAACTTTGGAGGCTGATGGGTAAATTGCCAAAAGCAAAATATGCCAATCATCTTTATAGCGGCTTGTTCGGATTCCGCCCTGCGTGCGTAAACGGCAATGCCACGAATCGACTACAAAAAATGAAGGGAAAAAAGAAAAACGAAGAAAAAGAAAGAGGAAGAGAGTTTCCTATGTTGAGTAACGGCTATGTTTCTAGTTTATTGGACATTTGGATAGATTGTCATTGTGTCTTTAAAGCCCCCTAAATGGGGTCTTGATTGTAACTTTGAAAGAAAGAAAGAAAGAAAAAAAAACAGCCATTCACGTATTTGATTGTACATGACTGAAAAGATATATTTGTATGCTTTTAAATTATTATTATTTTTTTTTTGTTTCTCTCCATTGTTGGGTTTCTTGACAGAGGGTCAGTGCCTTAAAATATTTTACATGGATTCTCTAACAGGTGACATAGAAATGGAGCCATTTCTTTGTGTATGGCGAATTTGGTGAGTTGAGGATTTTCTGTGTTTTTGGTTTATACCAAGGAATTAGGAATCGCATTTGTTAAGGGAATTTGCTGGTAATGGGATCTTAAAAATTCAAAATTCCTGAGGATCTGAAGTATTATTGTACAACGTATGTCAACATTACAACCTCTCTATTACTCCCTTCGTTTGAAAATAAATGACGTTTTAGAAAGTTTGTTTTGTTTTTATTTATATGTCGTTTTAAAAAATCAAGAAAGAATTTGTTTCCTTTTTTCAATTTTACCCTTATTCTATTCAATTACCTCGATAATTGATTTTTCAAAATTTTAAGTTATTTCAATGAGTATGAAGTATTTTTTACATATTTCCAATATAGTAAATTATTAATAATTAACATTCTAATCACATATGTTTTATAAATTTGTTTTAAGTAAAAAAAAAAAAAAATGATCTCCAACAAAAAAAATGGAGAGGTAAAAACTCCATAAATTTGGATTCTAAACCTTTGTTGTTTTAACTCTCATGATTAATCCTATTGGTTTATGCACAATTTTTGGTGGGAAATAAAATTATTTATAATTTTAAATTGAAAATTTTGGCACAAAAAAATTCTTGTTAAAAAAAGAATGAAGAGTGTCAAATTTTTGTTTGGAAGAAGATAAAAGAGTAAATGAGAAAAAAGATAATTTTTGAGAGAAGATAAAAAGTTAAAGAGAAAAAAAAGAGAGGATAATTTAGTCTTTTTTGTGGAGAAAGAGTGTTTTAATAATTTTATTAATATGTGTGTAAAAACCTTAAATGATAGTTATTTTCAAATAGAGGAAGTAATTTATTACTATTTATAATTTAACATGATATGTAACAATTATTCAAAATTAGAACTTAAAATCTTCTCAAATTCTGGCGCCTTTACATTTTCACTCCCCCTTGTAGTGGTACAACTAAAGATTAAAGGAGGTTCCAGTCCTAATGTGAAAAAGAAAACTTTTTTCTATTTTACAATGTTTTTATATAAAACAAGTATCATCTTATTTGATAATCTAAAATACTCTTAATCTATTTTAATATTTTAAAATATTTTTATTGTCTAATGCTTTATTTTTAATCATTTTACATATATGATTATTTCAAACAAGCTTTTGAAAACTAGAGAGAATAACGTAACGCACCATAATTTCTATTATTATTAAACAGAAAATAGAAAACAGGCTTTAGTAACCGAAAATAATTTTTTATTTTATCACAAGATTGCCCAAAATAAAAATTTGTCCTTGAAAATAGTTGTCAAAAAAATAAAAATAAAAAAGTTGTCAAAGAAAAACACAGCACATCATCGGCTTTACACATCCCTTCCGACCCTAAATCTTACTCTTATCATCAGTAGTTCAGCGGCGCACGAAAGTTCATTCTCATATTTAGAACAGTTTTTACACCATTGGGATAAACGATTTTATTTCTTAAAGATAATGTACTTCGACAATTTTTTAATTCACACAAATCCCAAAAGATAAAATCACCATCTAACGGTGTAAAACTCGTTCTTATATAAGAACGAGCTTCTATAACTGAACCCAAGTTCCAATTATTATTATTATTATTATTATTATTTTTGCTATTTCTGCTGAAAATAACTTGACTGGTTATACATTATTATGTTAAAATCGGGATGCTCAACATCACAGACCACATTGCTCTCCAAATTAAAATTAAAATTAAACATTAGGGTCAGCAATACCCACAATCTATGCCTTCCATATCCCCTTTTTCTCCAGCATTTCGTTGCCCTTGTGGTCCACTCAAATGGTAAAGCATGTAACTGCACGTAGAAAGATCGAATCCATAACAAAGTACTACAATGAGTACTACAATGTAATATGCATAGTGAATAGATATCAAAAAAATCATTTCGGTCCCCTTCCTGATCCCTAACGTACTAACTCAGAGAAATTTATCCACACACATCATTCAACCATATAAACAGGAACCCATGATTATATCTTTCAATCTCTCTTGTGGCAGCACACATGCAAACAACTTCACAGTAGACCAAGTCCTCCAATATTATCAATCACTACCCAATTGATATCACCGAATTGAATAGCGGAAATGCATGTTTTTGACATCCTCATACACGGCCAGTAAAGATTCTCTCGTTGTTCTTGATCGTGAGACTCAAACCCTGACCTTCCCTACGCCCGCCAACTTTAATCACGAAATACGATTCACGCCCCATCGGGTAAATGGATATACATGTTAAACACTAAGATATGATGATATATTTAAACCCTATGTATCAACAGCTCCTCTTTATTGAAAATTAAAAATGCATACTGGAAAAAAATGTGCAAACTATTGAATTGATCCCACTGAAGTGGTTTCTCTCCAATGATTACAGAGGACTCTGAAAAGATCAAGATCCTAAAATAATGTCAGTAACACCCATTAATCACATCACTGGGCCATTTTTACAGCCAAAATGACTTCCCATGAACCAGTACATGGTTTCCATTACAGATTTCCAACAAGAAAAGAAAAACTCTGTTCATGCCATGAGAGGTTAGTCCTAGGATTGCCTGATATTCAAAATCTCCCTACCCTTTACTTTCTTGTCATCTAAAACACACAACACAGATGAAAATGTAACCATGAAATAAAAGAAGCTAGAATATAAAGCTACCAGTATCAACAAGATTATCCCCTCAGTTATACAACTAACCAAACAATCCTAATATCCCTGAACGAGTTGCAAGTAGAACAAGCCACTCGAAAAGATGGCTACTACTAAAGAATGCATGTGAATTTGCAACTTTTTCATCCGTTTCTACTGATGCAGATAGGCTATTCCAGCTCTCTTCATCCAGAACGTATGGACTCGGGATTCCATAATCCATTGCCTACATTCTGGAAATATGATCAAAAGATCATTCGCTGGATTCCATTTCTAATTTTTCTCACTCAACATACAAACACAATAACTTCACTATAAAACCCTAACATCCAAAATAAATAAATAAACAAACAAAATGGGCTCTGCGAGAATGTAAGCTGCTTGGTGCCTAAGAAAGCGTAAGAAGCTAAAATCATGATTATCAGATCAATAAGCCCCTAAATAGAAGTGTATTTCGGTAATCAATTCCAATCCCTTCTATAAACAAAAGGAACACCAGAATAAACATCAGAACCTGATTTTCATTTTTTTGTTCTTCATAGGTAAAAGAACAGGGGGCTTCATGTCGGCAATGTTGATTGAACTGGCATTCTCCACTTCCATCAGAAACATAAGGCAAATTCAAACGAAATTCCGATCGATATTCTCACAAGGATACAAAAGAATCTTTCCAAGAGAGAGTTTGAAGAAAATTAGAATGAGGAAACCCTAGAAATGGAAAAGACGAAGCAGTGGGGGAGCAAATAGGGGACACTGCTGATGTCGGAATCATCGAAATCGTCCTCGAAGCTGTTGAAGAAGTCGGCGTCGGCGAGCTTGTTATCGACGGAGATGACACTCTCACCGAAGATCTCGAGAGGATCAACGTCGTCGACATCCATGGCGACCGTGGCTCCCTGGTCCTCTAGTTCTGCGTAGTACTCCATCGGCGCTAGCCTCATCCCTCTCTTCTCTCTCTCTCTCTCTCTCCTTCCTTTCTTCTGACTTCACGAGTTCAGAAGCCGGAGTCCATGGGCGGCAATGCTACTAAAATGATTTATATTTGATTTTTATAATAATAATTTTTATTTCTCTTTTTTTTTTTTGAATATTTTTTTTTTCTCTTTAGGTTTTGCAAAAGGTTTTAAGATTGATATCTCATATGGAGATGACTTTTTTTTTTTTTTTTGCCTCTATTCATGTATCTACTTGGTCAGTGGCGGATCCAGAAACTCCGAGAGGGGGGAGGGGGCGAATTCGCTAATAAATTAATTTTTTTTTTTCTGAAAATATATCAATAAATAGAAATAAAGTACGAACAATTATATTAATAAAAGTTTAAACTTGAAGGATAGAAAAAGTACAAATCCAAGCTACACTATGTTTTAGGTCATGAGATATTCGCATCATCCATATTTTGAAAACGATTCAAAATGAGTTCATTGTCACAGAATCAAATATCTCCTTTTCTAGCGATACAACTAAACCTAATATTTAACCATTCATCCCCATTCCTATTTCCTCGCAAATCAGTTTTCACAGCTTTCATAGCAGAAAATACTCTTTCAATAGATGTTGTCGCAACAGGTAGAAGTAATGCCAATTCAACTAAACGATAAAACCATCGGAAAAACTCTATCTTTCATGGGCTTTTCATCTTTCTCTCGCAGACTTTCCAAGCCTTCCGTGATTAAAGAATCGACCATCTATTCTCATATCAGCCAAGAAAAGACAGTTCCCCCAGAAAGAATGTGCGCCGCATTTCAGGAAGTTCAATGATAAAGATCGCAAGACGCCAAGCAAGCTTATCCATATCAAAATTTTCGAGAATCCATTTTCGATCAAGACATGCAATGCAATCAAGAATCCGCCATTGCTTTGTGAGAAACAAATGATTCATCTCTTGTATAATTGAATCAATAAATCCCAACAAAATATTAATAGTACTAAATTAAATATATCGGTGACAACTTTATTTAAAAAGAAATAAATAAAGTCATGTTTTTCGGGTATACTTCACAAAATATTTCCACTTCTAATGATGATAGTTTATGACTGTTTGTCCATCCCTCTTCATTCGAACTAGTCTTGGTACAATGTCTTCCATATTAACAATTGAAATTTTATTAGCTTGACAAAACGTCTCTACTTCATTCAACAAACCATCCCATCTAGATTCTCTTAGACTTGTAACCAATTTCACAGCCTTTGATCCTAATAATAGCATTTAGAATATTTGAATCTTTCTCTTACAAAACCATAGATAATCTATTTGTCATTCCTAACAAACGTTTCATCAATATCATAGGAAAAACAAACTCAAAAGTCTCAATCCTTTGGTACAACCCCCTAACTTGAGCTCTTGATTCGAGTTGAGTGCTGTCATCAAACACAATTTGTAAAACTTCCAACACCGAAATACATTCAAGAGGCGAACAATGTTTACACATACAGACCCCATCGAGTATCACTGTCTATGCAAAGAAGTCTCTTTGATTTTTCTCAGACCAGGTTATTTCTCCATTCTCAAGACGTTCTACACCCTTCTCTCTCATGTTCCTTTGTCGGTTCATCCGACCTTTGCAAGATGATCCACATGTATTCACAATCATAGCAAGTGTAACAAAAATCACAAGTATATCGATTTGTTTTGCATACATCAACAATTACTTCAACCGGTTGATGCGCAAAACAATCAACATACCATGCGCATGATTTTCCTCAAAATAAGTGACTTCATTAAACTTGCCTCAGATATTTGGCAGACGATCATACCCTTGACCTCTCAATCTCGCATTCAAGACAAAACCATATTTAGCAAAGAGATATCTACAGCTTCCTTCAAACATTTTGTCGATAGTCTCCTCACGGAACCAAACCTAAAATCGCTCAATTATTTCTCCACACTTGGTTCACATATCTAATCACAATAAATGCATTTGTTTTTTCACCGAGCAATCAATAGCTTCATCAACCATAATAGAAAATGACTTGTCACCAAGATCACCTAACATTGCAAGTGTAGTTTCAACAACACAAGCATTAATCATGTCTTTTTGAATTAATGGAGCTGGCCATCCGGTTATCACTCGGAGCATTCTTCAAAACAACATTCCCGACCTCCTCATTCCTTAAGCTATACCAATGCACTAAAGACTAAATTAAGGGGGTATATATAGGCCTTATTTTTTTTAAACCAATGTCTTTTTAAAAGACTACATTTTGAGTCTTTCTAAAAGAAAACATTTCTAAATAGAAATAGCAACTCTTATTTGACTAGCAAAATAAATTTTCTAAATTAAATAAATTAACTACTACTTTGACTTGAAGGACAAATCTTTAAAAAATAAAACAACTTCAAATCAAAATAGTAACAAGACTCAAAATATTTGGAAATAAAAATATATTTAGTGTTTCCAAGGTTTCACAAATTATCGAATATGAATTTTCCATAATTAAGATTGAATTCCCAAGGTTTGTTGTAAAAGCTCATGCATCAACTTTTGAACTTCCTTGTTGGCTCCAATTCTTCAAAGGCTTGATTTGACTTGGACTCTTCTTTAAAAGCTTGGTTGGCCCAAACAAACTCCTTCACAAGTCCATTGCAAGCCTCTTGAAGCTTTTTGGCCCTTACTCTTGTGATTGGCCTAATCTGCATTTGAAGCAGATCCTTTGTGCTTTGATTTTCATCATTCCCCCCTTTCTCGAAAAGATTCGTCCTCAAATCTTAACCATAATGTTGTTGATGACATGAAAATAAATACACATCCTCCATTAACCATCCTTTTTGGATACAAGTAATACATGTACAACACATGAATTAATCAATTCCTCCACTTGGCATTGAAGCTCCTTTGTCTACTTTGGTGGCAAACTACTAGGACCATCCTCGAGGAATACATCCTTAAACTCCTATAACAAAGAAGAAACAACACTAGGCAAAGAAGAGTCAAGATCATTAATGTTCAAAAGCATCTCTTTGTACAAAGATACAAATATAAGCTTGTTAGAATAAAAAGCGCTAATGATCTCACTCTTTTTTGTATAGAAGTTTTTTTTTTTTTTTTGTTTCTTCTCCTTTTTCTTTGTCTACTTCCTGATATTTTTGTCATTTCTCCTTTTCATTGCTCACTTGATCTTTTTTTCTTTACTCTCTTTCTTTTCTCACTGCCTTTCAATTTCTTTTTCCTTTGTTTTTCTTCCTCTTTTCTTTCTTTCTTTCTTCTCATTCTTTAATCACACCCCGCTTAACCTCACTTGATCTTCATACACCTATTTTGATGTCAATGGTGCAAGAGTTACAAGCTTCTTGTCCTTCATGAAACTGAAACGATTCTTGAAACCATCATGGTTGCATCTCAAATCAAATTGCCAAGACCTGTCCAATAAGATGTGAGAAGCATACATAGGGACAACATCACAAAGAACCTCATCATGATACTTCCCAATTGAAAATGACAAAAGCACTTGCTTTTACACTCACTTCCCTACTATCAATTAACCACTGCAACGTATATGACTTATGGTGTTTAAGTGTTGGTAATTGTAACTTCTCAACTAACAAAGCACAATGTTCCCCTGTTGTTGCCCAACGACATCCTCCTTCACTTAGACATTCAAAACACGCCTTGTCATCAATGTCTCTCCTTTAATAAGATATTCTTCTTTACCTTTCCATTCATTCTAAGCTCTTTCATGATTCAAGGGTCGTTTCTAACATGCCTCTCTTTGTCTTGAGTTTGAGGAAGTAATTTGTCTCAAAGACTCATTTTGTTCAATCCGATCTCGCATGTTATTTATCCAAACCTCCAATCTTGTAAAGTGTTGTTGCATTACTTGTAGTATGAAAGATTGGTCCTACCTCAACTCCCTATTTGCATTATCAATTCTTGAAGAAATGATCAAATCAAAAGGAAAGAATTAAAAACAGAAACCTCACAACACTCCCTCACGTGTTTCACTCACACTTTTTTTTTTTACACAATATTTGGCTTTTTGATAATAAAAATCACTCTTTCATTTTTTCACTCTTGAACTTACTTCTTTCAGTTCTTATTTGAACTAATAAAGCTAGATCAAAGATCAACCCGAATAGGAATCCAAACAATGCTCAAAATATTACAAAGTGAGGATACTAAAAGGAAGAATATGTTGTCTCTCTTTCTTTCTTTTTTGGATGATTCTTTTTTTTTTTTTTTATGTTTTTTTTTGTACTCAATAAAATGTTAAGCAACAAGAATTAAGATAGATATCGAATTGATGTTTGAAAACCGAAGCTTTGATACCAAAATGATGCGAACCCTGCTGCATTTTGCTTCGAGATCCACAAATTATTGCGGATTACTTCAAGGATCTTCAAACATGATCTAGAATAATGGACCCATCCCCTTGACTATATTGAATCAAGAACCATAAGTAAAAGATGCCGCTCGCTCCTTTGGTTATAGAACCAAAAGCCGTAAGAACAAAGGAAAGTAACCTCGTCCCCTTGATTATAAAATAACCAAGAGCTGTAAGTTTGAACACTATAAGGAATTAATCTTAATAAGCTTGAAAGTTCTCACAAGAACCATAAAGTGAAGAAAACCTCACAAAAGAATTTTTATTCATCAATGTCTCTCCAAAGATTACATTAAGAGGGGTATATATAGGCCCCATACTTTATAAATCAAATAAAACAACTCTTACTCTGACTTGGAAACAAGACTTTCTAATTTAAATAAAGCAACTCCTAAAATAAAATATTTTTAAAAAGAAATAGAAACTCCTATTTGAATAGCAAAACAAACTTTTTAAATTAAATAAAGCAACTACTATTTTGATTTGGTGAACAAATCTTTCTAAAATAAAATACTCAAAATCAAAATAGTAACAAGACTCAAAATACTTGGAAATAGAAATATATCTAGTATCTCTAAGGTTTCACAAACTCGAATACAACTTTCTTTCTATAATTAAAATTGAATTCCCAAGGGTTGTCAGGTAAGCTCATGCTTAACTTTGAACTTCCTTGTTGGCTCAAATCCTTCTCTAAAGGCTTGATTTGACTTGACTTTTTTAAAATCTCGATTGACCCAAATAAACTCTTCATGCCCCCATTGCAAGCTTCTCAAAGCCTTTTCGGGCCTCGCTTCGTGATTTGACCAATCTGGCATTTGAAGCGATCCTTTTTGCTTTGATTCTCATCATTGAACACTCTACCACATGAGCTAGACATGATGCTAATTTTTTCTTTGTTCTTTAACAACAAATTAAAAACAAGATGTTGATCTATTTAATTAAATTTAATCAAAAGTGGGGTTGAATTGTTTTACAAGGTTACGCTTGGAACCTTAAAGTACTAGCAGCGAAAAAAACGCAAGGAAAACGATTTTCTCATGTTTGGTTCATCTGTGGAAAATATAAAAGAAAATAAAATATAATCAAAATTTTACATATTTTTAAATTTCCTAGTCCTTATATAATAGAGAGAAACAAATCAAACAAATTTGAATAAAACATATAGAATTAATTTATTAAGTGCTGGTGATTTTTGTGAATTTCACTCACATACATAATGACAAATAGAAAACGCGTGGACGTGCAAAGAAATTATAGTATTTCCAAACTTAAATTGTGTCGAAATCAAACTTAATCGTGATGAAAATTAGGTTCTAATTCCCTTGATAATTCCTCAGAATCTAAGTTAAAAAATGCCACAAAAGTAAGTCGGGAACTTAATAAAATTCAAAAGGTCAGAGAACTACAATAGAAATTGCCGGAAGGAATTGTCAGATTTCACTAGAAAACCGAAATGACAGCATCAAGAAATAAAAGATACTTAAAATTCTAACAGAATGATTTAAACCGCTAGAAGTGATTCATTGTTGTCGATTGATCAAGCTTGTCGATCCTTCTTCCATCAAAGCTCTTTATTCTTTATAGGCGTTCTAAATAATCACTCAAAGGACCATATTGTATGTATTAAAAGTTCGAATATCATTTTTGTTTCATTCTCACTATGAAGCACAATGTTCGCTACTACATGTACTGCTTTGAATTTGAAGTAAAATGATCCTAAGACCTACTTTATTTATTTGACAATAGATATTGGTAACAGGTATAACACTAGGAAATGTATGTGTTTGAGAAAACAATGGCTAAAAAGCTTACTGTCTTAACTCAAAACTTAGGTTAGTACAATTTCCATGCTTTTAAGATTATTTTCGCTTTAAGTTTATTGATCATTTATGTCGTAGGTTTGCATGATCTTTAGGTGATGCCCAACATCTCCTCTACATGGTAGAGAAATATCAAGCAAGGTATTTTCCATCAAGGAAACTATTGTGTGGCTCTCTGTTATTAAACCTTTTCTATAGGTTAGAGAAGACGAATAATTGGAAACACTAAAAAACTTAGATGGAAAAGTGACTTCACACTCGTATTCTCTCCGCAAGCGCACGAGTTGTACAAGTACTAAAGTGGACTTGAAAGTCCGGATATCGATCTCATAAGGAATGGACTGTAGTGCTTGAATAACCAAGTACCTTAACTAATTGAACTTCTCACCATTTAAGCTAATAAAAACGCTTGAAATGAGATTTTAAGAAACTAAAAACAAAATAAAAAATAAGGGAAAGATTAATGCTTAATTGCACAAATGTGGACGCCCCCAAAACCCGGGAGGTCTGCTGACAACCCACAACTCCGTTTAATATCAGCGAATGCTCAGAACCCGACACGACTCACGAAAATCGCGTAGCCTCCTCAGACGGAGCGCCCCACCCGAAGGCATTCCAACTATCCCAAATGGGCCAATACGAATTCGCATTAACACTCACAAAACATATACCCAACTATATCCACAATACCAAAGAGCTATTTCATTACTTTTAATACAAATACATATTAAAATCTACAATTTAATACATATTAAACCAAAACATCAAAGCCACAACCCGATTTTCTTCGCAAGATTCCGGGCCTCAGGATGAGCCGTCTCCCTCGCGCCTCCTCGTACCGGAAATAATATAATTCCTCGACATGAATAGCTAACGCCTATGAAGGGAATCACCCTAAATGGGTTATTCTCCACCTAAGTGCATATGCGTAATGCTCCAATGTAAACACACACTCAAGTAAACGCGCCGAGATCCTACTCGAATCGCCTACATGCGTCATCCTCTCATGTCTCGAGTCCTCACCGACTCCCCACACTTGCCTGGCCATGTATGAGAAAATAACTCATTTTCAAACAAAACCCCGTTGTTATTGAAATACACTACCGAACGTGTTTCCAGAAAATTACGGACTACCGAGGCGACGTTGCCGAGAATCCTCCCGAAACAACTACGATCCTCATCCGAAGCCGAGCATACGTAATCGCCTCCCAACCCCATTCTCCGAAAAATCATCCTGTGAAATTTCTTTCGCAACCATTTTCAGTTTTTCTAGAAAATCCATGTCATGCACACACACCTAGTTTCTAGGTAACCCCGGTGCATATGAAATGCATTATGCCATTCAACACAATTCATATAACACATGCAAATATATTTTCATGCATATATTTACATAATTTAAATTACACAAACATGTTATGCAATTTCACAATCTATTACACAAAAAATTAGCTCACGTGAGCTAATTCTCTATATTACACCATAAATTCTACTTGAATTACTCAACCAAACACATTTTCTCACAATTTATTTCGTGAACACTATTCACATGAACAGTGAAACCCTCGGGTTACTGTTCACGGCTAATCACCAACATCGGTTCCACTTTGTGAATTCGAATTTCATAGCCATTTCCCTACTTCACACATCAGCAATTCATGAATTAATTGATTAAACCATATACTCAAGTTAGAATCTCCCAAACGGTCCGTGGATCCGTCACCCGACCGCTTCAAGTAGGCTCCATAAATTTAACACTCGTCCCAAGCTGACCGATCAACCACTGCTCCGCGCCTCAAAGAATCAAACATTACTAAACACTTAAACAAAGTGTAATTTCAAGTGTGATAAAACCCCTACCTCACCTGAAATATCGAACCCAAGCAGTTTCCACCTTACGCCGTCGCTTCCTCGCCATCGTGTAACGCCTTCCTTCTTGCTCCGAAGGAATCCGACGGTCCGATCGCCCGTGATTTTAGAGAGAAGTCATACTCTCTCTCACTAGGTTTTCAAAAACTTAAGCTTTTGTATCTCCTTTTTCCCTTTTCACGTTTTGGTCTTTGGTTTGAAGGAGGATGACACTATTCACTATTTCGTCTTATTATCAATTATCTGACCACCAATGCCTCAAATTGGATTTTCGATACATTCGACACTATCTCGGCCGTCCCATTTCTATCATCTCTTTTTACTCATGCAATATGTCACAGAGTACATGTTACGTATGACTTTTTGTCACATCACATTTGCTTACAAGACTGATACTGATGCCTCAAAATGTAAATCCCACCGTTTTGAATTAATCGAAACGCGGTTAGCTAGATTTCTCGCTGAGACTTATTCCAACGATGAAATCCGTTTTGTCATCCGAGATCTAGAAAAATTTCGTGTTTTGATCGAAATTACGATTTTGCCATTTTTCCAGAAATTGGAATTTTCTCTGGTCTTACAGAATGAATCAAAATTGAAGAAAGAACTCAAAGATGAACGATACTAGGGTTGATTGTCTCGATTGATGTATTTTGATTTATATGTATTAAGCACGAGTTAAGTGAGCGTATACTTATGTTGGTTCAAGGAAGAGGGTATGAGGTTTATACTCTCACATTTCCTCAATTTCAAGACACCAACTTCCTATTTACCGCTGTGTCCTCGAATGTGGTACTTGTATGTCTTTCCTGGGTAACCTATTGGTCCCCACTCAGTCCTTACAATAAAGCACTACCCGAATCGCGCCAAATCGATCACCGCTTAGGTCCTTATTCAGTTCTCACACAAAGTCGACCGTGTCTTACCCTAATGAAATCCATTCATTACTAGACATTTCTAGTTCCTTAATTTCTTTAATTAGTTGTTGATTTCTTCAATTAAAACATTGCATGAAATAAGGTAACCCATGGATGATTTCCAATGTCACTATGTCCCTAAGTGAATCTCTCAAAGTTCGTCTCAAATATACATTTCAACACAAATTAATTGCAAGAAACTCAGAATAACTATGTCAGATACCAAATCAATATCAACATAGGCACACATTCACAAAGTCATTCTAAAATGATATAAACTCAAACATCAATCTTTAAATAATCAACCCTAAAAGAATAGTTTAGCTATTCGTTACAAATAATCAGATTTTGTCCAACTATGTATATTTCAACAATAATCAAGAAAGAGATGAGAAGAGGATTCAAAGTTAGAGATACAAAACAAATATATGATGAAGAGCTCTCAAAACTTCGATTCTATCTATAAGGGATCCTCTAGCTGGTTGATTCTCCAAAAAAGTCTTCAAAACCAAGCAAAAACAATCCAAAATCGTAACCCAAGGTTGTTATAAGAATAAGAGGTAGAAACCCCAGAGGGTGTTCTCTCAAAAATCCACCCTAAAACATGTATTTATAGTGTTCAAGAAATGGGCCCCAAAAGAGCCTAAAATTGGTTTAAAAAATGCTCATTTTTAGGCCTAAACGTCGTCATGTCTCGACATGATTGCATGGGAGATTTCAGCAATTTTGCCGCGATGCCGCGATATGGGATCCTGCTTTCACCTAATAATTTCAAACGATCATAACTCTTTCATCCGACCTCAAAATGCAATGATTTTGGTCTCTATAAAAAGCGAAGAAAGAGTAGAATCTATTCATATCAAGCTTGGAATCATTGAAGCCCATTAGATAGACTGAAAATTAACAAACATTGAGAGGTGCTCCATGTGGTGTCTTAGAAAATCCTCCCTTTGACTTCACGAGGCAATATTTTTTCGCTTCAATCAATTTGGTGATTCGGGAATAAGTGGAAAGCTTGAGAAGTGCGTAATCCATTGTCAGGGTAGAACAAAGCCACTTGATGCAACCACACAAAAAAAAAAAAAAAAAAATCAAAAGATCGATGTTTGTCAGGTGTAGTGGCTTCTTGGTCATCTTATTTGGTTCAATTTAACCTCCTTTTGTTCCTTTTCCAAAGTTGTCTAGTTTCACCAAAATGAGGCATTTAAACATTAAAACTTAATAATCACCATCAAAATCATTAAAATGCATAGAAAATGGGATGATAACCACAGCAAAAATGCACTCATCACCCTCCTTGTAGATTCGACATTGAATGTGTTTCTTTGTCATTCCCATAGTAGACTCTTTCTATCATTACCCTTGTGGCCTAAGCCTCGAGGGTTCAATGGTGATCCCCTTGTAAATGTGGCCTTCATCTATTGTAAATTGTTGCTCTTTCACCTCCACAAGACTTTTCTCCATGTCCTTTGACTTGAAGAAGGGTGGCAAAGTCAAAGAAGTAGTAAAACAATTTAAGGAAATAGGAATTGTATACATATGAGAATACTTCGAATTTGTTTCTTTTCTAAACTGCAAATAGACTTAGCATCCTCTGTAGCTCTTCTTCCAAATTTTGTTTTCTTTAGATTGGGTGTTGCTTCTTCTATTGGATCCAATGATTCATTGGTTTCTTCCTTTGGTGCTTCTTTGGGTGCTTCATTGAGTCACATTGTTTCTTTGTCTCCGCATTCTTCAGTTCGTGAGCTGGGAAATTTCTTATGCCGCACCACATGTCATTCGCATGCAGACTATAGGAGAAATTATAAATCTTGAAGGCATTTTCCTCCTTAAAGGATTGTTCATGCCCGTTTTCCTCGGAAAAGCATGTCTCTTTTGGAGAAACATTCTTTTCCTTTAAGAATCTCTCATCCTTTTGCTTCCTCGCCCGAGCCCCATTGATATTTTCCTAGATGAATGGTTCGATACCATCCTTTTTCTTTTCCTTGATCAAGAGATAATTTATTTTGCAATTAGATCATTTTTATGTCAAACATCGCTACATCCATACTCTTCATCTTAAGGCTTAGTGGAATTCCCATCGCCTCTTTGAATTCATCACTACTTTCAAGTCAAAATCAATTGTGCTAATTAGCACTGTGGGAATGTGTCTTCACCAATCACCATGACTTTTCTCTAAGGAATTTCATCATGACTTCCTTTCCCTAGGGACTTAGTATTCTCTTGTTGATCCCATTCGTAATATTCTTGGAACTCTAGCAAGAATTAGCACTCATGATTCCGTGACTTGTGGGATACTTACAATAAATGTTTTCTAAGCTCCTCTTTGTCGAGTTACATCCTGAGGAAAAGTGATGAACTTCTCCTTTACAATGATTTCCTCAGTCTTTGCCACATAAAATGTATATTAGACTTGTGTATTGGAGGCTTGTGACTTCTTCCATATGTCATGTGTCTTCTCCACCAATAAAGGGCTAGTGAATGACCCTATACTTGGAAGACTGCTAATATGAGGATTTAGTGTAGGTGCCCCAAGCCTCCAACAGAATGAAGTGGTTCATTATTGACTCCAGGTCGTGTAGTTGGGTTGGTGTGAGAAAAGACATTTTGAGGAGTCACTATTATGATAGTATTAGGATGTCCACCAGTTACACTCATCGGATTGTCAACCTGCATATGTGAGTGGTGAAACTCATCAGCTTCACGAGAATTCCCGTAGTACTGCCCCATGAGTTCATCAAATGGTTACTTTGCAGGTCCAAAAGTAACTTTATGTTTGGTTTGTCTCACTTCTCCTATAACTCTCAAGATTTTCTCCAAGAGTTTCACTTGGGATTGAGTTTGTTGTTTGCGCTCTTCCACAATGGTCTTGGCCTACTCGGTCGCTATTTTGGCATGTTCCTCCATCACGACCTTGGCTTGCTCAGCCATGACTTTGGTTTGTTCAACAATAGCTCTAACTTGGTCATCCATAGCCTTGGCTCAGGTGGCTATTCTTCAAGACGTCATGGTGGTCATCAAGCTCTAGTTCTTCAATTCCCATATCAAATGCCCAAAATCATCAAATTTATTAGCAAATGATTCGTCACCATTGCCGAACAATCCTTCATGTGTCGCTTTTGTAACATTAGGATTCGAGCTCCCAAGACTCTACAAATATTTTACTCCACAACGTTGATGGCATCTTCAAAGAAAGATAAATATCCCACTCCGCATGCCAAAATATGTTAATGATTTTTTGTGAATTTCATTTCAAATATACATAATGAAAATTAGAAAATGCGCTGGATTTGCTAGGAACAAAGCACACTAAAATCAAATTGCAATCGAAATCAAACTTCTAATTAGGACAATAGGTTCCCCGTTCCCTTGACGCCTCGTAATCTAAGCAAAAATGCCACAAGAAGTAAATTAACTTAAAATAAATCAAGGTTGTAGAAACTATTGTAGAAATCAAGGAGTTGGAATTTCTGTATTTCACTAGGCAAACTGAAATAAATGAATTATTATAGAAATTGTTGTAATTCACTATTAGAAAACTCGAAATGACAACTTACTGCTAAATAAATGAAAAGTTAAAAATTCTATTGGAATTAAACTGCTAGAAGTGATTCATTGTTGTCGATTGATCAAGGCCTGACCTTCTTCCCCAAAGCTCTCTTCTATTATAAGCGCTTTGAATAATCGCTCAAGTTCTCCACTTCCCTTTCTCTCTAATACCTCACCTCCTCGCACCCGCCTACGCCTTCTTGCTATCTCCCAAAGTTTCTCTATTTTCTTGCCATCTCCTGAAAAAGTCTCATTTATCTTTTGCTGGCCAATTTTTAAAAATTTTAAAATTTCAAAAATACCCTGGACTTTTTATATGGGCTTTTCAACTAGGTTTAGACTTATTTTACTTGGATATTTAACCTTGGGCTTAGGCTCAATCCTAAATAAACATTGGTCATGCCAAATTAAATTTGAGTACAAACAAATGCCCCCGCATATATTGTTGCCCGAGGACCATATTATATGTATTAAAAGCCTGAATATCCCTTTCTTGGCCTTATTCTCACTATGAGGCCCAATGTTCAATTACTATATGTACTGTTTTGAATTTGAATTAAAGCGGTCCTAAGACCTACTTTGTTTCTTTGACAATAGATATTGGCAACATGTACAACATTGGAGAAATGTATGAGTTTGAGAAAACAGTGATTAAAAAACCTATTTTCTTAACTCAAAACTCAAGCTAGTATAATTTTCTCATGCTTTTATAACATTATTTTTGCCTTAAGCTTGTTGAGCCTTTATAAGCCATAGGATCGACATGATCCTTATCTTTAATATTACGACCAACTTAGCTAGAATAACTTAAGACTAGAGTGGGAAAACTCAATTTTAAAAGAATTTTCATTTTTATTGCAAAATGAGTATGTACTATACCCATTAGTCTATTCGGTGTTCTTCTAATTGTATTAACTTTCAAAGGTCCTTAGACAATCCCAAAGTTGCTTCAAGTTTAATATATATCTAATTGGTAACAAACAAATAATCTGACCATACTCATACACAAATAAAGTTACAGTTTTGATATTGAAAACATAATGGTAGCAAATCTCTCAATACATTCCAATGAAATGGATCTTTGATAGACATAAGTTAAAAAAAAAATCGTTAACTCTCAAAATACTCTATATTACTCTGTTTGCGTTTTCCTTTATGACTTTGTATTTAGGGAGAATAGGCAACTTGTTTTTTTTCTGTACAAGGCACAAAGTTGACATACGCCTAAAAATTAATTATAATAATAATACTCTACATTATTCTTTTTGCGTTTTTCCTTTAAGACTTTGGGTATTTGAAGTAATTGCTTGTCCTGCTTCCACAATGCAACAAAAACACATCTCTCAATAATAATAAATAAATAATTAATAATTAAACCACGCTCCGCTAGAAACTTAAACTTTTGTAGGCTCTTTTAAGGTTCCTCTTCCTTTTTATTTAGGTGGAGGGTACGTGACAATTCAATAGTTTTAAACTTAATAACAGAGAGAACCAATCAAATTTCTAACTAAGTTTAAGGTTATAACCTGAATGTATGAACTGTCTCCACTTCTTACAAATCCCTATTTCTGAAATGTTGGACCCAACTTGACAATTATAACAATACACCCAAGTATACATCATAAAGATTTTAATTTGACAATTATGACAATACACCCAAGTATACATCACAAAGATTTTAACCTTACATAAAAGGGGATTGACATTAGCCAATAGATATTGCCTTTGTCAAGAGAGTGAGGAGACAAAGGATCACATTCTTCTTCATTGTATGAAGACTAGGGTATTATGGAAGCTGCTCTTTTCGTTTTTTGGGGTATCTTGGGTGTTACCCTCTCCTGTTCGGGACACCCTTTTGGGTTTTTAGTTGAGTTAGTCTTCATTGTAAAATAGTGGAGAAGAGTGTGGAAAGCGGGTCCCTTGTATATTTTCTTGGATGATTTGGAGGGCTAAAAATAACATTGTATTTAGGAATGAAGATTGTCCTTTCAAAAGATTGAGTATTTTTTTATACATCTTCTTTAGTTAGAGACCACCCTAAAGGATAATTCTTGTGAACACCAAAATGGTGTTCTTCGTACATTTGGTTCCCCTCTGGTTTTGAAACCGCTACTATTCTAAAAAACAAGCGAGAACAGCGAAATAAATGAGTTAACACGTTTATTCCTAGTTTTTTTGTTATGAAAAAAAAAAAAAAACGAAATTCAGTAACGAAGAACAGTTTTAGAAATGCCAAAATAAGGTTTCTACGCTTTCAAAAACATGAACTAAATAGACAGACTTCATGTTTTCAAAACTGTCTTCTCAAAACAGTTCAAAAAACAAGGACCAAACAAGCCCTCGCGATAAGTTTGCCATCGCTTTATGTAGTATCACTAGCTGTAATGTATATGCTTGGTGTTCAAAGAAAATATATAAATTTTTGTTATCATAATAAATAAAGGGTTTTGTTTAGGTATTATTATTTTGATAAGTTGCTCTAGCTTGTTGAAACCAGAACAGGCAAGCTCCATATGTAGAGTGTCTAGTGATACAGGCACTTATATAGTATTCCAAACTGTTTTTTGAATCTAAAAGCTACTTATCTTCAGACCACATCTGTAGGCTTTTTCTTCATGCAAACCCATTAGGATAAGTGTCTAGGATGATAGCGGATATTTTTTTTTTAGATAACCATGGATGTCTAGGCCAACTTGCACGTATCTCGTTTAGTCCCACAGAATCTTGTTGAAGTTATCGACCGGGTAAACCTCCAATAACCCTGAGGGGACTCGAATTGGTGACCATTGGGTAAACCCCATGGGCTTAGACCAATTGAGCTACCCCTCAAGGTTAGGATGCTAGCGGAATTTGTTCACCCAAAGGGCATGACTTGGTACTTGATAATAGACTGATATCTTTTAACTGAAATTATAAGTAAGCTTTGTGGGTTTTCTTCATCTTAATCCTAAAACATTAGGAAATAATTCTAGGCATCCAATGGTCTGTTGGGCTCCTTTGATGGTTTCCCCTTAGGTTTGAGAGTAATGTATTGAGATAACAAAATATAATATTAGCTTCATCAGCAACATTAACAATCATACAACAAAGAAGGTGATATTAAGATTCAGACTATGCAATATATATATATTAGCCATTTCATAATCAAAACCATATAGCACTCAAAAGAAGAAAAGGTGGGTATACTTCTTCCAAGGCATGCTTCCTTAAACTAGAGCAGTTGACCTCTAACAATTTGCTTTTCATCAGTCTATTATTTAGAGAAAGAAGGTACCTTAAGATTTATCTTCAGTAATGAAACCTTGTTTCCGACCTTCAAACCCTGGTCGCATGAGCTTTTTCTCCTCTTGCAACCGTGATCTTCTTCTGGTGAATCCTCTCAGCTATATTTTCTGATCTAGTCTGCTGCTTCTGTGATCTCATTCTTTCTCTAGTTTCAACTCTTTCTTTCCACTTCTCAGCATTCTTTTGGTGCCTCTTCTTCTCCTTCTGCATGCTCTGTTTCAACAATTTCGGATCATCATGGATCTTAATTCTGTAGTTTCTACTTGTTAAGCTGCTTTCCATGAAAGCTTTTTTGAAATAATCTCGCCTTTCTCGGGGTCTTTCTTCTCCGCCTCCAATTTCCTGGCCTTCTCAAGCTCCTTCACCTTTGAGGGCTTCCTCTTCTTCTTCCTTCCAAGCTATTCTTTGTTCCCAAGCTTCACATGACCAAATGTGAGTTCTTTGGAAGCCTATGATACATCCTTAGCCAATTTAGCTGCTGAATCACTGATCTTATGTTGACTGTCTTCTTCGTCTCCAGGGTCCCTCTTACGCTTTCTTTCCTGAAATTTTCCTGCTTCTTTCTTCTTTCTCTCATCTCTCTTCTCAGTCTTATTTGCCTCATCTAAATCCCCACCATTTTTCTTTCGGTTAGACTGTAACTCCTAAATTCGGCGATGAAGCCTTTGACGTAATTCTTCATATGTCACTGATCGTTCGTCATTTTCAAGACCAGAAATCATTGGTTTAATATCTGCTTCACCATCGCTCTCACTGTCCAATTCCTCATCTCGCAAGCTTTGCTTTAACAAATCTAGTGTTGTCGATGATTTTTCTGGATCCAATCGATCTCTTCGAGCTTTCATGATGTTTTCTCTTGACTGTTTTTTTGCTGAAGCTTTTGCAGCTTTGCTTAGGCCTTGAAACCATGGTTTATCTGTATCATCACTGGCTAGATAAAATCTAGCAGGGATCAGCTCGATTAACGTGTCAAAAAACAAGGAATGCAGGTGAATGACAGATTTCATATCAGAATTAGGATCTGATTGAATCACATATTTCAGATCAGAATCAGGATCTGATTGAATGACGGATTTTTGTTTCTTCTTCATCTGCAAGGCAATTGAGATCCAGTTAGCAACGAAACCAAAAGATGTTACAGATTTTGGAGATTGCATATTTACATTTCACAAATACAAAGAAACCTTGAACAAAAAAACGAAACAAAATTCAACACTAAACTGGTATGCATAAAGTATGGCCTCCTCAAAAGTGTGAATTTCATTCTAAAACTCATTCAATCAGATGGATGTTGAAATTTAAATTGAACAGTCTAAAGTAAATTAAATTTCAAACAATAAATCCAACAGCATTAAGCACCATCATTAAGTACAGACTCACGGAAATGCAACAACAAGTCTGCCAGATGATTATTTCGTGGGTACTCCTATGAAGACAAATGCATTAGGATATTTAAAGCCAACTCACCAGCTTCAAAATAGGAGATCATTGAGGGGCTAAAATCATGGTTGAAATGCTTTGAAGCTGCTTAATCCAGCATCGAGGAAGAACAAGTAATCCTACTTGTATCGCAAAAACCTCCCCAAAATCGGCCCAAATGTAAAAACCTAATGCCTAGGAAAAACAACCATTACAACATCTAAAGCATTAAAGACTCAAATATTTTCCCAATTTGTTTATATAAAAAATCCCGACAGCATGAGTAGCAGAAAAAATCGAATCCATCAATGAATACAAAGACCAAAAGAAGGCAATACAAATCTATTTGACGGTTCGAATAGATTACCTCCAGAAGTTTAAACCATGAACAAGAAAGAAGATGAACGGAGGTGGGGGCGAGGCGGTATCGGAGAGATGGTGGCCGTAGATGATTTTGAGAGACCTCACCACCGACTCTCCAACTATTTAATATTTATACGTTCTCTTCTCCTTCTATCCTTTGAAACCTAACATCTTCATTCCTAAATGATTTGAAAAGATCTTTGAAACCCCCAAATTTGGAAATATAGGCCTTCATCAATTTTTTGAAATCATTTTGGCAAAAATATGACTAGTATTCTTTATAAAAGTAACTCTTTCTTTTTTTTTTTTTTTAAATAAATGTAAGATAGAGTATTAATAAATAATATTTTGTCAAAAAAATATTATTCAAGAAAAAATATGAAAATGTCGTGAAAGTAATTTAAAAGGTGTAAGAGTTTATGAAGAAATTCGTCTTTCATCTATTTCTCAGCTTGGCCTAAGTCCTCCATTTTATAGGCTCACAATCTTGAATATGAAAGACAAAGGGTATAGATGGGTCACAGCCTTAAATCATAGCGGGTTATACTAAGTGCACATGAGCGGTCATCCACCATAATCAGCATTACGCTGGTCATCCACCATTATTACAATACTCCCCCTTGGATGCTCATCATACTAAGTTAATGTGACTCATTAAAACCTTGCTAAAAAAAAGCCTGAGGGAAAAAATGTAGCAAAGGAAAATGAGTATAACATTTTGTAAATCTTAAAGTGATGTCACGCACTAAAGAACTCCGCCTCAAAACTCACAAGAAAAAAAACCCAAAGTGGGAAAACTCGACGAAGGAAAAAGTGTACAATGTGCATATGTCTAGATAAGCAGTAGACTTGAAGATAATACTCCCCCTGATGAGTATCAACTTGACTGATCATAAACTCGACGCATGCTAGATATCATATGTCAATTTCTTGAATGTTGATAATGGCAAAGCTTTGGTAAATAAATCTGCAACATTATCACTCAACCTTATTTGCTTCACTTCAATTTCACACTTCTGGGAGTTCGTGGAGTGAAGAAAAAACTTTTAATAGATATGCTCTGCTCACACATTTCGATGTATCCTTTTTTGATTTGTTCAATACACGCAGCATTGTCTTCATAAATTGTTGTTGAATGCTTCAGAATCAAAGGTAACCCACATGATTCCGACGTTGCACTCACCGATCTTAACCATACATATTCACGACTTGCTTCATGGAGTGCAATTATCTTAGAGTGATTAGAGGAAGTGGCAGTCAAAGTCTGCTTAGTTGATTGCCAAGAAATTGCAGTATTGCCACATGTGAATACATACCATGTTTGTGAGCAGGCCTTGTGAGGATCAAAAAGGTATCCAGAATCTGCATATCCTTTTAGAGTTGATTCCTTTGAATGAAATAAACTCAAATCTGTAGTCCCGTTGAAGGTAACAAGATATGTTTTGACGCCATTCCAAAGGTCTTCGAGTTGGTGCAAGAGCTTAACTTTGTCAACAAATTAACTCAGTGTAATACACGATCTGCCTCATTAATCGTGCTAAGTATAACAGCACCAATTGCAAGATAAGGTACTTCAAGACTAAGTAGTGCTTCTTTTCTTCTTTTGGGGGACGAAAAGATCTTTCTTAGCACTTCAAGGGATCTAACAATCATCGAGAACTTAATGGATGTACTTTATCCATGTTAAATTGCTTAAATATCTTTCGACATATGTCACCGATGTATGAGAATTCCATTAGACTTATACTGACTATAGATCGGTATAATATTTAGTTTTTCCTAAGTCTTTCATCTCAAACTCATCCTTCAAATATGTAGTTGCTTTTGTGAGCTCTTCAGGAGTCCCAAATAAATTTATATCATCAACATATACTACAAGGATAGCAAATCCTAATTATGATTTCTTTATAAAAACACAAGGGCATATAAGATTGTTAATATACCCATCCTTGATCAAATACTCACTCAAACGATTATACCACATTTGTGCAGATTGTTTTAAGCCATATAATGATCGTCTCAACTTAATTTAGTACATATTTCGTGGTTGTGATGTGTTTACTTGAGGCAACTGAAATCCTTCAAGGACTTTCATATAAATATTATTTTCTAAAGATACCATACAACATGCCAGCGAATCCTATGTCCATGAAACGCATGTCTAGTCCTTCGAGACCGACAAACTACTAAATATCGAACAATAATATCCATCACAGTGAATACGCTTTCATCATAATCAACTTAGGTCTTTGAAAACCTTGTGCCACAAAGATTCTTGCTTTGTATCTAGCAATTTCATTTTTATCATTATGTTTTCACAAACACCCATTCTCAGAACCCATGTGTTTCACATCATCGGGTGTTGCACCCCATGCCCAAATACTTTGCGCTTACAGAGAGTCAAATTCTACTTGATTTGCTTCTTCCACCACCAATCATGTTTCACTGTGCGACATTCATCGACACCCAAGGCGGGTTCATGATCATCATCTTATGTTAAAATTTCTGTGGCTACTACAAAGTAAAATACCTCATTAATAACCACTTTTGTACGGTCCCACAATTCCCCGGTGGATGCAATATTTATGGAAATTTCATCATTTGCAAGTACTTGTGCATTTTCATGATTTTGTATCTCTTCAGGGACTATCGTTCTTCAGGCATGTGTCACTCAATGATACCTTCCTCTCTCTCCAAGTTATGATTCAGAAAATCGAGTAGCCCCCTTTTAGAGTGCTATTTTCTTTATGACCTGCCTTATGTCTTTTATTTTCCTATTCCTGGGAATTAAATCTTTTGAACTCAAGGGTCTAATTCACGCTCAAAGGTCTTAGATGATTCATTAGCTCCCCATAATAGCGCTTTTCCAATTGGTGCTATTGATCCTTGTTGGTGTGTTTATAGCCTAAGATATAGACTTGGTTACTTTAGAATGTATTTGTAAACGCATCGTGCAATCGGGTCGGGCAATCTTCTCCAAGACGAGGATTCTCTCAGACTTCGTCACATTGAGCAAAGGAAGTGAGCTAAGATGAGACATGATATTAAAATAATTTCACGTCATTCCTCTTTGTAGCTTATCTCCCCTAACGACGGAAATCGACTCTCATCAAATGGCACCGCAAATTCGCTCTAAAATGTCTCCTATCAAAAGGTTCAAGATACTTGATGATTGATGGTGAATCAAAATCAATGTATTCCTAATCGACGTTTGAAAATCCATTTTCGTGCATTATGAGTGTGCAATTGAATTTGTATAGTGCATCCAAACACTGTGAATGGGAAAGATTTGGGAATTTGACCAAGCACTACTTAAATGGTGATTGTTGGTGATTAGCAGTTGGGTCGAATGCAAACCAACGCTGCAACATGTAGAATGGCATGTCCCTAAGCATAAATAGGTAACTTTGTCCTCATAAGTAAAGATCGAGCAATAAGTTGAAGTCGTTTGATAAAGGCTTCTACTAAGCCATTCTGTGTATGTACATGAGCAATCGGATGTTCCACCTCAATTCCAACTGACATGCAATAATCATCAAAGGCTTTAGATATAAATTCACCAGCATTATAGAGATGAATCTTCTTGATTGGATAATCTGAAAAATGTACTTGTAACCTTATGATCTGAGCAAGGAGCCCGCAAATGTGTAACTCTCAAGTGGGTAGATAAATGCGTACATGACCATCGAGACGAGGCATCTATTAGCACCATGAAATAACGAAATGGTCCACATAGTGGATGAATTGGTCCACATGGTGGATGAATTGGTCCTCATGGTGGATGAATTGGTCCACATGGTGGATGAATTAGTCCACATATGTCCTCGATTGGTCTCAAAATGTTTGGGATTCACAAGGACTTTTATAGAGATGGTCTCACAATCAATTTTCCTTAGAACAAGCAAGATATTGAAAATCACTAGACAAAAGAATATTCTGGTTCTTTAATGGATGTCCATGTGAATTTTCAATAATTCGCCTCATCATTGTTGACCCTAGGTGCCCAAGTCTATCATGCCAAAGCAAAAAAATATTTGGGTGAGAGAGCTTCCGGCTCATCACTATATTTAATTCAATTATTGTTATTGTGGTATAATATAATCCTGAAGAAAAAAGCAGATAATTTTTCCACTACAAGCTTCCGCTTCTGAAACAATATGAGTAATGCATAAATATTCTTTATTATCATTATGTGGTCTCAATATGATATCCATTGGGCTGGGCGATATCTTAAAACTTGAAGTGCATTTCTTCCGATTCACTTAATATAAGGCATCGTTAATATGGAATATCGTGTCACATGGTAACATAATAGTGGCTCTCCCGGAACCATCAATCAAGTTTGCAGGACTTGATATTGTATTTACATTAGCTTCAACTAATGTTATGTAGGAAAAATATTTTTGATCTCGAAGAATTGTATGAGTAGTATTACTATCTGCTAGACATTAATTCGGAATATTTTGCAAACCTACGCTCTCAATAGTACTGCTGCAGGAACACATTTGAGGCGTGAAATGTGGAGTATGTTTTTTCCAACATATTCGATCTGGGTATACAGAACCTCAAGAAAATCCTAATTTTCTCTCAAAAGTGGTAAATGGTAATTTCTGCAAAAATACGGAATTTTTTTCTAGATCTCTAGATGACTAAATGGACTTCACCGTTGAATCGCCTCGTTGCACCCAGCTACCACATCGAATTTCGTCGAATTCCAGACAATAATTTACACGCTGGGGGCAACGAGTAATACTGACACTTTAAGACATTTTGAGTGGCTCATGGGCCAGGCCACGCACAAAAAGTAATTAGTCAACATGAGCTCAAGTGTGGGGCCCACATGGACATGTGGGGCCCACATGGACATGTTGCATCCCCTAATTGGATGGAACTAAAGTAGATGATGCGGATAAGATGTAATCCCATGCTCAATGTAAATCGGGATTGGCAGTTATAATTCAAACTGGATTCTCTCCCAAATTATTTATGAGAATTGGGAGAGAGAAAAGGAAAGTAGGTAGAAGTTAATGATTTTTGAGAGAGGCATTCCAACTTCTCTCTAGATTTCCCATGATCGGCCGTTTGGCTTCTACGGGCAAGAAGAAGAGCCATCCCACAAAGAAGGGCTACGAATCGATTTTCAGCTTCGACAAACCCTAAAGGTGCAAGTGGTTTTCTCCTACTTTGTTATTTTCGATTTATGACGAAGACCAAATCTGATACCCTCCTAGACTTCCTGGGTATTCTCACACATTGTCCCACCGATAATCCCTAGGGAATATCCGATGGAACCCCACATTAAGAAAGAAAGTAAACACATGCATTAATATAATACTCCGAAATATATATAAAAGATCTATAATAAATGTAACCACAACCGACCTATCTTACTTTAGGTCATAACCACAAATACACATAATGTTACTACACGAAGTTCAATACTGCATCGTAACATTTTAAGAGTGTTTGTGAATTTAGGGGTATAAATGAAAATAAATAAGTCCAATAAAGACAAGATAGATAAGATAGAATACCATGCCTATCGCAAAAGAGTGATGTAGAAGCCTCGACGCGATAGTCCTACGAACCGCCTCGACCTAGGAACTAATTTAAACAATAAACGTGAGATAATAAATCTCTGCGCTGAAAGGATATAATTTATAAGGAAAATAATGTTTTTATTTTCGAAAATTCCTTCTCTCAAGGCCTCACGTCCACTCTTTTGCAAGGTTCCCGTTTAAAATCATTTCACAAAAACCCAAACTTATACCCAAGTCAACAATATGAAATTCATGCTCAAAATTTAACCGAAATTATTATTAAGAAAATTATAACCTGAATTTATTCACAACATAAAAATTGAGCATAAAATGTATAAACATCATGTCGTAAAAATAATCATGAAAATACAATAACCATAAATATTGAAATGGTTATAGTTTGCTCAGAAACCAACAATGTACCATACCATATATCCTTCATAAACCGTGGGACACCCCACCTCATGACCCCTAACATCGAACGGTGTCGTGGTAATAATAATGATGAACCGTCGGTAAACCCGACCTCACTACCGCTGAATAATATATAACCGCTGATGAACAACTTCACGACACCGTGGCAAACCCGTAATCAGAATATAAATATTGAATCGAACCTCCCGTACTATATGATACATCAATTTATAACAACCACATAGTATCCTTACTCACATATACTTTCCAATGATACTCAGATATAAATTATGAATTTATAAATTTTAATTTCAACAACTCATCAATATATTGATGAATCTCAATTCATCAATCTGTCGAAACCGAGAAATACCACAATGAAAATATTCACCATAACCAATTTTAAGCATATAAAACTTCTTAACAATATTTAACATGCTTAAAATCATAAAATCTTAAAATCAATTTCTAAATCAATAAATTTTCAAAGTGGTTTAAAACCTTAATCCATGTACCAAAATATTAATACCACAAATTTATCCATGAACTCGCAAATGTCCAAATATTAAAAATGTTGAAAAATTCACATGAAATGATAATCATTTATATAAAATAGATAATTATATTTATGCATAACCAACTATTCGACAATAATATATATATATATATATATATATATATATATATATATATATATATATATATATATATATATATATATATATATATATATAAAATAATTAACTACAATTATATATCATAACAATACCTCAAAGCATTTAACACATAAAACCACTCTCACCGACTATACGCCGCCCCGCCTCCCCGTAGGATCGTCTGTAAAGCTAGCCGTAAGTGTCAGAATATAATAAAAATAACCACTTAGGCTCCATTCAAACTAAAGACATCGATGCCCCCAAATGTCTTGCACGATTTTTAACTATGAAACTATCTAAATTGGATCCACAGTCCAATTATACAAATATGGCTCTATAAAATCTTGCACCCAAAATTGGGGCTTTTACCCTAGTTGAATTTTTCAAAATTGAACCCTCCAATAAATCATAAAAATATCCAATTTCACTAATCCATCTTCAATTTTTCCTAATTTGACCAATTAGTGCCCAATTTCAAATTAACTCTTTCTAATACTCCTAATGACCCAAAAATGGAAAAAACTAACTAAACGACGCTCCAAAATTTACAACTTTAGAGGACAACGGAAGCCCAAGAGGCCAGAACACGTATACCCTTACCTGTTCAAGTCTATGGTGGTCGGAACACGATCCAACCGGTTTAGCCAAACTTCCTTTCGTCATATATATCTTTCAAACGGTGAGGAATCTACAAAAAGGACTAATTTTAACGAGTTCGTAGAGGGTCTAAAATCTGTGTGAGTGAGGTATAGGTCGGCCCGGAATGGTCGAAAACTACGTAAATCCGACTAATCTAGCAGGCATGTCACACGTTGTCGCCGCGTTCACCGTGAAATTTCACAGCCAAGGTCGCCTAGTGGTGGCACTCCTACCTGGGTGGCGGTGCATTAAGAAGGTGGCCGGAAATGTCTCCCACGGCTAAAACCCGATTGGCCTGAAAACGGGTCGAAACAACCCGCCAGTCCACTGGTCTGGGGAATTTTTCTAGGGTTTCGTCGAAAATGAGTGTTTCTTGGGGGTTGTGGTTCTATTTGGCACGCAAAAAATAGGTTTATATAGAGCTTAGGTCGTTTTCGTAGTAAAAACCCCGTGATCGATTTTGGACACCGATAAAATACGTTGCTCTCAACTTCTCGTGGCCATAACTTTTTATCCGTAAAAGTCGATTTCGACGCTCAACCCGTGTATGAACCGCATCACGAGGCCTATGATGGTGTGTTTTAGTCAACCCAAAATTATTCATCCTTGAAAAAGTCAACTTGGGCCCACATACTAATTGTTGGTCAAACTTGGTCAAACTTGGTCAAACTTAGTCAAACTTGGTCAAACGTGTTAAAAACTTGTATTATTTGGTACGGGTCGTTACATTAAGAGCCTTGTAAATTGGTTTGGCTGGGAGCATGAGGCTACGAGTATCAGGATGGGTCACCCCAAAACTGAGACTAAAGTGTTGGAAATTTGGGACTGCTAGTAGTCCCTTGACCGATTTCTCTGACCGCGTTATTGGTCCATATGTGTTGTTTGTGTATTAAATTATGATTAGAGTGTTTGGGGTTGAAATGGCCGTGAGTTTTCGGTCCTCCGGCTGATCACGTTTGAATTTTTGGGCAATTTCTGACAAATGATACATCGTTGACTGTTAAAATGTACTGAAGTTGATGGTTGGACTAAAATTATCCATGTGTGTTGTTTGCAAAATATTGCTTAGAGTGAATGGTTTGGAGTGTGTACGGAAACAAATTGTTAATGCATATAATTTAATGTGTTAACATGATGTTTGAATTATATAAAATATAATTGTGTGTGAGCCATTGGAATTGAATTGTTATTAGCCCATGTGAGCTAATTTTGATGTTATTGCTATGAATGAATAACATGTGGTTAGTATGTGAATTTTGTTAATATATGCATGAATGATATATTGACATGTGTTGTTTGGAAATGGCAAAATGCATTTCATATGCACCGGGGCAACCTAGAACAATAGGTGTGAGTGCATGACATGAAAGAAAATAAAAAGGAAAAATAGTTGTGAAAGGAATTTTAAGGAAGATTTTCCGAAGAATTGCCTTAGAGAGTTGTCCAACAGTTCATCTCGGAGGCGGACCCATGACTGTTTCGGAGAATCACCCAACAATTCACCTCGGAGGGTTGTCCAACAGATTTTACCAAAATTCGGTAGTGTGTTTTCGAGAACAAAACCTTTGTCTCAAAACGTTGTTTTCTCACTCTCGCTTAGGCATGCGTGAGGGAGTCAAGGAGGGCTCTAGCATGGAAATGGCGGTCACATTCTCATCCATATCATGCAGACATTCAAGTAGGGACTTACATGTTTTACTTGAATGTGTTTGTGTTGAACCATTGCATGTGCACTTAGGCTGAGTAACCTAATGAGGGAGATTATCACTACGGCATCGCTTCACCCCGTCGAGTGTACTATTTGCAGACATGGAGTGTTCGAAGACGACACTCACTTCAGAGGCCGCTTAAGAAGAAAGCCAGATTGTGACTTTTGATATTTTTGTATAACATGTATTAGAATTCTAATTTTAATATATGCTTGTATTAAGAGGAAATTAACTCTTGAACTATCAGAATATAGTTGGTTGGATATATTTTGGTGAGTATGATGTGTAGCCAATGTGGCCATTTTACTCATGTATGGGTCTCATGATATGAGACAAAGGTATTCCGCAGGTTGACGGTGGTCAACGGGACCTCGGGAATTGGGGCGTCACGCAGTGATTTTCTCTCCACATAACTGCAATTTAGAGCAGATTTTGAAAAGTGCAGAATTATATTCTTCCAACCGGTTCTCAAACTCGCAACCTTAAGTGCATCCAATCATAAATTCCAGCTTAGGAAGTATAATTGTCTTTTGGTGGTCATATCTTCCTTTAAATTTTTCCAAAGGACAAGGGGGCCTTATCGAAGATATTCATTTTTCAAGCCCTCATCAAGGTGATGGCGAAGAAAAAATCATCGGTTTCTACGCAACTCGATGCCCGATTTTCTTGGAATTGTATTGTCAAGATTCATAGTAGTAAGATGGATTTCAGCATCGAGGATCCAAGATAAATAGTTTTTCCCGGAGATATCAAGAGCAACAAACTCAAGCTTCGTAAGATTCGACATTCTTGAATTTCTAAGACAATAATATGAGTAACATTAAAATTAAAAAAATGATGGTGGAAATAACCTTAGAGCCACATATAGATTATAATTAATATTGAAGCATAATTGTTAGTGTAAGAATATGTTATTTTTATTTATTTATTTATTTATTTTTGAAATTAATTACCAAAACTAATAACAATAATAACAACATATATATAATAATAATAATATATAATCATATTATTAGCATCAAATAAAAAAAAGAAGGAAATCGTGACTTATAATTTTTGGTGTAAAAAAAAAACTTCATTAGAGGTTCTTTGTTTCGGGAAGAGAGAATCTCATGAACAATAAAACTTCGGTTTATATTGTTTCCTTAACGCCCTCTTACTCAGAAGAGTATTAATCATGAAACACAAAATTTCCAAAGCTTATATTGGTTCCTTAATCACTCTTGTCAAGGTGAAAGATATGATTTTTCATGACTAGGATCAAAAATTAAAATACTACAATTATGCTTGAGTAAAAAAAAAATATCATAGTAAAAAAAATATATACCCACCAAACGTAAGATCATTACCTTAAAATAACTTGGTTAGAATCTTATACTTGTCGAAACCTCACTAACGCAGTTATTAAAAAGTAATGAAAAGATAAAAAAAGAGTTTATATAAGAAATTTTGTCTTTATCTATTTCTTCAAAGGGTCTAAGTTCTCCCTTTATAGGCTCACACCAATATGAACAGACAAAAGATAGTGAAGGTCACAAGCCTTAATGGCAAGGAGGGGGTTATACTTAGGCACGATATGGGTGGTCATCCACCATAATGAAGAATATGAGTGGTCATCCACCATTATTACAATAGAAAATAGTTATATTTATAAAATGTTGTGTTATTTGAGGTTATATTTAACCAAGTATTTCTAAAATATTTAGTTAAAGATATCAAATAATCTTTAAAATTTGGATCTAACATTTCCATGTTTTTGAAATTTGTTGTAAAAAAACATTTTCATGTTTTTCTTTGAAAACTAACCTATTTACGGTAAAGATGCATTTTTTCATTTAACTAACCTAGTTTTCATGTATTTACTTTGTCTCTTAAAATAAGGATTATTTTGGACAAAAAAATAAAAAGGTATTTTTGTCAAAATCAAGTTAAAAATTGATTGAGGTCAAATTTGCAAAATTGGGTTTTCAAAAGGTCTTGTAATCTAATCACCCTAAATATTTCTCTTAAATATTATAGGGATAATTGATATGAATAATCTCACATTTGTCCCATTTTTTTTAATTAGTCTCATCTTTTGATTAAGTGGGAATAATCCTATCTTTGGGGGGTCATTTCTTATTTTGGTCCCTACTGGTCACTTAACCGACTTAGGTTTAACCTATCTTACGTGGCATGAACCGTTATGTCATGTGCATAGCACATGCCACATGCCACTATTTAATTGACCCTCAAAACTATCCCACCCCCTTCACTAGAGTTATAATATGGGGCTAAGCCCGATGGGTCAGCCCACTTTAGCTCGAATTTTTGGAATGTTAGGTTTGTTAAATTTAAGACCCAAATAAAACCGGGTCAATTTGGCCATACCCGTTTTGGTTCATGGCCCATGTGGGTTTGGTTCGGGTTAGCTCGATTAGCTCGATTGGGTCAAAATTTTTATTTAATTTTTTTGAGTAAATAGCTTAGTAATTGAGATTTTTGATGATTTATCTATAAAATTTGATATTTTGGCCATCTCTTTTGTAACATAGATGTTTTAAAAATAATAATAATTATAATATATGATTAATATATTAAACTTTGTTGTTTTAATTATTTTATTTTCAATTTCTAAATGCATCGTTTTAATATAATTTAATATTTAAAAAATCTTATATGAAAATTTATGAAATGTATTTGAATTAAATAAATTACATTTTTTAATATTATTAAATATATTTTTATTTATCTCATTAACCTATTTATAATATTTACAATTTCTTTTTTTTTTATTTATCCTTTAAATTTTATTCAATCATGTATGTTTTTTTATAAATAAATTGGTAGTAGTTTATAAATTAAATTAAATTTAATAGCTAAATTATGAGTATATTTTTAAATAATTTTATTATTTAGAATCCAGAAGTTAATACAATTCAAAAGTAATGTTATTTTAAAAATAATTAACAAAAAAATATTTATTAATTTCTTTCCTAAGATTATATTTTTTAGTAAGATGAAATTTTAAACAAATAAGATATTTCATTATTATAAGATTGAGAAGCATTGTTGGAAAAAATATTTTTTTTATTCTAAACATAAATGAAATTTATGTTGTTAACATTATAAATTAATTAATAGATGATGATAAATCAACCACCATTGAGGATATACATCTTTCCAATGTGGAAACATCTATAATGTGGAATCATATGTTATTATTATATATAAGGAGGATGAAGATTAAAGACATATGAGATTTCATTTGATACTTTGGATTTGTTTTTCTCAGATATGTTATTAATTTGTTACTTTATTGCTTTAGTATTATTTAGCTAGTTAGCTTGATACTTTTGTTATAACAGTGTTTTAACATTATTTATTTTTTTATGTTTGTTTATTATTGTTATATTGTTTAGATTCAATCATTTTATATATTAATTATTATTATATATTTGTATATTATTTATTTTTATTTGAAGAGTCATGGAATTTGTAAAATTAATTTTTAGCATTTTTTAAGGTTTTGACCTGCTGGGCCCGCAACCCAAGAGCTAGGCTAGGCTGGATAGAAATCTGGTCAAATAGATTGGACGGGTCCACTTACTAACTTTGGCCTTCACCCATGGCTGGTGATCAACCTTGAAAACCCTTGCCCTACTCCTATCCATGAAGACCCTCTCACAAGGTACGTGCAGTACTTTATCAGACTCTCCTTTCATGGCAAGCCTAAAAATCATTATGGTCCATGAAAATATATCCGATTGAGTCAACCCATGAAAGATTTCAAGTGCTTTTTGTGTATCTCCACACTTTGAATACATACATGAAGGCTTACTGCCTCTTTAATTAGTAAACTTGAAACAGTGAGGCTGGCCCGGGAACAAGAGTGGCTCGTTTAACTATAGGTCGACGAAGCCGCCTGACACAGCTGTTTGACATAGCTGTTTGACACAACCGCCCAACACAGCTGTCTGACATAACCGCTTGACACACCTTGTCGCCAATAAATGGGCCTAGCCGCCTGAAGTGATGGGACCTGGGTGGAACCCACGAACCGAAAGGAATGATGAATGAGAAATGGGCAGTTGTCTAGATAAGGGAACAAACAAGTGTTACCCCAAAAAACTAAAAAAGGACTAGGGGGCCGAAAAAGGAGGTAAAGAAGAAAAAGAGATCCAACCACTAACAATTGCCAACAGTGAACCGGTTATAGGCGTGTCGAGAAGTCCTCCATTTTCTTAGCATCATAGCAGTAACGGAGGAAGAAAATAAAGGTAATAAAAAAAGAAGGAACTGTGTGAAGATCCTGGCTCCGGAACTCGTGAGGGGAGCCCTAAGAGCACTTAGACCTTCATTTGGCACCGTTTATGGGAACGAAAAAATGTTCTTGTTCTCAATTCTTATCAAAAGAGGCTCGAGTCGTCAAGGGTTGTCGGCCATGTGAAGATGGCAACGAGACTTGAGAGATGCCACGAAGGAGCTACGATTAAGGAACCATGTAATCAAGGATAAAAATATTGGTTTTGACGGATATATGGTACTTGAATTTTACAGATATATCGGATATATATCAATGAATATTTTTACATGAATATCGAAAAAATATAAATTACTTAAAAGTTCATTAAAAATGATAAAAAGAATAAGAATGCATATATTAAAGATATTTTTATAAATGTAATGGATATAAGGTATGACCAAGGATAAAATTATCTATAATATATAATAAATTTTAAATATATAAATATAAATTTTTGTAAATGGTACAAGAAATAATTGATTTATCTGGTAAAAATAGTTTTGAATATAAAATTAAAAAATATGAGATTCCATATTGTTAAAATGAAAGGATTTTGACTGGCAACATTTCCTTTTAATTTTTTCTTTTTTCTTTCCTATTTTTGTTTTCCTTTTTTTTTTTTTTTTTTGCCTTATCTCTTTCTTTGTTTCTTTTTTCTTCTCTTCCTCGATGATGGCGATGACAACGTGGGTGAGACTTCCTTCCTCATCTTTTCTTTCTCTTCCTTTCTTCCTTTATCCTTTCTCTTCATTTTCCTTTTCTTATTCTTTCCTTTCTTTCTTCCCTTCTCTTTCTATGGCCGACACACCTTTTCCTCTTTCCGCCTACTTTGATCATCAGCCATTCCCTTTAGGATGAAGCTTGAATTTGTTTTTTTTCACTTCAACTGATTTTTGACAAAAGGTATGAATATCCCGCACCCCCATTCTTTCGATGACTAATCAAGTAAAGGCTGGCAGAGTGACCATCATCTACCCATTGGATCAAGTCAGAGCAGACTGATCTCCTCCACTTGGCATCGATATTTCGGCCAAAATATCGCCGATAAATTCGAACAGTCGACAATCGACGATAAAACGCGATACTTAACGTAGCTGCAAGTGTGTCATTGCACACACGACACACTGTCGACATTGTAGGCGAAATATCGCTCTTTCACCGATATATCGTCGATATTTCTATGATAATATCGATTTTTTCCTGATTTTTCTTGAAACTGATTATCGAAGCCTTGTATCGTGTTAGATCCGACCAACACATGATATATTGACGCAATATCTTGGATAAATTGCGACTTTTTAAACCCTACATGTAACAACTGCTTCCTACAAGCCCATAAAGTCCATTGTCGACTTGCCAATTTGTCGGTTGGCCAGCCTGTTGCTGAGTTCGGCTCATTGCTCATACGAGTTGTAAAGGTAAATTTTTATTACTGTTTGATGAAAAGTTATGTTAGGAAATTAATTATTCCCTACCATTTTCGGTCTGAATTTATAGTATAATTTAAAATAGATAAGTATAAATATAATTTGAAAATACTACAATCGAATTAAAATATCCTTAAAGGGTAATTATTTAAAATTTCCTTTGAAAGATAATTATCACTTTTACTAACAAAGCTATGTTTTCGAAATTCAAATGCAAAGAATAATTTTTATCCGATTTTACAAAAAGCATTAAAGATAAATAGATTATAAGAATACTAAATATATATATATATATATATATATATATATATATATATATATATATATATAGTTTTAAATGGAAAATTCAATTAATACCCATAGTTTTTGTTCACTAGACAATACGTTTGTCAACAAATAAAAAAAAATAAAATGGAAAAACCGATTAGCTCCCCATTATTTTAGCTATTATCTTTAAATACATTATCATGTTAAATAATTTGGAAATAAAATAGGAAATAAATTCTCCTCCATTCGCCACGACACGTGTTGCTATCCTCATGAATATTTGAGATTATTTATTGATGCTCTCGTTGGGCCCCGGTGGAAGGTGCGACTTGGGTTTCCATAACCGCTGCCACGTGTCAAGCGGTAAGATAGCAAGTCAAGGTTAGGTACCTATGAGAACGCCATAGGCCTAAAAACAAGTCGGCATAAGGCAAATGTCGTGAAGGTCGTGCAACGGCTAAGATCACTCTGCCTAAACAAGTCCGCAAAGCACCAAACCGCAAAGGTCGTGACACCCCTATCTCGGGTCCTACGACAACCCATCACCTTCTCGGAATACTCGTATGTCGAAAGTAACCCGACACCACACCATATCGTGTCCCTTTTTTTTTTTGAGACCCATGATTTAATCTAAATCAGACCCCTTTGTACGGGGAGCTCTACCTAAAATACAACCTACAATTACATGGCAACATGGCTCAATATTATACAACGACCACACCGGTCCACATAATGAAAGTAAAAATGGCCACGTAGGCCCATTTATCCATACCAAACATATAAGCACATGACTATAAACCATAGTTCATAAGAGTTTAAATTACATCACTCTTATACAATAAATACAAACCTATATATTTACAAAATATATAATGCTCCAATAATCCGTTTTCTTCATACGTTGGTCCCGACGCGGGTTAGCCATCAAGAATTCGACCGCACTGAGTGGGGTCCCCACTCGATCGGGTGAGCAAAGCCCACAAGAGGATAATCTCCTACAAGGGCTACTCCCACCCAAGCTTGATACGCAATCGACATCCAAACAACAAACAAACATTCAAGTGAATCAGTGTATATCCCTACTTAAATGTCTACATGTCATGGATGAGAATGACTCACCCTATCCTCCATATCCCGAGTCCTCACCGACTCCCTCGAATTTGCCATGTGAATCCATTGTCATTTTCCGAGATGACAACCTAAGATTACTCTTAATCTTTCATTTTCATTTACAACCATACGCCGAAACCTCACCGACTCCTCAAACATGCATTTTTCCAATGAACGAAAAACCATTTCCAAACAAAGGTATTTGTTTTTAATCGTGACAACCGATATAAATAGTGGACATATCCGATGACCCATTTTGTAATAACCCTTCCATGTATCATCAATCGGGGGCGTGATCCGACGACTGATATTATATGGACAACCCTCCGATGTCAGAGTGGACACACTTCGATAAATAATATTGTTATCAACCCTCCGAAACAATTCTCAAGAAACCACCTCATGCACTCACTCCTATCGTCAGTGGTGCCCTAAGGCATATGAAATGCAATGAGTCATTTCCATTTCCTTAACCCATACGACTCATTTGGACGCATCCCATTAAATCGAGCCTCACTCAATCAACACCATACGCAGTTAAGTTGATCCACAACCGTGTACTGACGACACACCATCGAACACCAACACAAGGTCGATCTCAACTATGACCACACCCATGTTATGCGATGCTGCGCATGTATAATGCAATTATGTCATTGCCTATTCATACCATGCTACATATAACAGAACTATATGTGCATACATACTCATGCATATTTATCCATGCATCATTTGGACATTCATATTAAGGTTCATACAAATCTAAATCAAACATACGAATTCAAGCATATGGACATCACAAGTCACTACCACCCAAGTAACGACACATCAATCCCTGTGCCAATACGACACAATTTGTCCACGACTACTCCAACGAGCCATGTAATGGCCTCAATCATGCGGCTAACCATGTGTCATTTATTTGTCACACAATGACACACGAATTAATTAATCATATTATTCACTTTCCAACAATAATAGCCAAAAATGGCCCAAATCTCGGACTCATATAAAATGTGGCACCTCTGGTCCCTTTACTTCGCTCATCACCGAATATCAGGATACCAAAACACACCGCAAAAAACCCGCCATCACCCAGTCCCTCGGATCAAACCAAACCTCAATATAGTCCGACTTCCAAAGTAGTCCCGAAATTCTATCATGACTGGGCCCAAAACAGCCTCAAATTCAGCCCGAATCGCTCAAAACAGCCTCCCGAAATTAAGCCCGGACTGTCCGAAAACAATCCTCGAAATTTTTTAAAAATTCCTATACTTAGTCCAAAATTTGAGAATCGAAATTTACGGGGCCTTCCACTAGCCTCTGCCACCCATAGCCATTAAACGGCCTTAGGGCTAGAAATAACACAAAGTAAGAAAATTCCCTAACTCGTGGAGTTTGATGAAACTCCAAGATTTTGGTGCCCATGCGTAGCTCTCGTCGCATGGATCAACTTCGCTTCAAATTTCTATGAAAACCCACGGTCCGATTGTGAGATCTGAGAAAGAAGCAAAGAGAAAAAAATAAAATATTTTTCTCTCCCTCTCCACGCGCCCCCCCTCCGTTCTCCCTTTTCCATTTTGACTTTTATCCTATTTATTATTATTATTATTATTATTATTATTTTAATTATTATTATTATCATTTTCTTTTTCTTTTTCTTAATTCCTTTATTACCTTTTATTGCATCATCAATCATGTGACTAATTGTGAGTCACACATTCAAGTGCACCACATAGCTCTTGCCATGTGTCACTCTCTTGGGGTGCCGTATGGCATCCGACACCCTACTTCTCAAAAAACGTATAATTCCGACTATCTCGGAATTCGATGAAAATTTTCTGGGTCACTAGATTTCGCGAGACGAACAATCCAAGGCAATCGCTTTCATTATCCGAGATCTAAAGAATTTTCGGTTTTCAATCGGGAATTAATAGCTTTTATCATTTTTTAGGTACCCGAATTTTTCAGTTTTACATCAAAATTTGGGCCGAAGAGGTCAAGGGACTCAAACAGTTCCGTCAAGACAACAAGTTGCAAAGGACAAGTACCTTGATGGAATCTAACGACTATAAACGCAAAGGAAATAAAATTTTAAACCCTGAACTCCACCAGGATCCAAGCAATTACGAAAACCACTAGGGGAAAATCCGTGATCCTACCTCTTGCGTAATCGACTCAAATAATGTCATTATAGATTTGATTGATCGCGAACTAAAACACCAACATAACACCTTCTTGGATAGAACGGACCAACAAAATGAGTTAAGACATTGCAGGATGCAAACACCCTCTAAAGGTATCCACACGAACGGCCCACGAACGGGATGGATGTGCTAGCACCTTATGACAAGTCTTTGTCCCACAAAAACCCTAGATGACGTCTTAGTGTTTTCCAAAACCCTAAACGACCCACTCAAAACCCACTTGAAAGAACGTGTTTCTCTCCTTAAGATTTTCCCACATGAATTTTGGATGGTTAACCCTTCTAAGGAACGTTTTTCCTTTTATAAGAAGTCTTCCAACTCAAACCCGTATCTAACTCCACAATTAAAGGAAACGTTTTTCCCTTTTAAAAGGAAACTAACTATCCCACTACAACATGATCACTTAATAAGTGATTCATTAGAATTAAATCTAATTTAAATATCTTATCTTTAATTTAAAGGAATTTAATTCAAAGTCCATTAACTATTAATGGGCTTGGGATAATTAATGGGCTAAAAAGAGAGCTTTATAATATCCCATTATAGCTCATTCTAGTGTGTGACCCTATAGGTCATCTAACAACACTGGTGTAATATCTAACTAAAGAGGTTTATCTCTGAGCAGACATTATAACATCTGTCAGTGAATTCATGATCAAAATCTTACTATACTGACATAGTCCTTTGTCACACAATGTCTCGTTTAAGCATAAAACATGGAACATGTCATCTTTATACTACTTAGTTGTTCCTTGATTCTCAAGTAGATTGACTAAACAAATGATATTGATAACTCCTATCAATCTCATTCGAGCATGGCCATGCATTTCTTAGTCTTACTTCTCAAGAGGCCAATAGACATCTCACTCAATTAAGAGTAGGACAAATTCCTTCATTGTCACTCACATTCCACCACATAATTTACTTCATGCCCAACCTGTCACGCCCCCGATCCCGGTCCGGACCCGATCATGAAGCTCGAACTTCGATCCGTGGCGCGACATCATCTATACTATATATTATACTCTACCTGCATCGATTCCCTATCGACCTCGTTTTCTAGAGCCACTGTACCTATTTGCACAAACAATTTCAAGAATAACAAAATCATTTGTACATATACAAAAGAACTACCACCTGAGTGGCGTCCGTCACACCCATACACATACAGTCCCATCTACTTATACATGTACAATTTCTATTACAAACATCGAGATCATGGAAGGTTACCGGTGAGCACCTATCTTAGCCTACCGCTTTGTCGACGGAATGTCCCCGTTTTCTATCCTGTCTTCAGCCTTCACCTACACGGATTGAACACCCGTGCTAAGCTTTACGCTTAGTGGGAACATAAGCATGGACAACCACCAATGATGACTGTCACAAGCTTATACATATGCATTATATATATCTAAACATTTTTCTATAACGTAATTCCTTATCATCTGATATTCCTATTGCATGTCAAACTTTTTCTATTACATGTTCTATATCTTTGGCATATCCTTTACTTATACTTTTCTCGTATTCTATTTCGAGTACTTTACATATTCCTCATACTTATCATGTCTCTAGTCTATTTCTTTTTCATCTTTCTGCTCCATGTCTTTTATCAGATTCTCGTACTATTACGCATATCATATCATTCTTATCTATCACAAATATCATTATTTCGTCACTGCTTATATCAGATACTTGATCTATTTCATCTTATTTCGTATCATGTTCTTGGTAAAAGTTTCCTATGCTTTCATGCCTCGTATAATTTCATATAACCTATCTTATACTATCCCCAGACGCTTAACTACATTCTTATACTTTTCATATATCGCTCTTTCATATGTCTTTAATTGGTTTCTCTTTTTCATGTTGTAAGTCATGTCTCTATTCTATGTCTGCATATGTTATATCTATATTTTCATACATACATTCATACTTCAGGACACTGTATGATCAGATTCTATCTATCATATACTTTCAGGTTGTATACTTTCATTACTTTCTTATGTTCATATACTTATTTTCATATCAATTTATACCGTACTACTTGCTCTTGTAATTATCTCAGATTTTCATCGTGATAGCAAAGCATATGCTTCTCATATCATCATATCTTCTATACATATCATTTCCTTTTTCTTTGGCTTTCATGTCTCGCAAATACCTTGTAAGCGGATACGGAAACTATGTGTGTACTGAAGGTACTATCACTGCAGACATGATGTTGATCTCTCGTCTATAAAAATTGATGAAAATTATCACCGTACGAGACAAAGGATTCGGGTCTATTGTGGTGACTTGCAAGCCACCCGATCCAAACGGGATCTATACCATCGACCCAAACTGGGCCTCAATATCTGGCTCATGAATATGTCATGAAGAATCAGATCTTCCCTATAGGCATGCCTATCTATCCTCTACCAGTCCTGCGCACAATCGCCTTTTATTACATTTTCGAGACATATTTCATAAGTAAGAATAACTATTGTTATCATAATGTTTATGCATATATACTATCATTACTTTACTGTATTAATTTCATATCTCGTAGCTTCATTACGTTCTCATATATCTATATATTACATATAGTCATATATCTCTTTATATCATTTATACATTTTTATCATGATTTAGCTATTCTTTGTACTTTCTATATTCCTATCATGTAGGTTTTTACTCACTCACATTTTCATATATGTACTTATCATTTATGCAAATGTTCTCATTCCTACGCTTGTCATCTTCTTTTACTTATCTCCATCAAGTTTTATCATTTATGCCTTTCTACCATGTTCCTAGCATGTTTCATCTTATTCCTTGCGGTATGTCTATCATATATTCCTATCATTTACATATTCCTCGTCATGTCTTTATCTATTCATATACTTTCTATATTTCTATCATGTTCATCTATTCGCTCACGATGACAATCATATGTTCACAACATATAATCTTATATATTCATATGTGCCTATCAATTGTGTACTCTAGACCATCGTATCTACGACATATCCTATCATATCTTATCATATCTTAATGACTTTATACCTATCATATCTTATGACATATCCTATTAATATCATATTCATGTTTTATGAACATATCTATACATATTGCATTTTCTATATTTTTCCCCGGTTTCATGGCTATTACATATAGCACTTCATATACTTATGAAGTATGATGTGTATGAAATCACACTCATTCATATATTCTATTCCTCTATGAATCTATTTTACTTAGAATTAGAATCAATCAATTCGATAATCCAAAATAAAGTTATGTCATTTTTATGCCAACTAGTCATTTTACCGATTTTTCTAGGGACAGTTTGTATTACTCATTTTTCCGGGGTCTTAACTTTATATTTTGACACTATTTCCTTATACTTATTTAAAGCTAAGGTGATAAGGGTTCTACTCCAACTGGAATCACCCAATTCGGAGTACCGGAACTCAAGTTACGTCCGAAACAACTCGAAATACTCTATGATCAACCTGATGCAGAATCGGGTTTGCACATTTAATTCCCACTTTGGAGTGAATTTCTGGGCCACTCTAGAGTCATAATTTGATGATGTCTATTTTTATATGGATAGTTTTCCTTGAAGTCAATTTTAATCGCCACTTGAATCACTCAAATCGATAAGAAATGAGCAAGTTATGGCCAAAATACAAAACCGGTCAAACCGGGAACGAGCAAATAGTGTGTACCAAGATATTCCCTTAAAGTGTACCGCACACTTTTAGTTCCTTGAAGGGTGTACCGTACACATTCGGCAAATGCGGCCACATGACCCTAAACGCCCGTATCGTATTTTTCTCTCTGCTTTCCATATTTTTGATCCCCAATTCAACTCTATACTTTATAAACACTTCCAAGACCACTTCACCCATCTTATGATCTCTTTCTCCTCGCTCATCTTTCAATTACATATCTTTCTTCAAACTTTTCATGAATTTATTCCAAGACCATTCTACTATGGGTCTTAACCCATACACAAGCTAAACCCAAGGATTTGTTAGGGTTTATTCTAAACCTTAACTCGATTGCTTGTCATTTAACTATGAATCCAACCTCAAAGGAAGGATTCCCTACTTTTCTTGTGGATTTAGAGTTTTTACCAACCTTAATTTCATTATATCTTTGGTTAGGATGAAGTCCTAACAAACCCTAGGTTTGGGGCAAACCATTAACCAAATAAAACCAAGGATCCATACCAAAACTAAGTTCCATACTCGATCTTAGCTTCGTTGATCTCCTTCCTCTTCCTCTTCCTCTTCCTCTTCTTTCTTCTCTCTTTCTCTCTCTTTCTCTCCCTCTCTATACGGTTTGGTCTCAAAATGAGAGACCAATTTATTTTTATCCATATTTTGTTATTACTATGTTCGGGCCATGACAAAACTCATTTTTGGTTTTAACTTTTCATTTTTGCATCTTGGTCCCCCATTTCTTTCCTATTTGCACCATAACTTATTCCTAAATTCTAGTTTGGCATATATCTTTGGCTTTATTACTTTTAGTCCTTAAGGGTAAATTACCACTTTACCCTTGGGCCCTCGAATAAATTCCTGCCCCCTGCTTTATTTTTCGAAATTCATATTTAGCTTTTTAATATACCCTAAACAACCGAAAATTGCTAGGGTATATTTCAAAAGTTACAACTCTCCTTTTTTATAAGAATTTCGTCCTCGAAATTCATGCTATACCCTTTGTCTGTTCTATGTCAAGTCTTTTCTTTTCATGTCTTTTACATATGACTCTTCTTATACTTTCTTTTCATTTCTATTCTCTATGTCGTGTCTATATCACTTCATTGTCATCTATACATAACACAAGGACATCCACAGGCCAATACTTTTCTATACTTATCCATGTCTATCTTTTCCATTCCATACTCTATCTGTAATTCACTTCTATACTCTATCTAGAATAACATCTATACTCTATCTATGTTTAGCATCTTATACTCTATCTAAGAGCATCTTATACTTATCTATGTTTAGGCTCTTCCGTAACGCCTAAACCTTGCTCGATACCACTAACTTGTCACGCCTCGATCCCTGGGCCCCCGAATCTCGATCAAGGAAGTTCGAATCCGCATCCGGGCGCGATACTACTCCATACTATATATTATACTCCACTGCATCGGGACTCTCACGACCTGCTCTTTCTTAGAGTCAGATCAGAGCCTATTGGTGCACAAACAATTTCAGTAATAACAAAAATCATTTGTACATATACAAAAGAACTACCACCGGAGTGGCGTCCGTCACAATCTATACACATATACAGAGTCCCATCTACTTATACATGTACAATTTCTATTACAAAACATCGAGATTATGAAGGCCACTGTGGAGCAATCATCTCGTAGTCGGCCTCGCTTTGTCGATGTGGAATGTCCCGTTTTCTATCCTTGTCTTCAGCTTCGTACCTACACCTGACACACCGTGCTAAGCTTTACGCTTTAAGGGAACATAAGCATGGACAACACCAATGATGACTGTCACAAGCTTATACATATGCATTATATATCTAAACATTTTTCTATAACGTAATTCCTTATCATCCGACATTCTATTGCATGTCAAACTTTTCTATTACATGTCTCTATATCTTTGGCATATCCTTTACTTATACTTTTTCGTATTCCTATTTCGAAAATTTTTACATATTCCTATACTTATCATGTCTCTAGTCTGGCTTCTTTTCATCTTTCCTGCTCCATGTCTTTTATTGCATTCTTTGTACTATTACGATATCATATCATTCCTTATCTATCACAAATTTCTATTTATTTCTTGTCACTTGCTTATATCGTAGATACCTTGATCTATTTCATCTTATTTCACATCATGTTCTTTTCGTAAGTTTCCTATGCTTTCATGTCTCAGATAATTTCATATAACTTGTCTTTATACTATCCTCAGACGTTTAACTGCCACATTCTTATACTTTTCATATACTCGCTCTTTCATATGTCTTTAATTGCCTCTAGTCTTTTCTATGTTGTAAGTCATGTCTCTATTCTACGCTCTCATATGTTATATCTTATACTTTCATACATACATATTCATATTTGTACTATCGCGCACATTCGTATTCTCCTATCTATCATATAATTTTGTGCTTTCGTATACTTTCATTACTTTCATAATTCATATAAGCACTTATTTTCATATCAATTTATACCGTACTACTTGTTCTTGTAATTATCTCAGACTTTCATCGCATACAGCTATATGCTTCTCATATAGTCACCATCTTCTATACATATCATTTCCTTTGGTTTCATGTCTCTAAATACCTTAGAAGCGATATCGGAAACTATGTGTACCGGAAGGTACTATCACCGGCACGAGACGCTGGATTCGTCTATGTGTACCCGAGGTACTATCACCGCACGAGACAGCGATTTCGGCTCTATTGTGGTGACCCTCGGGCGGCCACCGATCCAAACGGATCTATATCATCGACCCACCAGCCTCAATATCTCGGTTTCATGAATATGCTGCAAAGAATCAGATCTTCCCTATGCATGCCTATCTATCCCTCTACTCGTGTCCTGCGCATTAATCAGCTTTATTACATTTTGTATTATTTTCATAAGCATGAATAACTATTGTTATCATAATCGCTATGCATATATACTACTGGCCATTTTACCTCGTATTAATTCTCATATCCGTATTTACATTACTTGCTTCATATATCTATATATAGTCATATCTCTTTATATCATTTATACATTTCTATCAAGGATTTAGCTATTCTCAGACTTTCTATATTCTATCATGTAGGTTTTTACTCACTCACATTTTCATATATGTACTTATCATTTATGCAAATGTTCTCATTCCACGCTTTGTCATCTTTTACTTATCTCCATCGTTTTATCATTTATGCCTTTCTACCATGTGTGTTCCTAGCATGTTCCATCTATTCCTTTCTGATGTCTATCATATATTCCTATCATTTACATATTCGTCATGTCTTTATCTATTCATATATACTTCTATATTTCTATCATGTTCCATCTATCTGCTCATGCATGACAATCATATGTTCACAAATACAGCAATCTTATATTCATAATGTGCCTATCAATCGTGTAATTTTTAGACTGCCGTATCTTATGACATATCCTATCATATCTTATCATATCTTATGACTTATACCTATCATATCTTATGACATATCCTATATTAATATTATCATATTCATGTTTTATGAACATATCTATACATATTGCATTTTCTATATTTTGTTTCATGGCTATTACATATAGCACTTCATATACTTATGAAGTATGATGTGTATGAAATCACACCTCATTCATATATTCTTATTCCTCTATGAATCTATTTTACTTAGGAATTGGAATCAATCAATTCGGATAATCAAAAATAAAGTTATGTCATTTTTATGCCAACTAGTCATTTTACTGATTTTTTTTGGGACAGTTTGTATTACTCATTTTTCCGGGGTCTTAACTTCATATTTTGACACTATTTCCTTATACTAATTTAAAGCTAAGGTGATAAGGGTTCTACCTTTAACCTGAATCACCCACCCGCAGAGTACGTAACCTCGCCACGTCCGAACAACCTCGAAATACTCTATGATCAACCTGATGCAGGAATTGGCTTGCACATGACCCCACTTTGAGTGAATTTTTGGGCCACCTAAAGTCATAATTTGATGATTTCTATTTCTATATGGATGGTTTTCCTTGAAGTCTATTTTAATTGGCCACTTGAATCACTCAAATCGGATAAGAAATGAGCAAGTTATGGCCAAAATACAAAAACCGGTCGAAACTGGAATGAGTGTGCTGTGTGTACCCACAAGACACCCCTAAAGTGTACCGGTACACTTTCAGTTCTGGAAGGGTGTACCGGTACACATTCAAGGTGTACCGGTACACATGACCCTAAAACGTCCAGAATGTGTATTTTCTCTCTTGTTTCCATATTTTTGATCCCCAATTCAACTCTATACTTTATAAACACTTCAAGACCACTTTAAATTCATCTTATGATCTCTTTTCTCCTCACTTCATCTTTCAATTACATATCTTTCTTCAAACTTTTCATGAATTTATTCAGACCATTCATGGGTCTTAACCCATACACAAGCTAAACAAGGATTTGTTGGGTTTGTCTAAACCTTAACTCGATTGCTTGTCATTTAACTATGAATCCAACCTCGAAAGGAAGGATTCCTACTTTCTTGTGGTTAGGTTTTTTACCAACCTTAATTTCATTATATCTTTGGTTAGGATGAAATCCTAACAAACCCTAGGTTTAGGGCAAACCATTAACCAAATAAAACCAAGGATCCATACCAAAATCCAAGTTCCATACCTTTGATCTTAGCTTGCTTGATCTCCTTCCTTCCTCTTCCTCTTCCTCTTCTTCTTCTCTCTTTCTCTCTTATCTCCCTCTCTATACGGTTTGGTCTCTCAAAAATGAGGGTGATTTGTATCTTTATCTCATATTTTGTTAAGGCCATGTTTGGCCATGACAAAAACTCATTTGTTTAACTTTTCATTTTTGCATCTTGGTCCCCCATTTCTTTCCTATTTGCACCATAACTTATTCCTAAATTCTAGTTTGGCATATATCTTTTGCCTTTATTACTTTTGGGTCCTTAAGTGGTAAATTACCACTTTACCCTTGGCTCTCGAATAAATTCCGGGTCTCTCGTTTTATTTTTCGAAAATTCATATTTAGCTTTTAATATACCTAAACAAATTAAGCGCTAGGGTATATTTGAGTATTACAACTCTCTCCCTCTTTATAAAGGTGTCCCTGAAATTCATACTATCTGCTTTGTACATTCTATGTCAAGTCTTTTCTTTTCATGTCTTTTACATATGACTCTTCTTATACTTTCTTTTCATTTCTATTCTCTATGTCGTGTCTATATCACTTCATTGTCATCTATACATAACACAAGGACATCCACATCAGAGGCCAATACTTTTCTATACTTATCCATGTCTATCTTTTCTATCTTATACTCTATCTAGACTCACTTCTTATACTCTATCTAGAATAACATCTTATACTCTATCTATGTTTAGCATCTTATACTCTATCTAGAAGAGCATCTTATACTCTATCTATGTTTAGGCTCTTCGAAGCGCCCCCTAAACGCTGCTCGATACCACTAAATTTTGTCACGCCCCGATCTGGTCCGACCCGATTAGTTCGAACCAGATCGAGGCGCGATATCTACTATATTATACTCTCTTTTTATCTGGGACTCTCATTGACTGTTCTTTCTTGAAATTTATTACTGTGCCTATTGGTGCACACAAGTAATTTCGGTAATAACAAAAATCATTTGTACATATACAAAGAACTACCACCAGAATTGGCGTCCGTCACAATCTATACACATATCTGAGTCCCATCTACTTATGCAGTAATACTGATTTCTATTTACAAAACATCGGAGATTGCGAGCGTATTTGGTGAGCACCTATCTACGAGTCGACTGCTGGCGATGTGGAATGTCATGTCCTCTATCCTTGTCTTCTGCACCTGTACCTACACGGATTGAACACCCGTGCTAAGCTTTACGCTTAGTGGGAACATAAGCATGGACAACCACCAATGGCGACTATCACAAGCTTATACATATGCATTATATATATCTAAACATATTTCTATAACGTAATTCCTTATCATCACGTTATTCCTATTGCATGTCAAACTTTTCTAATACATGTTCTATATGCTGGCATATCCTTTACTTATACTTTTACGTATTCCTATTTAGAGCCTTTTTACATGTTCTATACTTATCATGTCTCTAGTCTATGTCTTTTTCATCTTTCCGTTCCATGTCTTTTATTGCATTCTTTGTACTATTACGTATATCATATCATTCCTTATCTATCACAAATACTTTAACCCCATTTTCTTGTCCTTGCCTGCTCATTATACTTGATCTATTTCATCTTATTTCTTGTATCATGTTCTTTGCAGTTTCTATGCTTTCATGTCTCATTATAATTTCATATAACCTATCTTATACTATCACATGCGTTTATCTACATTCTTATACTTTTATATCTTGTTCTTTCCTTATGTCTTTTACTGTCACTCTGAGTCTTTTTCATGTTGTAAGTCATGTCTCTATTCTATGTCTTTGGCATATGTTATATCTATACTTTTCATACATACATATTCATACTTGTACTATCGCGTACATTCGTATTCTATCTATCATATACTTTGTGCTTTCGTATACTTTCATTACTTTCTTATGTTCATATACTTATTTTCATATCAATTTATACTGTACTACTTGTTCTTGTAATTATCTGTACTTTCATCGCATAGCAGTGCTATGCTTCTCATATCAGTTCATATCTTCTATACATATCATTTCCTTTTTGGTTTCATATGCCTTAAAAATACGCCAAAAGCGGATGCGAGGAAGCTATGTGTACTGAAGTACTATCAGCATGCGAAGGCGATGATCTACGCATCTATCTGTACCCGAAGGTACTATCAGCATGCGAGCGATGATTTCGGTCTAATGGTGACCCTTGCGGGGCCACGATCCAAAACGGATCTATATCATCGACCAAGCGGGGCCTCAATATCACAATACATGAATATCTTTGCGACAAGCGTATCTTTCTATAGAGCATGCCTATCTATCCCTCTACCCGAGGTCCTAAACGAGACAATCGAAGCTTTATTACATTTACGTACATATTTCATAAGCATGAATAACTATTATTATCATAATTGCTTATGCATATATACTATCATTACTTTACTCTGTATTAATTCTCATATCTGTAGTTTCATATTACGGTTCTCATATATCTATTTATTACATATAGTCATATCTCTTTATATCATTTATACATTTCTATCATGATTTAGCTATTCTTGTACTTTCTATATTCCTATCATGTAGGCTTTTACTCACTCACATTTTCATATATGTACTTATCATTTATGCAAATGTTTCTCATTCCCTAAGCTTTGTCATCTTTTTACTTATCTCCATTGTTCTTATCATTTATGCCTTTCTACCATGTGTTCCTAGCATGTTCCATCTTAGCTTCGTTATGTCCTATCATATATTCCTATCATTTATATTCCTATCATGTCTTTGCTCTATTCATATACTTCCCCATATTTCTATCATGTTCCATCTGTTAAGTTTCATGTATGACAATCATATGTTCACAACATATAATCTTATATTCATATGTGCCCCTATAATTTATTGTACTTTTAGACTATCTTATCTTATGACATATCCTATCATATCTTATCATATCTTATGACTTATACCTATCATATCTTATGACATATCCTATATTAATATCATATTCATGTTTTATGAACATATCTATACATATTGCATTTTCTATATTTTTTCTTGTTTCATGGCTATTACATATAACTTCATATATGAAGTATGATGTGCGTAATCATGCCTCATTCATATATTCTTGTTCACTCTATGAATCTATTTTACTTAGAATTGGAATCAATCCATTCGGATCATCAAAATAAAGTTATGGCATTTTATACCCGACTAGTCATTCTACTTTTCTAGGGACAGTTTGTATTACTCATTTTTTCCGGGGTCTTAACTTCATGTTTTGACACCTATTTCCTTATACTAATTTAAATCCCCTATAGGTGCTAGGGTTCTATTGCAACTTGAATCACCCCGGTCGAACATAAGACTCGAGATTACGTCGAAACAACTCGAAATACTCTATGATCAACCTGATGCAGGAATTGGCTTGCACATGACCCCACTTTGAGTGAATTTTTGGGACACTTAGAATCATAATTTTGATGATGTCTATTTCTATATTGATGGTTCTACTTGAAGTCTATTTTAATTGACCACTTGAATCACTCAAATCGGATAAGAAATGAGTAAGTTATGGCCAAAATACAAAAACTGGTCGAAAGTGGGAACGGAGCGACGGTGTGCAGGCCACCCCTAAAATTATCTTGGGTACACTTTCGAGTTACGGAAGGTGTCTTGGTACACATTCAAGGTGTACCGGTACACATGACCTAAAGCGTCGAATGTATTTTCTCTCTTGTTTCCATATTTTTGATCCCCAATTCAACTCTATACTTTATAAACACTTCAAGACCACTTCAAATTCATCTTATGATCTCTTTTCTCCTCACTTCATCTTTCAATTACATATCTTTCTTCAAACTTTTCATGAATTTATTCCAAGACCATTCTAATATGGGTCTTAACCCATACACAAGCTAAACTAAAAAGTTTGTTGGGGTTTGTTCTGACATAACTCAATTGCTTGTCATTTAACTATGAATCAACCTCTAGGAAGGATTTACTTTTCTTGTGGATTTAGAGTTTTTACCAACCTTAATTTCATTATATCTTTGGTTAGGATGAAGTCCTAACAAACCCTAGGTTTGGGGCAAACCATTAACCAAATAAAACCAAGGATCCATACCAAAATCCAAGTTCCATACCTTTGATCTTAGCTTTGCCCGTCTCCTTTCCTTCCTCTTCCTCTTCCCTCTTCCTATCTTTGCACCTCTCTTTCTCTCTTCTCTCCCTCTCTCTACTCACCGGTTTGGTCTCTGAAAATGAGACGATTTACTCTTATCTCATATTTTTGTTAAGGCCATGTTTGGCCATGACAAAAACTCATTTTTTTGTTTTAACTTTTCATTTTTGCATCTTGGTCCCCCATTTCTTTCCTATTTGCACCATAACTTATTCCTAAATTCTAGTTTGGCATATATCTTTTGGCTTTATTACTTTTGGGTCCTTAAGTGGTAAATTACCACTTTACCCTTGGCTCTCGAATAAATTCGGGTCTCTCGTTTTATTTTTCGAAATTCATATTTAGCTTTTAATATACCTAAACAAGTCAAGCGCTAGGGTATATTTCGAGGAGGTGTTACAACTCCTCCTTATAAAATTTCGTCCTCGAGGAAATTCATACTATCTGCTTTAATGCACATTTCTATGTCAAGTCTTTTCTTTTCATGTCTTTTACATATGACTCTTCTTATACTTTCTTTTCATTTCTATTCTCTATGTCGTGTCTATATCACTTCATTGTCATCTATACATAACACAAGGACATCCACATCAGAGGCCAATACTTTTCTATGCTTATCCATGTCTATCTTTTCTATCTTATACTCTATCTAGAATAACATCTTATACTCTATCTATGTTTAGCATCTTATACTCAATTAAGGGCAGGACAAATTCCTTCACTATCACTCACATTCCTCCACATAATTTACTGCATGCCCAACCATAGCCTGTATTACCTTCCCGTTAAAGACGACATCGAGCTGCATCAAGACATGAAGTTCCTCATGTAGGAATCCATGGTGAATTCAGGTCGAAGGACTCAAATACCACTACTGCAATGAGAATTACTGATGACGTAATTCATGTAGTATTTCTCATAGCGGGTCAGTCCAATATCATGTACTTAACATTTATTTATGTTCTAAGTAACATTCTATGTTCATGATCAGCAAAACGTGATCATCTCTCAAAAAAACATAATAGTCTTACTACATTATTATTCCCATAATAATGATTGACTATGGACTATTTAGAATAGTGTTCTTATGCCTTAAGGTTTTACTATCAAGTCACGTACTTGATGACATAAAGCAGAACCAACTATTCAAGGATCTTATTTTATCAAGCTAAAACACATTTTAAATAACAAGATAAAATGATAAATGCCTCATGTATTAAATATAAACATACAATGACAATGTATATGCCACTGGGCTAGGGCATGCCACTAACAATCTCTCACTTGCCCTAAGCATAATCAGGCATAAATTGAATGCCTAACGATATAGTATGATATCATGCTTTTAATTAGGAAGAGGCTACTTAGTCAAATAATTAACATTGTCATCAATATGAACTCTTCATATTCATCTCCTTCTTAAATGATCTCACGAATGAGGTGGAAATAACCGAGTATGTGTTCGATCGCTGATGACTTCCGGGTCTTTGTTTGAGAGTGATGAGCCTTACTATTGTCACGCAATTAGAGTTCCAACTGTTTGTAATGTTAGTAACAACACCCAAATTTAACAAACGAACTTCTCGATCCAAACCGCCTCCCATGCATCCAAGCAATATGTACTCAAATTTCATAGTAGACACACGGTGTCTTGCTTAGAACTTCCACCACTGCAGACTTCCATTCTAACAAAACACAAAACCAGACTGCGATCTAAAGTCATCCAAGGCAGACTGAAAGCCAGCATCGGTATAACCGCTTATAACTAGCTCACTTTCTTGTCCACCATAGATCAAGAAAATATCCAGTTTTCCTAAGCATCAAGGATATTCTCAATCGCTATCTAGTGACATTCACCTTGATTTGACTGGAATCTACTTGTTATGCTTAAGGCACAGGAGACATCGTCAAAAGTAAAGATACATGATAGAACCAATAGCCGAAGCATACGGGATTTTATCCATGCGCTCTCTCGTCCTTCGTGGTAGGACATCGAGACTTCATCAGCTTAATTCCATGAGATATCGCAAGAAACTTCTCTGAATTCGTGATGCTAAACCTCTTTAGTACTTTGTCTATGTACCTAATTTTTAACTCGTGCCGAAAGTAACCTTTGAGATCTATCTCTATAAATCTTTATCCCTAGGATATAGGCGGCTTCGCCTTAGTCTTCCATTGAAAAACATTTCCCTAACCAAGACTTGACATTATACAAGGTAGGGATGTTATTTCCAATGAGTAAGATGTCGTCCACATAAAGCACTAAGAAGACAATTGCGCTCACACTAACCTTCTTGTATAAACAAGGCTCATCTTCATTTTTGATAAAGCCAAACTCTTTAACAACCTCATCAAAATGAAGATTCCAAATTTTCGTGAAGCTTGCTTTAACCATAAATGGATATTTGAAGCTTACACACCTCTATTAGGATACTTAGGATAAAAACCCTTGTTTAAACACACAAACACATCATCGCAAGAAGTTTCATTAAGAAACGAAATGCTTTGACATCCATCTGCCAAATCTCATGACCCATAGGTACAAAATGATGCAAGAAGAACTTAGTAGACTTAAGCATAACAACAGTGAAAGGTCTCATCATAGTCAATACCATGAGTTTGCTTGAAACCTTTGCAACAAGCCTTCCAGACTTGAAGGTCATATCATGTTTGATCTTATGAACCCATTTACGTCTAATGACCTTAGCACTCTCAGTGGATCAACCAAATTCCAAACCTCGGTTATCGTGACATTGATTGTATCTCGCACTTCATGGCTTAGCCATTTTTTAGAGCTAGGTCATCATCGCTTCAGATAAGTTTGGCTCATTTTGATCCACAAGCTCTATGGTTTTATCGTCAGTTATGAGAAATCCATATCTCTTTGGCTCGTGATGAATCCTACCAGACCTTCGTGGGCCTTGTGCAGAAGATGTTGACTCAACAATTGGTTGTGAGTCTTGTAGAATTTCCATGGAAGGCTCAAGGCACTTGTGGTCTCAACTTTACAGATATCTTATTCCCAATAACTCTTGGAAATGAACTCTCTTTCCAAAAGGTCGCATTATGAGCAATAAATACTTTGTTCTCGATGGATGCGCAGTACCTTTGTTTTGAATACCCCACAACAAGACTACTGGGATTCAGTTAGCTTATCGTAAACCTCGACGCTTACACATGTTTCCACAACCCCAAATCTGAGAAAAGATAAAACCAAGACGCTTTCCCGTCCAGCTCATATATGTCTTTCAACAAATTTTTGATGGAATTCTATTAGATCGAGCTCATTCTAATAAAGTCTGATTTCTCCCTTTCGATACACCATTCCATTGTGGTGTTCCAAAGAAGTGAGTTGTGAGACTATCCCAAAATCCTTAAGATGATGATCGAACTCTTAGCTTAAATATTCACCACCCCGATCGGATCGAAGTGCTTTGATATTCTATCTAATGTGCTTGGGATTCCAGAGGATTGAATATGTATGGAAATCAGCAGTTGGATGAAACAAGAGGTAGAATTGCTACTCTCTGTTCCCTTTGCCTTGGCTAGATACATTTGTGTCAAGAATATATGGATTAATCACTAAACAACATTTGATATGCGAAGATGATTGCCCTGCATCCCGTAGAGCATAGGCTAGATTTGCGCTTGCCAGAACCTTTGTTTCACCAATCAAATATCCAATCTTGCCATGACCTTTGACATACATCTTGAACACTTGCACCAACAAAGAAAATTATCACCATCACCTTGATGGTGGTGATATGTGCTTATAAGAATCAAACTATACAAGGTTGTCTCTGTAGAAGACCTACCACAACTGTAGGTGAGGTGATTTTTTGGTAACTTCACTTCGTAATTAAAACCAGGAAAACGATATCGTAAGAAAGAAGGATTCATTTATACAAAGAATTTTTGTATCATAGAAATGAAAAAGTGTAGACAATCTATGATTCCACGAACAGAGATGAAAGAAAGCTGGAAAAGCAAATAAAAGAGTATATTCAAGGCTGAAACTCTGTAGCAGATTGGGAGAGGAGCACCGTTCCAAATCCACTAAGACAATCCAAAAGAGGGTCAATGATCTTCCCCTCACACATTGCCGTGTAAACACCTTGTCACCCCTTCCCTAGACCTCCCACCTTCCTCACCCACAGCCCTGTTCCAAGCTCCTCCCGGCAAATTGCACACACAATGGAGGACCCTGCACTCCTTGATCTTGTCTCATGGAATCGATGGGCCTAATTTCCACCCCAGCTCTTAGCTCTCCACCCTTGCAAAAGGTTCTTCCAACTCCTTCCTCTAATGCCACTATTTTTTGGAAGATTTGGAGGTGTTGGCATTCTTCTCATTTTCACCATTCTTCACTGCACATCCAATTTAATCCTGCCTTACCTTCATCAGTGGATATGTGGCGCTGCAGGGATCATCAATATAGGCAAACACATATTCCTGTCCACCACTTTTAAAAATCTTCGCAGAATCTTGATAGTGAGCTCCCCATTGGCCCAGTGTTAGAGCTTTAGCTACTGCAGCTTTGCTAGGCTCTCTCTCACTGTGCTTCCTCTCAAATTCTCCTCCAAATGCCTCAAATCAATGGCCTGACAGAGTGCCACAAGGTATATGAAACACATGAGCTTCAAGATATCCTCACAGCTTCAGCTGTCTTCCGGGAGGAGATGTCTAAGGAGTTCACATCTTGGCTGTGCTGCCCAGCACTTTGGACATGGTTGGTGACCGATTGGCCAAGAACTGGAGCTCCATGGAGCAGTAGGGAAGCCATGGCGATTGCCCCTTGAAGCCGTAATCCGTGACTGGGGTTTCAGCTCCCAGAAAGATTTGACGGCAGTCCATTGCCAGAAGTCATTGACAAGCTCTGAGAACTGGGCAAACATAAGCCTGATGCAGCTGCAATGGCCAAGCGGGTGTTGTCCATGAGACTCCAATAGGGGTCCCTGCTCTGCACCATGTAGAGCCTTATTCCTGGAAACATCGATCAAGGTTGTCGTTGACAGAGTTTATCTCCTCTGATTGATTTCAGTTGATGATCGGATTACTTCCACTCCAGGGCCAAGCCATTGAGGTGAAGTCCTGAGAGCATATCGGTCTTGTTTGGGCTTCTGCAATGGATCCATCTCGTGTAGCTTCTTAGCTTCTTTCACATAAGAGCTTCCATCCAGAATATGCTCCATAATGGCCGCAGCCTCGATTTGGCCGGGATGGTGCTTCAATTTGTGTGTCAAGTGGTCAGTGAATTCGGGCTTCCCCTGCATCACTTCAGCGAAATGGCATAAAACCTCAGATTAAACCACAGAACATTGGCCTCAAAGCACCATAGAGGCCATGGCAGAGCCGACTGCAAAGCATTAACAAGAGCCAGGCCTTCCTAGGGCTGCACTCAAAAAACCTAGACTCAATCCCAGCCATTTTGAAAGGCCTCATTAATAACTTGACCTGAAGGTCCAACAGCTTAAATTGGGCCTGCCAGTGAGAAGACCAGCAATGTAGGAGAGAGGAACGATTCCAGAGGCAAAGATGGTGCCACGTGCAGAGGCAAGCATGGAGGAATGCATTGAGAAGCTTTGTGATGGCTTCCAGAATCTCAAATCTGATGCCGGAGTAGCCTTAGGGTGCTGGACTACAAGCATGGCGGCTCTTGTTGCAGAATTAGGCAGTGTGGCATGATTCTGTACCATTTCCAAATATCCCAGCATTCAAGAATCTGTATCACTACATCAACAACCCAACTCATCAGCAAACTACTCAAAATTTCCAATCAAAACGTACCAGTTGGAAAACAATTTCCAAAAACGTTTTCAAAACACTAATCTCAAACGGCAACATGTAGTTTTACCTAATGAGCTCCGTCTGTAGGGCAATCGCCTTGTTTGGTTCTTTCTATGAAGTGGCGCTAAAACCAGTAGTAACACCATAGCTGTCGGTACCGCTGTTCATGCTGTCCATCACCCAGTCAATACCGCTGGCCTTCACCGCTCTAGCCGCCCCGACAACTCGATAATGATATCCTCCCTCCCGCCTGGCGATAGCCGCCACTGGGGATATCGTAAGCGTTCACCACCGAGGCGGACCACCGCTCGGTACCCGCCACCATGCGCTTCACTTCATCCAAATGGTTCCCCTTCAGCGACCTGCCAAGCACTCCCCCAGTTCAGCGGATCAATCACAGAACTCTCCTCCAAATTCCTGTTACCTGCATTGCAGTTCTTTGCTTCCATCTCTTATCCCCAAAAGAAAGCTGGTTTCAAGATACCCAAGAAGGAAAGATAGAGAGGAAGTAGAGTCGGGCCTGGAAATGAACCTAAAGTGAGTGGCTGCATCAGAAAGTGAAGGTTTTACTTATATATATATATATATATATAGAAAGAGAGAAGAACGTTTGAAGCCTGGTGTTGTGCATATACCCTTGAAGCTTCGCATGGTCAACGGTTGGTGGAGAGGATGGCGGAATTGGTCACTGGAGGTTAGTTGAGGATCAATTCCAAGACAAATTTGAGCAATGTACTAGTGGAATGTTGGAAAACTAGTGTACGCTACCAAATCGGCAACAAATAAATATATCTATTAGATATATGTCTACGTATGTTGACTAGTTAATTTAAAAGACGGCAGTTTGAGAACAAGACCATTTTGGCATGCTAGTTCTCATGCAAGGATAACTAGTCTCTTTCCAAAAGAGGCCGTCGGTCATGCTTATCTTATATGGTACAGCTCAACTTTTCATAAAATGATAGGGATAGAAAAGCCAAAAGGGGTGAAAATGCAATGCCTCGGTCAGAGGAGAGGGAGAAATATCGTCAGTCTGCCTCTACTCGTGATATACAATATATTTAGGCAGTTTTTGTAAATTGTTCATATCTAGGTTATTATTAATATCTTTCTACGTGAACCCTATTCTGGACATAAGAAAACGCTCGTCGCTAAGCGGGATGGTGGCAATCACGAACCACGAAAATTCTGCGAATATTGTTTTTCCTTCTCTGATCCTTTTCACCATTCCTTCATAATTTTCTAAACAATCGTATTTTACAAGAGTTACGATCTCCTTAAGTAATACAGAAAGTTCAACGAATCACGAACTTTAAATCGCGCGTATGAGGGTTAAGGATGTGTTGGTGCCGAGGGTCGGTGAAGGCGTTTGACTGAAAACAACCCAAGGGGAAATGAAGGACGCTGGGCGGCAAGAGATTAGGAAATGAGGGTCGCTTTCGACTATTAGGATGTGCTCGCGATGAGGTGATGTACCATGTCATGGATGCAGGGAATCTTCGGCAAGAATTTTGTTGAAGTTGGAAAGGTATATGTCAAAGTCATTGACAAACAAGCTACTTAAGAAGAAGTTGTATGGTCTAAAGATTATAAATGTGGTCGAAGACTAGATCAACACATAAACGTGTTCAATGTATCATTAGTGATTTTAATCGAGTTTGATGAAGTTCAAGAGGAAGACATGGCATTTGATTTTAATGACTTTACCCAGTCTACATAATTTAACATTTTGTGCTGGGAAAGAAACCCTAGTATCGAGGAGATCTAATTTAAAGGAAGAAAGCCAATGATAGGAGTTCATAAAGAAGGGCCGCACTCAACAATCAAGAGCGTGGGAGAAATAAGTCTCAAAGTGAGTCGAGTAGAAACAAATCTCGATCCAAATTGAGGAGAAAGAAGGATATTCAGTGTAACAAGTGCAGGAAAAAGGGGCACATAAAACGAGAATGTCTAGAATGGAAGAAGGGGAACACAGAAAACAGAGAGGGTCCATCAAAGTCTCTGTGGAACTGAGGTGGAAGGCGGAGACTGTAGAGCGGTGATGTGATATGCTTTCGCTTCATCCAAATAAGATCATGTGATAGATTTCGATTATGGATCTTAATAATGTTCTATCAAAGTGTGATTTACAAGATTGGTTTGACACTTCATGTTAGTAAATTTTATTATATTCCGATGGGTAATGATGCTTCATGTGGTCATTAATGGGGAATATCATAGTTAAGATGTTGATGGTGTCAATAGAACGCTTTTTGCATGTTAGACATGTTTCAACTTGATATAATCCGATTTCATTGGGAACTTTATAATAATGGTTTTAGTTACAAATTTGCTAATGGAGTAATGGTTGTGAGCAAAGGTAGTCTCGACAGTTGATTTAAGGTGTAAGTTTCACAGAATATCTACAAATTGATGGGTACCTTATACTGTAGGTGGAGCAAATTGCATATTCTGTGCCAGATAGTACAACCTGCATGCACAGTGGATTTGTTTATTTATTTGTTTTTCAAAAAGAGAAAACTATTGAACTAAGATTAAACATGCAAGCTCGAAGTTATGCAAATATTATGTTTTTTGAAAACAAATAAGGTGCAATCTGACAATCACACATGCATATAAAGGGTTCTTGATTATGTTCATATAGACATTTAGGGGCTTGTATAGACAACATCATTGAGAGGCAGTGTATATTTTGTGAGTTTAATCGATGACTACCTTACCAAAAATTGGGGTGTACTTTACGTGGCACAAGTCGAACATTTGACAAATCTGGGTTGGGAAAACTGAAGTGGGAAACCAAACAAGAAGGAAGATAAAATACCTAGTCGAGATAATGATGCAATTACACAGGACTCGAATTCACAAAGTTATGTAGGAACATGGGATGAGAGGCACTTCACGATTCGGTGCGAGATGATGAATAGATCTGTAGTGAAAGAGCTCGATGTATTAGGTGAATGTAAGGCTAGAAAAAGTTAAGGTATTAGAGCGGTGAGTATGGCATGCTATATCAAACAAGTCACCAAGGGTAGCATTAGATGGGAAAGTTGCAAAGGAGGTATGGACAGGTAATTAAGTAGACTACTCGAGGTTAAGAGTGTTCGAATGTTCAGCCTATGCACACATTTCTGAGAGGAGAGATCGAAGCTTGATGTCTAGACAATTGCACTTTTTTGGGATATCGGGGAAAGAGTAAAAGGAGTTCAATACGTGGGATCGAAGGTAAACAAGGTGGTGCTCAATAGAGACGTGATTTTTGATGAGAAAGCCATGTTGCAGAATACTCAGAAAGATGAGATGCAAGCTCAGAAGGCCGTTGCGGTAGATGAGTATGTGAAGCACAGTGTGGAAGACTCATAATGCAAAGGATGATACTCGAATGTAAGAGGTAGTATAAAGTTAACGACCTATAGTATAGCCACGGGTAGAGACAAGCCGGCTCACATCAAGCCGCATACAGGTTTGGTTTTGATTTGGTTTCTTATGAACTAATCACTAGTAGTGGGGATCCTACTAACTTTCAGGAGGTAGTACATAGCCAAGAGAAAGGTAGCCGGATGGGTACTATGGAGGAGGAGATGCAATCTCTCCATAAGAACCAAACGTGGGAGTTGGTGGAACTTCACAAAGGGAAGAGAGGCTATAGGGTGCGAGTGGGTATTACAAGAAGAAAAAGGCGTAGCCCCAAAATACCTAGAATTTTTATAATAAATTTTTTGTGACCATATATTAGGAACAAATTAAAGGCCAACAGGTTTCAGGGAAAAGCGATCGATGTTAAATCGTGAAAAGTGAGAAATGAAAATGTGAGCATATGATTAAGTATTATATGCTAAAATGAGAAATTGATGGAACAGGAAATAAACCAATTGAAAAAAGGGCAAATTTGATTTGTAAAATGAGAACCTAAGGGTCAAATATAGCTTAAATACTAATGTGAGGAATAAATGATAAATGAAAGTGAAATAGAAAACTAATAAGTAAGAAAAATGTCAAAAAATGAGGAAAGTAGGATTTATTGTGTAAAATAAACATTCCTTAGGGTGAAAGCATGACTTAAGGCATTTTTGGTCTTAGAATGCTCATTGGAGCAAAAACATTTTGGAGACAAGAGTGAGAGGAGAAGCTAGGGTTGTTCAAGAAGAAGTGATTTTGGTGTGATTTCTTCGCATTTCTTGCTTCCTAAATGATCGAGAGAGCATCTTAGGTGAAGAAGATTCAAAGGATTTTAAGGTAAGAAACAAACCCTAGATTTCCTTTAAAATGAAGTTTGGGTTAGAAAAACCTAATCCATCCATGGGTTTGCTCTTGGTTGGTTTAGGATAGTATTTAATGCCTTTGGAAGTGATTTCTAGAGTTTCATTAAGATTTTTGAGTGATTTTTGGAAGAAATCGCAAGAAAGACAAAGAAAAATGTCACAGGCAAACGGGCCCCTTGTACCTTGAAGGGGCACGCTGCCCTCTGCGTAGCCCTACGTCGCGGCGAGCCAGAAGGTCTAAAAGACTTATGGCTCACGCTAGCCTAGATCGCGTAGACAATTCCTGAGGCAAAATTTTTTGGATTTTGTTTGAACACCTCGTCGTACATGATTGTTTAGGAACCTAATAAATGACTAATGGGGGTTCAAATAGAATGAAACTAAATGAAAAGGTACCGTACCTCCGCCTCGCGAGTTAGGTCACTTAGGCAAACTTAGTGTCTTAACCGGGGCAGATTGCGAAGATAAGAATTTGCCAATTCCTAAAAATGTTTTAATAATTGTTTATCCACTAAGAGTGGTGTAATTGTTATTGACTAGGAATGGGTGAGGATCACCTAACCTAGGACCGAGATCAAAGGGAAGGAAACGAGAGCCGACAACTTCGGTTTATTCACTGACCCTCTATTCTTATTTCAAGCGTTTTGGTAGTATACCAAATAAATATGAAATGATTATATGGAATGAGTATATCTTTGAAATGATATTACAGTGCATGTGGATTTGAAAATGTGATAATTGAAATGTTGAGGATTAATCACATCTGGTATGATTAAAGTGAATTGTAAGCGAATTGGTTAATTCTTGGCATCTTGAATTGGTCGATATCTTTGAGCGATAACATAGCGGGATTCGCAGCTGAATTTGTCATGAAGGCAGCGAGTGTCCAATGTCCCCCTTGGTGGGATGCACTGTCGACATCCGTCATGATGGTGTGGCATTTAAATACCACGTAATCGGGGTGCACGATCGGCGCTCCGGCATGATAAGAACGAGTGTAAAATTTGTAAGCATTACGAATGATAAAAAGGGCGGGATTCATGACGAATCCGTCATGAATTGGGTAACTATAGACAAAGTGAAATACTTGAACTTGATGAGTGAAAAGGGATTTATAAGCTAACATCTTTAGAGTGTATGTTTTAAATCTCACTTGAATTGAATTTTAGATGATTTGGCATGTGAAGTGCATAATTTGATATGATTAATAATTTGAAAAGTGAAAGCATGTGAAAGTGAAAGCATAGTATTGATGATGTGAAAGGCATGATTTTATGATAAATACATGTCATGTTAAGTGAAAAATTTGGGACCCCATATAGAACCACTAAGCGTGAAAATGCTTGTAGCGTGTGGATTTTTATCTATGCGCGGGTTTAAGTCATGAGGGCGAAAACAGATCAAGAAGCGAGTCATAGACAAAGTTGTGGCGTATAAGTATATGCCGCCATATGCATATCATTTCTTTTGAACATGTGACATTTTGTGAGGCAAAGAGTTGAACTACGGAACTAATGTTTTGTATATCATTTTTGTAAAGGCATGATATGTCATTTTGTAACTCATTTAGAGTAAATGTTTATGGGCCTACCATTTAGAAAATGCTTTGCGTAAATAAAATTCTAAAATGAAATAGCGTAAATAAAACGTTTTGATAACGCATAAATAAAAAGCGATTCGGAGTCGCGAAACTGGTTTGGATTCGCCACGTCGAGGTCGGGCGGGGATTCAGTGTGATATTTTGAAAAGGCCCAATAAAGCGGTAAATAAAAGAATTAAGCAGCGTCCCGAGTTTCGGTTAGGATCGCGCGTCCCGGGTCGGACCAGGGCTGGGATTTGCTATAAACAGTTTCGGAAAATGAGGGTGAAAAGTTCAAGGTTAGCCTAGTAGCAAGGTTACTCACAGAAGCATGGGGTTGACTAACGATGATTTTCCTCGATTGAGACATACCTCATCAGGGCGTGTTGAGTTTAAGTAGCGTATTTGATGGGTTAGAGTAGGTGGATGCGAAGACAACTTTCCTTTATAATGCGTTAGAGGAGACTATCTATATGGTACAACCAGAAGGGTTCACTCAAAATCCTTAGGAACACTTAGTGCATTGATGAGTCTGAAACTACAAGTCTATTGCAATCCATTTTTTACGGTTTTGTTTTCAATATTTTTGATTGTTTTAATGCCCAATTTATGGAATATTTACAAACTTTGTGTTTGCGAGGAGTTAATTCAAAAGGAGATTTCCAACAAGAAGAAAGAGAAAAATAGCAATTACACTTGATCTCTATCGTGTGGACTTTAAGGTCACGACAAGCGTCAAAGCAAATGGTTAGAGGCGAGTCGCAGCAATATTTTACATTGTCTCAACGAATCTAAAAATTGGCGGATAGGCTATGTCGTAGCAAAAGGCAGCGTGTCATGATAGGAAATGGAAGAAATATTTGGAATAAAGATCGGTTAATGTTGCGACATGACCAGAAAGACGAGGAAGAGTAGAGATCTATGTCGACAAAATCTGCCACCGTGACGATGACTCTTCTGACATGGAGGGCTGGTTGAGGCAGGAAGAGCAGAAAGAAGAAGCAGTCAGTGGCTTGAAAAAATTATGTAAAATGATCTTCACTAAGCGAGCCCAGTATGGTCACGGCAGACTCAACATTACAACATAGCTATGTGGGGAGATAAGTCTACCGGCGACGCGGATCTTAATATACATGACCGGCGCAGAATGAGCGGGGGAAGCGAAGGTGGCGACGAGACTTTTATCATGTGCGACAAATAACCGCATAATGCCGAAGTGCGTGACGCCGCCGCGTTGGTCACGGCAAGTGAATAAGGCGAACATAAAGGAGTCGCATTGCGACATGAAAAGTAGATTAGCGGCGGTATTGACAACGCGAGAAGTCATGTCATGACGCCGAACAAAGTTGCAACAAGAAGTCAAAAGAAGCTCGGTGGCAACAAGCCTGCATGCGTGACGAACTTTTTGAGTCACGGCAATCACGAGATAATATAAGATAGTGTTGCAACATAACCCTAAGCGGAGATCTTTGTCACGGCGGCGAAAACTTGGAGTGCGACGCGACTACGAAGCGCTGGCGTGTTGGGCGCTGATTAATGATGTTATGACATAATTGTTTAGGAATGCACAAAATATTGTAGCGACAAAACTCTATCGCGACGAGTTATCATCACGAAAGAAAGAAAATGAGTAACAAAATACATTATGGCGACCCGAAGGAGCCGCAGAGATCTTCCAGGATTCTGACAGACATTGCACATACACAGTATAACACAAAACTTCTGTTGTGACCTGACTTCTAGATGAGGCAGAGAGAAACAATCTGGCCGGGGAATTTTTGGAGTTAACCCATAGCTCAATTTTGGGAGCTCTATAAATAAAGCATTCTGAGCGGCGGTCGGTTATCAGACGAACAAAAGTAGAAATTTGAGGACTCTTTTGTATTATATATTTTCTTTTCCTTTAATTTTCTCTCTTATTTTCTTTCCTTCATAGATTAGATTTAAGTAGAGATTTGCTTAATTTGTTTTACTTGGATGCAACGATAAATTGTTTAAAAGTTTTGAAGTTGAATTTAAATCCACGAAATTCATTTACGATTCTTGTTTGAATTCGATGAACTTGAATAGGCCCGAACTCATTTCTTGATTGATTCACGGAATCTGGTGAATTTTCCCCGATCACTATTTCAGTGTATACTTTAATCCAGTTTTCGAGAACACAACTTATGATGGGAAAGTTATTGTCTTTTCTGCACAATGAGAAGAAAATTTCCTGAGTTGAGGGTTTGAATTTCTTTGGATGGTGATGTTGTGAAATTAATTGTTCCCAATTTTAGTAGCTTATACCCATGAAAGGACTATTGCTCCATTACTGATTTCAGGAGGCTCCCGAGTGACACAGAGATGGAGATTCACAAGGCGCAGGCGATTCGCAGGTATGCTAGACATGTTAGAAAAAAGCCCCAATAGACTACGAAAGGTTACTTAGATAAATCCTGAATTTACTCCATGATTTTGAGAAGGGTTGGTGATATCAAATTTAATCAATTAGTCTGCCCAGTACGGAGAGCCGATCTTAGGATGAGACATCATTCATTTTGTAGAAATCTAGCCGGTTGCCTTGTCTTGGGAGGCCCAAATGCTGCGATCATAAGAAAATGGGTATGAATTGTTGGAAAGAAAAATACTGAGATCTTATAAATTCTAATTACAAGTAATTGATTAGAATGTGATTAGAAATGAACATAAACCTCTACTTAGTGAAAAGGTATGGATTGAGAGAATCAAACTATACTACAATGCCTCTTGACAAATTCAGATTCCAACTCAGGAGAAAATAGAATTAGATTATGATGCGAGAATTGATAATTTCACGGCAGTGAAATCCCGGTGTCTACTTCCAGCCCGATAATACAGTTCGATCAGGTTATATTTAAGTTTAGGTACCTCTTCTTATTTTAAATGTGGGATTCCAGGTTATTAAATTCTTATTAGGTTACTAAATTTTCTGTAATGGAAGTTCAAATGGTAACAGAACTTGAGTAGTTGAGGTAGTTGAAGTTTTAATTCTTTTCAATCTACGTATGGAACATGTTTTCAAACTTATAGGTCCACTTTATTGCTTATGCGACCTGTTGCACTTGTAGTTTTTAAGACCAAATTAAATCTTTGTTAAGTTTATTGACAAAATTATTCTTCTTATGAGCACCTGAGTTATATTTAGTTTTATGAGTTTTTGGTGCTAGATTCTTGGGGATTAATTTATAGTCTTCTAGTAATGGTTCCACAAATTTGAATAAGCAAAACTTATGCTCTTATCAAGTTTTTGGCGCCGTTGCCGGGGATTTTAGTTAATCATTTGGTAGTAGTGCCATAAATTTGTATATATATCAGTTGGGGTCTCAACAAGTTTTTGGTGCCGTTGCTGGGGATTAGCATATAGTCCTTTGGTAATAGTGGCATAAATTTGGTCTATACACAATTTGGTCAACATGTTTTTGGCACTGTTGCTGAGGATCGAAAGAATTTAAAAAATCAATATTCTGACAAAAGAGAGAAATGCTAATTTGGACATTTTTATTTGTTTTACAAAAATTTCAAAAAATTAACAAAAACAATTTTAACAGCAGTGGCTGAATAAACTACTGATCTTTTTGGAAGCCTAATGAATATACAATTTTTGTTATCACTGACTCTATTTGATCTCAGTGTGTTTCCACTTTCAGGAAAATAATAAATGCATAGAAAATCGAAGCGAAGCTACTTTGCATCTAGATCTGAGAGTGAAAGAACCATGAAAAATATGAGGAAATTTTATATTGGAGATAGAAGTATGGATAATAAAATAGGAAGGTGCCAGTTATTCTAGAAGAAGAAGCAAAGAGAACATAGAGGCCCTAACCTGATGGAGGAATTTTGGAGGCTATCTGACCCAGGAAGAGTACTCGCGGTGGAACTGACCTCTAGTGAAGCCGTGACTTTGAAATTTGAGAAGCCGGCTTTATTGGTTCTGATGGTGCGGCAACACACAGTTCATAGGCCACCTTATGAAGATCAAATGAGCACCCAGGAGATTTATGAGGATGGTAAACCTTTGTGAAGGCGAATGGAGTAAGACGGATGTAATCCAAGCTTTAACTCTTCCCGTTCTCATTGAGGCGTGGCGACCACATGGTTTGACTCACTTTGCTAGTGACCATCGGTGGAGATACTTTGGAAGCTGGTGGAGGCATTCGCTTCAGGCGAATTTTTCCTCGAAGCTCTCCTTTGTTGAGAGAAGGAGAAATCATTGTGTTTTAAGTAAGGGAGGATGAGAGTCTCTCACAGCGCATGGGAGAGGTTCGAAGTGTGAAGGGTGCCGATGCATGGATAGATCTGACAACTCAGATGGACATTTTCTACCATGCCATGAATTATATCTCCAAGGGTATAATTGATGCATCCTGTTGTGGAGGTTTTAAAAGAAGAAGTGTAGAGGAGGCAAGGTAAGTTATTGAAGACCTTGCCCAGAATGCAACTCTGAACTCCATCTGAATCTTTAGGAGGCGACGACGGGATGGGGAAATGGTTTGATTGGATTGGATAGAACTACAGTCATAGAAGCCAAGCTTGAAGGAGTAATGAACAAGGTTTGAGTACTTGATAGAGAAAAGGATGCACACACTACACATGAAGTTAGATGATGAGAGAAGGAAGGAGAAATAGTCTTTGAGGGCATGAGGCCTTACGAGTTGAGGGAAACAAAGTATATGAATGAGCATAGAAGTTACCACTTCAAGCCTCACCCCAACTTGCCAACACACTACACTCTAACACTAAGGAACCATGAAAGCTTTTCATATGGTGGAAAAGCACAACAGGGAACCAGATATGAACATAACCACCATTAGGCTTATACTCAGCACAGGTTTCTTGTGACCAGCAGCAAAATAGGGATAATAGGAAGTAATAAGGGTAGAAAAGAACTCCAAACCGCTTGAAGATAAGGTCTTGGAATTGTGACAAAAAACAAAAGGATCTTGAATATGCATAAAGAAAAAGTGCATAAACTTGAGAACAGCTAACACGACTATGTTTCAAACAAATATCAAATGCTACATTGAGAAACTTGGAGACTCAGTAGGGCGGGTTGAAAATTTTATCCTTTTCAAACTTGATCTGAAACCATTTCAGTAGTATTGAGATCAATCCTAAAAGATCCTCACACCAGCTGCAATGAGAGGTAGTGATGAATTGCAGGAAGCACGAAGTAGAAACAAGCATGCATGGGCGATCCAATGAAGAAAAGCTCAGACTAGAGGAGCAAGCAAAAGGATGCTGAAGAGAAGACAAATTACAGCAAATGTCTAGCCAGGGACACTAAACTAAGCAGCTTCTTGGAAGGCAACCCAAGCAGTAATTTCATTTTTTTTTGTTTTTGTTTAGTCTAATTTATTCAGTAGAATTTTGAGCATTTGATGTTTCAGTTTAATCTGTTAGTAGTTTAATTTTAGTTGTTGATTGCTTTTCAGGAAAATGAAGCAAAATTCAAAGAAGAACCATTTTAAGAAGCAAATTGTTTCCAAAAGAAAATATGCAGAAAATGACTACAGGGAATATTCATTTAAACATGTCTTTAAGGATAATGCATATTTAATGAATATTTGGAAATGTTATGTTGTGAATAAAAACATGATGAATATACAGGCAAAGTAGTTGAATTAAATTTAGATGAGTATTAATAATTTGAAGTAAAAATTTTTGATGGTTTAAACAAGTTTTCACATGTAGGTTCAAGCGGTATGAGTGGATATAGATTGTTTTAAATGTTTATAAGGAAAACATAGAGAAAGATGTAATTTCAGAAAACTTCATTTAAATTAATACTTAACATATACTACGTATGTTAACCACAGTTGAATTAAGAAGCAAATTGAAAAAAATTATATGCATAAAATAAGTCGTATGTTGCGACATAAATTCAAGTACCACTAATAGAAATGTTGCAACATACTCATTTGTGTCGTGACATTTGATGACTTTGTCTACAAATAAATATTTAGCAAAACTCTTTTTTCACGACGGACTTCGTATGTTCTGCGGGTAGAGAATTAAGACGTACAAACAGGCGGTATTTGTCGCGACATTTAATGTAGCACACAATGAATCAGTCGGCATATAAATGGAAATTTCTTGAAAACTGAATAGTCACCTTTCTTATAAACTCTCACCGATCTGCCGAACTGCTTTATAAGTCTCTCTCATCTCACTCCCTTAAACCCTAGAGTTCAGAAACCCTAACATTACCATATCTGATCCTACCACCCTGATTCTAAACCTCCACGAAGTCATTGGAAGAATACACTGAGTTGGAGAATCAATCAGAGCAAGGTTTTAGAGCAACAACTAGGCAAGTTGAAGAAAGGGATGATGACAACGAAGAGAATTATCAGACGGTGGATGAACCAAGAAAAAGAAAAAGGGGAGCGGATGAAGCCAAAGTAGTAGACCTTTCTGAAGTGAAGCCGAGGAAATCTGCTTGATCAACTCACGGTAACCTCCAGCCCGAGCTCGCTCGTGACAGTTACCATGAAGCTAAGCGTTAAAATTGTGAGGCTGTCTTTGGACAACGTGGGTTACAAAAATTTACCTGCTTTTCTATCAAAATCATTTTAGATTTAACGAAAATCCGACACTGCGATTGCACGATTGGTCGGTAGAAATACAAATCACGTATAAAAAATACACTCGATATTTTCCAATCCAACTACAACCATAAAGGATCTACGGTCCTCATCAAAATATAAGATACGAATCAATCCAACATCATTTTATACTTGCTTAGGTTTTTCTCAAAACCAATACGTACATAAGTTACAAAAGATATTTACATATCTGAAATGTCACATTTTTAACTTTTACTACGTTTGCTACACCTTATCTTATATAATCACAGCAATCTAGGGTGGATCACAGAAGGTCTTTCGGCTTAGGCACTGCACGAGTGTTAAGCAGACAGCGTGAGCCAAGCGAGGCTCATTGAGTACTATAAGTTCTAAATATTTAACTTTATGCTGCTTGTATGTACCTCCCATTAACAAGAAAATCGATCTGAAATGGTTGTAAAGAAGCATTTGCCTTAGAGAAAGGCGAGTTTTACTTTATGAAAACCATTTAAGAAAACTATTTACTTCTTGAAAACTATTTCGACAGTAGTTAATATCGAAAGTGCTATACTATAAATCAATTACCAACCACTTTGTGGCCCATTTAAAATACCTGACGTGCCAGGAGCACAACTTTGGCATCGGTAGTGAACACGGAACACTACATCTAATATAGTCTGGCAATGAACACGGTGGGATCTCTATAAGCATAATGGAACCTCGAAACCAAAATGCCGGTGATGAACCTCGGAACTAACTTTTTCATTGCGTATCTTGCTTCGGTAGCGTAACTATCTATATATACCTTTTAATGTGCGAGGCGACTCAGCATATAATATATACTATCTAACCACCAATTGCCGACCGGGCAATGTAGGTGAGTAATATACAAACCACACTTATACGTCAAGATACATCTGGCCGAGGAAGCGACATGCCATCTAGGGGTTTTGCTAAACCAGGCCAAACTGTTTCTTAAGTATTGAAATCGAAATTTTCTGTTGAGTATAACAAGTGGGAGGTAAAAAAATGCTTTACTAATTACATTATATTTTCAAAGCACTTTACAAACTTGTAATTTAAACACTTTCGTTTTCGAAAACGATTTTGAGTACTCACCTTTTTCTAAACTAATTTCTTTCAATTCTTGTCAAGCACTCTGAATTATCGTTGGATCTGAATTGCCTACCTGATCCATACAGTACGAAAATGCCACTCAGTTCATTTCGCGTAAAAGCATCTAAAGGGCTTTCAACAACTATATCGAAGCGAACTTGATTCTAACAAAATTTCACGTGCTAGTCCCATTCGATGGGACATTGATAATGTGAAATTGAGAATTGACCAAAATGCCCCCTCTGCATGAATTACTTATAAACAACATGTTTTATAGCTTTTCAAAAGCGACCCCATGCTATTCGATGTATTAGCCTACACCACGTCGGCCTGACCAAGCAATTTGCACATGGTACTTTCTGATTAAATTTTTCGAAATTATGTGGTTGCAGATATGAACGGGCGCTATGGTTAGACTCTGTATTTCAAAGAAGAGGCTTTCCACGTGTCCCCAAAACACGAAAACATTTACGAAAATTATAACCATTTGTCCAGCCACAATCTGAAATCTCGGCGAACTATAAAGAAAGCGATCCGAAATTAGAAACTCAGATGTAGAAAATAGTCCCAAAAATTCCTAAACTCAGTCAAAAAATTTTGGGACTGAAATTTACGGCCTCTCATGGCCTCTAAGAAAATTCCAAGCCATTACATAGCCTTTAGGCTTGAAATAACAAAGTAGGAAAATTTCCTACTTCTTGAAGTTTGACAAAATGCTAAGATATTGGTACCTATGCGTAGCTCTCGTCGCATCTGCACGACTTTATACCTTTCAGAGCAAAATATCACAGTCAGATTTTTCGTAAATCTAAGAAAGAAAGAAAGCGAAGAGAAAATAAAAATAAAAAAACTCTCCACGCCTCTTTCTCGATCTGTCAGTTTCTGTCTCCACAGCCCATTGACTTTTATTTGTTTTTTTTAATCTTTTCTTTAATTATTATTATTATTATTTGGATAAATGATTTTTGCCTCGTTCGGGTCCATTTTATCGAAAAATTTATTTTATTTTTAGTTCACTTTATTGTAAATGGAGCTTAGATCCAAGCCATTTCTAACTTTCGAGATTTTATACAAAAATCTAGTCACCCCGAAAAATCAGCGAGTTTATACTTGAGAAGTCGTAAAATATTTTGACTATCTGGAATTAAACGAAACTTTTAAAGGTCACTAGATTCAGCGAGGCAGATTTAACGCTCGATCCCAGTTTCCATCATCCAAGATCTAGAGAATTTTCCTAGAGCTTTCTAGAACATTACATTAATTTATTATTATTATTATCCTTTTGAAATTCCATAATTTGTACTTTCACCCCTCCACTTTCCTTAATTGCAAAAGTGCCACAATTCTTTGAAGACTTTATCATTTCACCCTTAAAAACAACTTTCAAAAATTCTATTATGGTACTAAAATAATTAAGGAAGCCCTTATGGTACCTGTCACGAGTTACACATAAATCTTTCTACGGGACGAAGTAATTACATAGAGCAAGGAACTTAATTTTAGAAAAGGCAGTAGCTTTGATGGAAGGAAGTTTGAAGAACAGAGGCGTCTTTGCTAAAAGAGGGTTCAAAAACATTATCTCTCCTTTTCTTGGAAGTCTTTGAAAGGAAAGAATGTGATTCTTGTTGAACCTGAGGAAGAGTGATTGTCGTCCTTGGTGAAAAGAATTCTATGCAAACATGGTGAAAAGGAAGGAAAAGAGTATATATGTTAGAGGCCCGATGAGTAGAGTGTAGCGAGAGAAAAAGATAAGCAAGAAATTTTCCAGTTGAATGTGCAAGGATGGTTTGAGTTCAAGAAATAGTTAAAGGAACCGAGAACACCGGAAAATTGTGGAGCACACTCACGGGGAAAGGTGAATGGAAAGGCAGATAAATCCTTTTAGATTTACATTGCAGAGGAGACCCTATTGAAGAAGCCAAGGTATGGTTTTATTTTATCGGTTATTTCTAAGGCCATCTAAGCATCTAAGAGTACGAGTTGGAAGAGAGGCAATCCTCCTGGCATTCTTAAAGAGATTCTGAAGATAAATGTGGGAAAAATCAATAAAAATTCTATGGCTACTTTGAGAAAGCAAATGGGAAGATTCACACCTTAGCAATATGACTCTACATCAAGAATTGAGAAGAATGGGGATCGAGGAAGCTTGCCCCCAAAGCCTCCTCGACTTTAAGCGGTATATGACGGGACCCGAAGAGCAGGAGGGAAGGCGAAAAAGAAATAGAAGAAGGAAAAAAGGAAGGAGGGTTGCATTAAGCTAGAACAATGGGAAAATCAATGTCCATTGCAATCGGCTTCAGACGAGTCGAGCCAATTATAAAGTACTTTTGAAGCTAGACAAACCCAGCATGAACAAGTGAAAGTTCGGAGAGAATTGCAATCATCTGAAATTGATAGAATTGATGATATCTATGGCGTGAAATAAAGAAAGAAACCATATTCCATTTAAAGACACAACTATTTCGAGGATGAGTATTTTGATCTGAGGCTCAGGAAGAAGGGACCAGAATTTAGAGGCTGCACTGAAAAAAAGGGATGAAGAGTGGAAGATAGAAATAGAAAAAGGCGAGTGGAGAGCGGTCTTGAGAGCTGAGACTGTGCCGAATGACATGGATTCAAGAGATAACAATTGCATGAACAGTCTAGGACACTACAAACAGATTTTTAGCATAATGAGCTATGAGGTTAAAAATAACAGGACACTCCTGGAATCTCTAGCTATGAGGCAGCGAGAACTTACGGAGGCAATGCAGATCCTAGGCCCAGGCGTGAGACGGTTTCCGGCAAGAAGAAGATATCCTTGCCACAAAATCCAAATCTCCGTTATGGGCCCTACCTTTGTATGGATTCCCTAGGGTGTTACAAACCAACATATACCCTATACTAACCCAGATTCAATTGGAGCAGGCCCTTCTACACCATGTACAGAAATAAGAAAAAATGAAAATCATAGTACAACAGGAAAAAAGGAACTCACTCTAGTAGAAGAGGTGGAAGAATATCTCAGGATGGAAGCAGCCAGGGAAAGAGCTAAAAGGAATAAAAAATAAACAATACCCTACTTTTTTCCATTTCCTCATCCTCTTTGTAGTAAAAATCTAGTCATTAGAATGATCAAGCCAAAGAACTCTTTATGAATAAATTTTGTGTTCAATTGTGTATTGAGTGATTGGTGTGCTTTGGTTTAATTTCTTCGCTATGATTGCCATTTACATTTTTTGAATAAAGAAGAAAACAACTACGGAACTAATTGTTTATTAGCTGCAGCATGTTTGGTTGAAATGAATTGATTGCAATTGTTGGTGTGTTGTATTGTTTTGAGCTGAATGCATGATCAAATGAACTCTCTTACTTGGTTAGAACAACACAACAACAAACCTCGGAACTAAACAAACCTTTGCAATTGAAATTGTGGTAGGCCTCAATGAATTGGAAAATGAAGTTACATGTGTAAGCTAGAATGAAGTTTAAGGTTTAGATTTAGGAAGAAGTATTAAATGAAACTGACACAAATAAGACTTTTGAAGCTGGCACGTATAAACAATGGAGTCGATGAAAGTCTTTGAAAAACAATGCACATGGTCAAAATGTTTCCTTAACAAAATTGCTGAAGGATTAGGGACATCTTAAGGTTCAATCACGAGTCAAGCAGTCCGAGGTCCACAGAGCTTGTTAGATTATTAGTGAGAGCGAAATCTGAGCATCTACCTTGTACAAAGGAAGTATTGTGAGGCCATCCAGCAGAGTTTGAGCGCTAAACCTACCCTCATAATATGCATAAACAAATACTCTAATTCCAGTTTGAAAAATTGGGTGTCTACAGTTTCTTCATTTAACGACAATTAGAAGCCCCGAATCCTTCCTTTATTCTAATCCTGATGAGAGAACCCTTATTTGCCTGAGTTTGAGACGGGAACTTCAAGCCCGAAAAATTACAGTTGAGGGGAATGTTATGTTGATTTGAAAGGGAAACAAGAATGAAGGATGGAAAATGAAAAATAGAAAAGAAAGAATGCAGAGAAGAAGTCAAAATTGTAAATTGTCAAATGGGATTAAGTTTTATCATGGCGCCCCTTTCTTGAACAATTAAGTTCTTGGGGTGTTTTGACACCTAGTGCCCATATTGCAATTCAGGTATGGGAGTTGCTAACCCAAAGTTCTCTAAGAGTGGTAGAAAGCCTAAGAAGACAAGACATTGCACTAATCAAATTTTTTGACAAGTAAAAGAAAAGCAAAAAGGGGACTTCTCTCTAGATGCAAGTTGAGAATATGCAGTATGATACATCAAAGATTTGAAATATTTTCATGTTATTAGTAAGAAAGAAAAGGATGAAGGATGGAGGCAGGATACACAATTGAAGAGTGGAATGCGGGTAAATTTTGGCTGAAATTCTCCCTTATCCAATTTACCAAACGAGCTACAGAGCTGGGACTGAAGTGATCGCAGAGAATTGGTATAAATCATTGTTAGTGGAGACTAATAGCTGAAAAGGCTCACATATGAGACTTTGAAAGGCTAAAGAGTGCGATCAACGTGTAGAGTCCCGGAAGATTGAAAAATTGGTACGCGGGAAGGAAGAAAAGATAATCACACACACATGAATCAGGAATTAATTAGCTGAATTGTTTACATTTTAAAATTCTTTAGTTTGTTTGTGACAATAATTGAAAAATTTTCTTGAGTCTGAACTTCAAAGCAAATTTGAAATTAAGCATGGCGACTAGTTTCATTTCAGATTGCCCAGTTTGGAATTTTTTTTTTTTTTTTTTTTTTTCGTAGTGCAAAACAAAAATGTCCTTAAAATAAAGTTAAATTGTTTAGAGGACAAGCAAGGCTTTCTTTTCTTTCGCCGGGAACTACGGCAAAATTTAAGTTTAGAAATTTGATGAGTCTTAAACTCATCTATTTTAATCCATTTTGGCTTGTTTTTTGTATTTTCAAAATGTTTTAATCTTAGAGATTATGGAATATTTACAAACTTTGTGTTTTGTAGGAGTTAATTCAAAAAGGAGAGATTTCTAGCAAAGAAAGAAGAGAAAAACAACAATTGCAGTAGTCTTTATCGTGACAGACTTTTGGGTCACGTTAAAGCGTCCCCTAAACAAACCAACACAGAGAGCTGTGTCCTCCCAGCAGTATTTTGCAAGTAATGCCAAGCACAAGGGGATCTACAAAATTCGCAGATGAGCTATGTTGCGACCAAAGACAGGCGTGTCGCGATGAGTAGGAAGAAGCCAATTGAGAGCGAAGATAAGTTATGAGCTGCGACATAATGAAAGACCGGAAGGCAAAGAATCTAACTGTCGTGACGAGGATATACCGCATCGCGGGCAATGATACGACATGGAGCAGGGTTGAGAAAGAGAGTGAAGAAGAGTTAAATTTGAAGTGACCCAGAGAAAGAGTTGTAATCGACAAATGACGCTTACTTGTTGGGCGCAAAATTTCGAAGGAACTCAGCGATTGTGACATACTTCAAGGTGAGGAGATAAGTATATGTGACATGGATCTTAATGTCGCAACAGCGAAAAGAAAAGAAAAGAAAAGAAAAAGGAAAACAATTTGAATAGGGAAACAGGAATTCGTGACAGGACTTTTATATGTCCGACAAAGATTTCAACACAATCTGAAGAGGTTACGTGCGACATAACAAATTGGTCGCGACATAATGAGTAAGTGAGACCGCGAGAAGAGTCTTGTCGTGACATGGCGGGTCGCGACTGACAAATATTGATAACACGAGAATCGTACGCCATGACATCCAGACAAGGCTATGACAAAGTCGACTCAATAGCAAGCAAGCCTCTGTCGTGGCAGACTTTTTGGGTCGCGATAGAAATGCAGATAATACAAGACAGTGTTGCAACATAACCTAAATAGAGATGCTGTTGCGACATGAAAACTTGGGTTGCGACACCAACTTGCAGAAGCTGCATTGAAACTTTGTTGCGACATGATTATCGATGTTGCGACATAACTGTTTGAGGAATGCACAAAATATTGTCGCGACAAAGGAAACTGCATCGACGAGTTATCATACTAAAAGAAGAGGCGCCACAACAAAAATGCTATCTCAACTAAAGCATGAAGGAGCCACAGAGATCTTGGTCGCGATAGGCGGCTGCGTACCTGCGGCAAACACAAAACTTTGTGTGACATGACTTTAGGTCACGGCGGAAGACAAATCTAGGGCGAATTTTTAGGGATTCACACATAGCCTTCTCAATTTTAAGGCCCAAACTTTTAGGAGCTCTATAAATAGAAAAAGGCTACGGAAAACAGCGATGTGGTCAAACATCGGACAAGCAGGAGTACTTAGGAAGTGAGGACTCATTGTATTATATATATATATATATATATATATATATATATATATATACATATATATATATATATATATATATATATTTTTTCTTATTTTTCTTTTCATCGTAGATTAAATTTAGAGTAGAGATGTAATTTGTTATGGATACGAAGCAGGTAAATTGTTTAGAAGTTTTGAGAGTTGGAATTTAAATCAAATTCATTCACGATTACTGTTTGAATTCAATGAACTCCAGACAAAGTACAGAACTCATTTCTTTAGTTGATTGCGATTACGATTAGATTTTCTTGATCACTATTTCGATTATTATCTTTGTAATCCGAGTTTTAAAGAACACAACCTGCTTTGGGAAAGTTATTGTCTTTTACGCATAATGAGAAGGTTTCTGAGTTTGAGGTTTGAATTTCTTTGGATGGTGATGTTGTAAAAATTAATTGTTTAATTTAGTAGCTTATACCCATGAGACTGACTAGCCTGGCCTTTGATTTCCAAGAGGCCCTACGGTGACACGAGAGATGGAATTCACGAGAGCATGACGATTACTTGGGGGTATGCTGAATATGATAGAAGAGCTAATGACTCGAAAGTTACTTAGATAAATCCTCAAAATTTATCATGATTTGAGAAGGGTTGAGTGATATATCAATTTAATCAATTAGAGATCTCTCCTTGATACTGGAGAATGATCTTGATCCGTGTTGTGAGATGCAATCAAGGAAAGGGAAAACTCTTTCAGATCTTAAGGATGAGACATCATTCATTTTGTGGAAATCTAGTAATTGCCCTGTCTTGGGAAGCAAGAAATATGCATTTATAGGAAATGGGTATAAAGTATTGAAAAAGAAAAATACCCAGATCTTATAGAGAAATTCTAATTACATGTAATGGCTAGAATCATGATTCGAGAAATAGACATGAACACCTTTTTCGATGAAAGTATGGTTAGAGGGAGGAATCGAGGCCTCTTACCCTTGCCTCTTGGCAAATTCAATTCAACTCAAAAATAAATTAGATTATGATCACGAGAATTGATAATTTCTATGATAAAATCCGGTGTCTACTGCTTCGGTAAAAATACGGTTCGATTACTTTATATTTAAGTTTAAATTTTTCCTTTATTTTAAATGTAAGTTCAGGTTATTAAAATTCTTATTAGATTACTAAATTTTCTACGAAATGGAAGTTCAAATAATACAGAACTTGAGTAAGTTGGGGTAGTTGAAGTTTTAATTCTTTTCAATCTACATTAGAGCAATCTTCGGACTTATGGGTCCTTTATTACTTGTAGACACAGTAGAAGCTTGCAGTTCTTATGAGCATATAATTTATATTTGGTTTTAACAAGTTTTTGATGCCGTTGCCGGGGATTAATTTATAGTCTTCTAGTAAAGGTTCCACAAATTTGAATATGCACAACTTATGGTCTTATCAAGTTTTTTGCGTCGTTGCCGGGGATTTTAGTTAATCCTTTGGTAATAGTGCCATAAATTTGTATATATATCAGTTAGGGTCTCATCAAGTTTTTGGCGCCGTTGCCGGGGATTAGCATATAGTCCTTGGCAATAGTGGCAGAAATTTGGTCTATACACAATTTGGTCAACATTTGTATATTGAAGAAATCACTATATGGGTTGAAGCAGTCCCCTAGAAAATGGTAGAAGAGATTCGACTCCTATATGATCCGAATTGGCTACAAAAGATGTGAGTATGACTGTTGTGTTTATGTGAAGAGTCTTGACGATGGCTCATTTACTTTTCTGTTGCTTTATGTGGATGATATGTTGATTGCTGCAAAGAGTATGAATGAGGTCAACAAACTAAAGATCTGTTTGGGTAGAAAATTTGACATTAAGGATTTGGAGTCTTGCTAAGAAGATTGCTTTGCAGGATGGAAATTCGCAAAGAAGAGCTATAGGGAGAGATTATATGGTTGTTTCGGTGGCTATGTTAGGAAGGTGTTAGAGAGGTTTAGGATGGAGAATGCAAAACCAGTAAGTACACCTTTGGTGAACCATTTCAGATTGTCTACTACATAGTGCCCAAAGACAAATGATGATGTACAAGAAATGTCGAAAGTCCCATATGCAAGTGAAGTGGGGTGCTTGATGTATTCTATGGTTTGTACAAGACCGGATTTGACATAGGCGGTTAGTGCGGTAAGCAAGTTTCTATCGAATCCTGGACGATCGCATTGGGATGCAGTCAAGTGGATCTTCATATACTTGAGGGGGCTACAGGCTATGACATCATGTTTAGTAGATAGTAGAGTGTTCCTTTAGTTGTGGGATATGTAGATGCTGATTATGCAAGGGATTTGGATAACAGGTGGTCTACCACAGGTTACGTGTTCACTCTTAGTGGAGGACCTATTTGTTGGAAGTCTATGGTATAGTCCCTAGTTGCATTATCTACCATTGAGTCCGAGTATATGGTAGTAGATGAAGTTGCCAAGGAAGCATTGTGCAGGATTGGTCAAGGAGCTGGGTATTCAGCAAGGTGGAGTTCAGTTGCATTTTGACAATAAAAGTGCCATCTTTTTGACAAAGAACCAAGTGTATCGTGCAAGGACCAAACACATAGTTGTGAGATTTCATAAGATCGAGGAGTTGGTCTCTTATAGTGAGTTATTGCTTGAGAAGATTCATACTTATGAGAATATAACAGACATGGTGACAAAGCCTGCTACCATAAAGAAGTTTAAGCATTACTTGGACTTGATTAACATCTCTAGATGTTAGAAGAGAGATACTTGATCTATTGCCTGGTAGAAACTTGAGTCATGAAAGTTGGTTTCTTCAAAGAGAGGTGGATATTGCGCCCAGTGGGATTGTTGTGGCATGTGGCTCATATTAAAAATTTAAAAGAGATTGAAAAGCTCTTTTGTTGGGAGGGGGGTGCAAAATATCAAGTTAGGGTTTGCCCCCATGTTAACGATCAGAATATATTTTATGGTATCACGGTATTTTTGTAATTTAGTCATATCCAGGATTATTATAAATACCCTTCTATGTAACCCTATTTGGATATAGTGAAAACGTTCAAGCCGTTGTTCCCATGGATGTATGCACACTGCCGAACCACATAAATTTTGTGTATTCTTCTTTTTTTTCCTTCTCCAATCCTTATCACAATTCCTACACGGTTTTCAACATAGTTCTTATGAAAGGATAAATAGTCTCTTTCCAAAAGAGGTCGTTTGTCATGCTTATCTTATATGGTACAACTTAACTTTTCATAAAATGCTAGGCATAGAAAGGGAAAGAGTACTAGGTTTGAGTCTCAGTAGGACAATTTACTTCATCTGTTACTAAAGTGTTTAGTTATCAAAAAAAGAAAAAAAGAAAAAAAAAAGAGAATGAATATTTCTACTCATCTATGACAAGATTTTGCATAAGTGAGAGTTTTGGGGTTATTAAAATATAGTTTTTCTTATAGACTCTATTTGAAACTCGAAAAGTATTAAGGAAAAAAAAAAAAAGAAAATTGGAAGGAAAGAAAATTTGGAGGAAACCAAAAAGTAAGTTTAAACTTATTAAATTAATTGTATATGTTTATTCCAATTCATTTTATGTACTTCTCTCTATTATCTTAGAACTACAAAATTTTAAATATGTAAAATTTTAAGGAATTTTGATTATGTTTGATCTTCTTTTATATTTTCCACGATGAAACCAATATGCAAGAAAACCTGACTCCTCAATGTATTCGCATAGCACAAAGGACTCCTAGGAGAAACTGTGGAACTTGTGCATTCCAATAAAAATCAAACATTTCATGTGAAGGGCGTGCACTAATTTATTACCCAAAATGTAGACGCTCACGTTAGAGGAACAATGGAATCAAGTGGGTGTGTGCTTTGTCATGAAGAGTCGGATGACACCATAGGCGAACGATTTTGACAACTCATGGAATGAGGCCATTGACCATAGAGGGAGTCGACGGAACCAAATGAGGGCGGTCCCCCTAAGGCTCGAAGGGAAAACCTTTCACCGCAGCTGGCCGTTTCGCAATATAGAGTCATCACTTGCCTAAAGTGCATTAAGTGGTCAAATGGGTCTCTTGACTCATCAAACTTCTAGAACATCAACATGGAAATGCTTGGAGGCGACTCTTGGGATAAGATCATCTGTGTGAATGGGGAGGACGCTATATCGTTGAAGACACTAGGTTATGAGAAAAAAAAAGTTGTTTTCTTATCGGGGGGACATAACCTCCACTAATCCCAGTTGTCTGCGTCGTGCGATACGTTGTTGTCGACTTGTTTTAGACATTTGGCACTATTCCTTTTGTCTGCTTGTCCGCTTGTCTGGTGGTCGCGGCCTCTGTCTCGATGAGGGCTTCCGCGGGTGGCAACGCTAGGTCGGCTAATCCAACGGATATCACATTGAGAAATGGTGTCATTGGTGTTAAGAGTCCCTCTCGCAAGGCTTTGTTTTCTCAGCCTAGAGCCCAGTTCATTTGAATGAGCTTCTTGAGCTCTCTCCATATTTCGCCTCGCTGCTCCTCCAGTCGCAACTCCAACTCAACGATCTTTGCTTCGACGTGTCCCTTCGCGTTGTCCGTCATGCTCCACTAGCCTCTTCTGTTTTATTCTTTTTATGGGAATGGTCTGGCTTCTAGTTAGTCTTCCCACAAACGGCGCCAAATGAAGATCTGTTAGCTAGGAGAGGTGTTTTTTGTACCAGGTTTCCCTAGACCCTCGGTATATTGTAGTCCTTATTTCTTAATTTTTTTTCCAATCCCTTTTCTGGTTCCTTAGCTTCCTTTATATAGGGTTAAGTCGTCCACATGTCGGTATGCTATTCACTCCTAAAAAAGCTCTATTGGGGCATGATTGTTCTTTACAAAGAGGCTTATGGGGCCCGCTTGTCAGGCTACCGAGCGACTTTGCTCGATTGACAGGAGTCAATTTGGGCTCACTGATTTAGAGTCTTTTTGGTGGGCGGCTGCTGGTTTGTTGCCCGTTCAGGCAGCTAAGGTTAATGGTTATTAAATGGAGTTGTTGGTTAGGTGATTCCGCCTCCTAACAGGCACTCGAGAGCACTAATAGGTATGGCCTCCTAGAAGGGGCGGCCACATCCGATTTTTATCTTTCATGGAGAAGGTAGGGGTGGGAAACTGCAGACGGGCACTCAAGTACAACGCACACGCTGTCTCGATGCCGCGACCAATGTATAGGGTTCGGCGACCTGGCTAACGAGACCGAGGAGTTGTACGGGGAATGCCCATTTGTAGTTGGCGTCCTACCGACTCTTGGCCGTGCTCGCTTTCTATCTAATAATTACCAAGAGCGGATTTCGGTGTGTGGGGACAGGCTAACGAGGGTATCCCCTTCACTTGAACCTTGGCCATGCCGGCCAATTCTTAATAGTGGTAGAGGTCCTAAGCTAGCCTTTCTGACAGCCTATGCCTAACTTTACCTTTATGTCGGGAGCAGCGCGAGTGAAAATAGACACTCTTGTGCGGTCTTTCGTTACCAGCTACCATGTGGCGTGGTGACTCCTTAAATCCATTTTCCGTGTTTTGGAGGGCGTCTTATGACGGCCCCTCGTATGCCCCTATTTTTCTTTATTTAAGGAGTTGTTTTCTCCTCTCATTTTCATACGGAGCGTTTCATTGTTGTCGCCTTCCGTTTTCTACTTCCTCTGAGGTCTAGCGGCTCCTTTTTTGACGTGGAGTTCCACAAGCCTCTCTTACCTTTTGGTTGTAAGGTTTGTGCCATTCTCGTACTTCGCTGTTTTGCTTGTTTTGTTGTTGTGTTGTTGTATTTTGTTTGTTTGTTTTTTTTTTTTTTTGTTGGGGTAGAGGTTTCAATGACCCTTCTACGGATCCTTGAGGGGTGGCTCTTTTAAATGAGACATTAACTATGATTCTAATTCCTTGTTTATGCCCATACAAGGATAAATAGTCTCTTTCAAAAGGTTTGAATATTTCTACTCATCTATGAGTGGCTTTTCTATTCATGCAAATCAGTGAGAGAAGAGAAAGAACTTGTTCAGATTTCCTGTTATTAAAAGAGTTTTTTCTTATAGTTTTTTGTATTCTGTAATCTTAAAAAATGCTCTAATTAGAATGTCTTTTTCTTTTCACTTTCTAAGTTAGTGTTTGTACATTATGGTTTTTGATTCTATAGTAGCATTGTTATTGTTAGTTTTTTTGGGGATTTTTCAGTCAGATCACTTTTCCTCACGATTTCAAGGCTATTAGGGTTTTTTAGAGTAATGTATTTTAAAAAAATATAATTACATGAAAATTGGCCTAAAACTATGATACTTTTAATTTTAAATAGATTTGAGATCTTTTAATAAGGATAAGATTGATGTAAAAGTGAATTTGTTTATTGAAAAGAAAAAAAATAATATTGTTTCTTTTTTAAAGACAAGTCAAGTATAAAATGTTTTTGTTAGGAAACTTTCTAGATTTATCTCTTTCTACATCGGTATGATATTTTTCACTTTGTAGCTAAGCCTTCATGGTTTTGTTTTTGGCTCCCAAAAGGCCTCATACCAATTAAGATATTGTCCATTCTTATTAACCCATAATTCTCAATAGAAAACAAGGTTAAGGGAATGATATTTCTTTCATTGGTCATATAAAAAATATATGCAACATTGTATCCTACCGAATTGAGGCCATATAAAATTTTATCTTTGATTCCAAGAATAAATTTGTTCTTGGTTACACACATACAACTAGCAAATCTCTACAGCTAATACATGGTTACAATATACATATTTACATATTTCCTTTCTAAAATTCAAAAGATGTATTTCCTTTTCTAAAAATTAAGAAATTCCCATACCCACTTAAGTTGGTTTGAAAATATCTCTCATAGCCATCGTGCTAATTAAAAATTCAAATTGCCTTTCTGAAGATTTTTTGTAAGTAAATCAGCCATTTCTTGTCCATTAGGTACATAGATCATGGAAACTATTCCTTCTATTTTTTCTTTAACAGTGCTTGTCCACTTCTATGGTTGGTTCGGTCATGAAGAACTAGATTATTATCACAATACAACTTTATAGGGAGTGTCTTAGTGCCTCTAAACTCTTGCATTATTCTTCTGATCTAGATCACTTCACAATTACCATGAGCAACTGCTCAAAATTATATAGACACTACTCATATAGCACATTTTTACTTCTTACTCTGCGAGTCATATGTACATTCCAACATGGATACCATATCGGCACGGAGGTTGATTTTCAATCAATTATAATCATAACCTAGTCAGCGTCCATGTAGACTTCAATTTGAAGGTGTCCTCATGCCCAGCGAAGAAAAGTCGCACCCAGTGTTAAAGTTTAGGTACCTTAGGATTCTATAGACAATCTCGAGTGCTCGGACAAGGAGAGTGCATGAATTGGGAGAAAACAACACTTACCGATGAAATTAATATCCGATCAAAGTATGATACTTTATTAAATAAGCCTACCAACCAACCTTTGGTATTATCCTCTGTCTTTCACTTTCTTTGCACTAGCTAGCTGAAGCTTAACATTGAGTTCCATGGGTGTTTACACTAGTTTACACCCCAATATGCTAGTTTCCTTGAGAAGATCGACCATATACTTTCTCCGATTCAACACAATTCTCTCCTTGGAGCTTGCAAACTCCATGCCAAGAAAATATTTTAAGTTTCCCAGATCTTTAATTTCAAAGTCTTTGGCAAGACCCTAGTATAATTTCATTATTCCTTCACTATCATCACTTGTTAAGATAGTGTCATCAACATACATGATCAAAACAACCATTTCCCCATCCCTTGAATGGCAGCCAGAACATCTTATGGTATGCTTGACTTTGTACAATTCCATATCTTTTAACAGCTTTGCCAAAGCGTTCAAACCACACCCTTGGTGATTGTTTAAGACCATAAAGGATTTTTAACTTCCTTGAGCCTTTCGACACCAATTATTTCTCTTGAAATATTGATGGGAGACTCATGAACACTTTCTCTTCCAAATCTCCATCAAGAAAGGCATTCTTACATTGAGTTGAAAGAAGGGCCAATTGGAGTTGACAACAAGGATAAAAGAACTCGAATAGATTTTATCTTGGTTATAGGAGCAAACGTTTCTAGATAATCTACTCCATGAGTTTGTGTAAAATCCTTAGCTACTAGTTTGGCTTTGTACCTTTCTATAGAGCCATCTGCCTTGCATTTTATTATGAAAACCCATTTGCACCCTTTAATCTTTTCATCTCTAGGCAAGTCTATCACATCCTAAGTATTATTTTTCTACAAAGCCTTCATTTCTTCAAATACTGCATATTTCCAATTCTGATAATCTAGAGCTTCCTTAATGTTTCTAGGAACTACAAGGTTTGAATTTCTATATTAAAGGCTCTGTAGGTAGTAGATAGGTGATCATAAGACACATACTTAGGGATAGGATGTCTAGTTCAAATTCGAGTACCTTTTGTAATAGCAATGGGAAGATAAAGATCATATTCGATGGTAGGTAAAGAAACGAGAACTTAGAATTTAAACTATATTAGGAACTGTGATTCGGGTTTTGAACCAACGATAAGGGAGATAAAGAATTACCTAGTGTATTCCAGATGGAACTGGCACCAAATTGCTCCTCATGACAATGTGTCGAATGAATCATCGGTTTGTCACCTCTTAGATTAATTGTTCCTAGTATAAACCATAGGCTCAAGATTTTACAAGTTTTATCTCTTGTCATTGTATTTCCTTGTCTGATAAACCAATATCAGTCTCAATTCTTTTCGATTGAATCATCCTAGTCTCCTTATTTATTTCAATCACCATGTTTGGTAAAGTCTCTAATTACCAAAAATTTAACTCATCACTATAAATCTCCCCTTGAATTGAATTTTTGGTGAAAAAATGAATATTTTCCAAAAAAGTTGCATTAATCATAGTGACATAAAATTTCTTAGTAAGAGGATTTCAGAACTTGTATCCCTTTTTATTTGGAGCATATCCAACCAAAACTCATTTTTCTACTCAAGGGTCAATTTAGATCTTGATTTCTTTTGAATGTCCACATAAGCAGTGCAGTCGAACGCAGGTCTTAATTGATACATGGTTTGGGAAAAAAAAAAAATTCAGACAATTTAAAGGAATGGTGTATTGCAATAACTTAGAATGCATTCTATTTATTATATATGTCGCTATTAAGATAACATCTCCCAAAATTTTTTGGCACATTCATATGAAACATCATGGCTCAAGCGACATCCAAAAGGTGTTTATTTTTTCACTCAGAAATTGCATTATGATCAGGAGTATTTGTACAAGTGGATAGATGTAAAATCCTTTTTTTTCTTGTAAAAAACATTCAAGAATAGTGTTAAAGTATTATGTACCATTGACTAACCTTAAGATACCCACTTTTGTTTGAAATTGATTCTCTATCATATGATCAAATTTTTGAAAAAATCCTTCAACTTCAAATTTTTTATTTAAAATATATATCCAAAACAATTGAGAATGATCATCGATAAACTCAAAAACCATTTTTTCCTTGAAATAGTGCTTCCCTTTAAAGGTCCCTAAACATCACTATGGAAAAAAATAAAATGGTTGATGGAATGTACAATCTAGGAACATAACACTGTCTTTAATTTTAACAAGTAAGCAACTTTCACATTTAAATTTCAAAGAGTACTTATTCTTGAACAATTCTAGAAACAAATGTTTCAGATAAATAAAACTAGGATGGCACAATCTATAATGCTAATCTATTTTTTGTTCATCAATAGACATAGAACATATACTATTGAATTCTTGAGCAATTTTACCACTAGGCAGATTTTCCTCAAAATAATAAAGACCATTGATCATCCTAGCATTGTCAATTGTCATCCCTGAGTTCTTGTTCAAAAACACAATGAGAATAATAGAAAATAAAAGTAGTTAGATTCTTTTGAAAGTTTCGATAGAGAGAGAGAGAAGGGCGTAAGTGATTTAGGAACATGAATGACAGAATTTAGACATATTTTCTCATAAATTTGTATCGAACCTTTCCCTGCAATGGGAGAGAAGCTAGCATCTAGAACCTTAATCTTTTTTTTTATCAAGACATGGTTCATAGGATTGGAAAAATTTGAAAGAATTTATCATGTAATTACGTGCTCCTAAAGTATCATATGGACTGGAATGAGAATGAAACTTAAGTTGTAGGAAAGAGTCATTTTTCATTACATGTATGAGCCATAGGAACCTTAGGAGAATGTCTAGATGGGCTAGAACCAGATTTCAACAGCATAAGAAGATGCTCCAATTGCTCCTTGGCGGAGGGACTGGTGTTACCTTCATTAGCAATAGGAATGCCTCTACCAAAATTTTCTCCTCATTTGCCTTTTAGATTTGCAAGTTTCCTATGCAACATCCAACACATTTCTTGAATGTGGGGAGGTTTATCACAGTAGTCACACCAAACTCTTGGCCTTTCATGGGATTTCTCACTAGATCTGCATTGGTATGTCTAGGCTTTAATGGAAGAGCATACATTGAGTCGAGCCCAGCCCGACTATAGCGAGTGCATGAAGTGGCTAACAACACTTACAGAGAAAATAATATCCGATGGAGTATGTGCCTAGTAAATAGGCCTACCAACCAACCTCTGGTATTATCCTCTATCTTTCACTTTCTTAACACTAGCTCCTAATATGCCAGTTTCCTTAAGAAGATCAATCACATACTTTCTCTAGTTCACAACAATTCCCTCTTTGGATTTTGCAAACTCCATGCCAAGAAAATATTTTAAGTTTCCTAGATCTTAAATCTCAAACTCTTTGGTGAGACCCTCCTATAATTTCACTATTCCTTCACTATCATCACCTATTAAGATAATGTCATTGACATACACGATCAAAACAACTATTTCCCCTTCCCTTGAATGCTTATAGTACATTGTATGGTAATGCTTGACTTTGTACAAATCCCTATCTTCTAACAACTTAGCCAAAGCGTTCAAACCATGCCCTTGGTGATTGTTTAAGACCAAAGAGGGATTTTTTCAAATTGTAGACCTTTCCAACACCAAATTTCTCTTTAAATCCCGACTAGAGACTCATGAACACTTCCTCTTCCAAATCTCTATCAAGAAGGACATTCTTACATTGAGATGAAATAAGGGCAAATTGGCTTTGAAAGCAAGGATAAAAGAACTTGAATAGGATTTATCTTTGCTATATATGCAAATGTTTTTAAATAATATATTCCACGAGTTTGTATAAAATCATTAGCTACTACTCTAACTTTGTACCTTTTTATAGAGCCATATGCTTTGCATTTGACTGTGAACACCAATTTGTACTCCACAATCTTCTTATCTCTAGGAAAGTCCATCACATCCCAAGAATTATTTTTCTACAAAGCCTCAATTTCTTCAAATACTGCATATTTCCAATTCTGATCACCTAGAGCCTCTTTGATGTTTCTAGGAACTACAAAGTTTGAAATTTCTGTAGTAAAGGCTATATAGGTTGTTGATGAGTTTTAAACTCATCTATTTTTAGTCCATTTTTCTGGCTTGTTTTTAGTATTTTCAGAGCTATTTTGATGCCAAATTATGGAATATTTACCAAACTTGTGTTTTGCAGGCTTGAATTTGTAAAACCTGAGAAAAATTCAATTTTTTCTGAAAAAGGGTAAAACGGTAATTTCGGTTGAAAACCAGAAATTCTCTAGATCTCGGATGACGAAAGCGGTAGCACGATTAAATTTGTCTGCAGCGAAATCGAAGTGACCTAGAAAAGTTTCATCGAATTCTAAGACAATCGGAATATTTTACGATTTTCTGGGTGATAAGTCGTCAGTGACTTCAAGGACGAGATTTTTACGAAAATATCAGAAGTCAAAAAATGACTTGGGTTAAGTTCATTTAAAATAAAGTGAACTGAAAAGAAATAAATTTTTTAGGACAAAAACGGACCCGAATAAAGCAATATGAACTATGAATATCAAATTATAATATAATAATAATAATAATAATAATAATAATAATAATAATAAGAATAATAAGAAAAAAAAAGGGATAAAAAAGAAAAAAAAAACCATGGAAAAGACAAACGGCGGAGGGATGAGAGCGTGAAGGAGAGAGGGTGCAGTGATATTTTTATTTTTATTTTTCTTTTCTTCGCTTCTTTCTCAGATCTACGAAAATCGGACTGTAGATTTTTGTCGGAGCAGAAGGCAAAGTTGACTTAAGCGACAAGAGCTACGCGTGGACACCAAAATCTTGGAGTTTCGTCAAACTCCACGTGGTAGGGAATTTTCCTACTTGTGTTATTTATAGCCTAAAGACTATTTAATAGTTTGGAATTGGCTTAGAGGCTGTGAAAGGCCGTAAATATCGAGTCTCGGTACTGAGGATGAGTGTAGGAATTTTAGAATTTTTCGGGACTATTTTTGGGCGATCCAGGGCTGAATTTCGGCCCATTTTCGGACGGTCGGGCTGAATTTTTCGAGGCCGTTTTTGGCTTGATCATAAGCGAAATTTGAGGACTATTTTCAGCGATCCGGACTGTGTTGAGGTTTAGTTTTGCTCCGGGACTGATGTCTTCGGGTTTTTGTGGAAGTGTTTGGTATCAATGTCGGTGATGGCCAGAGTGAAGGACGAAGGTGCCACTACATTTTTATATGGAATTAAGTTTGGGCCATTTTGTGTGTTATTACTAGAAAGATGAATAACGTGAATATGTGTGAATAGTAACATGAATAGTAACATGACTAGTAACATGAATAGTGACCACGAGGGAATTATTTTTGTGTGTGAAAATGTGTATAGTTGAGTGATTGAAATGAATTTTCGTGTTTGTTAATTAGCCCATGTGAGCTAATTTGGGCATGATGATTGTGAATTTGCATAACATGTTTTATGTGATTTAATTATGTTAATATATATGCATGTGAATATATTAGCATGAATGTGTTGGAGATTGGCATCATGCATTCCATATGCCTTCAGGGTAACCTAGAAATTAAGTGTGAGTGCATAGTTGGGATCGACCTTTGTTAGGTGATGGTGTGTCGTGAGAGCACGGTTGTGGATCAACATCGTGGGGTGTTGATTAGTGAGCTTGATTAATAAGACAACGTCGAATGAGTCGCAAGGTTAAGAAAATGGAAATGTACGGCCAGATTTCACCCATGCAACCCCAGGCACCCTAGAACAATAGGAGTGAGTGCATGATGTGGTTTCGTGAGAGAATCATTTCGGAGGGTTGACTAACAATATTATTTATCGGAGTGTGTCCACACAATATCAATCGTCGGAGTCTGCCCAATTGATATACATCGGAGGGTTGTCCATATAATATCAATCGTCGGAGTCTGCCCAGTGTACATCGGAGGGGTTGTCCATAAAATGGTGCTCGGGTCTGTCCACTATTATTTATATCGGAGGGTTGTCACGGTTAAAAACAAATACCTTTGTTTGGACATGGTTGCCATTCATGGAAAAATGCATGTTTGAGAGTCGGTGAGCTCGGCGTATGGGTGTAAGAGACAGTGATATCATAGTTACGTATAGGTGTAAGAGACTGGGCATCACCCGAAAAGTTGGGTTGCCCCAGCGAGAAGACCTGCGGTCATGTTTATCACATAGACTTGGTTGTGTAAGAGGAGTCGGGATTGACTTGGGATTTGTTGCCCATTGACACTTGCATTGGGTAATGGAATGGTGAGGAGCTCGATAAGCAGGTCATTGGTAATACCCGGTAACAATTAGGCGTATGCATGTGAGGCGAGTCGGTGGAGTGTTCCCGGGATATATTACTCAATGACATATTAAGTGATGGAGTCGGCGAGAGCTCGGTACATGGGGCATGGTGAGTCGAGTCTCATTCATGGCACATGTAGACATTTAGGTAGACATGTGTATGTTGCACTTGGATGTGCGTTTGATTATGCGACCATTGCATGTGTGTGCATAGGTGGGGAGTAGCCCTTGTAGGGAGATTATCACTCTTTTGGGCTTTTTCACTCATACGGATCGTGGGACACCGCTTTAGTGCAATTCGGTGCGAGACGGCCCGGCCCATGTCGAACGCACATATGAAGAAAGCCGGTTAGCTGGCTTTAATATATATTTTGTAAATATATATGGGTTGTAATTATTTGTATAAGAGTGATGTAATTTAAGCTCTTATGGACTATGGTTTTTAGTCGTAATGCTTATATGTTTGAGTATGGATAAATGGGCCCTACGTGGCCATTTTTACTCGTATGTGGACCCGGTGTAGTTGTTGTATAATATTGGGCCATGTTGCCATGTAATTGTACAGGTTGTATTTTGGGTAGAGCTCCCAATACAAAGGAGACTTTGCCCGATTTTCATTAAATCATGGGTCTTAGAAAAGGGGACACGATGTTATGGTGTCGGGTTACTCGATATCCACGAGTATTCCGAGGGTTGACGGGTTGTCAGGCGGACCTGGGATAAGGGGTGTCACGAGTGCAAGAAGAAAAATCCCAGTGAGAAGAGAAGCAGTGATTGCGAGAAGTGCATGTCGCGGCCTGAATTTATGAGTCGCGACAAACTTCCAAGCAATTACCAAAGAAACCGTGTCGCAACAACATTTCCTGTGTCGCAACACCATAAACTGATTGTTGAAAATTGAGCTAGGTCGTGACAGAAGACAGCAGGTCGCGACAGAGAATGGGAAAAACATATGCACTTCAGCTAGGAACAAGATAGTTTGTGTTGCGACATAATGCTGAACTGAAGGTAGAATATTGGTTGCGACAGAATCCTCTCTATCGCGACACTGACTTCTGTAACATGGAAAAGTTTGTTGAGGAATTGAAAGATCTTTGGAGAAGAAGTTTAGAATTCGCGACAAAAAACTAGGTGCGACAAAGAAAACTGGAGTCGCGACAAAAGGGTGCTTAATATATGAACTAACCTGGTTGCAACAAGGAGAGTTAATGTTGCGACATACTTCAAGCTTAAAAGGTGTTTTGATGTCGCGACACAGAAATCAGCTAAACACAGAAAAGTCCTTTCGCGACAGGGAAAATGGGTCGCGACACGAAGACAGGCTAAAGGCAGACAAGTTAAGTTGCGACAGGGAAAATATGTTACATGCAGAAAAAGTGTTGTCGCAACAAAACATATTGGGGTCGCGCCATGTAAAACATCCCCAACACAAAAGTCTAGGTCGCAACATAAAAAATGAAGCTGCCACAAGGAAACAGGCTAAGTGGCGATAGAACTTTGTCGCGACAGACTTTTTGGGTCGCGATCGAGATGACAATAATCTGAGATAGTGTTAATGAGAGACCGAGGAATAGAAATCTTTGTTGCGATGAGAAAAGCTGGGTCGCGACACCAATTTGAAAAAGCAGCTCAACAACATTGTCGTAACCAAAGAAAATACTTGTAAGTGAAATGAAATCCAGGAAGAACATGGAAACTTGGTGGCGACACCAACTTGCGAGAAGTTGCGAAGCGATGTTGCGACATGAGTAGCCGATGTTGCTACATGCATGTTTGAGAATGAAGCAAAGGAAATATTGTTGCGACAAAGGAAACTGCAATACGTGACGAGTTAGCATACTGAAGGAAAGAAAAATGTCACAACAAAAAAATATGCTATCACAACTCAAGTACGAATGAGTACAAGATCTTCAAGTCGCGACAGACTACTGCATACCTGCAACAAGGACATACAACAAAGAACACAAAACTACATTGCGCCTGACTTTGGTCGCGATTGAGAAGACAACTGGGCACAAAGTTAGGGGTTCCATAAAAGAAGCATTGAAGTTAGGGCCCAAGCTTTAGGGCTATATAAATGAAGCGATTACGAAGGAAGGCGTTAAGTTAACCTTGACGAACCAGAGTACAGGAGGCGAGGACTCTTTTGTATTATATTTTTCTTTATTTTTTCTTTTTATTTTTTGTGAAACATTTTCTTATTTTTCATTTCTTAGTAGTTTAGCGTTAGCTTGAGATTTTGATTCGTTACTGGATCTGAAATAGTAATTTGTTCAGAAGTTTTGAATTGGAAATTTAATGTTGAAATTCATTTACGATTACTGTTTGAATGCAATGAATTCCAAACAAACGTTGGAAATCGTTTCTTCAGTTGATTGCAGTTATAGTGGAATTTTCCTGATCAATATTTCAATGTATGCTGTAATCCAGTTTTCGAGAACACAACTTCCACTAGGAAAGATATGATGTTAGTTATGGTCTTTTCTACAATTTGAGAAGAAAATTTCCTGAGTTGAATTTTGAGTTTATTTGAATGGTGTTGTTCTTGGAATTACTTGTTCCCAATTTTAGTAGCTTATACCCATGAAAGAACTATTGTTTGGTTCTTATTTCCAGGAGGCCCTTTGAGTGACACTGAGATGGAGATTCCTGAGAACTTAGACCAGTTACTTGAGAGTATATTAAGACTAACATTAGCCGAAGAGAGCTAATGAGCTTTGAAAGGTTACTTAGATAAATCCTCGATTTGCTCTGGTTTGAGAGAATAGGTTGAGTGATATATTAGTTTAATCAATTAGAGATCTCTCCTTGGTCGGGAAGAATGATCTTGATCTCGTGTTAGCATGAGATCTAATCAAGAAAAGAGAAAACTCTTTCAGATCTTGAGGATGAGACATCATTCTTGTTGTAGAGATATTGTAGTTGCCCTGTCTTGGGAAGCAAGAAATCTGCAGTCATAAGAAATTGGTATGAAGTATTGGAAAAGAAAAATACCCAAATCTTACAGAGAAATTCTTTTTACAAGTAATTGATTAGAATCATGTTTCAGAAATGAACATGAACCTCTATTCAGTGAGAAAGTATGTGGTTAGAGGGAGGAATCAGGCTATACAATCTTGCCTCTTGACAAATTCGATTCAACTGGGGGAAAAATAGAATGAGATTGAGATGCGAGAATTGACAATTTCACCGGTAGTGAAATCCTAGTATTTTACTTTAACAATGATACGGATTCGATCCAGGTTACATTTAGGATTTAATTTTTTCACTTTATATTAAATGTAGGATTCTAGTTATTAATGTTTTTAAGTAGGTTACTAAAATTTTCATCTAAACTAGACGTTCAAATAGTGTAAGACTTGGAGTAAATTTGGGGTAGTTGAACTTTAAATTCCTTTCAATCTTTGTGGTATGATAGCCGGACTTATAGGTCCACTTTATTACTTGTACGACTTGTGCACTTGCATTTTTTAAGACCAAAGTAACTTTTCAATTGAGTTTAGTGACAAACATTATTCTTCCTATGAGCATTCAATGCCTTTTTTGGTATGTATCAAGTTTTTGGTGCCTTTACCTGGGATTAATTTTAGTCTTCTAGTAAATGGTACCAAATAATTTGAACGTGCCAACATTGGTTTGAGCAGAGTTGTAGGTAGGTGATCATAAGGCACATACTTAGAATGGGATGTCTAGTGCAAGTTCAAGTACCTTTTCCTAATAACAATGGGAAAATCAGATCGGATTAAATGGTGAGTAAAAACAAAACTTAGAGAATTTAAACTATGATAAGGAACTGCACTATGTGATTTAGGTTTTGAACCAACGATAAGTGAGATGAAGAATTACCTAGTGTGTCCACGAGATAGACTTTACTCAAATTAATATAAACAGTATTATTAGAAGTAGAACATTGGTTCGATCACCTTTTCTTAGATAATTGTTTCCTAATGAAACCATAGGCTTGAATTTAACAGGTACTTTCAGCATCATAGTATTTCCATGACTGGTAAACCAATATCAGTTTCAATATTTTCAGATTGAATCATCCTGATACTCCATATCATTTCAATCACTATGATTTGTAAATCTTTATTTCCCAAAAATTGACTCATCACTATAAATCTCCCTTTGATTAAATTTTTTGGTAAAAATATGAATATTTTCCAAAAAAAGTTGCATTCATAGTGACATAAAATTTCTTAGAAAGAGGAATTAAGAACTTGTACCTCTTTTTATTTGGAGCATATTCAACAAAACCACATTTTTCTGCTCTAAGGTCAATTTAGATCTTGATTTCTTTGGAATGTCCACATAAGCAATGCAAGCAAAGACATTTAAAGGCATGTCTGAATTGATATGTGACTCGAAAAAATTATTTATTTTTCAGACACTTTAAAGGAGTGGTGTATTGCAATACCTTAGAAGGCATTCTATTTATTAGATAGGACACTTTATTAGACAACATCTCGCACAAATATTTTGGCACATTCATATGAAACTTACACATTATGGCTCATAGTTCCAAAGATTTATTGGTCATGAACCCACGAGAACTAAATCACATGAGACCCACGGAGTCAAAGGTCTGACACCTCGGGAAAGTTAAAATCAGATTATCGACAAGAACCCTTGAATACAAAGAATGTGTTAAGAATGCCACAAGGTTGATCAATCCTTGATAAGTTTAGAAAAGTTCAATGAAGAACCAAAGAGAAGAACTCCTCTCAATTCTGAAAATTCAGAATATCAACATATCAATTCATTCAACCACTGCAACCTGAAAATTCTCAATTAACATAGTGCTTGCCACATTTGTACAACTTCCCCCATCTATAATCATATTGCATACCTTGTTGTTTATGAGGCAGCGAGTATGAAAGATGTTCTCCCTTTGCTGCTCCATATCATCTTTCTTAACTTGAGAATTGAAAGCACCCCTTGTCACAAGTGATTCTCCCCCCTCTTTTGGTTTAGCAGAGACTTCATCCTTACATAGAATTTCTTTTGGAACAGACTTTTCTTCCTTTCCCCAGTTCAATCTCGTGGAGGAACTAGAGTCCAACATGTACTTTGTTGCCCCCCTAAGCTTTATTTGTCGTTCCACCTTAATTGCCATGTGCACCATGTCTTCTAGCTCCACATAATGCTGCAACTGCACAACATTTTCTACATCTCTATTTAACCCATTCAAGAACCTAGCCATTGTGGCTTCCCTATCTTCCTCTACGTTAGCCCTTATCATAGCTACTTCCATTTCTTTGTGATAGTCCTCCACACTCTTTGAACCTTGAGTAAGACTTTGAAGTTTTTGATAGAGGTCCCTATAGTAATGACTCTGTCTAAACCTTTTCCTCATGAGAGCCTTCATTTCCCCCCAAGTTTTTATATAAGTCTCTCACAATTTCTCCTTCTCCTTGAAGTTAACTGATGCCACCAAATGATTGCATAATCTATAAACTCAATTACCACCAATTTCACCTTCTTTGCTTCAGAGTAATTATGGCAATCAAAGATTAACTCTACCTTTTTTTTCCCATTCCAAATATGCTTTATGATCATTCTTACCTAGAAAAGAAGGTATTTTCATTTTGATGTTTCCAAGATTTCTATCTATCTTTTTTTCCTACCTAGAAAGGATCATTCCTACCTTTTTTTTTCCTCTCTAGGAGCAATCCCTCTATAGCCTCTTTCATACCTAACTCCTCTAGGCCTATTTCTACCAATTTCAGTTTCAGACTCGTATCCCCCCTCACTCCCATTTCCTTCTTCATTTCCATATCCAAACAAATCCTTATGCCCACGATCATGCCTAACTGGTCTTCTAAGATTAGGATTTCCATTAGCTGCCCTCTATGAAAATTTGCAATTAGCATATCTTGCCTATCCATCTTGTCCCTCAAACATCCAAAAACCAAACTAACATGATCAAATTGTTCTTTGCATAGTTTTTTAAGAACAAATTCCATGTTCTTTAGATCTCCATTTGAGGCTTTCTCCTCATTAGACAATTTGAAAGCTGCAAAAGAAAATGTTAGGGAACAAAAAAAATCCTCACACGCTCCCTCATGTGTTTGCCCTCAAAAGATGTCACTCTACCCTCGTGTTTCACTCTTATAGGCTTTTCTCGATGCTGAGCTCACACACTCTTGCTTTTTTCCACTTGGATAGTCTTCCCTTTTTTGGCTCTTTAGATAACTAGCCAAACTCAATCAAGAATTATCTCAATTCTCGTAGAGTTCAAATTAACACTTGAAGCAAATATTTAGAAGGAAATCTTGATGTTGTGAATAAAGAACCAGGAAACGAACAACAAAAGTTTAAAGATGAGATCCACTTATGATTAGACATGCTTTTTTTGTTTTGTTTTCTTTTTCTTACGCTATATTTTTTCTTTTTCTTTTTGTAGAATTTTTTCTCTTCTTTTTCTTTCTTTCCTTTTTCTTCCTTTTTATTTTCTTTTTCTTTGAATCAAATGAGAAGATTTCTAATTGAATGAATATGGTGGTGAGAAAAGATGAAGAGATGGAAGAACGAACAAAATCTAGAAGAAGGAAAATGGGAGGTGAAAAGAAAGCAAAGACTTTGTATTTGGCGAGCAAGGATGAGAGATGGGAAGTAAGCAAACCAAGGAAGGAAGTAGAAACACAAAGTGATAAAAAGATGAAACGATTTTAGGAGTGAAGTTCGATGCAAGATGGTGTGAACCCACAAGGAACTAAATCCCGTGAACCCACAGTAAAAGGTATAAACAACCTCAGAAAGCTTAAAATTAGATTTGGGTGATTCACTAGAACCCCTTGAATACAAAAGAAACAAGAACCACAAAGTGTTAAGAAGCATACATGGGTGATCAATCTATGATAAGTTTGGCAAGTTCAATGAAGAGCCAAGGAGAAGAACTCATTTCAATTCTAGAAATTCGAGTGAATCAACATATCCATTTATTCATTAAAATTCTGGATACAAGGTTAATATAGCCTAGAGAAATGTAAAGACACACCTTGGAAATACAACAAATTAAAGGCTTCTAAGGAAATGTAAAGACACACCTTGGAAAGGCAACAAATTATAGGCTTATAGGGAAATATAAAGACACAATTTGGAAAAACAACAAATTAAAAGCTTCTAGGGAAATGAAAAGACACAACTTGAAAAGACAACAAGCCAAATTCCTTCAGCCAACTTGATGGCTTTTAAAACAACATGTACAATTTTATGTCCAAACAAACCCTCCCATGTATGGACCTAAGCCCAAGCTACATAATTGCAACGTCTTTAGCCCAAAAAGTCCTCCATAGCTGCTTGAATAATGGACAAATCCTTCTTGACAATTGTAGACTCTCGACCCATTTGTTTGGCCCAAATATCTTTGATAAGTCCATTCAAAGCTTCTTTAAATCTTTTGGCTCGTACCCTTGTGATAGGTCTACTTGGAATCTGTAATCGATCACTTGAAGCACTTGAAACAACTTTCTCCACTTGATGGGTGCTCATCCCGAGGCGTTTTATTTTTCCTCAGCAATTGCATTTTGATCATGAGTATTCGTACAAGTCGATTGATGTAAAATCCTTTTTTCTTGTAAAAAAAATATAGAATAGTGTTAAAGTATTGTGTACCATCAATAGGCCTTAAGATACTCATTTTTGTTCAAAATTGATTCTCTATAATGTGATAAAATTTTTAAAAAATTCCTCCGGCTTTCATTTTTATTTAAAGATATATCGACACAATCGGTATGATCATGCCATAAACTCACAAACCATTTTTTATTAGAAATAGTGCTTATCTTTGAAGGTCCCCAAACATCACTATGGAAAAAAATAAAAAGGTTGATGGAGGGTATGATCTAGGAACATAAGACTGTAATTGATTTTTAGCAAGTAAACAACTTTCACATTTAAATTTCAAAGGGTCTTTATTCTTAAGCAATTCTGGAAACAAATGTTTTAGATAGATAAAACTAAGATGGTGCAATCTATAAAGCCAAACGATTAGTTGTTCTTGAATAGACATAGAAAATATACCATGGAATTCTTGAGCAATTTTACCCTTAGGCATATTTTCCTCAAAATAATAAAGACCATTGAACATCCTAGCAATGCCAATCTTCATCCTTGAGTTCCTGTCCTCAAACACAATCAGAATTATAGAAAATAAATGGGTAGTTAGATTCCTTTGAAAGTTTACTAACAAATAAGAGACTATAGGCCAGTTTAGGAACATAAAGGGCAGAATTTAGACATATTTTCACATAAATTTTTATCGAACCTTTCCCTGCAATAGGAGAGAAGCTAGCATATGCAACCTTAAATATATATTTTTTTTTACGAAGACATGGTTTATAGGATTGGAAAATTTTGAAAGAATTTTTCATATGGTCTGATGCTCCTAAATATATGATATAGGGAGTAGAATAATTAAAGGTGTAGGGAATAGTCATTTTTTCATTAACTGTATGATCCATAGGAATCTTAGAAGAATCTTTAGATGGGCTAGAACCATATTTAAGTAGCATAAGAAGATGCTCTAATTGCTCCTTGGTGAAGAGACCGGTGTCGCCTTCATTAGCAATAGGAATGCCTCTACTAGATTTTTCTCCTCCTTTGCCTTTTAGATTTGCAGGTTTTCTATGCAACTTCCAACACGTTTCTTGAGTGTGAAAAGGTTTATCACAACAGTCACACCAAACCTGTGGCCTTTCATGGGATTTCTCACCAGATCTGTGTTGGTATGTCATGGCTTTAGAAGAAGAGCATGCGGCTAAAGTCGAGCCTTCAACCATATTTCCATATCCATTTTTTCCCAACATGGCATTCCTTTTGCTCTTTTCTCTTCTTACCTCTTAAATACATCTCCAAGGGAAGGAAAGGGGTTGTCTGCCAATAATTCTCCCCTTAACTTCATCAAACTCAACGATCATTGACGAGAACTTGAAAATGTGATTCTCTTATACAATATTCTATTAATGATTGAAATCTTCTGGAGATTTCAACTCATAAGTGTTAAAGATATCTACCAAATTCGCTTAAGTGAATTAAAGTACTTTGTAACATTATCATCCCCTTGACGTAGTTCTCCAATTTTGAGGGTTAACTAAAAAATCTAGGACTAGTTTCCAAATCATAATACATTTTTTTAATAGTCTCCCACGGTTTACGTGTTATTGGAAGTATTACATGTAGTTTGAACGAAATCCTCCTCGATAAATTCTGTCATTTGAAATATCTTTAGTATATTTATTTGAAAATCGGCAGTTAGTAGAAGGGAGTCCTTTGAAAATCGTTATCCTTTGAAACTGTGTTAATGTCACCACTTGAAATTCTCGAGTTTGTCAAAGCTGCAGATTGTTATCCAAATGTTTCAATTTGTTACTGAGTCCTATTAATGATGCTGGTGATTGTAGCATCTGCCGAAAAAAGATTTTGAAAGTTAAAATTATTGAAATCCTATTTGAGGTCATCAATTTCTAAAGAAATATTGAATTGTCTAGCAATGTTATGTATCGAGAAAAATATGTTAGAAAATATTGATGTTAATAATATTATCAATGATTTTGTATCTAAAAATGCTCGAAGACCATGTTTTTTATGAACATTTGTATGCATAATCTAAAATTCGAGGTTTTTATTTAGATTGTATAGGATATGTTATTTGTTAAGTCTAATAAAAACTACCATTTACAAGCAAAACATTTTTTTATTACATACAATTGAACTTTAATTATATACATTAGGGATCCTTATTTTGTTACTTCGCCCTAGGCCTCGAAAATATCAGGACCAACCTTGCCTCTGACATACATTTGAACAGTTTCTGACCAGAGAAGAAAATTATCACCATTCACCTGGATGGTGATGATATGAAGTGAGTGAGAATCAAACTTATGAAGGTTGTCCCTTGTAGAAGACCTTACTATTAATGAGGTGAGGTGATTTTTGGCAGCTTCACTTCATGTGGTAAAACCGAAGGAAAACGATATTGTAAGAAGAAGGATTCATTTATACAAAATTTTTGTATCATAAAAATGAAAAAGTGTAGACAATCTATGGTTACTGAACACCAGATGAAAGAAAGTTGGAAAGTAAAAAAATAAAAGAGCATGTTTCAAGGATGAAATCCCCTAGCAGATTGGGAGAGGAGCACCGTTCCAACCACTAAGACAATCCAAAAGAGGGTCGATGATCTTCCCCTCACACATTGCCGTAAACACCTTGTCAAATTCCTCCCCTGGTGACCTCACCTTCTCACCTGTCAACAGCCCTGTTCCAAGCTCCTCCCTCGCAAATTTGTACAATGGATATGACCTGCACTCCTTGATTCGGTTCGGAATCGATGGGCTTCCACTCTCCACCCCAGCTCTTGCGCTCTCCACCTCTTTGGGCAAAAGCGCCTTCAACTCTTCTCGAATGCCACTATTTTTTGGAAGATTGAGGTGTTGGCATTCTTCTCATTTTCACCATTCTTCAATGCGCTGTCCACAAACACCTTACCTTCTGCATCAGTGGATATGTGGCGCTGCAGGGATCATCAATGTCTAGGCAAACACATATTCCCTGTCCACCACTTTTAGCAAACTCTTTCTCGCAGAATCTTGATGGGTGGAGTTCCCCGTGGCTCCAGTGGTTAGAGTTTTCTTAGCTACGTAGCTTACAGTCTTCTTCACCGTGCTCTTCAAATTCTCCTCCAAATGCCTCAAATCAATGGCCTGACAGAGTGCCCGCAGGTATGTGGAGACATGAGCTAAGATATCCACTGACTTCAGCTGTCTTCCGGGAGGAGATTAAGCCCAAGGAGTTCACATCTTGGTTGTGCTGCTCAGCACTTTGGACATGGTTGGTGACCGGATTGGCCAAGAACTGGAGCTCCGAGCAGTAGGAAGCCATGGCGATTTCTGCTCCCTTGAAGCCGTAATCCAGACTGGGGTTTCAGCTCCCAGAAAAGATTTGACGGCAGTCCATTGTTGTAGAAGTCATTGACAAGCTCTGAGAACTGAGCAAACATAAGCTTTCCGATGGCTGCAATGGCCAAGCGGGTGTTGTCCATGGAGACTCCAATAGGGGTCCTTGGAAGTTTCCACCATGTAGAGCCTTATTCCTGGAAACATCGATCAAGGGGTTGTCGTTGACAGAGTTTATCTCCCTCTCGATTGATTTAGTTGATGATCGGATTACTTCAATTTGCAGGCCAAGCCATTGAGGTGAAATTAAGGAGCATATCAGTCTTGTTTGGGCTGCAATGGATCCATCTCGTGTGAAACTAGCTAACTGCGCCAGAGCTTCCATCAGAATATGCTCCATAATGGCCGCAGCCTCGATTTGGCCGGGATGGTGCTTCAATTTGTGTGTCAAGTGGTCAGTGAATTCGGGCTTCCCCTGCATCACTTCAGCGAAAATGGCAGATAAAACTTCAGACAAAACCGCCAGAACATTGGCCTCAAAAAGCACCATAGAGGCCATGGCAGAGCCGACTGCAGTGCCATTAACAAGAGCCAGGCCTTCCTTAGGCTGCAACTCAAAAAACCCAGACTCAATCCCAGCCATTTTGAAGGCCTCTTCAGCATTGACAACTTGACCCGAAGGTCCAACAGCTTTGGAATTGGGCCTGCCAGTGAGAGAACCAGCAATGTAGGAGAGAGGAACAAGATCTCCAGAGGCAGTGATGGTGCGCGCGCAAGAGAAGGCAAGCATGGGTAACGTTGTGATTGAAGCTTTGGCGGTGGCTTCCAGAATCTCAAATCTGATGCCGGAGGTAGCCTTGGAGGAGGGTGTTGATCCTCACGAAACATGGCGGCTCTTGTTGCAGAATTAGGCAGTGTGTGGCATGATTCTGTATCATTTCCAAATATCCCAGCATTCAAGAATCTGTATCAATTAAGCATCAACAACCCAACTCATCAGCAACCATTTCAAAATTTCCAAATCAAAACGTACCAGTTGAAAACAATTTCCAAAAACGTTTTTCAAAAACACTGATCTCAAACGGGCATGTAGTTTTTACCTAATGAGCTCCGTCTGTAGGGCACCGCCTTGTTTGGTTCTTCTATGTGAAGTGGCGCCAAAACCAGTAGTAACACCATAGCTGTCGGTACCGTTGTTCATGCTGTCCATCACCCAGTCACTGCTGGCCTTCACACCGGCTCTAGCCGCCTCCGACAACTCGACACTGACATCCTCCTCCCGCCTGGCGATAGCCGCCACTTGGGATATCGTAAGCGTCTCACCACCGAGGCGGACCACCGGTTTCCGGTACTCCGCCACCATGCGCTTCACTTCATCCAAATGGCTCCCCTTCAGCGACTCCGCCGCCACTCCCCAGTTCAGCGGATCAATCACGCAGAAACTCTCCACCTTGTTGCTTCCATTGCAGTTCTTTGCTTCCATCTCTCTTTATCCCCAAAAAGAAAAGCTGGTTTTTTCAAGATACCCAAGAAGGAAAGAGATAGAGAGAGAGGAAGTAGAGAGTCGGGTTTTGGAGTTTGAACTCAGTGAGGTGTATTGTGATCAGAGTGAAGGTTTTGCTTATATATATATATATATATATATATATATATATATAGAAAGAGAGAAAAACGTTTGAAGCCTGGTGTTGTGCATGTCTTTGAAGCTTCATGGTCAGCGTTAGGTGGAGATGGCAATTGGCCTACTACGGAGGTTAGTTGAGGATCAATTCCAAGACAAATTTGGTGTGCGGTAATGGGTTGGTGGAATGTTGAAAACTAGTGTACGCTACCAAATCGGCACAATAAATTACATCTTATTAGATATATGCCCACATGTATGTTGACTAGTTAATTTAAAAGACGGCAGTTTGAGAACAAGACCATCCCAATCTATCAATGTTATGTTTTGACAACCATTTTGGCATGCTAGTTCTCATGCAAGGATAAATAGTCTCTTAGGCCGTCGGTCATGCTTATCTTATATGGTACAGCTCAACTTTTCATAAAATGCTAGGCATAGAAAAGCTAAAAGGGGTAGGCAAATGCTATGCCTCTTTTGTTGGAGGGGAGAGGGGAGAAATATCAGGTTGGGGGTTCGTTCCCATGGTATGGTACAATATATTTAGGGTGTAGGGGTATTTTTGTAAATTATTCATATCTAGTTTTATTATTAATATCTTTCTATGTAACCCTATTTGGATATAGTGAAAACGTTCAAGTCGTTGTTCCTGTGGATGTAGGCACACTGTCGAACCACGTAAAATTTGTGAATATTCTTCTTGTTTTTCCTTCAGATCCTTTGCTATCACCATTCACATAATTTTCAACTTAAGCGACCCTTCCAGGCGTAGGCTACGATGGCTACGATCTCCCTTGCGAACATAGTGAAGTTCAACGAATCATAGAACTTTAAATTGTGGCAGATGAGGGTTAAGGATGTGTTGGTGCTGGAGGGTTTGGTGAAGGCGTTGGCCCGGAAAACAACTGAGAAGGAATGAAGGGCCGCGAAGTGGCAGAGATTAAGAAATGAGAATTTGCCCGGCTATTAGGATGTGCTTGGGCGATGAGGTGATGTACCATGTCATGGATGAGGAATCTTCGGCAGCAATTTGGTTGAAGTTGGAGAGTCGGTACATGTCAAAGTCATTGACAAACAAGCTACTTCTTAAGAAGAAGTTGTATGGTCTAAAGATGGAAGTGGGGTCAGCACTAGATTAACACATAAACGTGTTTAATCAGATCATTAGTGATTTGAATCGAGTTGATGTGAAGTTTGAAGAGGAAGACATGGCATTGTTTTTACTGAATTCTTTACCCGAGTCTTACGACAATTTAGTTACCATTTTGGTGTGGGGGAAAGAAACCCTAGTATTGGAGGAGATCTAATCATCACACCCGAATCTGAGTCCGGCACGATTTGGCGAATCCGAACCGAGTCAGGGGCGAGACCAAATCAGGGACTCTTTACGTTTTTTTTTTTTAAAAAAGCCAGCGGTACTGTGGTGTGGCCCACATCCTATAACAAAATCAAAATATTATATACATATAACTGAGTCCCATTTACAAATACAAAACTTTACTTTTACATTTACAAATCAGAGCACAGAACCTACATGTAGTGAACCCTTCCTGTGTGTTGGCCCAGCTGTATGCGGATGTTTGCTGATGTCTTCTCCTGTACCTACCGCAGTTAAAGCAGTGCTAAGCTTTTCACAGCTTAGTAGGAAACATTTCTTATATATAAGCATAAATACGAATATGAGATTCATTATACGGGTAACCCGTAGTTGCTCTTTGGACTTATACTTATTCGGCCCTCCCGTAGGAGTTACAGAGTTCTTCTTATGCAGAACTTATGCTTATAACAAACTTATGTTTATTCGGGACTCCCGTAGGAGTTACAGAACTTATACTTAACAAACTTATTGTTTATTAGGACTCATTAGAATTCTCTGAACTTATATACAGGACTTATGTTTATTCCCGGGACTCAAAAGTAGGAGTTACAGAACTTAGACTTAACCAACTTATGTTTATTGGGGTTCGGTAAGATTCTGAACTTATTCTTATCACAGGGACTTTACACTAGTTCCGGTACGTAGGTATCACGAGAGATTAAGGCATTAATGCGAAACATTTGCGGAACTTATTCTTATCTGAGAAGTACTTGTAAAGTACTACAAAACTTATCTTGGTGCCGTATCTTGTGCTTTAGTATGATACAGTATTTACGATCTTATCACAGTAATGCGAAGACATATACATGTATTTGGATTTTATACATGTATTACAAGAACCTACATGCATTCGGATCTTATAAATGCATTTGAGATCTTATACATGACTTCTGAGTATATACTTGTACTTCAGGAACTTGGCATATGCAGTCTTCTGGAACTTATACGATCTTACAGACTTATCTTTGGTATTCTGAACTATATCTTGGTCTTATGGAGCATATACTTATCTTACAGATCTTATCCTTGTGCTAAGGTACCGGTAAGTACAATAAGTGAACTCATCATAATCCTATACCATACGAGGGGTCGGATCGGACGTATGCGGATACCTATCCCGGGGGTATGGACATTTAGTCCATAAGCAGGTACGGATATATAGATACATATACTTATTTTGCGGATCACGAGTACCCTTAGGTGCCCTCACGGACTTGCTACTTGTTTCTGGAAATCACAGGGAGTACGTGGGTACCTCTGAGTTAATCGAGATCTGAGGAGTACCTAGGTACTACAAAAACTTGATGAAATCACGGTACGGTAGGTACTACGAGCTTACAATCGAGAGGGCGAGACGGGCAATCCGATATAGAATTTTAAGTAGGTACTCTGAAGAACTAATCAGTCTGAGGACTTATTAGGTACTACAGGACTTGTTCAGATATAGAACTTATCGGATGCAGTACCGTAGGTACTACGAGAACTTGTTCGGATCTAGAACTTATCGGGATACGGGGAGTACCCGTAGGGTACTACAGAACTTGTTCGCATATTAACTATCGGGATACGTGAGTACCCGTAGGGTACTGTGACTTGTTCGGGATACGTGACTTATTAGATACATGAGTACCCGTGAGTACTAGCAGACTTATTCAAATACAGGAGGCCCTTGGGTACTACTTTAACTTATCGATCAGACTTATTCAGAGACAGAGTACCTTATAGGTGTACCACAAAACCAAATCGTAGACGTAACAAAACTTAATTAATACAGGAGTACCCTGTGAGGTACTGTAACATTTTCAGATACGTGGAGTACCGAGGTACTTGGCAGCTTAACGCAGATGTGGAGTTAATTGTGAATTGTAACTTATTCAGATACCGGAGTACCCGTGAGGTACTTCACATAACTTTAATCGCGACACAGAGTACCCGTAGGTACTGATCTTAATCGGGAGGCAGACCAAGGTACTACATAACTTATCAGGTACATTAAGATCTTTAATCTTATTCTTTATTTGGGAGTCAGACATATAATCGCTTTGACTCCTGCACTGCAAGAATACGAAATGAATTAAAACACAAAGACATTGGCACCAAGATATTTGTTATAAGACTGGCGCCAGAGCACTCCTATCAGACAGAGTGCCAGAGCACTAATCGAGTACCAAGATTAACGACCGTGAGTACAGCACTAATCGAGTACCGGCACTAATCAGAGCGCCGGAGCACTAATCGCATTGTGAGGCCAGAATTCTCTTAATAACTCCGGTCTTAGGTGGTTTTACAATTATATGAGTTCAGTAACATACTCTCTTATAATAGGCATTCAGCCACATTATGTGTTCATGACAGATTGTAATTCACGCGAATATCACGTGGTCGGTTCGCTTTTCAAATTTCATCGTATTATTATTTCATGAACACATCTATGCATTTTGCATTTCCCTACATTTTTCTATGTTACTATTACATACGGAATTTCACATACTTCTGCACAGATAATGCCTATGTATTCACACATCAATCATGTATTCTATTCCCCTCAATGAATCAACTTTACTTAGAAATTGAATCACTCCAACCCGATCATCTAAACTCAAGTTATGTGCATTTTCATGCCAACTAGTCACACCATTTTCCGAGGACAAGCCAGTAATATCTATTTTTCCAGTGCCTTGTCTCCATATTTGGATACTGCTCTTATACCCTTTAAATCTAGGTGCTAAGGGTTCTATTCCAACTGAATCACCTAATGTGAGCACCTAACTCAAGTTACGAAACAACCCTGACTACTCCATGTTCAAGATCAGATGCAGGAATTGCTTGCACATAAATTTTTCACTTTGAGTGATTTTTCGACCACTTAGAGTCAGAATTTGACGATATCTATTTCTATATGGATTATTTTCCCTTGAAGTATATTTTAATTGGCCACTTGAATCACCAATTCGATAAGAAATGCCAGTTATGGCCAAAATATGAACCGCCTAAAACAGGAAACTAGGAACAGAGCCGCACCGGTACATGTCTAACATGTACCTCCAGACAAGTCAAAAATGACTGTAACCGAAATTGTACCAGTACAAGCTCAAATTGTACCGGTACACCCCACCTCGAACATGCCTGCATCGTGTGTTTTTGTTGCTATCTTTCCATGCTTTGACATCCAATCAATTTAAGACTTCTAAAATCAAGGTAACATCAAAACATACTTCAAATTCACTTTGGAATCTCTTTTTCTATTCAATTCATCTCTCAATTACATATCTTTCTTCCAAAACCATATCAAGATTCCTTCCAAAACAATTCTAATATGGGTTAAGACCCATACACAAACCACTATGATGATTAGTTAGGGTTTGTTCCAAACCCATCCTAACTACTCATAATTAAACCATGAATCCATCCACAAAGGAAGGATTCCATACCCATCTGCGCTACGTGGGTTCTACCCACCTTACTTGACATAAATTTGGGTTAAGATGAAACTCTAGCAAAAAACCCTAGATTTGGGCAAGATTATAAATCACCAAAGCATGGAAATTCATACATAAATTCAGCCGGCTCGTTTGATTCGTCTTGAATCCTCCTTCTTCCTCTCTTCTCCTCTCTTCTTCTCTACTGCTCTCTCCCCACTCGAGACCAAATTGGTCTTTAAATCCCATGGATTTGATAATGCCATGTTTGGCCCTCAAAACCCATTTTTGGGTTAAGTTTCTTTATTTGCTTTTAAGCCCCATAACTCCTTCTATTTATGAATACACTTTCCTTTATTTCATTTTGGCCTCAATTTTCTTAATCCATGACTTTTAAGTCTCCTCGACAATTTACACCTTATCCTTAATCTTGTAAATTTCCGGGGTCCCTCGTTTCCATGTTTCGCATTAAACTCACGAAACAGTCAAATTATGCTTACAAAATACCCTAAACATGTCAAAAACGACTAGGGTATATTTCGGGGTGTTACATAATCAAAGGAAGAAAGCCAGTGATAGGGTGAAGGGCTTGTGACCAATGGTAATCAAGAGCGTGGGAGAAACAAGTCTCAAAGTGAGTCGAGTAGAAACAAATCTCGATCCAAATCGAGGAGAAAGAAGGATATTCAGTGTTACAAGTGCAGGAAAAAGGGGCACATAAAACGAAAGTCCGCACTTGGAAGAAGGGGAACACGTAAAAACAGTGGGTCCATCAAACTGGAATAAGAGAAGAAGGAGACTTAAAGAGCAGTGATGGTGATATGCTTTCGGTTTCATCCAGTCGAGATCATCTGATAGATTCTTGGATTATGGATTCGGCATGTTCTTATCATGTGACGCCTAATAAAGATTGGTTTGACATTTACAGGCTAGTAAATTCTAGTTATGTTATGATGGGTAATGATGCTTCATTCAGGGTTGTCGGAATGGGGAATATCAGAGTTAAGATGTTGGATGGTGTCATTAGAACGTTTTGTGATGTTGTATTATGTTTCTAACTGAGTAGCACCTGATTTCATTGGGAACTTTAGACACAATGGTTTTAGTTACAAATTTGCTAATGGAGTAATGAAGGTGAGCAGGTGTCTACGTTGATGAAGGTGGCTTAGCAGGAATATCTACAAATTGGATTCACTTACACCAGAGGTGGAGTCAGAATCAGAGCCCGAGTTAGATAGTGCAAACTTCGCAAGGATGAGATTAGGTGCATATGGATGAGCGTGGGATGATGGAGCTTCAAAAGAGAAAACTATTGAAGGGTATTAAAACATGCAAGCTTGAGTTATGCAAATACGTTTTGGAAAACAAAATAAGGCGCAGCTTCAAGACAATCACACACAAGACGTAGCGGTTCGACATGTTCATATAGACATTTGGGCTTGTACATACAACATCATTGAGAGGCAGTGTATATTTTGTGAGTTTTATTGATGACTACTCACGAAAAATTTAGGTGTACTTTATGCAACACAAGTCAGAAACATTTGACAAATTCAAGTGGTGGAAAACTGAAGTGGGAAACCAACAGAAGGGAAGATAAATACCCCGGTGTCGATAATGGTACAGAGTACATTTAATTCTAAGATTCACAAAGTTGTGTAAGGAGCATGGGATTAAGAGGCACTTCACAGTTCGGTAGAAGAGATGATGAATAGATAGATCTATAGCTGAAAGAGCTCGATGTATCATATTGAATGTAAGGCTAGAAAAGAAGTTCTGGGTAGAGGCAGTGAGTATGGCATGCTACTTAATCAATAAGTCACCAAAGGCAAAGATTAGGATGGAAAGTCAGAAAGGAGGTATGGAAAGGAAATGAGGTAGACTACTCGAGGTTAAGAGTGTTCAGATGTCTAGCCTATGCACACATTTTCTGAGAGGAGAGATCGAAGCTTGATGCTAAGTCTAGACAATGCACTTTTTTGGGATATCAGAAAGGGGTAAAAGGCTTCAAGCTGTGGGATCCGAAGGTAAACAAGGTGGTGCTCAATAGAGACATGATTTTGATGAAAGCCATGCTGCGTATCATCAAAAGATGATGTAAGTCTGGAAACCATCGCAATGATGAGTATGTGGTACAGTGGAGCCGGAGACCTACAATGCAAAGGATGATACTTTAATGTGTAGAGAATCAAAGATAAAAGATCAACAAACCTACAAGATAGCCAATAATAGAGACAAACGCTTTATCGGCCACCTTCTAGGCATGGTTTCGAGGATTCGCTTTTATGAATCCAATCACTAGTGGGGATCCTACTAACTTTCAGGAGGTAGTACATAGCCAAGAGAAAGGTAGCTAGATGGGTGCTATAGAGGAGGAGATGCACCTCCATAAGAACCAAACTGAGGTCAGCGAACTTCCTAAAGGGAAGAGGGCTATAGGTGAAAAGTGGTGTACAAGAAGAAAAATCGAAGTTTTAAAAATACCCTCTAGAATTTTTATAATAATTTTATTATATATTCCGGTATAATCATTTAACTTGGTTTTTCCAGAAAAACCGATAAATTGTTAAATCGTGGAAAAGTGAAATAAAAAATGTGAGCATATGATTAAGTATTATATGCTAAAAATGAGAAATTGATGGAACCTTAAATAAACCTAATTGAAAGCGGCAAATTTGGAAATTTGTATAATGAGGACCTAAGGGTCAAATGATAGCTTAAATGCTAATATGAAATAAATGATAAATGAAAGTGAAATGAAAACCAATAAGTGAGAAAAATGTCAAAAATGAGAAATGGGATTTATTGTGTAAGCCAAACATTTCCTTAGGGTGAAAACATGACTTAAGGCATTTTTGGTCTTAGAATGCTCATTGGACCAAAAATATTTTGGAGACAAGAGTGAGAGGAGTATAAAGCTGTGTAAGTTAAGTGATTTTCGTGTGACTTCTTCTCATTTCTTGCTTCTAAATTATCACATCTCGCGAAGAAGATTGAAAGGATTTTAAGGTAAGAAACAAACCTTAGATTTCTTTTAAATGAAGTTCGGTTAGAAACTCCTAATCCATCCATGGGTTTTAAGCCATGGTTGGTTTAGGATGGTATTTGAATGCTCGAAGTGATTTAGAGTTTCACAGATTTTGAGCGATTTTGAAGAAATCGCAAAAGGAGCAAAGAGAAAATCGGCAAAACGGCCCTCCGTTAATAAGGGCACCGCCGCGGCAACTCTACGCTGCAACAGGCCTAAGGTCCAAAGGTTCTGCCGGTTACGCTTAGCTACGCCACGGCCAGATACACCGCTCATGCAGGTAAAATTTTCGATTTTGTTTCAAACACCTCGATTCAGACATGATTGCTTGTGTGAACCCTAATAAATGACTAACGGGGTTCAAATAAGAATGAAAACTAAATGAAAACGTGACCGCACCTCCTCCTCCTCCTTCTGGGCAGTTCGCCCCAAAGTAAACTTAGTGTCTTAACCCAAGACTGTTAACGAAGATAAATTTGTAATTCACTAAAAATGTTTAATAATCATGGATCCACTAAGAAGCGGCCTTTTAGCTGTTATCGACTGTGTGGACGTGCGAGGATCACCTAACATAGGACCGAGATCAAAGGAAAGGAAACGAGCGATGTTCTTCGCTTGTTCACATCGACCTCTATTCTTATTTCAAGTGTTTTGCATACCAAATAAATATGAAATGATTATATGGAATGAGTATCTTCAAATGATATTACGGAAGTGCATGTGGATTTGAAAATGTGATAATTGAAATGTTTGAGGATTAATCGCATGCGAGTGATTAATTGAATTGTAAACGAATTGGTCAATTTTTGACATCTTGAATTGAATCGATATACCGAACGACCAACATGGCGGGATTCACAAATTGAATTCGCCATGAAGGCAACCCAAAATTGTCCAATGTCCCACTTGGTGGGATGCACCAATCGACATTCGTCATGATAGTGTATGGCATTTAAATACCACATGTCGGGGTGCACCAATCAGTATCTGGCATGATAGGAGACCGAAATTGTAAAATTTGTAAGCACATTACCGAATGATAAAGGATTCGATTCGATCGAACTAATCCGCCATGAACGCGGAATTGAATAGACAAAGTGAAATAACAACTCGATGAGTGTAAATGGGATTTGTAAACTAAACACATCTTGCGAGTGTATGGTTAAACTACGAATTGACTAATGATTTTAAAACATGTGAAGATGCATATTTGATATGATCAATGATTTGAAAAGTGAAAGCATGTGAAAGTGAAAGCATGAGTATTGATGATATGAAAGGATGATTTTATGATAAATGCATGTCATGTTAAACGGAAAATTGGAATAGGACTGTATAGAACCACTAAGCATGAAAATGCTTAGCGTGTAGTTTTTATCTATGCGCAGGTGACGAGTAAACAGGAACGAAGGCAAGATCAAGAAGCGCAGAGTCATAGACAAAGTTGCGGCATATAAGTATATACCCCGCCATATGCATATCATTTCTTTTGAACATGTGACATTTTGTGAACAAAAGAGTTGAACTCTGAACTAATGTTTTGTATATCATTTTATAAAGGTAGAATATGTCATTTTGTAAACAAATTGTTTAAGAGTAAATGTTTATGGGCCTACCATTTGAAAATGTTTCCGCGTAAATAAGAATTCTAAAATGAAATGACGTAAATAAAACGTTTTGATAACATAAATAAAACGGTCGTGAGTAAACCGAGCTCGTTTATTCGCTTATTCGTCGGGTCAGGATTCGGGTCGCGACATTTTTGAAAAGAAATTTAATAAACGGTAAATAAAAAGAATTAAACGAAAGGCCCAGGTTTTGGTTCGACCACTAATCAGGCCTGACGCTCCTGGGTGGTTGCTACAAAAACGCTTTTAAAATGAGGTGGAAAGTTCGCTCATTAAGAAGAAGGGCTCATGTATAATGTGGTTAACTATGATGATTTTTTCCTCATGGTCGACACATACTCTATCAGACTCGTGTTGAGTTTAGTAGCGTATTTTGATATGGAGTTGGAGCAGATGGATGTAAAGACAACTTTCCTTTATAATGAGTTAGAGGAGACTGTCTATATGGTACAACCAGAAGGGTTCAATCAAAATGCATAGGAACACTTGGTCTGTTGATGAGTCTCAAACTCATATTTTTAATCCATTTTTCTGGTTTGTTTTCAGTATTTTTAGAGTTGTTTTAATGCCAAATTATGGAATATTTACAAACTTTGTGTTTTGTAGGAGCATCCAAAAGGAGAGATTTAACAAGAAAGAAAGAGAAAATAGCACTGTGAACATTTCTATCGTGGATGTACTTTCGGGTCGCGACTAAATGTCGCAGCGCGAGAATCGTCGAGAATATTTTGCGGTTCCCAACACATATCTAAAATCAAGGTGATGAGCTATGTTGCAACAAAAGACAGCGTGTCGCGATAGGAAATGGAAAGAAGCCAGCTGAGACAAAGATCAGTTATGTTGCGACATAATGAAAGACTAGGAAGCGTAGAATCTATAAATGTGAAAATCTGTTTACCGCCGCTGACACGACTCTTGCAACATGGAGGAGCTGGTTGAGACAGAAGAGAGCACTGAAAGAAGAAGTTTAGTCGTGACAAAAAAAGTTATGTCGCGACAAATGACGCTTACTTGCTGAACTGGTATGGTCGCAACATAGGAACTCAACATTGCAACATACTTCAAGTTGAGGAGATAAGTCTATGTGGCGACATGGATCTTAATGTCGCAACACAGAAACAAGATGAACAGAGAGAAACAAGGTCACGACAAAGATTTCAACACAATGCAAAGAAGTTCTTTCGTGACATAACAAATTGGGTCGTGACAGAATGAATAAGCTGAACACAAAAGAGTCTTGTTGCAATATGAAAACTGGGCCGCGACATTAAATATTGACAACACCAAGAAGTCATGTCGCAACATCAGAACAAAGTTGCAACAAGAAGTCAAGCTCAGTGGCAATAAGCCTTTGTCGTGACAGACTTTCTGGGTCACGACAGAAATGCAGATAATACAAGATAGTGTTGAAACATAACCTAAACAGAGATGCTGTCGCGACATGAAAACTTGGGTCACGACACCAACTCGTTGCGGTCGCATCGAACCGCGGTCGCGACATGATTATCGACGCTATGCACATAATTGTTTAAGGAATGCACAAAATATCACATGACAGCGAAACTCGCCGCGATGCAGTTATCATACCGAAAGAAAGAAGACCGTCAGAATAAAAAATAAGTCATTTAACCTAAGCAAGCAGCGAGCACAAGATCTTCAAGTCAGATGCACGCATCGTACAATTAAACTATAATGACAGGTAAACTTTGTTGCGACACAACTTCTAGGTCGCTGGTTTAAAAACAAATCTCTAGCCACTTTATGGATTCGCACATAGCCTCAATTTTAGGGCCTAAAACTTTTGTGTGGCTCATAAATAGAAACGACTACTTTAAAGCGAGGCATTTCTACGATCGACGAACCAGAAAAGTACTCGGGAGCCGGGAGGAGTCTTTTGTATTATATATTTTTCTTATTTTTTCTTTTCTTCGTAGATTAGATTTAAAGTAGGACTGCTTAATTTGTTTTCTAGATCTGAAACAGTAAATTGTTTAAAAATTTTGAAGTTGAATTTAAATCCTGAAATTCATTTACAATTACTGTTTGGATTCAATGAACTCCAAACAAAAGCTGGAACTCATTTCTTCAAATTTGATTGCGCTTTATAAAGTGGAATTTTCCGATCACTATTTCATTGTATACTGTAATCCAGTTTTCGAGAACACAACTTCTGCTAGGAAAGTTATTATTCTTTTTCTCGCATAAATGTATAAGAAAATTTCCCGAGTCGAGGGTTTGAATCTTTCTGATGGCATGCTAGAATTAATCGTTCTAAATTTATAGCTTATACCCCATGAGTTAGGACTATTGTCCGCCCCGATTTCCAGGAGGCCCTCTGAGGACACAGATGGAGGATTCCCGAGAGCATACACTCAGCTTACTGGGGTATGCTAGGACTCCACATTAAAGAACTAATGAGCTCCGAAGGTTACTTAGATAAATCCTCAATTTGCTAAGCATGATTTGAGAAGGGCTGGAGGATATCAATTTAATCAATTAGAGATCTCCTTGTCCGGAGGAAATGATCTGATCCTGCAGCAATGCATCTAATCAAGGAAAGGGAAAACTCTTTCAGATCTTAAGGATGAGACATCATTCATTTTGTAGAAATCTAGCAGTTGCCTTGTCTTGGGAAGCAAGAAATCTGCAGTCATAAGAAATGGGTATGAATTGTTGGAAAAGAAAAATACCCAGATCTTATAGAGAAATTCTAATTACAAGTAATTGATTAGAATCATGATTCAGAAATGAACATAAACCTCTACTTAGTGAAAAGTATGGTTAGAGGAGGAATCAAACTATACTACCTTGCCTCTTGGCAAATTCAGATTCCAACTCAGGAGAAAATATAATTAGATTGTGATGCAGGAATTGATACTCTACAACAAAGGAAAATCCTGTCTACTCGTAATAATCCGGTTTAGTCTAGCTTATACTTAGGATTTAAATTTTTTCCTTTATTTTAAAATGTAGGATTCATGATAAATTCTTATTAGTTACTAAATTTTCTCTCGAAATGGAAGTTCAAAATAGTGTAGAACTTGAGTAGTTGGGGAAGAAGTTTGAATTTTTTCAACTGTGGGAACGATATCTCGTAATTTATAGTCCACTTTATTACTTGTATTTAATTGCACTTGCAGTTTTTAAGACTAAATTAAATCTTTAATCGAGTTTAGGTGACAAAATTCTTCTCTCTCTTATGAGCATACGTTATATTTGGTTTTAAATAAGTTTTTTGGTGCCAAAGTACGGGATTAATTTATAGTCTTATGTGAATGGTTCCATAAATTTGAATAAGTAAAACTTATGGTCTTTATCATTTGCGCCGTTGCCTGTGGATTTTAGTTAATCATTTGGTAGTAGTGCCATAAATTTGTATATATATCATTGGGGTCTCAATGTTTTTTGGCGCAATTGGCCGGGTATTAGCATATAGTCCTTAATAAGGGCATAAATTTGGTCTATACACAATTTGGTCAACATGTTTTTGGCACTGTTGCCGAGGATCGAAAGAATTTAAAAAATCAATATTCTGACAAAAGAGAGAAATGCTAATTTGGACACTTTTATTTGTTTTACAAAAATTTCAGAAAATCAACAAAAACAGTTTTAACAGCAGTGGTTGAATAAGCTACTGATCTTTTTGGAAGCCTAATGAATTTACAATTTTTGTTATCATCAATTATTTGATCTCAAGGTGTTTCCACTCAGAAAATAATAAATGCATAGAAAATCGTAAGGCACCGGCCGCATCTAGATACAGAAATTGAAAGAACCCTGAAAAATATGAGGAAAGCTACCAAACTGGAGATAGAAGTATGGATAATAAAATAGGAAGATTGCAGATTATTCTAGAAGAAGAAGAAGCAAAGAGAACATAGAGGCCTAACACAATGGAGGAATTTTGGAGGCCTATCATTCAGGAAGAGTACTCCGCAGTGAGACAACCTCCCATTGAAGCAAACAACTTTGAGCTGAAGCCAACTTTGATTACAATGGTGCAAAGAATACCCGGGCCTCACAAAGCACCCTTGTGAAGATCCAAATGAGCACTTGGGGAGATTTATGAGGATGGTAAACACTGTGAAGTCGAATGGGAGGATCAGATGTAATCAAGCCAACTCTTCCCATTCTCATCGAGAGACGTGCAACCACATGGCTCACTCATCATGGGATCGTGAATACTGGGAAGAACCGGGTGGAGGCATTCATGAGCGTATTTTCCCGCTTCTCACCGGAGAGAAGAGGAGAAACCATTGTGTTTAAAGTAAGGGGAGGATGAGAGTCCTTACACCAAAATGGAGAGGTTCAAGAGATTTCGAAGAGGTGCCCACGACAGATAGGATCCGACAACTCAGATGGACATTTTCTACCATGCCATGGATTATGCCTCCAAGGGTATAATTGATGCATCTTGTTGTGGAGGTTTTAAAAGAAGTGCAGAGGAGGCAAGGCAAGTTATTGAAGACCTTGCCAAATGCAACTACAAGACTCCATCTGAATCTTCAGGGAGCAACAGCAGGATGAGGGGAAATGGTCTGATTGGATTGGATAGAACTACAACCATAGAAGCCAAGCTTGATGCAAATGAACAATGAGTAGCACGAGAAAAAGGATGCACACTCACATGGGGTTGGAGCAAGGAGAGAAGGAAGGGAGAAATAGTTATTGAGGTACGAGGAAGAGCCTTACCAAGTCGAGGAAACAAAGCGATATGAATGAGCAGAAGTTACCACTCAAGCCTCACCCTAACTTGCCAACACACTACACTCCAAAGACTAAAGAAACCATGAAAGCCTTTTCATAAGCACAACAAAGGAACCGTGATATGAACAATCCACCATCGTTTATACTCACTGGGTTCCAACAAGAGTAAATAAATAAAATAGGGACAATAGAGGAGAGTATCAAGGGTAGAAAAGACAAAAGGATATTGAATGTGCATGAGAAAAAATTTGCTAAACTTGAGAATTTCTAAGCTAACACAACTGTGTTTCAAACAAATATCAATGCTACATTGAGAAACTCGAGACTCACAGGGCGAGCCGCCCTATCCTTGCAAAGCCAATCCAGAAATACATTTCCTAGTAGTATTGAGATCAATCCTAAAGATCTCACACCAATTGCAATGAGATGAATTGCAAGGAAGCAAGAAAATGTAGGACAAAGCATGCATGGAGATTGATCCAATGAAGAAAAGCTTAGACTAGAGGAGCAAGCAAAAGGATGCTGAAGAGAAGACAAATTACAAAAGAATGTTCAGCCTGCTAGTGGACACTAAACTAAGCAAATTTCTCGGGAAGGCAAACCCAAGCAAGTAATTTCATTTTTTTGTTTTTGTTTCTAGTCTAGTTTATTCGTGAGGAATTTCTTGAGCATTTGATGTTTCAAATTTTTAATCTGCTAGTAGCTTAATTTTAGTGTTGATTGCTTTTCAGGAAAATGAAGCAAAATTAAAAGAAGAACCATTTTAAGAAGCAAATTGTTTCCAAAAGTAAATATGCAGAAAATGACTACAAGGGGGAGTAATTCCAATTCCCTAAACATGTCTTTAAGGATAATGCATATTTAAATGTTTTGGAAATGTTATGTCATTAATAAAACATATTCTCAATATCCGACAAGGCGCATTGGATTAAGAATCTAGATGAGTGTTAATACTTGAAGTAAATATTTCGATGGTTTAAAACAAGTTTTCACATGTAGGTTCAATTGAGTATGAGTGGATATAGGTTGTTTTAAATGTTTTATGAGAGAAAACATGAGAAAGATGTAATTTTAGAAAACTTCATTTAAGTGTCGCAACATGCTTTTTCTGTGTCGTGACACAGTTGAATTAGGAAGCAAATTGAAAAAGAAAATTATGTCGCAACATAAGTCCTTTATGTCGTGACATAAATTCAAATTGTCCTACAAGAAATGTTGCAACATACTCTATTGTGTCGTGACATTTGACAGGCTTTATCTACAAATAATGTTGAAACTCTTTTACGACAGACTTTCTGTATGTTACGATAGAGAATCAAAGACGTACAAACCCGAGGGCAGTATTTGTTGCGACATTTAATGTAGCACACAATGAATCAGTTGGCATATAAATGGAAATTTCTTGAAAACTGAATAGCCACCTTTCTTATAAACTCTCACCCGTCTCAACTTCTTTACTCATGTCTCTCTCATCTCACTCCCTAAAACCCTAGAGTTCAGAAACCCTAACATTACCATATTTGATCCTACCACCTTGATTCTAAACCTCCACGAAGTCATGAAAGAATACATTGAGCTGGAGAATCAATCAGAGCAAGGTTTTGAAGCAACAACTAGGCAAGTTGAAGAAAGGGATGATGACAACGAAGAAAATCATCAGACAGTGGATGAACCAAGAAAAAGAAAAAGGGGAGCGGATGAGCCAGAAAGGCGAACTTTTACTTTAGCCAAGCAGCTAATTTTCATGCATGGAAGTTTGAAGAACTGAGACTTATCATTAAAGAGGGTTCAAAACATTATCTCTCCTTTTTACTGGCGTTGAGCGAGAGAATGGCAGCTTGCCGACTAACACAAGGAATCGTCGTAAGGCCCCAGAAAAGAATTCTATGCAAACATGGTGGAAAATGAAGGAAAAAGAGTATATGTTAGAGGCCAATGAGGGAGTTTAGCAGAGAAAAGATAAATAGATTGTTCAATTTGAGTGTGCAAAAGGATGGTTAGAAGTTCAAGAAACAGTTAAAGGAACCAGAATAATTTAAAATTGTAATCTACTACGGCAGGAAAAGTGCTTAATGGAGAGTGGACAAAGATAAATCCTTTAGATCCATTGCCAGGAGACCTAACCGGCTAGCTAAGGTATGGTTATATTTTATCAGTTATTTCCTAAGGCCATCTAAGCATCTAAGTACAGCGCTGGGAAGAGAGGAGGCAATTTCCCCTTACGTATCACAAAGGGTTATAAGATAAATGGGAAAAATCAATAAAATTTATCTAGCTGGTTTTGAGCAAATGCAGGGGGAGGATTCCACACCCAACAACATTAACCACCTCTACATCCAAGGGGGAGTTAAGGAAGAATGGGGATTGAGGAGTCTCTACTTAGTGCCTCCCTCGACTTTTAACTCGTATAACAATGTGACCAAAGAACAGAGGGAAGGGCAAGGAAAAAGAAATAGAAGAAGGAAAAAGGAAGGAGGGTTGCATTAAGCTAGAACAATGGAAAAATCAATGTCCATTGCAATCGGCTCGGGAGGAGTCGAGCTACCCTAGAGAGTGCACCCCTGCAGCTGACAAACCCCTCCCAACATGAACAAGCTGAAAGTTCAAGGAAGAATTGCAATCATACAAAATTGATAGAATTGATGATATCTATGCGGCAGGAAATAAAGGAAAGAGACAATCAGCTAAAGACACAACTTCAAATTTCAGTGGATGAGTATTTTTGATGCGAGTTCAAGAAGGGACCAGACTTAGAGGACGCGACCGAAAAAAAGGATGAAGAGGAAGATAGAAATAGAGAAAAGGGACGCAGAGGAGAACAAATTTCAGAGATAGAGACAATGCCTCGAACAGCCTAGACACTACATGAATGTTTTAGATAATCGCAAACAGATTTTTCGTGACGACGAGATACGAGGTTGTATCAATGACACTCCTCGAATCTCTAGCTGAGGGCGAGAACTTACAGAGAGCAATGCCAAGATCCTAGATCAAGCGATAGAAGACAGCTCAAATAAGAAGAAGATACTCGCTTACAAACTAAATCTCGCACTATGCACTTACATCAGAAGTTCCCAGGTGTTATACACCCACATATACCCTATACATAACCTTATCTAATTAGGAGTGTGTCTTTCTGCACCATGTACAAAAATAAGAAAAAATGAAAATCATAGTACAACAGGAAAAAAGGAACTCACTCTAGTAGAAGAGGTGGAAGAATATCTCAGGATGGAAGTAGCCAGGGAAAGAGCTAAAAGGAATAAAAAATGAACAATACCCTACTTCTTTCCATTTCCTCATCCTCTTTGTAGTAAAAATCTAGTCATCAGAATAATCAAATAAAGAACTCTTTGAATAAAATTTTGTGTTCAATTGTGTCGTGGGTGATTGGTGTGCTTTGGTTTAATTTCTTCGCTTCATGATTGCCATTTACATTTTTTGAATAAAGAAGAAAACAACTTTGGATCTAATTGTTTATTAGCTGCAACATGTTTGGTTGAAATGAATTGATTACAATTGTTGGTGTGTTGTATTGTTTTGAGCTGAATGCATGATCAAATGAACTTTTTTACTTGATTAGAACAACACAATAACAAACCTCAGAACCAAACAAACCTTTGCAATTGAAATTGTGGCAGCCTCAATGAATTGAAAATAAGTTGTATGTGTTTTTAGAATGAAGTTTAAGGTTCAGATTTAGGAAGAAGTATTAAATAGACAGCACAAATAAGACTTTTGAAATTGTTAGAAGCAAACAATAAGGTCGGTGAAAGTCCTGAAAAACAATGCACATGGTCAACATGTGTGACACCCCAAATCCCGGGGGTCTTTTTTTTTTTTTTTATATATATATTTTTCCACAGGTAACCTACAACAAGATATATAATAGCCTCATTCACACATACTCATGTGTCACTCAATTATCAAGCAATGACACATAACAGTACCTCTCATTTAAGACTCCTGTAGTTAGTGCACTTAGTGAAATGATCAACTTTTAAGACACTATGTGGACACCAAATGCCATCGACAGGAATATGGTTAGATTCTAGACCTCGTAGAGTTTCCATGTAGTCCAAGAACACCTCGAACGGATTCTCGACGAGGAAGTTATGGTCATCCGGTCGCGCTTCACATGAGCAAATGATTGACATGCAGGTAACCGACAGTACTTCCACTGCCTTTGTCGCTCGAACAAAAATATGAGCTCGGGACATCAAATTACTGATGATCTCTAGACTCAAAGGGATTTCCATAGAGTCTACGAACGCACGAAACGGACTTCGGACGAGAAAGTTATGGTCGTTTGAAGTTGGCACAGCTAAGCTCATTCCCCACCGAGCCCCGCCAAGAGCCCAAATTAAAGGAGGCCACCATTGCAAAGAGCCCGCCGCCCCAAAGAGGCTCGGCTCATCCCAAGAGAGTCGCTAGAAGGAGGTCAGCTCGGCTCAAGAGCCGCCTCGCCTGGTCCCAAGAGGTCGCCTCCGCGAAGAGCTCACCATTCAAAGAGGTCAACTCCATCCCAAGCAGAGCTGGTCAAAAGAGGTCACTCCACCTCAAGAGTGTTAGCTCTCGTAAAGAAGAGCCTACCACCCAAGAGGTCACCGCTCAGAAGAGCTCAGCTTGCCTAAAGAGGTCATCTCGCCCAAAGAGGCTCGGGCCTCTGCCTAAAGAGGTCGCCGCCAGAAGAGGTCACTACCAAAGAGGTCAGCTTGTCCAGTAGAGCTAGGCCACAACTCATCCTCTCAGACCCTTCCGAGTAAAAAAGCCATAACTTGGGTTGTAGAGGTCCAATTTGGGTGATTCGAAAGCCTAAATCAAGCTTATTGATGGGGATACAATATACCAGAAGGAAATAGGGCCAAATTCCCTTTACTTCCCAACAAAAAACCAGTCTTAAAGTTAGGCTAATACATAGGATCGAAATAGAGCAACTTCCTATGGTTCAGACGCAACCAAACATCCCCTCAAGGCAAGACACAACCCTTACCAAATTGTATTAAACATATAATATGAGTTTAATTACAATTTATTTACATCACAAGTACAAAATTTTGACAACAGTTCAGTTTAAAACAAAAACTGGGTTTTCTACCTATAAATTTTACAAAAGAACACAATAAGCCATCTTAGATCTTCCTCTCAACTAAGACCTCATAGAAGTGCCTTTCTCGTGTACTCCTAAGACTTAAAAATATTTTTCCTAATAAAGGGGTGAGCTATGCCCAGTAGAGAAAGTCTCCTACAAGGGTTACTCCCCACCTAAGTGCACATGCAATGGCATAATCCATAAAATCATTCACACACATTCATATACAATATGCATATCTCTTTATGAATGTCTATGTCATGCCTACCACTTTAACTCTCTCATACATGCAATTTTCCATGTATGAAACTAGTTTCAAAACAAAAGCTTTTGTTTTTGGAAACCCACCGACCAACCTCCGATATCCGACAACCCTCGAATATTTTACACACTCGACAACCCTTCGAATAGTAAAACCACCGACAACCTCCAGTATCGAACCACCGACAAACTCCTCTGATAACCCCATTTGGACAACCCTCCCATAGAGTTCATTGACAAACCTTCGATATAATTTTACTGGACAACCCTCCGACCATCAAGTATTGACAACCCTCCGAATACTCCATTTTATTCATGCACCTTACACCCAGCCCACGCTGATGACCCTCGCGGTATTACGGTAAATGATAATGTCACCACATAATATCTCATGTTACATGGCTGACGTGGGAACTATGCAACACTCATAATACATGCTTCAATAATTAGCATCACGCTAATATATATAACAAGGCATATATTACGATCATTTTCACAACTGCATGTTATTCCTAAAAACAAGCAACAACACACAAAACCGGATTTCCCAACTCGAAACTCGTAAAACAAAGATGCATAAGACATTAAACCAAGATCATCCCGCCAGATCACAAACTACAAGATAACACAAGTTCCGTAACTACAAATATGAAACTACAGGACCTGCAAACTGGGTCCCTTAATCCAACAAATAATTTCTATCGAAATTATTCTTTAAACCAGCCCACTACTGTATTAACCTCATGGCCATTTCGTGTTCTAAATAAAGACTAACCAGAGGTGAGAGAATCTCTACTCTAGAAGTGCGATCCGTCTCACTCACGCGAACTCCTTGTTTGTTAATCGTAGAACCGCCGGTTCTCTTCCTTTCCATGTCTTTTCTTCTCTTTCTTTTCTTTTTCTTTCTTTCTCCTCTTTTCTTTTTTCCTTTTTCTCTCCCCTCCTCCGACCGAAAAATCGCTTAGGTGGAGAATACTCAGCGAGAACACCCTCTTCCTTCTCTCCCTCATGACACATAGCATTCCACATTATTGTCACTATGCCCACTCTTCCCACCACCATCCCTCTCATAAGATAGAAGTGTGACACTTGGTCCCACCCATGCGTTGTCCCTCCTCGTGACACACGGTGACGGTAACGACCCTCGAGCCCGATCCAACCCGAATCACAGTCCCATTGACACCTGGACGCCGGTTCATCATTATTTTATTTTATTTATTTTTCTGTGTTATTAAATTTATTTTTCAAAATGTCGCGACCGAACTCGTCTCAATTCGAATGGCGGATTCGAACCTGAGCTCCGCTTACTCGACGTTTTCATTTATCTTATCAAACATTTTTACATTCATTTAGTTAGCGGAAACGATTTCAGCTTTGGGGTGTTTCCATAATCATTTACAAATATAAAGCAATTCCTAGAAATTCCATAAACATTAACAAAGTACATTTACAAAGAAAGGCATTCATGCCCTTTTCAACACAGATACAATAAAATCAAGTTTCAGGGTTTATCCCTTGTTTACAAAACACCACTTGTTCAAAAGATGATATGCAAAATTATCACGAGTATACACCCTATACTACTGCATTTTCTCTATGACTCGCTACCGCACGTATCTGTGGCCTTATCTTTCACATTCGACACCGCGCATAGTTAAACTACACGCCAAGCATTTTCTGGGCGCTTAGTGGTTCTATAGCGCTCTATTCCAATATCCAATTTTAACTCAAGTAAGAATTTATCATTAAACTAGTTTCCACATATCAACATATACTCATGCTTCAATGTACAAATCATTTCATGAGATCTCGCTATACATAAAATATTCTATCGCACTGGCCAATGTCGCTATTTCACTGACTATTCGATTCATACCTCAAGCATTCTGTTTGATAGTCCCCCATATCATTCGTAATGTGTTTATACATTTTACAATTCCCATCATGCCGGATGCCGGCTTTGCGTATCCCGACACGTGGTATCACTTATTCATTTCCATCACGCCGGATGCCGTTTTCGCGCATCCCCGGTTAATTTCGCATCACTAAATGCCACGCCATCATGACGGATGCCGATTACGATCCCGCCTGGCGGACATTTTTAATGCAGTACAACATGATGTGATGTCGATTAGGTGCATCCCCACAAGTGATATTGATACAGGCCTTAGCGATAATGCCGCTTCGTGCATCCTGGCCAGGCGCTTTCTATCTCTGCAGATATCATTCAGTTTACAATTCCGACGGATTCCGTTTGATGAATCTCGTCCTTTTTATCATTCATTTTTCATTCGGTTTTCAATTATCACATTTCATATTCCCTTTTCATATTATCTTTTCAAAGATATACTAAATCTACGCACTATATCACATACTCATTCATGCACTCATCTGGCACTCATCATAAATAATTATAAACTACATTTAGAAACAGATGATTTAGAACAACCTGAATTATTCATCTATCTAGATTAAACAGAATAGGTTGTCGGCCTAATTCCACCTAGTCAAATGCACCTATTCACCTAGTGATTACAAATAATCATACTAAACTTAATATCGCAGGGCAATGTTTATCGAGGCTACAGGTACTAAGAGACGCTTTTGACTTAGACTCAATATTATTCCTCTATGAGTCTACTTTACTTAGGAATTGGAATCATTTAACCTGATTATCCTAATCCAAAGCTATGGCATTTTCTAAGTGCCAACTAATCAATTTAATTTCATTATTAATCGGGGACAGTTTGTATTTTCGTTTATTTTTCCGGGGTCTTAACTTCATGTTTGACTCTAGGTATTTGTACTTATTTAAAGCTAAGGTTGGCGGTTCTATTCCAATTGAATCACCCACCTGAGCACCGAATCCTGGTTACGTCCGAAACAAATCTTAGACCACTCTATGTTCAAAGCTGAACCAGAATTTAGCTTTGCACATGGCCCCACTTTAAGTGAATTTTTGTGGCTAATTAGATCAGAATTTGAGATTCATATTTTTTTAAGTTTGGTTCTCCTTGAAGCTCTATTTTACGAGCTACTTGAATCACTCAAATCGGATAAGAAATGAGCAAGTTGGTACTAAAATACGAAACTGGTTGAAACTGGAAAGCAGAACAGTGGTGTACCGAGACACCCCCAAAGTGTACCTAAGACACTTTGCCAGGTGTACCGGTACACTAGTGTTCATGTACTGGTACACCTTCAAAATTTTGCCCAGATTTTGTTGTTTTTCCCACTTTTGATGCCAATTCACTCCATACAACTTCTATAATTCATAATACTTAAAGAAACATCATGGAAATCATCCAAAAACAACTCTTAATAACATTTGAATTGGTGCTTGGAAACCTCAAAACACAAACCTTAGATGAAAACTAAGAACACTACCTGGTAAGGTCCACCAATTCTTTATAAAACCACATAAATGTGATGATTCCATGGTTATTTTCCACCAATTGGGGTTTTACCCACAACACCTCAACAAATCTAGGATTTGGGTGATCTCTTCCACAAAACCCTAGACAAAAGAGGACAATTCTCCAAACTAAAGCCTTAGGAAATCAAAACACACTTGATCCTAAGATGAAAACATACCTTGGCTTTGAGCTTCCTCTCCTTCTCCTTCTTCTTCCTCTTCTTCCCCTTGTTTTCTCCCTTCTTTCCTCTCACACGTTTTTTTTGCTAGGGCAAAAATGAGACAATTAGCGTTTGTCTCAACACTTTTTATACTTTAATTTTCCATACTGCAATTAAGTCTCTTACTTTAATTTTGCAAATCAACTTGTTTTATTTTTACTTATGGATTCATCTCTACTCCTTTATGATTTTATGTCCCTTATGGAAATTTCAATTTATCATGTTTAGTGCCCAAATTTCCAGTTCACTAAATTTGCTATTTCATAATTTGTCAATCCATCAATTTTCCTGAAAACCCAAGTTTGGGCTCCACCCACCCATGCATTATATAATAAAATTATTATAAAAATTCTAGGGTATTTTTGGGGCGTTACAACATGCTTCTTCATTCCACGTGTCACCCTCTCATTCGTTCGTTAGTCTTGAAATACATGCAATTCCGACCTTCTCGAAATTCGACGAAATTCGACTATGTACCTAGATTTCGCGAGACGAACTCAACCCAGATGACCCAAGGGCCACATCCGAGATCTAGAGAAATTCCCAGTTTGCAAACTGTCTATCATTTTACTTTTCCCGGTCTCACATCCTTTCCCTTAAAGAATTTCATTCCACCCATACACACATATATACAATCACATGCATATAACAGTCATTTAAATGCCAAATGACTAAACCACGATTCTCCGTCTCAAGAGGAAAGGATATCTGCACGCATTGTGTCCTCATGTTCCATGTTGCCTCCTCCACTCTCTCTTTGTTGCCATTAAACACTTTCAATTAGCCTCACAGCCTTGTATCGCAAACCCGCTTCCTGGCTATCCATAATACGATAGGTCCCTCCCCGTCCCATTTTCATCAATAATGAGCTCGCCCTACCCACCATGAACTCTGATCCGAGGTACTTCCGAGATGCCAGAGACATGGAATACCTCATTGACACCCGATAAATTCTACGCAGAATGCTAATTGATATGCAATCGCTTCCACCCTCTCGAAAATTCTCGAAGGCCCACAAACCCCTAGCGATAGTTTCCCGCTGCCGAATCCGACCCACTCCTCTTAGGTATCACCTTTAAGAAGACATGATCACCCGTCTCAAACTCTAGAGGTCGTCGCTTATCGGCGTAATCTGGCGTCTTCAGCCTGAGCCGTGAGAAGGCAAGCTTCAGATCGACCCAATTTTTTCAAAGTGGTGTCTCGACCTGCAGACCCGTGGCAGAGTTTCTTCTCCTACCATTCAAATTGAGATTGATGGCTCATATAAGGCCTCTATAGGGTGCCATCTGTATGCTTTCTGATAAGAATCATGTTGTAGGCGACTCTACCAAGGGAAATGCTCTTCCTGGGGCTTCAATTCTGGATTCCAGTGACGCATGCTCGCAGACGCCCTCTAAACCTCAGATAGTCCTCTCCGAACACTATCCGTCTGTGGATGAAAAGCGGTGCTCATCATCAATTGTGTCCCATGGCCTTCTGGAAACTCTTCCAAAAGTGTTCCGTGAACTTGGGATCTCTGTTCGATACAATGGATACTGGTACTCCATGTAACCGAACAATCTCTCGTATATATAGCCTGCAGAATTCCTCTAGTGTGAAGGTCATCCGTACGGCTAGGAAATGTGCCGACTTTGTGAGCCGGTCCATTATGACCCACACCGCATCATGTCTATGCGATGTTCGTGGTAAGTGAGTCACAAAGTCCATCGTGACATGCTCCCACTCCACCCTACCCAATGGTCGGGAGGCGCTGGCAGGCCTCCGGGGTGCCTGGGCTTTACCACGATATGCAGGAGACACCGGGTCGAACAAAATCCCCAACGTGTCTCTTCATCCCGCCGACACATCGCGACGAAGATCTCGATACATCTTCGTGCCAACCGGATGCACCGGCGAAACGAGCAATGGAACTCCCCGAGGATCTCCTCAACTCTATCAACTCGGGAACTACAACCTGGCCCTTTGTATCAAGACTCCGCCATCGCGGTGGATAAATCTAACTTCATCACCTATATTCGACCGCACCCGGTCCCCCGCGATGGACACTCAATTTCGTGTCTCTGTCCCCAGACCCAATCACCCCTTCTCAAAAGAGGGAAGGCATAGCCACTAAACTCCCATACCGAAATAGCCCGATCATTGTACCGTAACCTCGAATCCGTCCTACGCCCAATCATTCGCCACTCCCGGAAGATACTATCCAAAGACTCCTCGTGACTTCGATCGAGTGCATTACCACCACGCTTGCCTTACCCGGATGGTAAATGCAAAGGGTCATAATCCTCTTAGATATTCCATCCATCTACGTTGCTCTGGCGTTGAGAACCTACCGTAAAGATATACTTTAGACTTTTGTAGTATTAAAATACCTTGAACTGTTCCCCATATAGATAGTGGAGCCAAATCTTCAAGGCAAAGACGATGGTCGCCAACTCTATGTCATGTGTAGGGTAATTTTGCTCCTGATTCTTCAACTATCGAGAACCATAAGCCACTACCCTCTCGGACTGCATCAAAAACACATCTCAAATCCCATCTTTCCTCGCATCATAGCACGAGTACTCCCCGTCCCTCTCGACTACCGAATAGGAGTCAAGTAAGTCTCCGTTTTCACCCCGAATGCCATCTCACACGAGTCATTCCACTCAACTCGAACTCCTCCCGTCAACTTATCATAGGTGCTACCAGCCTGAGAAATCTCTTAATGAACCTCCCGTAATATCCAAATTAATCCCAAGAAACCAAGCAGATTCGAAGACCGACTCTCACTCTCCCAACTCATAATGCTCTCAACCTTCTTAAGGTCTACACTGACACACTGTCGACACGACGTGTCCCATAAATCTCACCACCATAAGCCAAAATTCACACTTGCTGAATTTGACATACAACCCGATGGTCTCGTGGTTCGAGAACGACCTCGCGATCCTCATGATCCTCCTCTATTCCTGAGTAGAATAAGATATCATTCACGAAAAACTACCACAAACCGATCTTAAGTAGGTTGAAGACCTATGGATGAGATCCATGAATGCCGCCGGGTGCATTCATCAATCAAGGGCATCACCGGAACTCGGAATGCCCATACCGCGCTCGAACGTCAGTCTTTAGGGATATCTCGTCTCCCTAACTCTCAACTGATGGTACCCGGTAAGGAGATCTATCTTAGAGTACACCCGCGCCTCTCAACCGGACCAAACAAATCATCAATCCGATAAAGGATACCGATTTCGACGCCACCCGCTCAACTCGTCTGCAGTCAATGCACGTCGAAGGGTCTTATCCTTTTTCTTAGCAAACATAACTGAGTGCCCCAAGGTGAAGTGCTCGATCTAATGAAACCTCGTCTAATAATCCTCAGATCCGACCTGAGTTCCCCGCAACTCAAACTACGCTATCCTATGCTGAGTCATAGAAATGGGCGACGCATTGTGGTGTGTAGTCAATGACAAAGTCTACATCCCTTCGGGAGGTAATCCCTAAGAACTTGGCCCGAAAAACATCCTCAAACTCACATACCACCCGAGGTAGACTCAAACCCTGTCCTGCCTCGTCTTCCAAGGTAAGGCTTACTAGCCAACCTATCAACTGTCCATGCCACCTAGAGTCATACATGGCCCAAGGTAAAGCATCATGCTTATCCCCCTGAAATGTAATATGAATACCATCATGTGTGTAGGCAGTGACCCTCCTACGATCACAATCAATGACGACCCGGTGTGCCGTCAACCAATCCATGCCAAGAATGACATCAAAGTCCGATATGTCCATAACCCGAAGATCCACCATGAGTAGAACCCACAGATCTCTAACTCACAACTCGGTATCCGATCAATCCTCACCCAAATTCCTAGGGGGAGAACTCACATGCAGCGCTTTTCCAAGGATTAAACCTTAAGCCTGGTAACATCTGGCACAAGATGCAGCAATAAATAAATGAGATGCACTAGAATCAAACAATACTCTTGCCCATAGGCACGAGAGTAGAAAACATACCCTATATAATTGGACGGATCTGGTGTGGGTCTGGCCTCATTGTGGTAACGGTAAACACGCCGGTCCCCGGGTCCCGACCAGGGTTCCCGCCTCGACTCTCGACCCCGCTGCTCGCCTTCCACTTATCTCACAACAATCCTGCTTCAGGTCACACCCCGACTGAGACTTTCTGTCTCTAGCCCATGCTAGGTAAAAAAGGAACATACTGTGTCCGAGGTCCTACCTAATGACCGATCGAGGTGTCCCATGACTCGGGATCCCCGCTCCCGTGGGCAATCCCGCCCATATGTCTAGCCGATGGCAATGATAACATGTCACTGGTCTCGACCGGGCTAGGAGCCCCTGACCTGGCTTTGGCCCCAAAGCCGTGGACCCCTGGCCCCGAACCCTTGAACGTAAGTCCTCTGCTTCTTTCCCGAGCTCAAGGTCGACCTCATTCATGATCACCAAGACCCGTATCTCGGTGCCCGGCATCATCTATCTCCTCTCTCTACGGCCAAAGTCATTACACCATAGAATCCATGTCATGTAGGAGAAGTCCCACAATCTTGCCCCTATGACAACTTCAAACCATCTCGAATCCTCACCCGCATGTCCTCGAGGCTACATAATCATCCCCGAAACGTGCTAACTCAGAAACTTAGCCACGACGTGCACCGCCATTCGCCCCTTGTTTCAACTCAAGGAACTCCTGGGCTTTTGCATGTCTAGCGTGATGTCGGAAAACTCGCCCATGAAGAGCTCTCTAAACTCCTCCCATGTCATCAAGCTCCAAATTTCTCAGGTTTTTAACCCAAATCCCACCATAATTCTGGGACTCACCCTAAATTTGAAACGTAGCTAGTTTCGATCTTTGTAACGCCTGGAGGTAATCTCTATAGCCCAAAACTCTCTCTCAACTCGTTTGAATCCAACGTCTTCCACCACCCGGTCCCTCTATCCCTTAAATGCCGGGAGGATGATGCCATAAATCTCTGAGGTTATTCGGTCCTCCCTGCCTCCCAACCGCACCAGCTCACAGAACGGCAAAGAACAGAGCACCTATGGCCTCTACAAAGGCCTCATTGATAAAAATGTACAGGTGCCTCATACTCTCGCCCTTCCTCGACTTGCCATATCTACATATATCAACAGCAATATTTATTTTTTCCGAACTCCCTAAGGTTAACTTCTCACCCTAGCGTCAATACTTCCTATATACTATCTACCGCTATAATTCGATAATACATAGTACAATATCATGCAACAATTCATCGTAATGCACAATGGATGCATAATCTAAACCTATGCCTCATTTTAGGCCCATGCAATCATACCTAAATTTTCCCCGATACCTAATCGTTACCTGCTAGTATCAAGCGCTCAACACTAGGTCTTTGTATAACCGCCTGACATTGTCGTGACACCCCAAACCCGGGGTTTTTTTTTTTTTTCTTTATATATTTTTCCACTGTGTAACCTACAACAAGCTATATAATAGCCCATTCACGCATACCATGTCACTTAATTATCAAAATAACAGACACATACCAAGCACTCTCATTCAAGACCTCAGTAGCTTAGTGCACTTAGTGCAATGATCAACTTTTCGTATAACAGGTGGACTCAAATGGTATACATGAATATGTTATTCTGTGATCTATTTATAATCCAAGAATCACTCATGACTTGACGAGAAGTTATATTATCATTTAGCTGATATGAGCAGATGGACTACTATGATGTGAACATGTACCTACTACTTTCGTCACTTTGAACACAATATGGTTTCATTGTATTGAGCCAATATATGGATGGATTCAGACCTAAAGGTCTTCCACAGAGTCTACGAATACATGGAAACTGACTCGAACGAGAAAGTTATGAATGCTCAAGTTCAGCCAACACACCAGTCTCATTCCCCGAGCTCTACAAGAGCTCCCGCTAAAGGAGGTCACCGCCTTTAAGAGCTCAAACATTCAAAGAGGTAAGCTTTCTCATCCCAAGAGAGCTTTGTCCGTAAGAGGTCACGCACCAAGAGGGTCACTGCCCCAAGAGGTCACCGGCCGTAAGAGCCTGGAATTCTCCGCCGCAAGAGGTCACACAGAGAGCCCCCCGCCAAAGAGTCACCCACTGGGTGAGCCTTCACCACACTCTCATCCTCTCAGGTCTCAGTAAAAGGCCATAACTCAATGAGGTCCAATTTGGGTGATTTTGGTGCCTACATCAAGATTACTGATGGGGCCACAATATACCAGAAGGTTGCAATAAATTCCCTTTACTTCCCAACCAAAAAATTAGTCTTAAAGTCAGATCGAAATATTACTTCCTCATGGTTCAGACGCAACCAAACATCCTCTCAAGGCAAGACATTAACCCTTACCAAATTGTATTAAACATATAATCTGTGTTTAATTACAATTCTATTTATGACTACAAGTACAAAATTTTGACAACAATACTTTAAAATAAACTCAAGTTTCTACCTAGAAATTTCCATGAGAAGAACACAATAAGCCATCTTAGATCTTCCTCTCAACTAAGACCTCATGAAGTGCCTTCTCTTGGTGTACATCCAGTACCTGAAAATATTTTTCCCACAATAAAGGGGAGTTATGCCTAATAGAAAAGTCTCTCAAGGACTACTCCCCACCCCATGCATACGCACTAAGATAATCCATAAAATCATTCACACACATTCATATAAAATATGCATATCTCTATATGAATGTCTATGTCATGCCCAGTCCTCACTAACTCTCTCATACATGCAATTTTCCATGTATGAAAACTAGTTTCAAAACAAAAGCTTTTTGTTTTTGAAACCCACCCACAACCTCCGACATCCGACAACCCTCCGACCATTTTACACACTTGGACAACCCTTCGAATAGTAAACCACTGGACAACCTCCGAGTACGAACCACTGGACCATCTCCGATAACCCCTTATCGACAACCCTTCGGGAGCAGATTTCATTTGACAAACCCTTCGATATAATTTATCGAGTCAACCTCCTCGAATCACCGCATCGAACAACCCTCCGAATACCCATTTTATTCCATGCACTCACACTCCGATTCACGCTGGATGACCCCCGTGATAAATGTCAATGCGATAATATCTCATGTTACATGCATGATGGGAACTACATGCAACATTCCAATACATGTTTACACTAAGCATCGATTAATATATAACAAGCATGCATATATTAACATCATTTGCTCACACACCGTATGTTATTCAAACAAGCAATAACACACAAAACTCTGACTTCAATCTCCAAACTTAGAAAATAGCATGTCAGTGACAGCAACCAAGATCATCTTGTTCAGATCACAAACTACAAAAGATAACAATAGTTCCTGTGAATCAAGTAGCTTGAAAACTACGCACCTGTAAACCGATCCCCAACCAATAACATTTTCAATGCCCAAATTATTCTTTAAACTAACCCACTACCTCTAGCTAACCCTCATGTCCATTTCCTTATGGTTCCTAAACAAAGACTAATCAGATAGAGAGAACCTTACTCTCGGGGCGCAAGATTCGCTTCCACCGCCAGAACTCCTCCTATTTGTTAATCGAGAACTCAAGGGTTCTCTCCTTTCGCATTGTCTTTCTCTTTCTTTCTTTCTCTTTCTCCCTCCTTTCTTTTTTCCTTTTCTTCCCCTCCTCCTCCACCTAAAAATTGCTTTAGGTGGAGAATACTTACCTAGGTGTAGAACACCTCTTCCTTCTCTCCTCATGACACACATAATTCCACATGTCATTCATGCCCACTTTCCCACCACTATCCTCTCATGCAAGATAGAAGTGTGAGCACTTGGGCTTCCCACCCAAGTGGCCAAGTGTCTCTTCTCAGACACATGCATCTTCATGCCACTGTCACCCTCTAATTTGCTTGTTAGTCTTTAAATACGTGCAATTCGACCTTCTCGTAATTCGACAAAATCTGACTCATGTACCTAGATTTCTCAGAGGAACTCAATCCAGATGACTCAAGGCCGCCATCCGAGATCTAGAGAAATTCTGTGTTTGCAATCGATGTCTATCGCTTTCTTATCAAGCTTCCGGTCTACAAACAAGTTCCTTAACAAATTGTGAAGGATTAGGACATCTTCTGGTTCGGGGCCACAAATAAATGTGCCCAAGGTCTTAGAACTTGTTAGATTATTAGTCAAGGCGAAATCCTAGGCAATACTTACTCAACAAAGAAGTGACATAGCCATCCTGGAAGCTCGAGCCTTCAAGCCTACTCCTCATAATATGCATAAGCATATACTCTAATTCCATATTCGAGCCGCCCATCTAGTTTCTTCATTTAACAATTGTGAAGCCTCAAACCCTTCCTTATTCTAATCCTACAAAGAAAGAACCCTTATTTGCCTAGTTTCAGACAGACTCAAAATGCGAAAAGTACAAGTTCGGGGGAATGCTATGTTGATTTGAAAGGAAAAATAAGAATGAAGGATGGAAAAAGATGAAAAGAAGAAATGAAAATAGAAAAGAATGCGAGAAGAAGTCAAAATTGTAATTGTCAAAATGGATTAAGTTTTGTCTCTGCGGGCCTCTTTCAACAATTAAGTTCTTAGAGATGTTTCAACACCTAGTACCCTAATGCCAACTAGTATGAGAGTTGCTAACCCAAAGTTCTCTAAGAGTGGTAGAAAGCCTAAGAAGACAAGACATTGCACTAATCCTAAAAATTTTTGACAAGTAAAAGAAAAGCAAAGGGGACTCTCTCAAGGATGCTAAGCTGAGAATATGCAGTATAGATACATCAAGGACAAGTTCGGGGAATATATTTTTCTATTATCAGTAGAAAAGAAAAGGATGAAGGATGGAGGTAAGAATACACAATTGAAGAGTGGAATTTGGGTAAATTTTTAGCCTAAATTCTCCACTTATCTACCTAATTACCCAAGCCAAACTCTATAAGCCTAAAAGACCTAATTGATCTTGAAGGTAGTACTTGTCTACATTAGTGGAGACTAATATGAAAAACAAGTATATGAGACTTTGAAGAGCTAAAAGAATTTGGAGTCACTGTGTAGAGTCCCAGAAGATTAGCTAATTCTGCCAAGGAGGAAGGGAAAGAATACCATCACACACACACATATCAGGATTAATTGACTGAATTGTTTACATTTCAGAATTCACTAGTTTGTTTGTGACAATAATTGAAAATTTTTTCTTAAGTCTGAACTAAAAACTAAATTTGAAATTAAGCTGCCACTGACTAGTTTCATTTAAAGTTGCAAATTTTAAAAAAAAAATTTTAGAAAGTAAAACATAAAATGTCCTTAAAATATACAAATTGCTCTGAGGACAAACAAAGATTCTTTCTTTGCTCGGGGACAAGCAAATTTAAGTTTAGAAATTTGATGAGTCTTAAACTCATCTATTTTTAATCCATTTTTTTGGCTTGTTTTTAGTATTTTCAAAGTTGTTTTAATGCAAAATAATGGAATATTTACAAATTTTGTGTTTTGTTGGAGTTAATTCAAAAATGAGAGATTTCCAGCAAAAAAAGAAGAGAAAAACGACAATTGCAGTAGTCTCTATCATGACAGACTTTTGGGTCGCGACAAACGCTTCAAGTAAATAACTAGAACTGCAGCGGTAACACATTTTCCCGTGTCGCAACACAAGATCTAAAAATTGGCAGATGAGCTATGTTGCAACAAAAAACAACGTGTCACGATAGGAAATGGGAAGAAGCTAACCGAGACAAAGATTAGTTATGTTGTGACATAATGAAAGACCAAAAGGCAAAATTTATGTCGTGACAGAATCTACTATGTCGCGACAATGACTCTTACAACATGGAGGAGCAGGTTGAGAAAGAAGAGAGCACTGAAAGAAGAAGTTCGGTCGTGACAAGAAAAGTTATGTCGCGACAAATGACGCTTTACTTCGAATCCGCCTGGTCGCAAATAAAGTGAACTCAATCTGCAACGTGACTCTGCTCAGAGATAGTCTATGTCATTTCATGGGATCTTTAATGTCGCAACACAAAAACAAGCTGAATAGAGAGAAATGAGGTCTAGACAGACTTTTATATGTCGGGACAAAGATTTCAACACAATGCAAAGAAGTTCTTCGGTCGCGATATAAATAAACTGTCGCTACATAATGAGTGTCGAATACGTAAGAGTCTTGTTGTATATGGAAAAACCGGGTCGCATAACAAATATTGATAACGAAGTCATGTCGCAACATCAACAAAGTTGCACAAGAAGGCTTCGCAATGCTCCTCCGTCATGACGTAATTTTCGAGTCGGATAGAAATGCAGATAATACAAGACGCGTTGCAACATAACTTAAATAGAGATTCGCCGACATGAAAACTTTGGGCGCGACACCAACGGTATCGCGACCTGAACCGTATATGGTTATTGTGATTATCGCACGCGGCGGAAGCAATTGCTCGCTGAGGAATGCACAAAATATTGTCGCTGATGAAGGAAACTCGTCAGCGGCGTGAGTTATCATACCGAAAGAAAGAAGACCGGCCAGAATAAAATACGCTGGTCAGAATCGAAGCAAGAAGGAGCACAAGATCTTCAAGTCGTGGATGCACGACGCATAACGAAACTATAACACTGTAAAACTTTGTTGCACACAAATTTCTGTGTCGCTATTAAAAAACAAATCTCTACTGCACTTTTTAGGATTCGCATAGCCTCAATTTTAGTGGCCTAAACTTCTTTTAGGGCTCTATAAATAGAAACGACTACGAAAAGCGAGGCAATGGGTCACATCGTATCAACTGTGAGTACTTGGGAGTCGAGAGTCTTTTGTATTATATATTTTTCTTATTTTTTCTTTTCTTCGTAGATTAGATTTAAAGTAGGACTGCTTAATTTGTTTTCTGGGGATCCAAACAAGAAATTGTTTGGTAATTTTGAAGTTGAATTTAAACTCGAAATTCATTTATAATTATCAGTTGGGATTCAATGAACTCCAAACAAAAAGTCGAACTCATTTCTTCAACTTGATCATAGCTATGTTGAATTTTCCGATCACTATTTCTCTGGAAGGTATACTATAATCCACAGAACACAACTTCGCTGAAAGTTATCATTTTTTCTCGCATAATGAGAAGAAAATTTCCGAGTTGAGGGTTTTGAACTTCTTTGATGGTGATGTTGTGAAATTAGCTCACAGTTCCCTAATTTTGCAGCTTTATACCCATGAAAGGACTATCATTCGCCATGATTTCCAAGAGGCCCTCCTGGAAAGTGACACAGAGATGAGATTCCCCGAGAGCATAGACCAGTTACTTAGTATGCTAGACTAATATTGAAGAAACTAATGAGCCTCAAAGGTTACTTAGATAAATCCTCAATTTGCTCATGGCTTGAGAAGGGTCGAGTAATATATCAATTTAATCACAAGAGATCTCTCCTCGTCCGGGTGAAACGATCTCGATCCTGCAGCACGAGATCTAATCAAGGAGGAAAACTCTTTCGCATTCATGATGAGACATCATTCATTTTGTAGAAATCTAGTAATTGCCCTGTCTTGGGAAGCAAGAAATCTTCATTCATAAGAAATGGGTATAAAGTATTGAAAAAGAAAAATACCCAGATCTTATAGAGAAATTCTAATTACAAGAAATTGATTAGAATCATGATTCAGAAATGAACATGAACCTCTACTTAGTGAAAAGTATGGTTAGAGGAGGAATCCAAACTATACTACCTTACCCCAAATCTAGATTCCAAACTCAGAGAAAATAGAATTAGATTATGATCGCAGAATTGATAATCACAACAAGAAATCCCAAAGGTTCATTTCCAAAGAAAAAATCTGGTTCAAATTTTAGCTTTATATTTAGGATTTAAATTTTTTCCTTTATTTTAAATGTAGGATTCCAGTTATTAAAATTCTTACTAGGTTACTAAATTTTCTTTAAAATGGAAGTTCAAATAGTGTAGAACTTGAGTGGTTGGGGTAGTTGAAGTTTTAATTCTTTTCAATCTCTGTGGGAATGATATTCGGACTTATAGGTCCACTTTATTACTTGTACGACTGCAGACTTATAGCTTTTAAGACCAAATTACACTTTAATCGAGTTTAGTGACAAAATTATTCTTCTTATGAGCATACAAGAGTATTTGGTTTAACAAGTTTTTGATGCCATCACGGATTAATTTATAGTCTTCAGTAAAGTGGTTCCATAAATTTGAATACGTACAACTTATGGTCTTATCAAGTTTTTTGCAAGGCCGCTGGGATTTTAGTTAACTTTGTAGTAGTGCTATAAATTTGTATATATATCAGTCGGGGGTCTCAATAAGTTTTTGGCGCCGCTTGCCTGGGATTAGCATATAGTCCCCTGTAATAGTGGCGTAAATTCCAGTCAATATCCGTGGAATCAAGAAATCATGATATGGGTCAAGTAGTCCCCAAGAAATGCAGGTAGAAGAGATTCGACTCTATATGATCCGACTGGATACAAAAGATGAGTATGACCGCTTGTTTTTATGTGAAGAGTCTTGACGATGGTTCATTTACTCTTCGTTTCTCTTTATGTGGATGATATGTTACTGTCGCAAAGAGTATGAGGAGGTCAAATAAACCAAAGATCTCTTTGGGTAGAAAATTTAACATGAAGGATTTGGGTGCTGCTAAGAAGATTCTTGGGATGGAGATTTGCAAAGAAAGAGCTATAGGGAGATTATGGTTGTTTCAGAGTGGCTATGTTAGGAAGATGTTAGAGAGGTTCAGGATGGAGAATGCAAACCAAGAAGTACACCTTAGAACCATTTGTGGATGTCTACTACGACAGTGCCCAAAGACAAATGATGATGTACAAGAAATGTCAAAGATCCCATGTGCGTGGGGTGCTTGATGTATTCTATGGTTTGTACAAGACCAGATTTGACATAAAGGCAAGGTGGTGTGTTTCTATCGAACTCGGACGATCGCACTGATGCATCAAGTGGATCTTCACTGAGGGGCTGTGCTATGACATCATGTTTAGTAGATAAGAGAGGTTCCTTTAGTCATGGGATATGTGATGCCGACATGCAAGGGATTTGATAATGTGGTCTACTACAAAGTCATATGTTCACTTCTTAGCGGGAGGGACCTATTTGTTGGAAGTCTATGGTACACCCTAGTCAGACATTCACTACTCGAGTCCGAGTATATGGTAGTAGATGAAGTTGCCAAGGAAGCATTGTGCAGGATTGGTCAAGGAGCTGGGTATTCAGCAAGGTGGAGTTCAATGCATTCGACAAATGTGAGTGCCATCTTTTGACAAAGAAACCAAGTGTATCGTGGTAAGGACCAAAAACACTATAGTTGTGAGATTTGGTAAGATCGAGGAGTCGGTCTCTTAGCAGGAGTTGTTTGAGAAGATTCATACTTATGAGAATACAACAGACATGGTGACAAATCCTGTTACCATAAAGAAGTTTAAGCATTACTTGGACTTGATTAAAATCTCTAGATGTTAGAAGAGAGATGCCCCGATCTATTGCCCCTGGTAGAAACTTCAAGTCATGGTTGGTTTTCTTCAAAGAGGTGGATATTCGCCAAGGTGGAGATTGTTGTGGCATGTGGCTCATGGCATACAAAAGGGGTGAGAAAACCCTTTTGTCGAGTGGGGCTTAAATATCAAGCTGTGGGTTTGCCTCCCGTGGTACTGGGCATTTATATATTTAGATGAGACATGTATTTTTGTAATTTAGTCATATCCAAGGTTATTATAAATACCCTTCTATGTAACCCTATTTGGATATAGTGAAAACGTTCAAGCCATTGTTCCCGTGGATGTAGGCACACTGCCGAACCACATAAAATCTGCGTATTCTTCTTTTTTTTCCTTCTCCAATCCTTATCACAATTCCTACACGGTTTTAAACATAGTTCTTATGCAAGGATAAATAGTCTCTTTCCAAAAGAGGTCGTTTGTCATGCTTATCTTATATGGTACAACTTAACTTTTCATAAAATGCTAGGCATAGAAAGGGAAAGAGTACCAGGTTCGAGTCTTAGTAGGACAATTTACTTCATTTGTTACTAAAGTGTTTAGTTATCAAAAAAAAAAAAGAAAAAAAAAAGAGAATGAATATTTCTACTCATCTATGACAAGATTTTGAATAAGGAGAGCTCAGTTATTAAAACATAGTTTATATTATGTACTTCATTTGAAACTCGAAAGTATTAAGGAAAAAAAAGAAAATTGAAGGAAAGAAAATTGAGGAAACCAAAAGTAAGTTTAAACTTATTAAATTAATCAGATATGTTTATTCTTAATTCATTTTATTTACTTCTCTCTATTATCTAGAACTACAAAATTTTAAATATGTAAAATTTTAAGGAATTTTTATTATGTTTGATCTTCTTTTATATTTTCCACGATGAAACCAATATGCAAGAAAACCTGACTCCTCAATGTATTCGCATAGCACAAAGGACTCCTAGAAGAAACTGTGGAACTTGCGCATTGCAATAAAAATCAAACATTTCATGTGGAGGGCGTGCACCAATTTATTATCCAAAATGTATACGCGACACATGCTAGAGGAACAATGGAATCAAGTGGGTGTGTGCTTTGTCGCGAAGAGCCTGATGACACCATGAGCTTAACGATTCGATAACTCATGGAACGAGGTCATCAATTATAGAGGGAGTCGTTGAACCAAATGAGAGCGTCCCCTAAGGCTCAAGGAAAACCTTCACCGCACCGTCGCTTTTGCATCAGAAGGCCATCACTTGCCTAAAGTGCATCAAGTGGTCAAATGGGTCTCCCGACTCATCAAACATCTAGAACATCAACATGGAAATGCTTGGAGGCGACTCTTGGGATATGATCATCTGTGTGAATGGGGAGGACGCTTTATCGTTGATAACCTCTACTAATCCCAGCTGTCTGCGCAGTGCGATACGTTGTTGTCGACTCGTTTTAGACATTTGGCACGATTCCTTTTGTCTGCTTGTCCGCTTGTCTGGTGGTCGCGGCCTTTGTCTCGATGAGGGCTTCCGCGGGTGGCAACGCTAGGTCGGCTAATCCAACAGATATCACATTAAGAAATGGTGTCATTGGTGTTACGACTCCCTCTCACAAGGCTTTGTTTTCTCAGCCTAGAGCCCGGTTCATTTAAATGAGCTTCTCGAGCTCTCTCCGTATTTCGCCTCGCTGCTCCTCTAGTCGCAACTCCAATGCAACGATCTTTGCTTTGACGTGTCCCTTCGTTATCCACGCGCTCCACTAAATTTCCTTATGTTTTATCTTTTACGTGGAATGGCCGCTTCAGTTAGTCTTCCTACAAACGACGCCAAATGAAGATCTCACTGTTAGCTAGAGAGGTGTTGCACTGTGTCTCTAGACCCTAAGATATCAGGTAGTCCTTATTTCTTAATTTTTTTTCCAATCCCTTTTCTGGTTCCTTAGTCCTTATATAGGGTTAAGTCGTCCACATGTCGGTATGCGATTCGCTCCTAAAAAAGCTTTATTAGGGCATGATTGTTCTTTACAAAGAGGCTGTATAGCTCGCTTTGTCGTGCCATCGAGCGACTTTGCCCGATTGGATGTGAGTCAATTCGCCTACCGACAAAGACTTTCGTGGGCTATTGTTTCAGTTTGTCGCCTGCCTGCAGCTCTAAGGTTAATGGTTATTAAATGGAGTTGTTGGTTAGGTGATTCCGCCCCATTTGTGCAATTCTGAGAGCACTAATAGGTATGGCCTCCTAGAAGGGGCGGCCACATCCGATTTTTATCTTTCATGGAGAAGGTCCTAGGTGGGCAACTACTCGACAAGCACTCGAGTACACTGCTTTCTTCTACTTCGAGCCACGACCAATGTATAAGGGTGGCGACTATGGCTAACAGACAAGAGTTGTCTGAGATGCCCATTTGTAGTTTGCGTCCAACCAACGCTTGGTCGTGCTCACTTTCTATCTAATAATTACTAAGAGCAGATTTCGGTGTGTGGGGACGGGCTCACGAGGGCATCCCCTTCACTTGACCCTTGACTATGCCGATGGGTACTAGCCATTGGTAGGGTCACAACTGCGCCCCTTATGAGCTGTAGCCTATGCCTAACTTTTTACCTTCCTACCGTGACCTGCAAGTATGAAAGGAGAAATGGCGCGACACTTTGCATGTTTTTCGTAAGTAAGCTACTATGTGGCGGCTAACTACCAATCCATTTTTCGAGTTTTGGAGGGGCACTATTATGACGGCCCCTCGTATGCCACCAATTTTTCTTTATTTAAGGAGTTGTTTGCTCCTCTCATTTTCATACGGAGCGTTTCATTGTTGTCGCCTTCCGTTTCTAATACTTCTCCGAGGTCTAAATTTACTTTTTTCGACGGGAGTTCCACGAGCCTCTCTTACCTTTTGGTTGTAAGGTTTGTGCCCTTCTCGTACTTCACTGTTTTGCTTGTTTTGTTGTTGTGTTGTTGTATTTTGTTTCTTTTTCTTTTTTTTTTTGTTGGGGTAGAGGTTTTCAGTGGCCCTTCCTACGGATCCTGCCTTAAGGGGGTGCCTCTTTTAAATGAAGACCCATTAACTATGATTCTAATTCCTTGTTTATCTTATACAAGGATAAATAGTCTCTTTCAAAAGGTTTGAATATTTCTACTCATCTATGAGTGGCTTTTAATTCATGCAAATCAGTGAGAGAAGAGAAAGAACTTGTTCAGATTTCCGGTTATTAAAATAGTTTTTTCTTATAGTTTTTTGTATTTTGTAATCTTAAAAAACGCTCTAATTAGAATGTCTTTTTTTTTTTCACTTTCTAAGATAGTGTTTGTACATTATGGTTTTTGATTCTATAGTAGCATTGTTATTGTTAGTTTTTATGATTTTTCGTAGATCTTTCTTACCACGATTTCAAGGCTATTAGGGTTTTTTTTAGAGTAATGTATTTTTAAAAAATATAATAACATGAAAATTATTTCTAAAACTATGATACTTTTAAATTTTAAATAGATTTGAATCTTTTAAAAAGGATAAGATTGATGTAAAAGTGAATTTGTTTATTGAAAAGACAAAAATAATATTGTTTCTTTTTTAAAGACAAGTCAAGTATAAAATGTTTTTGTTAGGAAACTTTCTAGATTTATCTCTTTCTACACTGTGATGATATTTTTCACTTTGTAGCTGTTTCTTTATGGTTTTGTTTTTGGCTCCCAAAAGGCCTCATACTAATTAAGATATTGTCCATTCTTATTAACTCATAATTCTCAGTAGAAAATAAGGTTAGGGGAATGATATTTCTTTCATTGGTCATATAAAAAATATATGCAACATTGTATCTACCGAATTCAGAACCTATATAAAATTTTATCTTTGATTCCAAGAATCAAATTTGTTCCTGGTTACACACTTACAACTAGCAAATCTCTATAGCTAATACATGATTACAATATACATATTTACATATTTCCTTTCCTAAAATTCAAAGATCATATTTCCTTTTCTAAAATTAGAGAATTTCCCATACTCCCACTTAAGTTGGTTTGAAAATATCTTTCATAGCCATCGTGCTAATTAAAAATTCAAATTGCCTTTCTGAAGACTTTTTGTAAGTAAATCAGCCACTTCTTGTCAATTAGGTACATAGATCATGGAAACTATTCCTTATATTTTTTCTTTAACAAAATGCTTGTCCACTTCTACATGGTTGGTTCGGTCATGAAGAACTAGATTATTATCACAATACAACTTTATAGGGAGTGTCTTAGTGCTCTTAAAACTCTCGTGATTATTCTTCCGATATAGATTACTATTAAATTACCATGAGTAACTCATTTTAAATTTACTTCAGCACTACTCCTTGCCACTACATTTTACTTCTTACTCTGCTAAGTCACTATATTACCACCAACATGGATACCATATCGGCACGGAGGTTGATTTTCAATCAATTATAATCATAACCTAGTCTGCGTCCATGTAGACTTCAATTTGAAGGTGTCCTCATGCCTTGAAGAAAAGTCCTTTGCCAAGTGTTCCGTTTAGGTACCTTAGGATTCTATAGACAATCTCAAAGTGTTTCTGACAAGGAGAGTGCATGTAACTGGAAAACAACACTTACCAAGAAACAATATTCGATCAAGTATGTGCCTATTAAATAAGCCTACCAACCAACCTTGGTATTATCCTCGTCTTCACTTTCTTTGCGTTTAGCTAGCCGGGGTTAACATTGAGTTCCATGGTAAGCTACATCAGGTTTACACCCCAATATGCCGCTCTCGAGAAGATCAATTATACTTTCTCCGATTCAACACACTCCTCTCCTGGAGCTTGCAACCCATGCGCAAAGAAAATATTTTAAGTTTCCTGCATCTTTTAATTTCAAAGTCTTTTTGGCAAGACCCTAGTATAATTTCATTATTCCTTCACTATCACTTGTTAAGATAGTGTCATCAACATACATACATCAAACAACCATTTCCCCATCCCCTTGGAATGCTTGTAGAACATCTTATGGCGTTTGACTTCAGATAATTCCATATTTTTAATAGCTTACAAAGCTGCTCAAACCACACCCTTGGTGATTGTTTAAGACCATAAAGGGATTTTTTTTAACTCGCAAACCTTTCCAACACCAATTATTTCTCTTGAAACAACAAGGATAAAAGAACTTGAATAGATTTTATCTTGGTTATAGGAGCAAACGTTTCTAGATAATCTACTCCATGAGTTTGTGTAAAATCCTTAGCTACTAGTTTGGCTTTGTACCTTTCTATAGAGCCATCTGCTTTGCATTTTATTATGAAAACCCATTAGCACCCTTTAATCTTCTCATCTCTAGGCAAGTCTATCACATCCTAAGTATTATTTTTCTACAAAGCCTTCATTTCTTCAAATACTGCATATTTCCAATTCTGATCATCTAGAGCTTCCTGATTCGTGCCATAGTAGGGTGATCCGGAATCAACAAAATTTATATCCTAATTTTCCTCCTATTGCCGTAGTCAAGCTATTGCAGTATAGCGGTCTAGGGTCGAACACAGGATGGGTTTTCTTCGTACAAATGATTTAAGTGAAGTCAAAAATGGTGAATTTGATTTGGATTTTAAGGTGGTGATAAAAACAGGGAATTGGTTGTTCACAGGCTGAAAATAAAATAAGAAAACAATGTAAAATAGAACCCCTTGAAGTTTCGGACCATCGGTTTAGGCTTTAAGACAATCCAATATGTCCTCTGCCTTTTTTTCTACAGATTGGGAGCATGACATATAGTCATTTCCCTAACCTGATCTTCGTTTAGCTTTTTAAAACCTAGACCCTATGATTTTCTCCTTTAAACATAGCATTTAACTGGCAAAATATTCATAACAAAGATATCATATCTCAAAACCTACTCTCGTTAGTGAATTAATATGAAACAAATTAACCGGATAACAGGATCTAGGATAAGCATCCATCAGAACCAAAAAAGCTTGCTAAATACACGTTAGTGAGGGTGTGCCTGTGAAGATTTTAACCTAAGGTGAGAAATGTTATAAATACCCATAAATGCGTATGTTAAAACAGAGGACTCCGCTACCTCAAATCCTAGCCAACAACCCTCCTCTTCAAGGAGGAAGAGGTCTAGTTACATCCTCCGAGTTGTCATCCCCGGAGTGAGTGTTTGTAGCCGAGAAAATGCAAAAGAAAGGAAAGAAATGAAGCAATGGAAACTGGAGAGTCAAAGCTTCTCCAGTAAATTCTATCATGGAAGTGATTGATTGCCATTTAATATGACCGAGGCTTATATATGCCTTAAAAGGAAATTACAAAACAATATGAAACAACAAAATTACAAAGGAGGTAGAAAGGAGAAAAAACCAAATCTGAGTCATGCTTAAACACAAAAACAGAGCGCATAATTTTCGCTATGCACGCTGATTTTCATTATCATAGCTTAAAATTCAAGTATGATAGCGAAAATTCGCTATGATAGTGAAAATTCGCTATCATAGCGAAATGTCCAGTCATAGCGAAAATTGAAATTTTCGCTATGCACAGTAATTTTCGCTATGATAGCGAAAATTCGCTACTCAGCTTAAATTATCCAAATGAGCTTAATTGCACTGCTCAAGCATCGTTCCATTGCTTCCCTACTTCGCCATTATTCCTATCATGACTATTCCATTTCTTCTAGCTTTGATATTCTTCATTCTGACTCATTTAAAATTGATAGAAAACCATATGAAATTGATGGAAATCAACCCGACTTTGGTTATGATTGATCGACACGATAATTTGGCTTCCAATCTCTGGCAAAACTACAAAACAACCTCCTGACGTAATCGAAGTGCAATAGTATAATCGAATATGTCAATTGGGTTAATTATAACACTAGTACACAAAAAGGCCAAAACCTATTAAAAATACAAGGTTCAAAATAGCACTTTTTGGGCACTAATCACACTTCAACCTACACATTGCTAGTCCCTTAGCAAATGCAAGTAAGAAAATAATAAAGAACATATATAAACTATAACAAAATAATCGCTCACAAAAATGGTATTTCAAAAAGGTTGCGGAATGAGTAATGCCTAACCCTAAGTAAAAATCATCAAAGCCTTGTCCAATAATTACATCATGAGAGAATGAATGTCATACAAAATCGAGCATTAAAAGAGCCTCCTTCGTGAATCAACTAAACTTCCACCAAAATCTAAGGTTATCTGATCGCCAACAATAAACCGCTTAACCGCACTCTCCCCCAACCTAGCTACTACCACGACCTAGCATAACCAACCTAAATAGATCAGACCCACTTTTATTCCACAACTCTTTTGTGTCATAGGTGCAATGCTTCGAGGGTTCGACTTACCAAAGTCCGTAACTGGATTAACCGACTTTAATTCCCAACCAATGAAGGAGGATCTTTGACCACAAACTCTAAAGGTTTCACCTGATCTAATGATTTCAAACTCCAAGACTTGCTAAACTCATAAACTCACCCATCCACTCCATGTAGAAGGAACACTAAGCTCTGGCGACTCCCAACCGAAACAAGGTTTGTGGCACCTGCTTTAAAGGTTACATATACCCCTGACCGTGCCTCGTTTCAAGGCAAAGTTGCAATTTTATTCTTTTCTTTCTTTTCATTTCTTTTCATTTCTTTATTTTTCGAAGACGATCGCCTTCTTTCCATAGTGGGTCCTTAACCTATTAAAGGTAGTCAATACTAGGATAGATTATTGCAAGGCTTAGAGGTTGCGTAGCTTTTTCAAATTTCTTAATATTGAAACCCAATGTGCTCTGGTGTGGTTATTAAAGGTGGAAAAAAAGGCTCAAATCAACAAGAGTTCAACTAATCATCCACCAATTAGGCATGGAACCAATCTAACATCAATAGAATTGGACAAAGCTCTTGTGTTTTCAAACTATGAGCTAGGCAAAACACAATAAAGATTTTAGTTGCAAACGGTCCAATTTTGAAAGTAAGTCGTAAAGATAATGTGCCTTTATAGAAAGGGAACCCAACAAGCCATTGAACATCAAAAAATGGGCTTGCTCAAAATAGTAACAAAAACATAAATACAAAAGCCACTTCCTTTGCTAACTCTCCCCCCAAACCAAACATCTCAATGTCCGAAATAGGGCTTGGATTGGAAATTTAGGGGAGGAAGAATTACCTCCTTGATGAGATGTGATCATGTTGATAGGATACTGCAAGCTTTCCATCACACTCATTCACTCCGCTTGCATCAAATGAACAAGTTAGAGAAGAAAAGAGAGAAAAAAGTGACTAGTTGGAGGATTTTTGAAATTACACCTTCATAATAAATTTCAAAAGTATTCTTCTGTCCATATTCGATCTCTTTAAGCACTCTAAGCTCAATCCAGACAAAAAACCCTAAACTGAGTTCAGAAAAAGTTACAGAGCTTAAAAATCAGAGTAAAATGTTGGTGATAGCAGTAATTTTCACGCCATAGCGAAATTTGTTATATAGCTAAAAATCTGCTATGGTGAAGTGAAATTGACGTAGTAAAATTTCACTATGTTTGCGAAATTTTCGCTATGTCTAATAGCAAAATTTTTTTGATTTTTTTTGAAATTAAAATAAAATAAAAATAAAAATAATAAAATAAAAATAAAAAAACGAATTTTTTTTTGAGACACTTATTTTTCAAAACAAAAATTAACAATAAAAACTCCTTTTTTTTAGAGAATTTTTTTCAAAATAAAATAATTAATAATAATAATAATAAAACGCTTTTTTTTAAACCCACCGTGCACCATTTTGTCTCAGTTAGCTGAGACATCGCACTAAATTTTCACATGTAGGAAATTCCCTGGCTATGTAGCGAAAAATTTCCACTTCCCATTCATGAAGATCACAAATTTCATTGTGGTTGCAAAATTTTCTGCTCCTACTTCCCATTTCTTCAATCCGGGCTTCAAAATTCCAGACACAACAAAGAAAAATTAATACAAGAAAATTAAGAAAATGCGTAAAAGTAAAATTAATCTAAACAAGAATTAACTAAAATTAGAGAAAATCTAAGAAGAAAATTAATGAAATCAAAATAAATACGATAAAATAAAACAAAACAAGAAAATTAAACAAAAAGCGGTGGGGTGAAGTGAAATGCCGAGGTCTCGCGCCCAAAATCAACCTGACCCGAAATCCATCCAGACCAGGCTATGCGATGCGGAGAGCCGCTGTGTCTTTGATGTAGTGGCAAAGGCTCCTAATAGTGGCCAATTAATTTTCTAATGTTTTGGCAAGTTACGCTGTTGACGTGGGTGGCCTCAAAGTGTGGGTGTCAGGTGAATCAGGCTCGGTGTGAATCGCAGGCTGGCTGGCAGTGGTATATGAATCGGGTTCAGAGACGAAGAATGGCTATCGGTGTCTCGGGGTAGTGGGGCTTCAGGCTCTTCCCCTCGCTTCCTTCCATTACTCACTTAACAAGGGGAAGGATTTCTCTCTTCTTTTTCCACGGCCCATACTACACTCCACCGCTGGGCATCCCGCAGCCTCGAGGGCGAGCTGGCCGGTTCCTCTTTCAATTCCTCCTCGCTGTTTCAGAAGGAGCCTCGCTCACCCAAAATAGAGTCACAGCACCCCTTCCTCCGCACCCTCCTCCTCTTGATGAACATGTTGTCAGCAGCCTTGAGATGGAGTAATGCAGTGTAATCAATTTTCTTATCCATTTCACTTCGCTTCCCATCTAATTTTTGCTCTGTGGGTTCTCCACAAGATGGGATTTTGTGAATTAATCAAGCATTGAATTTCTTTGTCCTTCCACAACATCACCACCGCTTGGTAAGGTCTAGAATTGCTTCAAGCCACCGGGAGGATTGGCCGCTGTGGCTGAGGCCGAGACAGAGGCATACTGTGGATGCGGAGAAGACATAAGCTGGGATAACACCTCTGTAGGGAGGGTGTACTGTCCATCGGGTCTCTATATTCCTCATAGACCTACATGGGTTTGGATTTCTCTCAGGTTGCCGCTGCCCATGGAAGGTTCCCGTAGTCCCTTATCACTATGTAAGGCCTAGGTTACTCCACTGTGGTACTCACTATATCGTTTCCTTAGGTGTTCCATTTGACTTCTAGCTCAAGCCCACTGAACATGCAATCCTGAATAAAATGCAACAAGACAACACAAAACAACTCAGAAAGGTCTTCCTTTTTTTTTTTATATGAAATGAAAAAAAAATGACAAAGGAAATATAAAAGAAATTCACTAATACTTCAGTGATGAGGATCACAAGTGTTCCATAGTTCACAAATGCACTTAGTACCTTCCCGTTCACGCCATTTGATTCGTACTACGTAGGGTGATCCTGAATCAACAAAATTTATATCCTAATTTTCCTCCTACTGCCGTAGTCAAGCTACTGCAGTATAGCGGTCTAGGGTCGAACACAGGGATGAGTTTTCTTCGTACAAATGATTTAAGTGAAGTCAAAAATGGTGAATTTGATTTGGATTTTAAGGTGGTGATAAAAACAGGGGATTGGTTGTTCACAGGTTGAAAATAAAATAAGAAAAAAAATGTAAAATAGAACCCCTTGAAGTTTCGAACCACTGGTTTAGGGTTTTAAGACAAACTAACATGTCCCTGCTCCTTTTTCTCGCATTGGGGAGCATGACATATAGTCATTTCCCGAACCTGATCTTCAGCTTTAAAACTCAGACCCATGATTTTCCTTTGAAACATAGCATTTAACCCGGCAAAATATTCCTAACATGATATCATATCTCAAAACTCCACCCCGAGTAACCACATGAAGTTAATCCAATCGGATAACAGGACCCAGTGATAAGCATCCACTGAACCAAAAAAGCTTACTAAATACACGTTAGTGAGGGTGTGATAGAAGATTCTTAACCTAAGGTGAGAAATAGAAATACAACAATTCATAAATGCGTATGTTAAAATGTGAGGATCACAACTTACCTCTCAAACTTAGCTAACAAATTCTCCTTCAAGGAGGAAGAGGTCTACTAAGCATCCTCTCGGGAAGCATCATCCCCGCAGGAGGTTAGGTGGAGCCGAGAAATGGAAAAGAAAGGGAAAGAAAATGAAGCAATGAGAAACTGGAGAGCCGGGAAGCTTCTTCAAAATTTATCAGAAGTGATTGGATTGCCATTTTTGTTACAGACTGAGGCTTATATATGCTCAGAAAAAGGGAAATTACAAAACAATATGAAACAACAAAATTACAGTGAGGTAGAAAGGAGAAAAACCAAAACGAGTCGTTTAAACACAAAAACAGATGCATAATTTCATGAGTGTAGCTGATTTTCGCCGCTTATCATAGCTGAAATTACAAGTGATAGAAAATTCGCTATCATAGTGAAAAATATAGGCAAAGCTTAAAAATAAAATTTTCGCGATGTGACAAGATTTTCGCGATAAGATTTTCGCTATGATAGCGAAATTCGCTATCATAGCTAGTCTATCCAAACGTAGCTTAATTTTGGTAATCGCTCTCGCCATCGTTCCATCGTCGCGCTACTATTCCCACGCACTATCTCCATTTCTTCTAAATTTTGGATATTCTTCATTCCCGCTTTGTCAAATTGATAGAAAACCATATGAAATTGGATGGAAATCAACCCGACTTTGGTTATGATTGGATTGACACGATAATTTGGCTTCCAATTCCCGCAAACCATACAAAATGTTCTAATGCAATTAAGTGCACAACTTAAATGTCAATTGGGTTAATTATAACAATTAGTACACAAAAAGCGCTCAAAACCTATTAAAAATAGGGTTCAAAATAGCACTTTTTGGGCACTAATCACTTCCTTAATGTTTCTAGGAACTACAAGGTTTGAATTTCTATATTAAAGGCTCTATAGGTAGTAGATAGGTGATCATAAGACACATACTTAGGATGTGATGTCTAGTGTGCAAATTATACCTTTGTAATAGCAATGGGAAGATAAAGACTACATTCGATGGTAGGTAAAACAAGGTCTTAGGCTACAAACTATATTAAGGAACTATAATGTGATTCGTGCTCTTAGAACCAACTATATGGAGATAAAGAATTACTCGTGTATTCATGGACTTCACTCAAGTGCTCCTCATGACAATGTGTCGAATTTAACTACTCATTTATCAATTCTTAGATTAATTGTTCCTAGTATAAACCATAGGCTCAAGATTTTACAAGTTTTATCTCTTGTCATTGTATTTCCATGTCTAATAAACCAATATCAGTCTCAATTCTTTTTGATTGAATCATCCCTTATCTATTTCAATCACCATGTTTTGTAGAGTCTCTAATTACCAAAAATTTAACTCATCACTAAAAATATCCCCTTGAATTGAATTTTTGGTGAAAAAATGAATATTTTCCAAAAAAGTTGCATTAATCATAGTGACATAAAATTTCTTAGTAAAGTTCAGAACTTGTCCCTTCCCCATTTGGAGCATATCAGTAAAAACTCATTTTCTACTGAGAGATTGATTTAGATCTTGATTTCTTTGAATGCCCACATAAAACGGTGCGATTCGAACCTGGTCTTAATTGATACATGGTTTGGGGAAAAAAAAAATTTCAGACAATTTAAAGGAATGGTGTATTGCAATAACTTAGAATGCATTCTATTTATTATATATGTCGCTATTAAGATAACATCTCCCCAAAATTTTTTTGGCACATTCATATGAAACATCATGAGCTCAATAGCGTCAAAAGGTGTTTATTTTTTCACTCAAAAATTGCATTATGATCAGGAGTATTTGTATAAGTGGATAGATGTAAAATCCTTTTTTTTTTCTTGTAAAAAACATTCAAGAATAGTGTTAAAGTATTATGTACCATTGACTAACCTTAAGATACTCACTTTGTTTGAAATGGATTCTCATCATGATCAAATTTTTGAAAAAGTAGCTAACTTCAAATTTTATTTAAATATATCAACAGTTGAATGATCTTGATAAACTAAAGAACCATTTTCCTTGAAATAGTGCTTCCTTTAAAAGGTCCTAAACTGTCACTATAGAAAAATAAAATGGTTTGATGGAATGTACAATCTAGGAATAACCTTGTCTTTAATTTTAACAAGTAAGCAACTTCGCATTTAAATTTCAAGTACCCATTCTTGAACAATTCTAGAAACAAAATGTTTTAGATAAATAAACTGGGAGTAGCGCGATCTATGTGCTAAATATTTTTGTTTCATCGATAGACATAGAACATATCTTATTGAATTCTTGAGGCAATTTACCCAGGCGATTTTCCTCAGTAATAGACCGTGAATCATCCTAGCATTGTGTCGTCATCCCTGAGTTCTTGTTCGAAAACCTGTTGAGAATAATAGAAAATAAGAGTAGTTAAGATTCTTTTGAAAGTTTTAACGATAGAAGAGAGTTGTAGGCTGATTTAGGAACATGAATGACAAAATTTAGACATATTTTCTCATAAATTTGTATCGAACCTTTCCCTGCAATGGGAGAGAAGCTAGCATCTAAGATATAATCTTTATTTTTACGAGCATGGTTCGTAGGATTGGAAAAAATTTGAAAAAATTTATCATGTAATTACGATCTCCTAAATATGATTTGGGGGTAGAATAGCAAGTTGTGGGAAAGGTCATTTTTTCATTACGTGTATAAGCCATGGAACCTTAGGAGATGTCTAGATGAAGGTACAGAACTAGATTTTAACAGCATAAGAAAAGTCCTTGATTGCTCTTTTTATTCTAATACCATGAGCCATACGGAACACTTAGGAGAATGTCTGATGGGATCGAACAGTTTCATGACATGAAGATCTCTGATTATCTTGGTGGAGGCCAGGTTGTTACCTTCATTAGCAATAAGAATGCCTTTACAAAAATTTTCTCCTTCTTTTCCTTTTAGATCTGCAAGTTTCCTATGCAACATCCAAAATGTTTCTAGAATGTGGGGAGGTTTATCACAGTAGTCACACCAAACCCGTGGCCTTTCATGGGATTTCTCACTAGATCTGCATTGGTATGTTTAAAATTTTTAAATGAAGAGCATACATTCTGAGTCGAGCCTTGACTTCTAACAGAGTGCAGAAGTGGCTAACAGCACTTACAGAAAATAATATCCGATGGAGTATGTATGCGTAGTAAAATAAGCTACGACTGACCTCATTATTGTTCTCCGTCTTTCCTTTCTTAACACTATCGTTGAAGCTTAACATTGAGTTTCATGGGTGTTTATGCTAGTTTACACGATCTGATTTCCTTAAGAAGAGATCAATCACATGCTTTCTCTGGTTCCTGACAATTCCCTCTTTAGTTTTGAGCTCAGTACGAGAAAATATTTTAAGTTTCTAGATCTTAAATCTCGAGCTCTTTGGTGAGACCTCTTGTAATTTCCCTTTGTTCATAACTATCATCACCTATTAAGATAATGTCTGGGTGACAGCCTGCAGTCAGCTCAACTTCTTCCCTTCCCTTGGTCTTATAGTACATTGTATGGTAATGCTTGACTTTGTACAAATCCTCATCTTCTAACAACTTAGCCAAAGGTTCAAACCATGCCCTTGGTGATTTTTTAAGACCAAAGAGGGATTTTTTCAAATTGTAGACCTTTCCAACACCAAATTTCTCTTTAAATCCCGACTAGAGACTCATGAACACTTCCTCTTCTAAATCTCCATCAAGAAGGACATTCTTACATTGAGTTGAAATAAGGGCAAATTAGCCTTGACAGCAAAGATAAAAGAACTTGAATTGGATTTATCTTTGCTATATAAGCAAATGTTTTTAAATAATCTATTCCACAAGTTTGTATAAAATCATTAGCTACTACTCTAACTTTGTACCTTTTTATAAAGCCATCTGCTTTGCATTTGACTGTGAACACCCATTTGTACCCCACAATCTTCTTATCTCTAGTGTCCAATTACATCCCAAGTAAGTATTATTTTTCTACAAAGCCTCAATTTCTTCAAATACTGCATATTTCCAATTCTGATCACCTAGAGCATCCTTGATGTTTCTAGGAACTACGAAGTTTGAAATTTCTGTAGTAAAGGCTATATAGGTTGTTGATGAGTCTTAAACTCATCTATTTTTAGTCCATTTTTCTGGCTTGTTTTTAGTATTTTCAGAGCTATTTTGATGCCAAATTATGTAATATTTACCAAACTTGTGTTTTGCAGGCTTGAATTAAAAAAGAAGAAAAATCCAGCAAGAAAGAAGAGAAAAACAGCAATTGCAGAAGTCTATGTCGCGACTGAAATTTGAGTGACGCGACAAACTTCCAAGAAATTACAAAAGAAACCGTGTTGCAACAACTTCGTATCGTTGGGAACACCATAATCTGCTTGTTGACAATTGAAAGGGGTCGTGATTGTAAGACAAAGAGTCGCGACAGAACGGGAAAACATATGCACTTCCAGCTTAGGAACAAGATAGTTTGTGCTTGCGACATAATGCCGAATCAAGGTAGAATATTGGTTATGACATAATCCTCTATCGTGACACCGACTTCCGTAATATGGAAAAGCTCATGAGACAAGTAAAAGATGTCGGAGAAGAAGCCAGTCACGACAAGAAAACTAGGTCGCGACAAAGTGGTGCTTAGTGTATGAACTAACCTGCTGCAACAAGGAGAGCAATGCTGCGACATACTAAGCTTAAAAGGTGTTTTGATGTCGACGGAGATCTTCAGTCACACTTTAAATCGCCTAAACACGTAAAAGTCCTTTCACGACAGTGGAAATGGTCGACACGAAGACAAAAGCAAAGGCAAACAAGTTGTCACCGATTAAAACTAGGGTCACGACAGGAAAATATGTTACATGCAGAAAAAGTGTTGTTGCAACAAAACATATTGGGGTCGTGACATGCAAAACATCCCCAACACAAAAATCTAGGTCACAACATAAAAAATGAAGTCGCTTAATAAAGGAAATGAAGTATGGCGACGTAACTTTTTCGTGGGATGACTTTTTGGGTCGCGATTGAGATGACAATAATGCAAGATAGTGTTGCAACAAGAACCAGAAAAGAAATGCTATTGCAATAAGAAAAGCTGGGTCGCGACACCAATTTGAAGAAGCAGCTCAACAGCACTGTCGTAACCAAGAAAACACTGTCGTGACTGAAATCCAAGGAAGAACATGGAAACTTGGGTCGCGACACCTACTTGCAGAAGCTGCACTAAAACGGTGTTACAACATGAGTATCAATGTTGCGACATACATGTTTGAGGAATGAACAAAATATTGTCGTGGCAAAGGAAACTCTGTCGCGACAGAGTTAGCATACTGAAGGAAAGAAAAATGTCGCAACAAAAAAAAATGCTATCGCAACTCAAGCACGAATTAGTACAAGATCTTCAAGTTGCGACATACTACTGCATACCTACAACAAGGACATACAACAAAGAACACAAAACTTTGTCGCGACACAACTTTCAGGTCGTGACTGAGAAGACAACCTGGGCCTAAAAGTTAGGGATTCATAAAAGAAGCATTGAAGTTAGGGCCCAAACTTTTAAGGCTTTATAAATAGAAATGGATCGCAAAGCGAGGCGCCTGCTAGCAATGACGAACTAGAGTATCCGGGAGCTGAGGACTCTTTTGTATTATAATTTTTCTTTTCTTTTTCTTTTATTTTTATTTTTATTTTTCTTATTTTTCATTTCTTCGTAGTTTAGCGTTAGCTTGAGATTTTGATTCGTTACTGGATCTGAAACAGTAATTTGTTAAGAAGTTTTGAAGTGGAAATTTAATGTTGAAATTACTTACGACATCGTTTTGAATGCAATGAATTCCATAAACTGAAATCGTTTTCTTCGCTGATTGTAGTTAGTGGAATTTTCCTGATCAGTATTTCAATGTATGCTGTAATCCAGTTTTCGAGAACACAACTTCCACTGGAAAAGATATGATGTTAGTTATAGTCTTTTCTGTAATTTGAGAAGAAAATTTCCTGAGTTGAATTTTGAGTTTATTTGAATGGTGTTGTTCTTGGAATTACTTGTTCCCAATTTTAGTAGCTTATACCCATGAAAGAACTATTGTTTGGCTCGATTTCCAAAGAGGCCCTCCGAAAGGACACAGAGATGGAGAGATTCCGAGCTGTAATTGCCATTTGGGGTATGTTGGGACAACATTGAAGAACTAATGAGCTCGAAAGGTTACTTAGATAAATCCTTAATTTGCTCAAGTGGTTTGAGAATAGGTTGACCGATATATTAATGCCACCTAATTAGAGATCTCTCCTTGGTCGGGAAGAATGACCTCATCCTGCAGCCAAGACGAGATCTAATCAAGGAAAGAGAAAACTCTTTCCTGCATCTTATGAGGAGACATCATTCTTGCTGTAGAAATACGCGCTGTTCCTCGTCTGGGAAGCAAGAAATCTGCAGTCATAAGAAATGGGTATAAAGTATTGGAAAAGAAAAATACACCAATCTTACAGAGAAATTATTTTTACAAGTAATTGATTAGAATCATGTTTCAGAAATGAACATGAACCTCTATTCAGTGAAAAGTATGGTTAGAGGAGGAATCCAAACTATACTATCTTGCCTCTTGACAAATTCAGATTCCAACTCAGGGAAAAATAGAATGAGATTAGGATGTAAGAATTGACAATTCTACGCAGTAAAATCCTGTTTACTTCTAGTAATGATCCGGTCTAACTCATTTTTACATTTAGGACTTAATTTTTCCTTTTATATTAAAATGTAGGATTCTAGTTATTAATGTTTTTTATTAGTTACTAAAATTTTCGCCTAAACTAGATGTGCTCTCCAAATAGCGTAGAACTTGGGTAGCTGGGGTATTTGAAGTTTAAATTCCTTTCAATCTTTGTGGGAACAATAGCCGGACTTATAGGTCCACTTTATTACTTGTACGACCTGTGCACTTGCAGTTTTTAAGACCAAAGTAACTTTTCAATTGAGTTTAGTGACAAACATTATTCTTCCTATGAGCATTCAATGCCTCTTTTGGTATGTATCAAGTTTTTGGTGCTATCCGGTGCCCCAGTACAATGCCTTCCTTCACCATGAAGTGACACTTTTCCCAATTCAGCACAAGGTTGGTTTCCTCACACTAGTGCTTGTCTCGTGCCCTTCAGAAATTAATGCGATTTCCCTAGCACAGAGAAATCATCCATGAACACTTCAATTGTTCTCTCGACCATGTTTGAGAATATGGCCATCATGCAGCATTGAAATGTGCCCAGTGCGTTACATAGCCTAACAGTCATTTTCCTAAAAGAAAACGTACCATACGGGCACGTAAATGTTGTTTTCTCTTGGTCCTCTAGTGATATAGTGATCTGATTATAACCCGAATACCCGACCAAGAAACAATAAATACTCATGCCCTGCCAGCCGATCTAACATTTGATCTAGGAATGGAAGTGGGAAATGATATTTTCTAGTTGCCTTATTTAATTTCTGGTAGTCTATGCAAATCTTCCACCCCGTGAATCGTTTCGAAGGTAGTAGTGGCTTATTCTCACCCTTATCACCGTTGTCCTCCTTTGGAAAAACCTGTAATTCAGCTTACACGAACCCATTGACGGGGTAGACTACTCCCGCATCTAACCACTTCAATACCTTTTTCTCACCACTTCCTTCATTGTCGGGTTTAGTCTCATCTGAGCTTCTACTGACGGTTTGTGCCCATCCTCTAATAGGATTCGGTGCATACACATGGAGGGGCGGATCCCCTTCAAATCTGCTAAAGACCACCCGATAGCATTCTTGTGATCTTGAAGCATTCTTAAAAGTTTCTCTTCTTCCACTGTTGTCAGAGATGCTGATATGATTAACTGGGAGGGTTGAGGATTCCCTTAGGTATGCATACCTTAAGTGACTAGGGAGTGGATTTTGCTCCAACCGCAGGTCACCAACCTAGGGCACCTAAGCTCTCAAGAACGCTCCACAACCATGTTAACTTCTGCTCACCAGCGATCCATCTGGATACTTTACATACTCTTCGACCTCTTCACTTAGTTCCTTAGCATTCTACACAAGGCTAGCCTCCAAAGGGTCAATCAAACCACTATGGCTAGGCACTATAGCCTCTACTGCCTCTATCATAAAGCATGCATCGCTCTTCCCTGGATGCCTCACCGCATTAAATACGCTAAATCTGACTTCATCATCCCGCACTGGCCACTTCCTTATGCACATCAATCAGAGTCGCCGCCTGCTGGTGAAATGGTCTACCTAGTATGATGGGTATCTCTTTATCTTCCTCCATGTCTAACACTATAAAGTCAGTTGAGAAGATAAACTTGTCTCCCTTTACTAGAACATCTTCTATCACTCCCCGAGGATGTTTCAATGATCTATCTGCCAGCTGCAGGGTGACCGTAGTAGGTCTAGCTTTACCTAAACCCAGCCGTTTGAAAATGGATAAAGGCATGAGGTTAATACTAGCTCCCAAGTCATAAGGCTCTCTCAAAGATCGAGTTCCCTATCTTACAGGGGATCGTGAAGCTATCTGGATCCTTTAGCTTTTATGGCAATTCCTCTGAAGTATAGCACTGCACTCCTCAGTAAAATTCACTGTCTCAAATTCTGATAACCTTCTTTTCTTACATATCTTTCTATGAATTTCCGACGTGAATCAGCATCTCGTCTAATGCAGGTGCGACTGAATGTTGATAGCGCTTAAACACTTCCATGAATTTAGTAAACTACTTATCCAGTTTATACTACCTTAAACATTGGGGATATGGTACTGGTGCATAGGGTTCAGCCGTAGTCGCTTAGTTTGCTCGGGCCTTTCCTATCCGTGTCCCGTTGGCCCTCCTGGGGCTGCTCACTTCGCCTCTCGATTCTCCGGCCGAAATGTCTAATTACCTCGCTCTCTTCTCACTACTGGTGGTGGCCCCCATGTAGCTAGCTCTCTACCACTTCTTAACGTGATAGCCTTAACATGTTCCTTACCTTCACCCCTAGGGTTTTTCTCTGAATTGCTTGGCAAGGAACCTTGCTATCTCTCAGTCAGTATATTAGCCATTTGACCCATTGCACCTCCAGGTTTCTCAACTGTGATGCCTGATTGTTCAACTGGGTGGCCTGGTTATGCATATTCGCCTTTGTCTCATTCATAAAGGTGGTATGAGAAGAAAGCATTTGGAGTGGGCTGTTCCAAACTACTTTTTCTCACAAGATGTTCACTCACTCTGTGTGGTGGCATGTTGTCTGCATTGTTCCTCCATCCATAATTCCGACCGCTATGGCTATTACGCCACCCTCAGCCCTAATTCGTTATGATAATCGTTGCTCCTACACCGACCTCTGTCATGGGCCGATTAAACTCTCTAATACTAGGCATGTTTCCACCGCTTTCCCCAGTCCCGAATGACACTCGTATCACTTCATGCTATTCTCCACATAATTCGTGATAACTCCCACGGATCGGTTGTCCTAACTAAGATTTACTCGAACCTTGATGTTTAGTGAGTCGAAATGACTCGAGTAACCAAATTGCTGAGGACCTTGTTATCTGAGCCTCCCATAGCTTTTCCAGGTGTAATCCTATCCCTAGGTCACCGACATATTAGTAGTCAGATCCTCCAGATTTCATGCTGTCTGTAGTTTTCTTCATTGGGGCTGCACTTCACGAGGCATCTATAACTCCGTTTCACGGATCCCTCAGAATTTATAAAAATGTGTGGACTTCCATCCATATGGTTAGCCTGTGGTGTGGACACCTCCTTAACAATTCATGAAATCTCTCCCATACTTCAACTAAGTTCTCTCCCTCCAATTGTCTAGTGCAGTTGACTTCGCACCGCCAGTAACTTCTCAGAAGCTAGAAGAACTTTGTCGAACTCGCACTGGAAGTCATTCCATGAAGTAATGGAATTCGGTGGTTGACTCTTCAGCCAGTCTTTAGCTCTATCACCTAGTGAGAGAGGAAGCAATCTTAGTCTGAGCGCCTCTTCTGTCACCCCATTGTACTTGATCGTGTCACATACTTTGATGAAGTTGGTTAGATGCATATTCGGATTCTCATCAGTAATCCATGGAATTGCACGTTCTAAAGCATCTACAAGGTTAATGCCTTCAACAAGTTGTTCGCTCGAATGGGTGGTCTCTGGATAGTAGAATCAAGTGTAGGTGGTAAGGCAAACTCTTCTAGCAACATAAATGAATCATCTAGCTGTATAAACGGCCTGGGCACATAATTCCTACCATTATTCCCATTGTAACCCTCAGAACTCGTTTTGTTCTTGAACCCGATCTGCCCTTCATCAGATCGTATGGCTAAGAGTTTCTTTGATGTGCTTTATTCTCGTGATAATCTGGTAAGGTTCTTTGGTTCGTGGATCAAACTTAAGTAGTTCAACTCGACTCCTGCCTTCTGATACATCTACCAACCTTCACCGAACACACTCACAAACGCAAAGACAAAATTACAAGCACTTATATAGACAAAATGAAATGAAAAGGAAAAAACAAAACAAAACAAAATTCCAGAGTAATATTTAATTGCACTATTGTCAATATCAACACAAAAACTTCTCCTCGGAAACGGCACCAAAAACTTGATAGGCAAAAGCGTGATGTGTGACTTGTATAAACTGGGTAAAGAGCCTATGTGCGCAAGTGCACGCGTCGTATAAAGTAAGATAGTGTACCTAAGTATGGATATCGATCCATAGGGAGAAGTGCGTTGATTACTGGAATTGGCTCTATGATATTATTTGGACTTAAACTCTTAATGAATTTCTAATTAATGTATATAATTAAAAGTAAATCTAAATAACTCAGAAATTACTAGGAAAACTAGATTTTGCCTCCCCCTGCCACATTTGATGGATTATTACCTAGAGGAATTCTTATTTAGTCTATTAATGAATTCTCGTTGACGGGGTGATCGCGCCTACAATATATCCTCTCTCGAGGTATATCCGCCTATTTCGCCAATATGGTTGGGAGCATCTCTGCCCTGACCTTGGACTCTGAAATGCTTAAATGCTCAAACCCTAATCGCCACACTCGGAACCGGGATATCTCTATTCACCGATTAACCAAGTGTCGCTCTATTTAGATCCCTAGGAGTCTTTATCTCTTGATCTCGGATACCTAACAAAATCATGTGAATGTTGGCCAGACATTACCATGAAAATAAACCATAGACGTAAAGCAATTCGATATAACTCATGAATAAACTGAACAAAATAGAATTAATCTCTAATCCATACAACTGTAGCAGGGTTCGACAAAACCCTAGAAATAAATCTAGAATATCATGAAAATTATTACAAGCACAGTTCTATAAATCATTGATAGTTTTGAGAAGAGAGAAATACAAAGACACGAGTTTTTACGATCTCTCAGGTCACTTTTGCTTCGTGTTCCGCTCCTCTTCCGTATGTCGCTCGATACCTCAGGAATTTGGTCTCCCGTGGCTTTATAATCGATGCAGAAGGAAACGCTATGATGTCGCAACGTTGCTACTAGGTCTTCACTTCTTCTTCTTCACATTTCCAAAAAGCTTCTGAAAACCACCATATTCACCTGCAATGCACAAAAGACCCAAAAATCAGATATCGGACAATAATGCACTTATTAATATGTAAAATAAAACTAAAATGTAGTAAAGACGCGGGTACGACATCAGTGTTTTTGACACTCATCAATGTACAACCCAAAAACACCAATTTTATGTCCAAAAAAACCCTCGCATGTATGGACCTAAGCCCAAGCTACATAATTGCAACGTCTTTAGCCCAAAAAGTCCTCCATAGCTGCTTGAATAATGGACAAATCCTTCTTGACAATTGTCGACTCTCGACCCATTTGTTTTGCCTAAATATCTTTGATAAGCCCATTCAAAGCTTCTTTAAATCTTTTGGCTCGTACCCTTGTGATAGGTCTACTTGGAATCTGTAATCGATCACTTGAAGCACTTGAAACAACTTTCTCCACTTGATGGGTCGCATCAAGGCTTTTATTTGTTCCTCAGCAATTGCATTCTGATCATGAGTATTCGTACAAGTCGATTGATGTAAAATCCTTTTTTCTTGTAAAAAACATTCTAGTATAGTGTTAAAGTATTATGTACCATTAACAGGCCTTAAGATACTCATTTGTTCAAAATTGATTCTCTAACATATGATGAAATTTTTGAAAAATTCCTCCAGCTTCATATTTTTATTTAAAAGATATATCCAACACAATCGAGTATGATCATCTATAAACTCACAAACCATTTTTTTTATTAGAAATAGTGCTTCCCTTTGAAGGTCCCCAAACATCACTATGGAAAAAATAAAAAGGTTGATGGAGGGTATAATCTAGGAACATAAGACTGCCACTAATTTTTAGCAAGTAAACAACTTTCACATTTAAATTTCAAAGGGTCTTTATTCTTAAACAATTCTAGAAACAAATGTTTTAGATAGATAAAACTAAGATGGTGCAATCTATAATGCCAAACGATTAGTTGTTCTTGAATAGACATAGAAAATATACTATGGAATTCTTGAGCAATTTTACCCCTAGGCATATTTTCCTCAAAATAATAAAGACCATTGAACATCCTAGCAATGCCAATCTTCATCCCTGAGTTCTTGTCCTCAAACACAATGAGAATAATAGAAAATAAATGGTATGTCATGGCTTTAGAAGAAGAGCATGCGGCTAAAGTCGAGCCTTCAACCATATTTCCATGTCCTTTTTTCCCAACATGGCATTCCTTTTGCTCTTTTCTCTTCTTACCTCTTAAATACATCTCCAAGGGAAGGAGTGGGTTTGCTCACACCTCTCCCCGACTTCATCAAACTCAACATTCAGCCCAACCAAGAAATTTGAAAATGTGATTCTTCTTTATACAATATTCCTATTAATGATTGAAATCTCGAGATTTCAACTCATAAGGCAAAGATATTCACTAAATTCGCTTAAGGAATAAAAGCAATTTTGTAACATTATCATCCCCTTGACGTAGTTCTCCAATTTTGAGGGTTAACTAAAAAATCTAGGACTAGTTTCCAAATCATAATACATTTTTTTAATAGTCTCCCACAGCTCCTGTGCGGTTGAGTAGTACATGTAGTTGGAACCGAAATCCTCCTCCAATGGAAATTCATGTCATTCGAAATATCTTTAGTATATTTCTTTGAAAATCGGCAGTTGGTAGAAGGGAGTCCTTTGAAAATCGTTATCCTTTGAAAATGTGTTAATGTCACCACTTGAAATTCTCTAGCTTGTTGTGCCGCATTACTGTTTTCAAAATGTTTTAATTTGTTACTGAATCCTATTAATGATGCCGTGATCAGAGATTCGCTAAAAAGATTTTCAGTTAAAACTATCAAATCCTATTTGAGGTCATCAATTTCACAAGAAATATTGAATATGTTATGTATTGAGAAAAATATGTTAGAAAATATTGATGTTAATACTATTATCAATGATTTTGTATCTAGAAATGCTCGAAGACAATGTTTTTCATGAACATTTGTATGCATTATCTAAAATTCGATGTTTTTATTTAGATTGTAAAGGATATGTTATTTGTTAAGTCTAATAAAAACTACCATTTACAAGCAAAAAAAAAAAAGAATTTAATACATACAATTGAATTTTAATTATATACATTAGGGATCCTTATTTTGTTACTTCGCAATAGGCCTCGAAAATATTAGGACCAACCCTGCCTCTGACATACATTTGAACAGCTTGTGACCAGAGAAGAAAATTATCACCATTCACATGGATGGTGATGATATGAAGTGAGTGAGAATCAAACTTATGAAGGTTGTCCCTTGTAGAAGACATTACTATTAATTAGGTGAGGTGATTTTTGCCAGCTTCACTCCATAATCAAAACCGGGAAAACGATATTGTAAGAAAGAAGGATTCATTTATACAAAGAATTTTTGTATCATAGAAATGAAAAAGTGTAGACAATCTATAATTCCACAAACAGAGATGAAAGAAAGTTGGAAAGTAAAAAAATAAAAGAGTATGTTTAAAGGATGAAATCCCCTAGCAGATTGGGAGAGGAGCACCGTTCCAACCACTAAGACAATCTAAAAGAGGGTCAATGATCTTCCCCTCACACATTGCCGTAAACACCTTGTCAAATTCCTCCCTGCGACCTCACCTTCACCTGTCAACAACCCTGAAACCCAAGCCCTCCCTGCAAATTTATACAATGGATATGACCTGCACTCTTGATTCGGTTCGGAATCGATGGGCTTCCACTCTCCACCCCAGCTCTTTGAGCTCTCCACCCGGGCAAAAGCGCCTTAACTCTTCCCTCGAATGCCATTATTTTTGAAGATTGAGGTGTTGGCATTCTTCATTTTCACCATTCTTCAATGCGCTGTCCACCAGAACTTGCCTTACCTTCTGCACTCAGTGGATATGTGGCGCTGCAGGATCATCAATACTAGGCAAACACATATTCCCTGTCGACCACTTTAGCAACTCTTCTCGCAGAATCTTGATGGGTGGAGTTCCCTATTGGCTCCAGTGGTTAAAGTTTTCTTAGCTACGTAGCTTATAGTTCTTCACCGTGCTCTTCAAATTCTCCTCCAAATGCCTCAAATCAATGGCCTGACAGAGTTCCACAAGGTATGTGGAAGACATGAGCTTCAAGATATCTACAGCTTCAGCTGTCTTCCGGGAGGAGATTAAGCCCAAGGAGTTCACATCTTGGTTGTGCTGCTCAGCACTTTGGACATGGTTGGTGACCGGATTGGCTAAGAACTGAGCCCGAGCAGTAGGAAGCCATGGCGATTTCTGTTCCTTGAAGCCTGTAATCCAGACTGGGGTTTCGGCTCCCAGAAAGATTTGACGGCAGTCCATTGTTGTAGAAGTCATTGACAAGCTCTGAGAACTGAGCAAACATAAGCTTTCCGATGGCTGCAATGGCCAAGCTGGTGTTGTCCCTTGGAAGTTTCATCCAAATGGCTCCCCTTCAGCGACTCCGCCGCCACTCCCCAGTTCAGCGGATCAATCACGCAGAAACTCTCCACCTTGTTGCTTCCGTTGCAGTTCTTTGCTTCCATCTCTCTTTATCCCCACAAAGAAAAGCTGGTTTTTTAAAGATACCCAAGAAGGAAAGAGAGAGAGGAAGTAGAGAGTAGGGTTTAGGAGTTTGGACTCGGTGAGGTGTACTGTGATCAGTGTGAAGGTTTTACTTATATATATATATATATAGAAAGAGAGAAGACCGTTTGAAGCGTGGTGTTGTGCATGTCTTTGAAGCTGCGCATGGTCATTGGTACGTAGTAGGTGGAGAGGATGGCAAAGTGGCCTACTGGAGGTTAGTTGAGGACCAATTCCAAGACAAATTTGGTGTGCGGTAAGGGGTTGGTGGAATGTTGAAAACTAGTGTACGCTACAAAATCGGCACAATAAATTACATCTTATTAGATATATGCTCACATGTATGTTGACTAGTTAATTTAAAAGACGGCAGTTTGAGAACAATACCAACCCAATCTATCAATGTATGTTTTGACAATCATTTGGGCATGCTAGTTCTTATGCAAGGACAAATAGTCTCTTTCCAAAAGAGGCTGTCGGTCATGCTCATCTTACAGCTCAACTTTTCATAAAATGCCTAGGCATAGAAAAGCTAAAAGCGGTGGGTAAATGCTATGCCTCTTTTGTTGTGGGGGGAATATCAGGTTGGGGTTCGTTCCTGCGGTACGGTACAATATATTTAGGGTATAGGGGTATTTTTTAAAATTGTTCTTATCCAAGGTTATTATTAATACCCTTCTATGTAACCCTATTTGGATATAGTGAAAACGTTCAAGTCGCTCAGATGGAAATCGCCAAATCATATACCTTGTAATATTCTTCTGCTTTCTTCAAGATCCTTATCACCATCTCTGCATCTTCTAATCTGCTGTTGAAGCACATACACATCTCCTTGCTAACATATAAAGTTCAAGAACTGTACCTTTAACTGTATGCAGAGGTTTGCGCCCAAGCCAGGGCCAGTGTTACTAACGGAAAACAAACCAAGGAATGAAGGACGTGGAGTAGCAAGATTAGGAAACGAGGGCTGCTTCGACTATCAGGATGTGCTTGGGCGATGAGGTGATGTACCATGTCATGAATTTAGGAATCTCCGGGCAAAAGAATTCGCTGAAGTTGAAGAGTCTAAGACATGTCAAAGTCATTGATAAACAAGCTACTTCTTAAGAAGAAGTTGTATGGTCTAAAGATGGTAGAGGGGTCAACACTAGATCAACACATAAACGTGTTTAATCATATCATTAGTGATTTGAATTGATTTGATGTGAAGTTTGAGGAGGAAGACATGGCAATGATTTTACTGAATTCTCTACTCGAGTCTTACGACAATTTAGTTACCACTTTGGTGTGGGGGAAAGAAACCCTAGAATTGGAGGAGATCTAATCAAAGGAAGAAAGCTAGTGATAAGATTTCATGGGGTGAAGGGCTTGTGACCAATGGTAATTGATGAGTGTTAAACTCATCTATTTTTTATCCATTTTTCTAGCATGTTTTTAACAATTTTAGATCTATTTGTATGCCCGATTATGGAATATCTCTTACCTCAACTTTTGCTTTGGTGTGATAATTGAAAACAGAGAGAAACAAGCAGAAAAGAAAAGGTGGAAAAAGGAAGAATTGTTTATGGCTAATACCCTTTATATATGTTGCGACACAAAAATTCAAGCAGGCCAAAGGAAATATGTCGCAGCAAGCAACTAAATGTCGCAACAAAGCTATGATAGAACTCAAGGCTGAAAAGAGCTTTCTAGGTCGCGACCGTAAAGTTTTCTATCGCGACAGAACTTGAAGAAGATTTTGAAGAAAGCCGTCGCAACAACCCTGAAAACTGTCGCAACATACTTAAGGTAAATGGTGAAGGAATTGTGTCGCGACATTATGTCCTATGTCGCACATGTGCCGAAGACTAATGGATGAACTCGCCGCCATTAAGAGATACCCATCGCGGAGAAAATATCAAGAACGCAACACAAGTCAGTTAAAACAAGTGTTTTTATGTTGCGACAAAGTTTCCAACATCAAGCTAACTCAAGGAAGAACTCCAAGGTCAGAACAAAGAAAAATCATGTCGCAACATACCGCGACTACAAATCTCCAATACAATTGCCGCGACAAAGATTATTTCTGTCGCGACAAACAAAACATGAAGGAGGTGAATTAACTGTCACGATAAGATGTTGAAGAGCAACACAGGAAGAATGGCGACAAAGAAATTCTTGTTGCGACATAATCAAGAGTTGAAGGTAAAACCTGTGTCACGACAGAGAATTTTTATGTCGTGACAATTAAAGCTAAGGAATGATAAAATTATGTCACGATAGAGAAAAGTAGGTCGCGAAAAAAAAAATTGAAGAAGACTTGAGAATGGCCAAGGCAATTGTGTCACAACACATAATTTAATGTCGCGACAAACAGCTCAACAAGCTTTAAGAACTAGAGAAGAAAAATTTGTCGCGACCAAAGAGTTTCTTGTCGCGACAGAAAATTGCTAAGGACTTAAAGAAATCCTATCGCGATAGAGAAAAATCCGTCACGACAGAGTTGCCAAGTTGAAAAACAATTGTTTGTCGCTACAAGGAAAGTTATGTCGCGAAAAACTCCAGTAGAACAAGGACATGTGATGAGTGCCTAAAACACTCATCTTACACTCGTCTGTCGCCATTTTTCACATTTATTTTATAATAATTTTATAGTTTTGTGGCTAGATCCTCGATTTTAGTTTGGTGGTTATTGTACATTGAGCGTAAAGAGCAAATTTTGGAAGCTTTGGAACAATGAGGAGCAGCAAGGAGGATCACACAAGCCGCGACGTCACCACGTCAGCCACACGCCACCACCGCCGCCATCGCCACCACGTCGCGACCGCCGCCGAAAAATCTGCACCTCATCATTTAAAGTACGAATGGCTCAGAAATTAGGGTATCGGGAGACGTACGAGGAAAGGCACGGAATTCCAGAGTAGATCGACAGAGACTTGGAGGAAGTACTCGGGATTTGGACCGTTTCTCATAGTTAGATATTATTCTTGGGTAATATGATGATGTTTTTAATACTAGACGTTTGATCCTTTCTCTGATGATGTTCTAGATCTCTTTCTAGGGTTACATCAACCCCTGTCACATACAATGGATTAAAGTTTGATCTTTCATGTTATCTCGCTGTTATTAATTTGTCACATCTACTCTATACCGCATTTCACTATATGTTAATGTCCGCCAATGTTAGCATAATCGTACCGAGATCCGAGATTCGAGATGAGGGTATTCGTGGATCCGGGTAGAGTAGCCTTTAGCCGATTCGTAACAGAGATATTCCGGAACCTGAAGGGGCATTTGGGGTTAGGAACATTTAAGCATTTCTGAATACCGGCAGAGATAGAGATATACCGATTCTATTCACGAGATAGGCGGATATACCCGAGAGAGATCTGAGTGACACCCCGCCTTATCGACATATTACAAATATATCACAACAATATCTTTAGAAAAGTAATCCATTGAACTATAGAGATTTAACCCTAGGCGCCCAACACCATTAATTCACTAGAATCAATAGCTTAGTTGTAGTTTCTACTTAGTTCTTACCCTAGAATCAATTATTCGTATGGCTGGTCCAAAAGGTAACCTCCTGTAGTCAATTCACCTTCCCGTGGATCGATATCTCGCACGTTTTAAGTACACTATATTACTTGGGCTACGCGCACTTGCGCACATAGGCATTCATTTTACACACGCCGCTACCCGCTGCTTGATGCCATGTCGGAAAGGCTTAAATCTGATATAGAGAAGCGAAAGCACATGATAGTATTCTAATTTTTCGTTACTTTGTTATTTTTACAAGTGCTGGTAATTTGCTTTGTTAGGTTCGTGTTATTGCAAGATGTGTTTCAAGTGAGTACATGCGACAAATAAAATCGACTAATCAACACTTGGTGATCCCGAGCCGAAAAGACTTTTGGGTACGATTATGCCGAGAATGAGAGAATTAACATATTAGAATTCCTAATACCATGGTGGAAAACAATCGAAGAACAAGATTTTGGCGTTGAACAAACTGAACCACAAAGAAGCCGAAATGGGAACCACGGAAGGAATCAAGCGCCCAGGCCATTTATACAGCCAGATGACCCTTTCATGCTACTAGATGAGTTCGTGTCACCGCCTAACTCCGGCTGCTCGTACAACTATCGACGGCCACCTATTCAAGCAAACACTTCGAATCAAGTCACCACAAGCGCAAGTGTATGCTTCGTAATATCTTATTCCATGGACTACCCCATGAGAATCCGAACATGCATTTGACTAACTTCCTCGAAGTTTGCGATACCATCAAGTACAACGGAGTCACTGAGGAAGCTCTAAGACTACGGTTGTTCCCACTTTCACACTCCGGACAGCCAAACACCGGCTAACCAAATAACCACCGTATTCCATTACTACATGGAATGATTTGGTAAAATTTCTGACCAAGTTCTTCTAATTGCCGAAAAATTGCAGCAACTAGTGCAAGAAATCAATACGCTTTGGTCAATTAGAGGGGGGAGAACTCCGTGAGGCATCGACAGTTCATGAATTATCATGGAAGTGTCCTCACCAATCGACTAACTCGTATGGATGCAAGTCCACACCTCTCTACAATGGTCCGAGAAATGCAACCCGAACAATGATAGATGCCTCAACCGAGGATCATTGATGAAGAAAACCACACTGTGCGTATGAGATATTGGAAGATGTCGCGAACCAACACTGACCGCTGGCCTAGAGAGAAGGCTACACCGCAAACACTCCTGGTGGCACGCATAATGCGCCTCAACAACTGCAAATCATGTGGCTCAAATTCGACTAAACAGCCCCAAATAAACAAAGCAGGGAACAAACATTACGCCATACGTAATTCACTCCATGGGAGTTGTGTGAATTTATGTGGAGGACAAAGATATAGTAGTACGGAATGTCACGTGAAACCTTACAAGAGTTAAGCCCAAGACGTGTCCGTGTTTAATCGAATCAATCGCAGAACAAAGAAGGACCGTATGGGGGAAACAAAGATCGTAGAATTCCACCAGGCTGGCGGTGGCGTAATAAATCCAATGTTTAATAATCAAGGGTATGGATGGAGGAATAATCAGAACAATATGTCATTAAACCGAGATAGTGAACCACCCCGAGAAGAAGTCGATTTAGAGTGCTCTGCATGTGATGTTATTCTCATTCCGCTTTCATGAATGAGACTAAGGCGAACATGCAACAGCAAGCAACTCAGTTAAACAATCAAGCAGCACAGCTGAGAAGCTTGGAGGCACAAATGGGCCAAATGGCAAACTTGTTGACAGAAAGGCAAATGGTGGTTCTGCTACTGCTACTCAAAAGTAAACCCTAGAGGAGAGTGTTATACCGGCAGTTATCACTCTAAGGAGTGGAAAGAGTTGAAACCCGGTCACCAGCGCAAGAGAATTGAAAATATGGAGCAAGACCAAAGCATCCCAAAGGACCGATGCAAGATGAGCAACCCCGAGATACGAGAGCGCTAAAGATAATAGTCGTGGAAGGAACAAACGAAACGTACAAAAATGTATGAACCTCACAGTACCAATTCCCGTATCCCCGTGAGGTTGAAGAAAGGTGCTAGAGAAGCACGGTAAAGTTTCTTGACATCTTCAAGAAGCTACATATTAATATACCCTTTTTGGAGGCACTGGAGAACATGCCAAGTTATGTGAAATTCATGAAAAAGATCTTGGCGAGTAAGAAGAAGTTGGAGGAATATGGGATCATCGCCTTAACTAAGGAATGCAGTGCCATCCTGCAAAAGAAACTTCCCCCAAAACTTCAAGACCCGGGTAAATTTGCTATACCGTTCTCTATAGGAATAGGTATCGAAAAAGCCTTATGTGATTCCTGGGAGCGTAGCATCAACTTGATGCCACTCGATGTTTAAAAGGCTAAAGTTAGGAGAAACGAAATCAACCACAATCCGTCTACAACTTGAGGATAGGTCATACCAACACCCTCGAGGTATAGTCGAAAATGTGCTAGTAAAAGTTGGTAAGTTTGTCCTTCCAGCAGACTTTGTCATTCTGGACATGGAAGAAGACGATTCGGTCCCCATCATACTTGGTAGACCTTTCCTAGCCACAGGAAAAGCTCAAATCAATGTGCAAGAAGGTGAACTCAAACTAAGAGTCCAAGGAGACGAGATCACTTTCCATGTCTTCCAACCCACGAAGCATCCAGACGACGATCCAAATGAAGATATCTCGGAACTTCAGTACACAGAGATTTTGCAAGGCAATGAGAAAAATTTCAGGGATAAATCGCTTATTGCACAGAAAGACACTGAGAAGGGCAAGGGCATGTACAGAAGAGTATTTCATCCACCTTGAGCATTGGGTGTGAGCACTATAAGGATGCGCATAAGCATTTCGCTTATCCTAAGTGTCTTGCACAGTGAGATTCAGGGTCGTCGAGCTAACGACATTAAACATAGCGCTTCTTGGGAGGCAACCCAAGTGTTTTTAACCTTTCCCTTTTGTTTGGCTCTAAGTTCTATTGTTTATTTCTGCGATTTTAGGTTTCTAGCTTTATTTGTGATTGGTATTTCGGTTTGTTTGTTTACTTTCAGGATGCGCGGATGCAGGTCAGGGGGAGAATTCATTCCAACTACGCATTACAAGCTCATAGTGTCACAAGTACGAGAGAGGGGGTTCATGTTCATGAAATCTTCAATATGCTCGAATTTTTCTCTGTCACGTCGCGACGTGGATTTCCCACGTCGCGACGTCAAATTAACATCTTCTCCGCTAATGGCCGCTGACGTGCGTGATTTTCACCGCCGCGACGTCAAATTAATACCCTCGTCACGCTATGACGTGTGTTTTCACGTCGCGACGCCAATTCAGACATTCACGTCACACGCGGTGTTTTCACGTCGCGACGCGGATTTGTACAACTCGGCCACGCCGCTGATCGCCATCCTCCACGCCACGACGCTTCATTTTAATATGACTCGCCACGCTGACGCGGACTCCCACGCCGCTGGCTGTCTAGTGAAGCCTCCGTCATCGCCGCGACGCGACTCGAACGCCGCTAATGCGGGTCTTGTTTATTCTGCGACGCCGCGACGTCACCCCGCACGTCACGACGTGGCCCTGTTTTTAGCCCCAAGAACGGCCCATATCGGCTTCATCTCACACACTTTCACCATCTGAACTCCTAGCACTCCTCGCACTACGCCCAATCGGACCCGTCGAAGCTCCCATCCCACCTGGCCATGGGCCATCCATTGCTCACCCGACCATCGGAGTTCATCTTGAGCCAACCCCTCTCCGCCCGGTACCGAGCCATTGTAGGTAATTCCTCACCGTGTTTGGTTCTAGTGTTCGGGTCGATTCTAGGCAAATTCTGTACTCTATAGGTGGTTTCATTTGTCTACTAGGTGTTCATTTAGGGTATTTATGGGTCTAGTTTTTAGGGTCTCTGAGTCTCGAGCTCATAGTTAGTTTCATTTTAGCACATTAGGTGCTTGTATTTGTCCAAGCCTGGGGTAGGCAGCCCACTTTTGGGCCACTACCACGTGTTCTAGGTCATGTCCGCAAGAGGCAAGGTTGCCTCGCTGTTTAGCCCAGGCCTAGCCGAGGACCCGACTCCCACATTCGATGCCTCGCGGTTTGCAAATATGAGGCCGAGGCCTGGGCACCATTTGCAAACCGCTGCTCATTTAAAGAGAAGGGGCTCCCATCACCCCGAAGGATTTCTTCGTAAAGACCATCGAGGCTATGGGTGGCGTGCCTTATGCCAACCCCTCGTCCACCGCGATGAGCGTAGTCCGAGAATTTTACCTTAACCTCGCTTCCCATGTCCTCAAAAGGGTCCGGTAAGGGCGATGGTCACTCCCAGTGCGGAGTCGATCAACGCTTTGGTAGTTTAGGAGCATGCATCGGCGGGCCCTGATCGCCTACGTGAGCACCCCGACTACCCCGAGGTCATCGCGCATATTGGACCAAAGGCCGCAAGAGCGGAGGATCAATAAAGGGCCACGCAAGAAATTAAGGCCAAGCATTTGGCCTTCATTCCCAAGGTTTAGCATCACTTCATCACTTTAAGGCTCTTATCCGGACGACGAATGTGTGTGAGGTGACGTATTTCAAATATGGCCCTCGCTTAACTCGCCATTATCCGTGATATACCATTCGATGCAGGCGGTGTTATGAGGATGCGATCCTCCAACCTGACGCGAAATGAACCCGCACCCCTTTCGATCTTGGTTTGTGCAAACAAGCCGGGGTGCCTCTGACGGCACACGAGGCCCGGCCGATTAAGGCCATATCGGGTCAAGCTGACACACTCCGTGTCCCGCAACTGAGGCCCAGGACTCGCCACGAGCCCCGACGAGGACGAGCTTCCCGACATCTGCCCGCTTGATTCCTAGGCGACACCCAGGATGACATAGGCCAGTCCCCGTCTCACCCACCTCCACCACCACCCTCGTCTCACCCACCTCCACCACCACCCCAACGCAGCCTCAGGCGGCCGCTTCTCCTCCTCCTCCTTCATCCTCGGTGACCAGAGGACCCTGAGCCTCACTCCAATCGAGCGCTTTGACGATTCCCGGGATGAGACCCAAGAGCACCGAGTCCTCGTACTCCAGATATGGAGGCGCGGCGCGGCTGACATGCGGACGCTCCTGGCCAATCAAAGCCATCATTCTATTAAAGAAGAGTACCTATGCAGCCCAAATTTCACCCAAATCCCGGCTTTCCACCTACTTCTCCACCACTTCCACCGCAGTTGATCTTCGTGGAGTCCCTTACTTTTATTACGAGACCTTACCAGTGAGGACACTGGATATTTTGTTTGTGGGGGGGGATGTGTTGATAGGGTACTATGTTTTTTGTTCTTGTTTATTGTTGTTTTGATTTCCGTAGTATGCAGTATTTTTAGTTTGTTCCGCATATTAGTTGTGTTTTGTTTTTTAGTATTGTGTTATTGGTGGTGTTTAGGTTTATTTTAGCTTTATTTTACATCACACTTTCATGTTAATGAGTCATGTGTTAGTTGTTTATGCAGGTTTTAGACATTTTTGCATGTAAGGATCGCATACATGTAGCTATTTCGATACTGAGGATCAATTTTGGATTGAAGTTCACTATAAACTGTTCAATGTGGCTACACTGGTTTGATGCCTGTAATTAGTTGAATAGTTGAAAAGGGCTAGTGAATCAACCCGGTAGTCAAGAAACCAGCCTCAAAACCCTATCACACTCACACACTAGTGACTTTCGTATATGCATAAAGCCGAATCAACTACTAAAGTTCGATCAACCTAGGGAGATTCGAACCATTTGAGTGATGGGACACCTAATCAAAAGAGGATTGCCATCGAGCCCCAACCAAAAAGAGAAAATACAAAAACAATAGAAAAAGAGAAAAAGAAAAAGAAATATGACAAAAATAGGTATATGCATAAGAATAAGCGGGATCATCCAATCGGAATCCCAAGTACGCCTCGAGGGGCCTATAAGCTCAATGCCCCGAAATAATCAAGCCGGGAGTCATTGACTTCACCGCCGCTACATGGGATTAAGATGGATCATTCACGCAACCTAGGGCCTTGAGCTTGGTTGAGTGTTCGGAGTGAAGTTTAAGGGGAACTAAATGCCCGGTGCCTTTAACCAACTGGTGGGGAGTCACCAATGGATCCTCGCTACAGGAACACTCGGCTAAAACTTCTTGGCACTAGGTCTTCTTCCATTTTGTTTTAGGTACATAGGAAATTTCTAAGTATGAGGACATGAATAAATGGGTGCGTTCCTATCCTTTCCTAGTTAGCTTCTTCCTATCAAAGAGCTGATTTAAGCTCAGTACCTAACTTAGCATATTCTGGAGGTCACTCACTATAAGCACATAGGGGTTTTGGGAAAGGCTATTGAACACCATGGGATTTGAGGCACTAGTCAGTTCACCTATCTCAATCGAATTTACCGAAAGTCAAACATCTCGAGATGCTCTCACCGAACATCGAGCAAAAACAGTGGGTATGTGAGTCACCCAAATTGATCCCCTATTTTTCAAAGACATGTGCATCAATTGCCTTAGTATAGCTACATTATGTCGAGTGTGTGTCCTATCTAGAGGTCGGTTCTTGCTTGAGGACAAGCAAGAAACTAAGTTTGGGGGTGTGATGAGTGCCTAAAACACTCATCTTACACTCGCGTCGGTTCGTCATTTTTCACATTTATTTTATAATAATTTTATAGTTTTTGTGGCTAGATCCCTGATTTTGTGTCTGGTGTGGTTACAGGTACATTGGAGCGTAAAGAGCAGCTTTTGGAAGCAGCTTTGGAACAATGAGGAGCAGGCAAGGAAGTGACTCGCCACGCTATGAATCACCATGTCGCCATCGCCACCATCGCCGCGACGCCACCACGCCGCGATCGCCACCACGCTAAGACACCACGTCGCAACGTCACCACGTCGCGACGTCAGCTCGAAAATCTGCACCTCATCATTTAAAGTACGAATGGCTCATAAATTAGGTATCGAGACGACGAGGAAAGGTACTTAATTCGCAGAGTTGTGATCGACAGAGACTTTATGTTAATCGATTTGGACCGTTTCTCATAGTTAGATATTATTCTCAAGTAATATGATGATGTTTTTAATACTGCATACGTCGGATCCTTTCCATGATGTTCTAGACTTTCTAGGGTTACATCAACCCCCTCACATACAATGGATTAAAGTTTGATCTTTCATGTTATTCGGGCCATATTAATTTGTCACATCTACTTTATACCTGCATTTCAATTATATGTTAATGTTCCGCCAATGTTAGCATAATTGCAACTCGAGATCCGAGGATTCGGGAGATGAGGGTATTCAGTGATCCGTAGAGGCCTTTAGCCGATCTTAAATAGAGATATTCCCGAACCCGAAGGTGCATTCGGGGGTTAACATTTACATTTCTAATACCGAGTCGAGATGAGATATACTGATTCTATTCACGAGATAGGCGGATATACCTCGAGAGATATCTCGTAGGCAAGATCACCTCAGCTATTGACATATTACAAATATATCAACAACAATATCTTTAGAAAAGTAATCCGCTTGAACGTGATAGGGGAGATTTAATTTAGGGCGCCAACACCATTAATCACTAGAATCACAGCTTAGTTGTAGTTTCTTTACTTAAATTTTACCCTGAACAACACTGATCGATATTGTCTCATGCCGTAACCTCTCGTAGTCAATTCACCTTTCCCTGTGGATCGATATCCGTACGTTAAGTACACTATATTACTTGGGGCTACGCGTGCACTTGCGCACATAGGCATTCATTTTACACACCGCGTTTTCGGCCTGTCAACATGAGAAGCTGGGTGCAAACAGGTTCGGTGTCGCGACACAAGGCATTCCTGTTGCGACAAGAACAAGATCACTGAATACAAATTATGTCGCAACATTATCAAATTATGTCACGACACAATCCAAGAGCAAGCCCAGAGAAGAGGTCGCAACAGAAGATTACAAGCTACTATAGAGGCCAGCAACATGGACTAAAAGCTATGTCGCGACATAATTTTTTTATGTCGCGACAAAGCGACCAAATTGGGGCCAAACTTTGGGGATCCACAATTCAATTAATTAAGTACGGCCTAGCATTGGAAAGTCTATAAATAGACTTATCTAGGGCGTTGTGCGCAGCTTTCGATGGCTCTAGGATTTCTTGGTGGTTGAAGACTCTTGTACATTTTTTTTTATTTTTTTATTTTAATTTCCATTTTAGTAGATTTAGCTTAGTATGGTTTTATTTTGTTAGTTTTCCTTTAATTTTATGGATTTGGTTATTGTACTGAAGTGCAGCTTCGAGCTGATTTTTCTTTATAAATTATTCTTTTCATTGACTTGTTGACTTACATGGACACTGGAAGGTTTATGGAGTTCATTTATTTAAGTTTGTTTATGATTTCCGTGAATTTTCCTGATTAGTTAGTCACTGATATGAGTAACCGCTGAAAATCGAGCTCATTGGAAATGGGCCACATGATAACTACTACATAAGGTGGAAGAAAGCTTTAATTAGAATTTCTAATTTATTTGATCGGGTATTGTTTATAAATTTGCTTGTTCTCAAGATAGTACCGTGTACCTAATGCAAGGTATCGTATCTCACTCCTGATTTGCAGAGGCCCTTTGAGTGACAGTGAGATGGAGAACTTAAGAGTGTAGGCAAGCATTTGTGGGTATGGTGGTGGACTAATACTATGGAACTCATGAACTTGAAGGATTTCTCGATGTATCACCAACTTACTTATAAGTTGAGATAGGCTGAATGAAGTATTTGTTTAATCACTCACGTGTCCATATCTTCGATGAATTGATTCCCTGATCTCGTGTTAGCCGAGATCTAATCATGAGATGAAAATTTACATCAAAAAGCGAGGATGAGTGTGTCAATCAAATCGAGAATGCTTGCAATATCTTGTCTATGGGGGCAAGAATTCTTTAGTCCTAAGATCTGAGTATGAAGTACTAAAAAGGAAAAAGACTTAAAATCTTAGAAAGAGGGTTATATATTACAAGTAACTGATTAGAATCATGTCTCAGAAATGAATATGAACCTTTAATTAATGAAAAGCATAGTTAAGGGAGAAATCCAAACTATACTACTTTGCATCTTTGACAAATTCAGTTTTCCAATTGATAGTTGAGCTATGAATTGAAATGATGTAGAAATTGATTATTATTATTTAATCCATGTCTAGTTATGCCTCACTCAGTGAATCCTCAACCCCAATTTTATTAAAATTTACGCTTGTATATTTAAGATTTCAGTCTAAGACTACATTTTAGTTTTCTTATCATCATATCAGTGGAGGTCAAATAGTAATGATCTTTAGTAGTTGGAGTAGTTAGTTTTTGATTTATCATCTATCCTCGTGGGAATGATATCTAGACTTTAAATATCCACTTTTATTACTTGTACGACCTGTGCACTTGCAGTGATTTAGACCACAAACATAAATTCTAAATAAGTCATTTTCAAAAGAAAGAACAATTCCATCTTTTCATACACATGAGAAATGGTCTTAACAAATTTTTGGCGCCTTTTCCGGGGGTAGATGATAAATGTAAAGATCAATATTCTAACCAAAAAGGGATTTACTAATTTGGACATTTTTCTTTTTGATATTATTTTTCAGAAAATCAAAAAAATAGTTTTAATAGCAGTAGCTGAAGAAGCTACTGATATTTTTTTATGAGCTTAATGGATATAATTGTATCCCATAGAATTCTTTTGATCTTAGTGTGTTTCTATTTCAGGAAGATTTTAAATGCATATATAAAGTTGGCACAAGTAACCCCTTTTGATAAAAATTTCCATCTCCTTGATTAGATCTCAGCTAACACGAGATCAGAATCAATTCATCAGAAAGAGGAGAGACCTCTGAGTGATTAAACAAATAATTCATTCAACCTATCTCAACTTATAAGTAAATTGGTGATTTATCTGAGTAATCCTTCAAAGTTCATTAGTTCCATAGTATTAGTTTTCCATACCCACAAGGAGCTGCTCTACATTCTTAGGATTCTCCATCTTTGTGTCACTCAGAGGTCCTCCTGGAAATCAAAGTGAGATACAGTACCTTGCATTGGGTACACGGTACTAGTACTGAGAACAAGTAAATTTATCAACAATACCAATCTAATAAATTCAAGAATTATAATTAAAGCTTTCTTCCACCTTATGCATCAAAATGATTATCATCAATGACTCATTTCCAGTGAGCTCAACATTTCAAAGCTGATTTACTCATATCAGTGACTAATTGATTAGGAAAATTCATTGAAATCATAAACAAATGAACCTTAAACCTTCCAAAGATCCATTTAAATCAACCGCCAATGAAAAGAAGACCTATAAAGAAATAATTGCCAAAGCCGCACTTCGCACAATACCCAAATCCAAAAAATTAAAGGAAAACTAACAAAATAAAACTATACTAAGCTAACTCTACTAAAATGGAAAAAAAAATAAAAAATAAAAAATAAAAATGTACACGAGTCTTCAACCACCTAAAAATCCTAGGTCGCCAAAAGTCGTAGACATATTCAGATGCGCCTATTATTTATAGACGCCAATGTCGGGTCGCACTTCACACCGTGATTAAGGATCCCCAAAATTTGGCCCAATTTGGTCGCTTTGTCGCGACATAAAAAAATTATGTCGCGACATAGCTTTTAGTCCATGTCGCTGGCCTCTGTCGTAGCTTGTAATCTTCTGTCGCGACTTGTTCTTTGGGCTTGCTCTTGGATTGTGTCGTGACATACTTTGTTAATGTTGCAACATAATTTGTCTTCAGCGGTCATGTTCTTGTCACGACAGGAATGCCTTGTGTCACGACACCGAACCTGTTTGCACCTAGCTTCTCTTATCCTTGTTATGCTGGAGTTTGTTGCGACAAACAATTTTTATTTTTCAGCATGGTAACTTTGTCAAGATAGGATTTCTTTAAGTCCTTAGCAATTTTCTATCCTAACAAGAAACTCTTTGGTCGCAATAGATTTTTCTTCTCTGGTTCTTGAAGGTCATTGAGTTATCTGTCAGCGACATACCCATGCGTGTCGCGTACACAATTGCCTTAGCCATTCTCAAGTCTTCTTCAATTTTTGTCGCGACCTATTTTTCTATGTCGTGACATAATTTTATCATTCCTTAGATTTTATTGTCGCGGCAGAAAACTTCTTTGTTGTGACACAGGTTTTGCCTTCAACTCTTGGTTATGTCGCAACAAGAATTTCTTTTTCGTCATTCTTCTCAGGTCGCTTCTTCAAGATCTCGTCAGCGATGTAAATAATATTTGTCGCCATAGAGATTATGTCACATTGGTCATGAATTCGAATCGCTATGTCGAGACATGATCATATGATACGCTCTTCCTCGAGTTGGCTTGATGTCGGAAACTTTTGTCGCAACATAAAAACACTTGTTTTAGCCGATCAGGTTTCATTTCGATATTTCGGTCACGATGTGAATTGTCTCTTGTCACGACAAAATTCATCCATTAATCTTCAGCTTTTATGTTGTGACATAGGACATAATGTGATGAGAATCAAAGCACAAAGGATCCGTGATACCAACTTCTACAACAAATATTGGGAATTAAATCTTAATTATGGAAAATTCGGGATTCGTGGAGGTCAGAAACCTCGTATTTACCTACTATATTTCTATTTCCAAGTGTTTTGAGTTTATTACTATTTTGATTGAGTTATTTGATTTTAGAAAGATTTATTCTCCAAGTCAAAGTAGAAGTTGCTTTTCTCAATTTAGAAAGTTTGTTTTACTAGTCAAATAGGAGTTTGCTATTTCTTTGGCATATGCATTTACTTTAGATTTGGTGTTGATTACTGCTAATTCGTGATGATTCGTCTTAATTTGCTACTATTTCAGAGCTTATTTTCAGGCCGATTCGTGTCGATTAAGTTGTTGATTTATTCCAGATTACGGCTGATTTGATTCCCAAGCCTTATCCTAGAATTATCTAGTTTACTTTTTTTTTAGTGTGTTAGGAAAAAGTATGTTAGTTTCCTTTTTTTTAGTGTGTTACTTTAGGAAAAAGTATGTTAGTTTCCTTTCTTATTTTTAGCCAAATATTTACTTTCCTTGTGGCCAAATATTTAGTTTCTATTCTTCATATTTTTGGGCCTATTTAGAAGCTTGTTATCACTACATTCTAGAAGTTTCAAGCATTAATAAAATTGAGAGTTTAAAATTTTCTTTGGTTCTTAAAAAAACTCTTTTAACTTATAGGTTATTCCATGGCGTTCATCAAGACTTATCAATCAGATCTCCATCACCGATTGTGGTGTCCTCACATACCAAGGTTCTTGCTTCTCTATAAGCGACGGGTCGATGTCTTCCATCCAAGCCAAATACTAGAGCGGTTCTTTCGAGCTAATCCGATCACGGGTCTCCTCACAAGTTGATGGGGTTCATATCATAATGTTGCGACATTCCTTCACCATTTACCTTAAGTATGTCGCGACGGATTTCTTCAAAATCTTCTTCAAGTTCTGTCGCGATAGAAAACTTTATTATCGTGACCTAGAAAGCTCTTTTCAGCCTTGAGTTATGTCTAAGCTTTGTTGCGACATTTAGTTGCTGGCTGCAACATATTTCCTTTGGTCTGCTTGAATTTTGTGTCGCGACTATATGTCGCGATACGATCGTCGCTGTCCTCTTTGCTTCTTTGCCGGGATTATCTCCTTTTCAATAATTGCAAGGTTCGCAAAAATAATAAATTTGATGAATATTCCATATTTTGCATAAAAATAGATCTTAAATTGTTAAAAAACAATTTAAAATGGATTTAAAATAGATGAGTTTTACACTCATCAAGAGGCTTTGAAAGGCTCAAACTTCCAAGGACGGCCTAAATCATTTCGTTATATCATTAGATTTTCGGCTCTTGACTAATAATCTAACAAGTTCTAGGACATTGAGAGTCTTACCGTGGATGGATCCCGTAAGATGTTCCTAATCTTAGCACAATTCTTTCCAGAGTTACTGTTGACCATGTTCAGAGTTATCAGGATTTTATGATCAATTTGTTTACACAAAAAGAATTATAAGTCTTATCTGTTCCATCAATTTAGTAAAACCTTCCTTATTCTTGAAGTTCAACACATTTATTCAAAACCTTAGTTGTCCATTTCCATTCATTTCATCCTACCCCAATGCATCTATCAATGGTTTGTTTGGCTTTGAGATTTGTTGTTGTGTTGCTTTTAATCAAGTCAAGAAGTTCATTTTGATCATGCATTTAGCTCAAAATAATCCAACACAACCACAATTTCATCAATTCATTTCAACCAAACATGTTGCAACAATTAGACAATTTGATCCAGGTAGCTGGTTTCTCAATTATTCAACTAAGTAATTATCAATCATGAAACAAAGAAAATTAAGCAAAACAACACCAACCAATCAAAAACACAAATGAACACAGAATTTGCAAAGAATTCTTTATTTTATTGATTATTTTGATGACTGGACATTGAGTACAGAGAGAATGAGGAGATGGATAAGTAAGGTATTTTCTTTTTCTATCATGCCTATGGGAAGAGGGTAGGTTGACTGGGTCTAGTTTATATCCAGCTGCAAAAGGTGAGAATTCAGGGATTTGGACTTATGACTGTCTTGATTTACTACCTTCTCCACTTCTTTTTAGTACAGACCACTCCATGGTTAGGGCTAGCTTCTTGATCATATCATTTTGTCTTTGCCCAATAGAATTTAGGGTTCCCTCAAACTCACCCTAGGCAGAGTACATCTTGATTAGGTTTTTTTTTTTATCATATCTAAGCTTTCTGTCCAACACTTCTCCTTGTAATTCAGGGTGCTGCAACATGTTCTTCTCCATAGCCTCCTCCCTTTCCTTCATGATCTTGAATAGCTCACTCTCTTTTTTTAGCTGCTCAAAGATGAAGGCATCTTCTCTTGCCTTTAGTTCTACATTGAGCTCTTGTTTCCATATAATTCTCCATTCTTCATCTCTCTATTTTAGAGCCTCTTCTAAGTTTTGGTCCCTTTTTCTAAACTCAGCCTCTATGTGCTCATCTCTGAGTTGCAAATGGAGCTTAAGCTGGTTGTCCCTCTCTTCCATTCCTTGCTTCATTGCAATAAGCATTTCAAGGACTGCAGATTTATTCCCTAGAGGTTCAGAGCCTTCAGCATGCTCTTGATGAATTGGTCTCACCTCAAGGGAAAAAGGGTAATCGGGCTTGCACTCTCCTCGCCTTTATAAGCCTGTGAGTTTCATCTTCCAGTCAGAGTTACCGTAATTCCATTGCCTTCTTCTCGAATACCTTCCACCCGACTTCCTTTTGACTCTATTTTAAGCCCTTGATTCCAAACAGTGTCAGGAGATGTTTTAGGCATTTTTCTTCTTCTTTCTCGCCCCTGACACCACCCAAAATACACAACCTCTATATTAGCCTTGGGTGTGGGATTAATCCCTTGTATCCCTCCTCTGTAGTAGCTCAGGATTGAGTTTTCAATCAACTTGCCCACACTAAATCTGTATCCCTTGAGGATGGCATAGAGCAAAAATGCTTCCTTATCCCTGATTGTGCATAAATGTTTAGAGGGTAGAATGACTGAACTCAAGAAATAAAACCAAACCTTTGCTTGCTCAGTCAATGCCCCCCTGGCGATGGATTTAAAAGGAGTTTTCTTTGTCCATTTCCATTCTCGTTTTCCAACCGTTAGTAGGTCTACTATTTTTCTGGTGTTCTAGTTCCTTTAGTTGTTTCTTGAACTTCGAGCTATCCTTCTGCACCCTCAGACTAAACAATCTATTTATCTCTTTTTTGCTGAAGTCTACCCATTACCTTTTGACATATACTCTTTTTCCTTATTTCCCCACCAAATTAGTAAAGAATTCCTTCACCAAAGTAGCACAACCAGGTTCTTTGTGTTCACCCAGTGACTGCCATCCTCTCTTTGCCAGCATTTCAGCAAAAGGAGAGATAAGCCTTTTGAATCCCCTTTCAGCAATGAAGCCTCTGTCCTTCAAACTTCTTTCCATTAGAGCTGCTACTTTATCTGAAATAAAGTTTCTTGCTTTATCTTTCCTCTATTCTTCTTCAGCTTCATTCTCTCCCCATTTTCTTTTTCTTGATTCTTCCACTGTCTGCTGATGATCTTCATTTTCATCATCCCTTTCATTAACTTGCCCAAATTACGAGAAACTTGTTCGCTTTTGATTTTCCAACCTCAAAGGTACTTTCCAAGAATTCGTTGAGGTTTGGAATCAGGGTTGTGGGGTCAGACATGGTAGGGTTAGGGTTTTGGAACTTTAGGGTTTTAGGGGGTTGAGATGAGAGAGATTTGAGTAAAGAAGCTGAGAAGGTTGAGAGTTTATGAGAAAGGTGGCCCTTCAGTTTTCAAAAAATTTCAATTTATAAACCAACTATAATAATTGTCACGACAACAACTGCCTTATGGTTTGTTCCATTTTTAATACGAAGTCGCTGGAGTATAAAAATAATTGTCGGCTGGACAGTTTTGCACTCAATTGGAAACTAGGCGCTTTAAATGTCGCACGATTGAGAAGAATGCCGCTACACTCTTTCGCTTCATCATCCGAGTTTCGGTCGCAACATTAAACCTCAGGTCACGACATAAACTGCTCTTCAATTCGGAGTCCAATAATTATGTCGCAACACAGAGAAAGTATGTTGAGACATTCTTTTAGTGCTCTTGTAATATGTCGCGACATTAAAGAATTCAGTTCAATATAAACTTTCCTTTCAATCTGGATTCCCAAATCAATCAGGTTATGACATTTTAACTAAAATTTTCTGAAATTACATATCGGCTTCTTATGAGACATTTAAGGCAAAGCATCCACTCATACTCATTTGAACATACTTGTGAAAACTTATTTAAACAATCAAAGAACCGAATTCAAGTATGAACACTTGTTTTCATTTCTTAATTCAATATGATTTGCCCCATATATTCGGGGACATATTTTTACTCAACAAAGCTAATATTTCCTTTATGCTTTTAAAATAAAACACATTCTCTCAATCTTCAATTATGCATTATCATTAAAAACAAGTTTAGGAATTAGAATTTATTCCCTTGTAGTCATTTTTGTATATTTTCGGTATTAATGTGCTTTAATAAAATTCTTCTTTAATTAGCTCATTGTCCTGAAAAATCAACAACAACTGAAAATAAAACTACTAACAGACTAAAACATCAACCTCACAAGATTTAACTATACAATTCAAACTATTAAACTTAAAATTGTAACTCGCTTTGGGTTGCTCCAAGAAGTTGTTCAGTTTAATGTCCTTAGCTAATATGTTGCTTGATGACTTCCTTTCAGCATCTCTTTGTTTGCTCCTCTAGGCTAAGCTATTCTTCCTTAATTCATTCCAATGCATACTTTGTCCTACATCTTCTTGTTTCCTTGCAAGTCATCATTACCTCTCAATGCAGTAGGTGTGAAATCTTTTGGATTGATCTCAGTACTACTAGGAAATGCATTTCTGGATTGGTTTTGCAAGGATAGGGCCAGCTGGCCTACTTGAGTCTCCAAGTTCCTTAATGAAGCATTAGTATTTGTCTGAAACACGCTGTGTTTCTTCTTGAAATTCTCGTTCAAAATCTCTTCTCAAGCATATTCCAAATTCTTGAGCTTCCCATGAATCAGCATCCGGGTCTTCAAAAGATTTGAGTCCCTTTTCTCGACCATGATATTCTCCTCTTATTGTCCCTATGTTGTTATCGTTGTTGTTGTTGGGTGCTGGAAACCCAAAGGAGCATAAGCCCCGATGGTAATTTGGCTCCAAGTCTCGGGGCCCGCCAGGTTCTCCACCATATGAAAAGCTTTCATGATTCCTCAACACCGGTGGTATAGTGTGGTCGCAGGTTAGTGGTCTCACAAAGGTGTAGCTCCCGTTTGCATTTCGAGTGTACTATGCCTCCCTAACCTCGATAGCTCTTCTCTTGAACGGCCCTCAAGACTGCTTTCATTCCTTCTTTTATAGCTCCCACTTCATGTGCAGTGTGCATTATTTTCTCATTGTTTCCTAGTTTGTTCATAACTGCATCCAGCTTTGCTTCTATGGCTATCATTCTATCCAGTCCAATAAGACCACTTCCTCTCAATTTGCTGTTGCTCCATGAAGCTTTAGATGGAGCTTTGTAGTTGCATTTGGCAAGGTCTTCAATCAATTACCTTGCCTCCTTTGCATTTCTTCTTTTAAAAGCTCCACAACAGGATGCATCAATTATACCCTTGGAAGCATAATTCATGGCATGATAAAATATATCCATCTGAGTGGTCAGATCTATTCCATGCATAGGACATCTTTTTAACGGTCTCTTGAATCTCTCCCATGAATGTAGAGACTCTCCTCTTCCCCGCTGAAGACACCATTTCTCTCTCGCCAGCTAGAGCCGGGAGGAAAAAATATGCTCATATAGGCCTCTACCAACTCTTTCCAATTGTTCACTGACCCCATTGGCAATGAATCAACCCATGTTATTGCCACATCTCTCAATGAAAAGGGGAAGAGCTGCAGCTTGATTACTTCTGGTCTAACCCCACTTAGCTTGATTGTGTTGGCCATCCTCATGAATCTCCCTATATGCTCATTGGGATCTTCAGAGGGGTGTCCTGTGAACTGGTGTTGCTGCACCATAGTAATCAATGTCGTTTCAAACAAAATTAGCTTCAATTGCAAGCTGTCTTACCGCAGTACTCTTCTTGTATAACAGGCCTCCAAAATTCCTCCATAGTATTAGGCCTTTGATTTCTCTCTACTTTCTTCTTCTCCGAATAGCCCGCAATCTTTCTTTGATTTGTCATATTTCGATTCTGCATCGTGATCCTGACTCAGAACGCCTTCCTATTTCAAAGGTTCAGAGGTAGCATATCTGTTTCTAGTTTTCTATGCATATAAAATCTTCCTGAAATAGAAAGACACTAAGATCAAATGAATTCTATGGGATACAGTTATATCCATTAAGCTCATAGAAAAATGTCAGTAGCTTCTTCAGCTACTACTATTAAAATTGTTTTTGTGATTTTCTGAAAAATAATATCAAAAAGAAAAATGTCTAAATTAGTAAATCCTTTTTGGTTAGAATATTGATCTTTAAATTTATCATCTATCCCTGGCAACGGTGCTAAAAACTTGATAAGACCAAATGATATATACAAATTTATGACACTGCTACCAAAGGACTATTATCTAATCCCCGGCTACGGCACCAAAAACTTGTTTAGACCCAACTATATGATGTGATTAGTATATGCCAATCTTCTGGTATTGCCACACAAGAACTTTTCAATCCATAGTAATAAATAAATAAAAAACTTCTTGTAAACACCATTTCTCATGTAAAAGGAAAAAGATGAATTGTTCTTTCTTTTGAAAATGACTTATTTAGAATTTGCGTTTATGGTCTAAATTGCTGCAAGTGCACAGGTTGTTCAAGTAATAAAAGTGAATATTTAAAGTCTAGATATCATTCCCACGAGGAAGGATGATAAATCAAAAACTAACTACTCCAACTACTCAAGATCATTACTATTTGAACTCCACTGAGATGATGATAAGAAAACTAAAAATGCAGTTTTAGACTCGAAATCTTAAATATACACTAAAGTTTAATAAAAATTGGGGTTGAGGATTTACCGGTGAGGCAAAATTGACATGGAATAATTAATAACAATCAATTCCCTGCATCAATTTTATCTATAGCTCAACTATCAATTGAAAACCGAGTCATTAAAGATACCAAGGCAGTACAATTCAGATTTCTCCTTAACCATAATACTTTTCACTAATTAAAGGTTCATATTCATTTCTAAGACATGATTCTAATCAGCTACTTGTAATATATAACTCTTCTAAGATCAAGTATTTTTCCTTTTAGTACTTCATACTAATTCTTAGGACTAAAGAATTCTCGCCTCTACATACAGGATATCATAAGTCTTCTCTCCAATTTGAGATCGATTAATCTCATATCCTACACTTATGGGATGAAAATTTCCATCTCCTTGATTAGATCCGCCTAACACGGATCAAAATTAATTCATTAGAAAGAGGAGAAACCTTAAGTGATGTCGCATACTTCATTCAACCCATCTCAACTTATAAGTAAATCAGTGACTATCCAGTAATCCTTCAAAGTTCAGTTCCATAGTATTAGTCTACCAGGCTCCACAAGGAGTCGTCTACACCTCCTCGATTCTCCATCTCTATGTCACTCAGAGGGCCTCCTAGAAACTGCAGTGAGATATAATACCTTGCATCAGTACACCTGCATCAGTACGAGAACAAGTAAATTTATAAACAATACCAATCAAATAAATTCAAGACTTCTAATTAAAGCTTTCTTCCACCTTATGCATCAAATGATTATCATCAATGACCCATTTCCAGTGAGCTCAACTTTTCAAAGCTAATTTACTCATATCAGTGACTAACTGATTAGGAAACTTCATTGAAATCTTAAACAAAATGAAATAAATGAACTCTAGAAACCTTCCAGCATCCATTTAAATCAACCAGTCAATGAAAAGAAGAATTTATAAAGAAATACCACTAACCTGTCGCACTTCTCAAGATAATACCCAAATCCATAAAATTAAAGGAAAACTTACAAAAATTATACTAAGATAATCTACTAAAATGAAAAAATAAAAATGAAAAATAAAAATGTACAGAGTCTTCAACCAATTAAGAAACTTTAAAGTCAAAGTCACACAATGCCCTAGATGCGCTTCATTTGCGGACGTCAATGTCGGGCCGCACTTCATTAATTGCATTGTAGATCCTCAAAGTTTGCCTAATTTGGTCGCCGGTCACTACATGTACCGGCGTGTCATGCATGCCGCCCGCGTCGCCGGCCCTCTCACAGCCGTGAGCTTGTAATCTTCATCACACCGCTGGGCTTTCTGCCTTTGGGATTGTGTCGTGACATACTTTGATAATGTTTGACATAATTTGTATTCTAATGGTCTTGTTGTCGCTGACAGAATGCCTTGTGTCATGACACCTGTCCGGCTTGCACCCACTTCATGTCCTTACTCTATTGGAGTTTGTCGTGACATAATTTTCCTTGTCGCGACAAACAATTGTTTTTCAGCCTGGCAACTCTATCGCGATAGGATTTCTTTAAGTCCTTAGCAATTTTCTATCCTGACAAGAAACTCTTGGTCATGATAAATTTTTCTTCTTTGGTTCTTGTACCTTGTTGAGCTGTTTGTCACGACATAGAATTATGTGTTGCGACACAATTTCCTTGGCCATTCTCAAGTCTTCTTCAATTTTTGTAGCGACCTACTTTTCTCTACCGCGACATAAAATTATCATTCCTTAGCTTTTACTGTCGCGACAGAAAACTTCTTTGTCGCGACATAGGTTTTGTCTTCAACTCTTGATTATGTTGCAACAAGAATTTCTTTGTCGCCATTCTTCTTGTGTTGCTCTTCAGCATCTTGTCACTTTACGTAAATAATATTTGTCGCATAAAGATTGTAAGGCGTTATGTTCTTGGCTGTGATTTGGATCGTTATGTTGCAACAACATTTTTCCGAAATGGGTTTGATGTCGAAACTTTGTCGCAACATAATAACACTTGTTTTAGTTGACTTGTGTTGCCTTCTTGATATTTTCTATCGCAACATAATTGTCTCTTGTCGTGACAGAGTTCATCCATTAGTGATGAGTGCCTAAAACACTCATGCCAAACCCGCGTTTGTCTTACATTTTTAGTTGTATTTCATATTTAAATTAAGTATTATTTATGGCCCGACATCTGATTTTTGTAGTGTGTGTGAACCGCAGTGGAACGGGGCTTGAACGCATTTTTGGATCGATGGTGGAAGTGCATGTGCTGGCTGAACGCCGACGTCTCCAACGCTGCGGACGCCCTCACGCCGTGATGCGCCCCAATGTCACGACGCCGGGTCAACAAATGGAAGTCAACAAGGCAACGCCGAGAGGCTTCAACGCCGCACGCCTCAACATCGCGACGTTAGCGCAATTCTTGTCTCTCCATCACAGCAAAAGGGGACCGTAATTCAGGCATCAGGATCGCATCTAACTAGTAAGAACAACAAACGACTTTGATCTTGGAGAAGATCCCGCTATTTGTATTTTTCGATAGAAATACCGATGTTTTATAGATTAAATATCAAAAGTTCTCATATTCGTGATGTTCTAGATTTATACCTAGGTGTTGTTGAACCCCGCTACGATTGTACGGATTAAAGATTAGTATTTTATATTATCTGGCTTGTTTATAACTTGTTAACATCCGCTTTATATCCGTGGAGTCATTTACATTTATGATGTCCGGCAACATTAGCGTGATTATACCGATATCCGAGATTCGAGAGATGAGGATACCTGTGGATTTGAGAGCAGTTCTCTGGCTGATTCCAGAATGTAGAGATATTCCGATCCCGAGGGTGGCAAATTAAGTTTAGAACATTTAAGCATTTTTGAGTATCGGAGTCAGTAGAGATACACTCAACCTACTAGCGAGATAGGCGTGGATACACCTGAGAGAGGGTATTTCAGAAGTAAGATCACCTAGCCATCAATAAATTATAAATAAATTGAATAGTATCATCTTGTGCAGAAATAATCCATCGAAAGTGGCAGGGGAGACATAGCCCTAGTCTCCATTATACAAAGAGTCATTCATTAAGATCGATTAGTTTGGCTTGAAATTGCACATTAATACTACCCAGCTAATATCCGCATAATATTCAAAAGCCAATCTCGTATTCAAATCACAATTTATCCCTCGTGGATTCATATCCGCACTCATAGGTACACTATATTACTGGGGTGACTCAGGCACTTTCGCATAGTACATATATACACACACCACGCCTTTCGGCCTAATAAGTTTTGCGCCGTTGTTTGTGGATAGGTTTAGAGTGATATAGAGAATAAAGCAATTAGATAATTCCTCGAATTTTTTTTTTATTTGTTTTTGCAAGTACGTAATTTGGCCTTTTTTTTCGTGTGTGATTATAGTCAAGGTTTCGTGAGCGATGCGATTTATCGGATCAGTTAATTTACATCCGTTGATCCCGAAATAGAAAGAACTTTACACAGAATACGTCGAGAAAAGAGAACAGAATAGACTAGAAATCTAGCAATAATGGAGAACAATGAAGAGCAGGATCTTAGCATTGAGCAAAACGAGCCACATAGGGGTCGAAATGGGAATAACGGAGGGAATCAAGCACCCAGGTCGTTTATACAACCAGATGATCCATTTATGTTACTAGAAGAGTTTGCCCTACCGCCTACAATTGTTCCAAAACAAATATCCGGCGACCACCCATTCAGTAAACAACTGAAATAAGTCGGGCAGAACCTTACGATGTTTAACATCTTATTTCATGGACTACCCAATGAGCATCCAAATATGCATTTGACTAACTTCCTCGAAGTCTGCGACACGATCAAGTACAATGGGGTTACTGAAGAGGAACTCAGGTTGATATTGTTCCCACTTTCACTAGGTGATAGAGCCAAGCATTGGTTAACAGGTCAGCCACCGGATTCTATTACTTCATGGAACTTAATTTAGTGTGGTTCCTCGACCAAGTTTTTCTCCCACTCGAAAATCAAAAATACAACTCAGGCAAGAGATCAATACTTTCGACAACTAGAGTGAGAGAACTCGGCAGAGGTAATGATGATTCTCACTGAACTATCGAGGAAGTGCCCACATCACGTGACCCACTACGGATGCAAACCATACTTCTATAATGGTACGGGAATGCGACTAGAACAAAGTTGATCGATGCCTCTACCGAGGGGCACCAATGAAATAAAAACCACTAATCGTGTTTATGAACTGGAAGATGTCAAGTACTAAATACAACCGTTACCAGAGATAAGACTATATCAAAGAGTGTCATGACCTGATAATGAGGTTCTCAACAACTGGGTTACTCATAAGCCGCACAAATTGACCAAACAAAGAACTGGGAGCAGTAGCAGACCGCTTTAATGCCATACCGACTAACCCATGGAGTCAGGAATTCTCATGGAGGACAAAGATAATAGCACGACGCCACAGAAGCCAAATCGTAGAGCAGTTCCAAGATGTGCTCGAGGTCTGAACTGACGTACCACACATCAACAAGGATGATGGGGAAACAATTATCGTAACTAAAATCAAGGCTATGGCGGCGTAAATTTCAGAATCAATGTTTAACAATCAAGGGTATGGATGGAGGAACAATCAAAACAACATGCCACCTCAACCTAAGGAGCTTAACCACCTCCCAGAAAAATGGGACTGAATAAGCCCTCGAGCGTATGTCACCTCACACACACCCGCCTTTATGAATGAGACAAAGGACATGTGTTGAACAGCTACCCAATTGAAACAAATCAAGCTGCATGCCCGAGAAACTGAGGTACAAATGGGTCCAATGGCCAACTATTAACAGAAGGCGTCAAGTTCCTTACCGCCAAACCTCGTATGAACCCAGAAGAGATGGGAATGAACATGTGTTAAAGCAAATACGCCGAGAAGTGGTGAACAACTGGAGACACTGCAGGAGCAACCTCATTATGAGGAGGTAGAGACTGGCAAAGCTCATCCAAACGTTTAATGACGGCAGACAGGAACAATTAAGAGAAACAAAGGTGTAGGAAACACAACCTGGCTAAGGGACAACCCACCACTCGTATCCACAACGCTTCAAAGAAGGCATAAGTTGGATAAGCAGCTCACCGTCTATGGAAGTGTTCAAGAAACTACATCAAATATCCCGCTTGTTTCATGCTCGGGAACGTGATGCCCAATTATGTAAAATTTATGAAGGACATATTGTCTCAGAAGAGAAGATTAGCAGATTTCGAAATAGTTAACCTAACTGAGGAGTGTAGTGCCATACTTCAGAGGAAGTTGCCGTAAAAGCTAAAAGACCTAGGCAGTTTCACTATCCCATGCACCATTGGAAATGCTATCTTTGAGAAAGCATTGTGTGATTTGGGTGCTAGCATTAATCTCATGCCCTTGTCCATTTTTAAACGCTGGTCAGTGAAGCTCGGGCCCAACTACGCTACACTTCAGCCGCACATGTACCTCCTTTAGGGAAGCGCATCCGAGAGGGGTAGAGAATGAAGATGTCTTAAAGTAAAGGCTAATGCGTCTATCTTCCCGTGCCAGATTTCATTTGTATTAGATATGGGAAGAGGAGGCAAAGAAATACCTATAATCTTGGGTGTACTATTTCTTGCAAATGAAGTGCAGCAAATGATTACTCTTCGTAGGGAGAACTAAATTGAGAGCAGAGGATGAAGTCAAGTTCAACGTGTCGAAGTCGTGAGACATCCCAAGGTAAAGTGATACATGTTTCATGGCAGAGATAGTAGAGGCTATAGTGTCTAGCCAAAGTGGTCTCACCGATCCTTTGGAGGCTAGCCTAGTACAGAATGATTTGAGAATATGAGCGAAGAGGCAGAGGAATATGTAAATTGATAGATTCTTTCTTAATCTAATAGAAGGAAATACTAATCTCTAGGTGAAAGTGCTAAAACGCTGCACTTACCTAAGAACAACCACCCAAGATGGAACAAAAACCTTTACCTAGCCATTTAAAGTATGCATATCTTAGGATAGCATCCACCTTACCAGTGATCATCTCAAAGATCCTGCACCCGAATTAGAGGAGGAGAAGCTAATGAGGGTCCTAGAGATCATAAAATGCGCCTGATGGTCTCTAGCCACTGCAAGGGATTCGCCTTCCATGTGCATGCATCATATTTGTTGAAAGAGGAGTCAAGTAAACCTCAAATGGAAGCACGTAGGAGGTTGAATCTCAAACTATGAAAGAGGTAGTCCTGGTGTGAGGTATTAAAGTGGCCTGATACTGCAATTTATCCATTTGGGACAAAGGTAATGGTAAAACCAGCCTGGGTAGTAGTACCTAAGAAGTGGAGGAACAACTCGCCATAAAAACCGAAAATAACATACATCTCTCTCTAATACATCGTGTGGAGAATTTGTAATGATTACTTTAAACGAACAAGGCCACTCGAAAAGATCATTTCCCATTGCCGTTTCTAGATTAGATGTTGGATCGATTAGCCTACATGAATATTGTTTTTGATGGATATTCGCTACAATCAAATTGATATAGCACCTAAGATCAAGAGAGACATATTCACATGTCCCTATGGGAAATTGATTCAAAGTGTTGCTTTACAGTAATGCACTGGCACTTCCAACGATATGATGGCCATATTTCGTGACATGGTCGAGAAGACACCTCCAGATCTCATGGATGATTTTTCGTTTTGGGTAATTCATTTGACAACTGCTCTGAAAATTCTTCCTTGAGATCATTGTTGAGGTGATGCTATAGGTACTAAACTCTGTACTCAATCAGAGAAGTGCCATTTATGAATACAGGTATTGTACTTGGACATCGGATTTCAAAGAAGAGGAATGAGGTAGACAGAGTTAAAAAGATTGAAGTAATTGAAAATGCAGCCTCCACCCTCACTTAAAGGGATAAGAAGTTTTTAGGCCACACCTGGGATTCTATAGGCGATTCATCAAAGACTTCTCTCAAATCAAAACCGTTGTTCCACCTCCGGTCCAAGGGACCATTTGAGTTTAATGCCCAAGAGTCGCGCGCATTTTCGTGTTAAAAGATAAATTGGTATCGACTCTATCAGAGCTCTAGATTGGTCCTTTCCATTTGCTTGTGTGACGAAGCATTTTGAAGTGACATAAAGAAAGAAAGAAACGAGAGAAAATTCTTCTGTGCACTCCACTAAGTGCGAAAGGTAATCTGAATGATGCTCGGGCCTGATTACGCCACTGGCAGAAAAGAACTATTGACTATCGTTTTGCTTTGACAAATCTGTGGCCTTATTTGATTGGTAACAAGGTCGTAGTTCACACCGGGCCAGTTCGCCATAAATATCATGACTAAAAAGACTAAAAACCCTCGACTAATCCGTGGGTTCTTTTTGCTGCAAGGAATTAATGAGAGATTAAAGGATAAGAAAGTACAGAGAACCTAGTCAGATCATCTTTCACTTCATTGAAGGGGCACTGATGAGGTTCAAGTGAATGACGATTTTCCATGAGCAACTCTTTAGCTATTGAAGCACAAGAGGGCGCTCCATGGTTTTATGACACGTGGAATTCATTTGCAGCCAAGGTAGTCCCTCCCGGGGAATTTAACTATCAACGAAAAGAGGTTTTCACACACTCAAAACACTACTTACTGGAGGAGCCAAATTCCTTTACGTATAATGTTTTGGACCAAGTGATCCCGAGATGTAAATTCGAAGATGGAAAATGAATGATCTTGAAACACTACCACACTTTTTACCATAGGACACTTCGTGGCCAAATAACAACATTCATAAATAATCGCTTCTAATTGACCTACCTTATTCATGATGCCTTACGATTTCTGTGGTCCATCATGGATAAAATTGTCAACTACCTAGTACTTAGAAAGGATGAACCGCCTATGCATCCCATTCTGGAAGTAGAATTGTTTGATTTATGAGGGATGGATTTCATGGGACCATTTCCATCTTATAAACAACCCTGTACATTAATGGGCAAGATTATAGTCTCTAGCTGGTCAAGCACCCGACCACTAACGATGCCAATGTAGTGGCTCAATTTCTTCACAACCACATATTCTCGTGATTCGGCACCCCTCGAGCACTGATCACAGATAACGATTCTCATTTCTACAATAAGATGATTGACAAAAGCCTCGCAAAGTATGGGTGCACCATCGTACATCCTCGTGATATCACCCAGCTACCAAATGGCGCTGCAGGTATCAAATCGAAATGGTCCATTCTGAGAAAACAGCTATCAGCTCCAGGCAGAGAAGTTGATTAATATCTAAAAGATTGAAGATGCACTCTGTGGCATATCGAACAACATTTAAACACCTTTGGGTATGTTCGCCTTTAGAATTGTTTATGGTAAAGCATGCCATTTGCCAAAGGAATCGAGCATCGAGTCACTGGCAAATTTTAATAGTTGAATATGGATAGTACATTAGCTCTATGAGAAGCGACCCATACAGCTTAGTGAACTAGACACCCGTGAACGAGCTATGAAAATGCCCGCATTTAAGGCGAAAGGACAAAAGTCTAGCACGAGAACACATTGTAGCTACCCGAGGCTGGCAACAGTCCTCTTGTTTAATCTTGGCCTCAAACTTTTTCCCTGAAATCAAGTCTGATGGTCGACCTCACAAAGGATCAAGGTCTTTCCACATGGTGCGTGAGGTTACGCATCCGTGTGAGAAAGGAAATTATCTCAACGCTAATACACAAATCGGTGAAGCCATATTGGGCGTAGTTCCATGCGGATAAGGTATTATAAAATCGATCGCATCGCACGAAGTACAAAGATAAATACAACATTGACTCAGTATTGAGCTAACGACATTAAACATAGCGCTTCTTGGGAGGCAACCCAAGTTTTTCTTGAAAATTTTCTTTCTATGGTTCAATTTTTATTGTTTGTTTTAAGTTTATTTCGGTTTGTTGTTTCTGTCCGTAATCGGAATCCCCTTTTGGATGTCTATTTTCAGGACCCGCGATCGAAAGTATTATGGAGGATCCGCTCAAGAAATTCACTGCACTTCAGGGAGTTATATATTAAAATTGTGGGAGCTTTTCTTTTACCTTAGTCCATTGTTGAATATTTTACATTTGGGGCTCAAGCCATGCGGAAAGACGCCGTTAACTGGCTGACGCTTTCAACGCCGACGCCCCAACGCGCGTGACGCCGCTTCAATTTCGTAACGCCACGCTAAGGTTTAGACTGAACGCCGCTGACGCGTTGGATCCCAACGCCGCGGACGCCATTTTTATACTTCCCGGAACGCCGCGACGTTGATCTCAACGCCGCTGACGCTGGTTTTAACTACTGAACGTCGCGACGTTGCATTCGCACGTCGCGACGTTGACCCTTTTTAAGGCCAAACCACCCACATTTTGCTCGCACCCTGTTCCTTCCTTGCTTGGACCCTGGTTCACCCCTTTGTTGTCCCCCCTGCACCAACCCTTGCCGGAGTCCACTCCCACACCCGTCGGAGGCCATTGTTTGCCCCCCAACGACCTCATCGATGACTAACACACCACTTACATCTACTTCCACACCTACCCATTCCATCAGTTCCCTGTCTCGCATTGCCCCCACACTACACGTTGGTGTCCTTGCCTCGGTTAGGTTTTAGTAGCCCCTGTTAGGTCTAGTCCTTCGTATTCGGTCTCGTTTGAGCCGGTAGGTTCTCTTGTCCCCCTAGGGTTTGTATCTACACCCTTGTTAGCTTATTTGGTCTTCGTTTTCATAGTGCTCCTTAGGTGTTCGACATATAGTCTAGTCCATCCGGGTGTGGCCCTGTTGGTACCATTAGGCTACCTTGTCCACTTAGGACCTTCAATAGTCTCGATTGTCTTTTTTACACCAATGTTTGGCAAGAGGCAAAAGTTACCTACAAAACGGGGTTGGACCAGTGAGGATCCGACCCCAAATTTCGATGTATCGAGGTTTGTCAACGAGGGTGCCACTGATCGGTTCGGCACCATCTGCAAGAATTGGTCTTTTATTAAAGAAAAGGGTTTCCATCGCCCTGACGACTTCTTCCGCAAGACTGCTGCGTGCCTGCTGGGATAGCTGGACGTTTGTCAACCACCTCATCCAGCCGCGATGAGCGTGGGTGCGAATTTATGCCAACTCGCTCCACGTCGTCAAGAAGGTCTATGCGTGGTGTGTTGGTAGACTTCAGTGCGGAGTCTATCAACCACTTTTATAATCTTGATCCTGTCCCCCCGGAGCCTTTTGATCGGCCTTACTAGCGCCGTATTACCCTTCGGTGGCCCGGTCTTGACAAATGGACTGGCGAGTGAAGCTTCTCAACAAATGATGGCACGCCATCCACTTCACGCCAAGCATTTGGCCTATATCCAAAAACCGGTATCACTTCATCACGCCTCGCCTCATTCGACTAAGAACAGAAGTGACCGCCAAGCATGCCTGGGCTCAATTATGCCACTCATTCAGATATTCCGTTCGGAGGTCAAGGTGCTATGTATAGCGCCATCCTCCATAACCGGACGCTTAAGATTTAAAATTTCTCTCAGTTTACGGCTTATGTAAACGAGCCGGGGTGCCCTTAGATGATAACGAGGCGTGGTTACACCCAATCAAGGCTATATTAGTTAAGCGAGACAAACCGGGTGTACCACGACCTGAGGGGACTTATGATTCGGGCCATGAGCCCTCGGACGAGGATGAGCTCCACGACTACCAAGCCCGCTTTGGACTCCTGGGCGATCCCCAGGATGACATTTGGCAGTCCTCTACTCACCCACCTCCACCACCACCATAGCAAACCTTGGAGGCGGCCCCATCCAAATTCCACACCGACTTGTAGGACCCTGCTTCGCTTCATCGAGCGCTGATGCATTCCCTGGATGAGACTCAGGAGACCGAGTCCCCTTACACACGATATGGAGGCCCTTCTCTAAGACCGACATGTGTACGGCCCGCAACCAGTCACTTCATTCTCCCAGCAAAGCAGCGAGCCTCCAAACCCAAATTCGTAGCTTCGCCCACCACCAGCCGCGCCCACCACCGCAGCCGGGACCGTCCGACTGCTCGTGGAGTTCCCTTCACCTTATCCCGTTTCCATGCGTGAGGACATTGAGTACTTTTGTTTGGGGGGTGTGGGTGGTGATCGGGTTTTTATTAGATTAGTATTGTTTTGTGATTGTTATTTTTTTTTTTTTTTTTTTTTAGTATTTGTGTTTTAGTTTAGTTTCAAGCATTTCTTGTTCATTTCGAAGTCGAGTCGTGCATTTTAGTTCCCGTTTGTGTTTTTGGTGTAGATCATATCTATGTTTAATGGTGTCGTGTTTAGGTAGTTGTGTGTGTTTCTGAGAGTCAAAGATCACTTTTAAATCGAATCACTATTATCATGGAAAACAAAGGTATATCTCTAAAATAAGGTGATTCACGTGCTCGATGCTCCTGGAATTAGGGTCGAATAAGCCGGAGAGGCATAAAGTGAATCACCCCGATATTCAATAAATTGTTTCAATGAACCTAATACACCCACACAATGAAGGACCTCTAGGGTATAATTTGATACCGAACCCGACTACTTAAGGTTCAACAAACCCCGAGTCTCTAAACACCAGCAGAGATGACACTGCTAATAAAAGAGGATCGCTTCTCGAGCCCCAAAAATAAAATAAAACAAAAATATATAAAATAATATATATATAAAGAGAGAAGAAAGAAGTATATATATATATATATATATATATATATATATATATATATATATATATATATATATATATATATTTAGGCATAGAATAAGTGGGATCTTCCAATCGGAATCCCTTAATACCGAGGGGCCTTTCAGAAAGCCCAATGCCCCGGAGCTAATCGGCGGAATCATTGACTCACCGTCTGCCACAGGGACAAAAGATGGAAGTTTCCTGACAAATGAGGCCCTGGGGTTTAGCTGTTGAGTGATCAGGTGACGCTCGAGGGGAACTGAACGCCGCACCAAAGCCCTTAACCAATCGCTGGAGTCACCAACTAAGCCCCGCTACATGAACACTTTAAGCATAAAACTTAAGCTACGCTAGTTTTGTTTGATGTTATGAGTAGGTATGTCGTGAAAGAAACTATGGCGCTCCTATCATTTCGTAGTTAGATTTTCCCAATTAGGTGAGTTGAACCTGCCTGGGGCGCGGAACCTAAGTATAAACTAGAGGTCACTCTATCTCAAAGCACATAGGTTCTCGGGAAAGGTTATTGAATATCTTGAGGATGAGGCACAGTCAATTACTAACTCGATTTCAATCTAATTCTTTCGAAAGCTCACCCGTTAATCCTCAACTCGAATAAATGTATAAAGTGAAATGGTCCAATTGATCCTCTCACTATCAGCATGTGCAACACTATCCTAGTGTTAGGGCTACGGTAATGAGTGTGTGTGTGTCCTAGTAGATCGCTTCTGCTTGGGGACAAGCAAGAAGCTAAGTTTGGGGTGTGATGAGGCCTAAACACTATGCCAAACCCGCTTGTTCCTACGCTTTTAGTTGTATTTCATATTTAAATTAAGTATTACGGTAGTCTGACATCCATTTTTTGTAGTGTGTGTGTGAACTACAAGTGGAACGGGGGTTTTTGGATGCATTTTTGATCGATGGGTGGAAGTGCATAGCCGGGCCGAACGCCGCGACGCCCCCAATGCCTTAATGCCTCATCGTCAGGATGTCCTTCAACGCCACGACGCCGGGTCAAACAAATGTAGAAGTCAACAAGCAGCAACGTCGTAATGTCTCAACGCCGCGGACTTCAGCGCATTCCCGCCTCCACTATTAAGCAAAAGTGGTCTTAATTCGAGGCACGGTGATAGTACGAACTAGGCACATAAAATTCAACATCAATGACTTTGATCTTGGAGAAGAGCCCGTCATTTGTATTTCTTCGATAAGTACCGGTTTTATAGATTAAATACTGGTGTTCCTATATTCAAGATGTTCTAGATTTATACCTAGGGTGTTGTTAAACCCCACAACATTGCATGGATTAAAGATTAGCATTTTAAGTATTGTTCATTTGTTTATAATCTGTTAACATCCGCGCTTTATATCCTGAGTCATTTATATGCCGACAATCAGCCAAGACAATAAGTGATTATAATCGGATATCCTGGTGATTCCAGAGATGAGGATACCCAGGATTTGAGTAGAGCGCCTTCATGGATTCGTAATTAGAGATAGACCATCCCGAGGGTGGCAATTAAGGTTAGAAACATTTAAGCATTGAAAGTATCGAGCCGAGGTAGAGATACACCAACTCCCAATACTAGCTGATAGCGGATACACCTCGAGAGGGATTTAGTGCATCACACTCAGCCATCAATAAATTATAAATAAACTGAATAGTATCATCTTTGTGGAAATAATCCATCGAAGTATGTGGGGAGACATAGCCCTCAGTCTCCATTATACAAGAGTCATTCATTAAGATCAGCATTGGGGTTTAGCTGAAATTCGCAATAATACTCACACCAAAGCTAATATTATCCGATAATATTCAAAAGCTTAATCTCTCAGATTCAACACACTTATCCCTGGATCGATATCTTAAAATTACAGGTACACTATATTACTCGGGGTGACGCTGCGGCATCTTTACGCACATAAAGGCATATATACCGGTCACACCCCGATTCCGGTCCGAATCTGAACAGCATCCGAACCAGTTCGGCGCGAGACCATATACTAGACCCTTTACCTGATTTTTTTTTTTAAAGCCAAATCCTGTACCGTGGGTATGGCCCACATCTTATACCGTGACCAAAATATCATATACATTAAGGGTAGTCCCATTTACAATTACAAAATCAGACTTTTACATTTACAAATCAAAGCACTAAATCTACATAAATGGAACCTTACAAGTGTAAGCCGCTCAACAGATGAGGATATTTGTCGACGCCTTTCTCTCAGACCTACACTGATTAAAAACCCGTGCTAATCTTTACGCTTTAGTGGGAAACTTATCTATACAGTAACACCCGCGATTTATACCGAATCAAATAACATAAACAATAACATCGAATCTTCAGAATTCATATAACAATTTTGTACATACTTATTCCTATAATGAACTTATGTTTGCTCACATCTCATAAAAGACTAACTTTTACTTATACTTATAACAAATTTATACTTACTTGGGTCTTACACTTATAGCAACTTGGTTTCTTATGTGGGTCTTATAATTACAAAGGGTGTGTAATCTTATTCTATTCGGCATTTATAGTATTCGCATCTTCTACTTATAGCAGACTTATTCTTATACTGATCTGTCAGGAATACATACTTATTCAGATTCCTCAGATACGGTACCGAAATTTATACATACTTATACTGCTCCCAGAGGACAATATACTTATGCTTGTGTCGATAATTTATTCAGATCTCCAAAGGACATCCGGGCTGAAACTCGTCGAGACTCTATACTTATCTCCCTCGTAGGATACATATTTATACTTTATTCGTTATTCCTTATAAATGGTACTTATCACGTACTCATATTCTCTATCTATCTTATACCGGGTTCCGATCCCATAGGAGTTATTGAAGCTTAGGCTTATACGTAGATATCAAAAAATTATCGTACTTATATCTATCTCAGATCTCCCGTAGGAGTCTACGGAACTTATGCTTATACCGAGGTACCCTTAGGTACTACAAAGCTCATACTTATACCATAGGACTTGTACTTATACTACGGAGATTACATTTATTTGGAGGTACCCGTAGGTACTATAGAGATATTACGGAACGTATACGGGTATTACGTAATCTATCCTTATAATGAAAAGCAATCGCTGTGAGGCCACCAGTTCATCCTGATCCTGAGCTTATGATTTGCAGACTTTTGTAGCACTGGCGTAACCCATACTTATTTATAGTAATTGAGGTACTGCCATAATTTAATCAGATACAGAGGTACCCGTAGGTACTATAGAACTTATATTAGTGTTTCGTATCTTATACTTGTACTTCATGTGAGCCCATCCTGTTCCATTTGACTCTACCAGTAATATGTAGCCGTATTCTGGTATTTCATCTTATCCTTGTATTACTGATATACACACATGTATTAAGTAATTTTATATGTGTATTACATAACTTATACTTCGTCTTACTGAACTTATAATTAGCCTTACGAACCTTATAAAATTGGGTGGTTTTTGAGCATATACTTGTATTTTTGATCCATGTGTATTACGTAATCCTATACATATATTTCTGTGATCTTACATGCAGAGATAATGAACTGATACTATCTACTGAACTTATACTTGTGAACACGGAGATATACTCTGTCTTCTTAATTTTATCTTATAATTGTTACAGAACTCATTCGTATTTAAGATCTTATACTTATTTCAATAACACTGGAGTAATTCAGAGGTACTACTTTAGATTTTACTTGTGCAAAAGCAAATCTTGTTAGGCAATTTTCACATAACCCCACAATGAGGTATACCCAGATCTTGCCTTGGTCTAATATTCAGTCTTATCATATAATTGTCGACGTTTGGTACCAGTTAATACTAAATGAGTAAGACATGAAGACAAACATAACTGTGGCTAAAAGTCAACATACAGTATCGAGGTCAGAGTAACAGCAGAGGCCGGTTGACCGACAGAGAGTGTTGTCGCACTAACCTAGAGTACTGAGTACCACGCCACACCGTCCGAGAGGCCGTCAGACAAGTAGATGCCGTCGCACCAATCGAGAGTACAAAGTACTTAATGTGCCTAAGACATCGCAGAGCGCTTCGCCGTACCAATCGGGAGGAAGATCGGGCACTAACGCGCTAAGCAGATCAGAGTGCCGCATCAATCAGAGTGTCATAATATACGCGCGCTTTCACGTAACATGTGCACGCCTGTCCACAACTGGTCTAGTACCTTACAATTATTTTAGTTCAGTAATCACTTCATCTTATATAATAGCCTTCAGCTACATCATGTTTTGATATATTGCCATTTTACAACATGTACCAAGGTTCATATTTCAATCCTGCTTTCAGTTCTACATCAAATCGTTGTTTCATTGAAATACAGCCTTATATTCACGCAGGGCTTTTATACTTTCCTATTTCATGCCTCTATGCATATGGTATTTCATAACTTATACTTATGCACAGGAATAATTATGTATTCACACACATCATTCATGTATTCTTGTTCCTCTTATGAATCAACTTACTAGAAATTGGAACTATTCCAACTGATCATCCAACCTCTCGTTATGGCATTTTCATGCCAACTAGTCGGTGTGCCGATTTCACCTTCGGACAGCTTTGAAATATTCACTTCCAGTGCCTTGTCTCCATATTTGATGAATTGGTTCTCTGTACTCCTTTAAATCTAAGGTGCTAAGGGTTCTACCCTAATTGAATCACCCAATCTCGGAGCACTCAAAACTCAAGATACGTCCAAACAACTGTACTACTCTATGATCAACACCCACATGCCTTTGAATTCACTTGTACACGGTCCCACTTTGAGTAAAATATTTAAATAAGAGTCGGCACTCACATGCTCATTTCTTTATGTTTGTTTTTCCTTTGAAGTCTATTTTAATTACCCACTTGAATCTACCTAAACTCAGATATAAGAAATGAGTAAGTTATGTATAAAATACTTAAAATCCTCGTTGAAATAGGAAAACATAATAGGGTGTACCGTACATGCTCCAACATGTACCGGGTACAGCACAAAATTAGAACTTAATATGCACCGGCAGCGTTCAAAGTGTACCGGTACATGTCACCGAAAAGTGCCCAGATTGTTTGTTTTTCTTCCATTTTTCCATATTTTTTCACCCACTTCAACTCTATACTTCATACACACATCAAAACCATTTCAAATTCACCTTGTAACCTCTTTTCTACTCAATTCCTCTTTCAATACTTATCTTATTGAAAAACATATCATGAAATCCTTCCAAAACAATTCTAATATGGGTCACAACCCATACATGATCCAAACATAGAGAGTTGTTAGGGCTGTGTTCTAAACCCTAACTAAAGATGAGACACTTAAATCCATGAATTCAACCTCAAAGGGAGGATTCTGATAACTCCATCTTGTGCCACGTAGAGTTTTACCAACTCTAATTTCCATACCCTTTGGTTAGGATGAGTCCCAACAAACCCCTAGGTTTGTGGACAACTAATAACCAATTCAATAACATGGAAATTCTGCTACAAACTTTAGAATTCCATAAAAGAAACTATACCCAAATTATATTCCATACCTTTTTGGATTAATTCCTCCTCCCTTCTTCCTCTTTCTTCTCTTCCTCTCCCTTCTCTTCTCTTCCCCCTTCTCGGTTTGTTCTCCTCCCAAATGAGACCAATTTTTGGTCTAAAATCAAACTTTTGAGTTAAGGCCATGTTTGACACTTAAAAACCCATTTTTGTGTTAAGTTTCTTTATTTTCCTTTTAGTCCTCCACTTCTCTTATTTTTGCAACTTAGCTTATGTTATTTCCACTTTGGCCCATAGTCTTTTCAAATATGACTTTTAGTTTATTAATAAATCATAATTTTACTGAAGTCTGTAAATTTCTGTTCCTGCTTCCACAGTTTCACAAGAACTTAATAAACATTTAAATTATGCTTACAAAATACCCTAAACATGTCGAAAACGACTAGGGTATATTTCGGGATGTTACATATACACACCACGCTTTCGGCCTATCAATTAGTCTTAAGCTTTTATGTTGGGACATAGGACATAATGTCGCAACACAATTCCTTCACCATTTACCCAAATACAATGTGACAGATTTTGTATGGTTGCAAACGACTTCTTCAAAATCTTCTTCAAGTTCGCTATGACAAACTTTATGGTTGTACTAGAAAGCTTCAACCTTGGTTATGTCCAGCTTTGTTAGACATTTAGCTCGGTCGCAACATATTTCCTTTGGCTTGCTTGAATTTTGTGTCGAGACACAGACTGTTGCTTTGTCCTCTTTTTGCTTCTTTTATGTTGGGAATCTCTCATTTTTCAATAATTGCCTGCAAAACACAAAGTTGATGAATATTCCATATTTTGGCATAGAAATAGATCTTAAATTGTTAAAACATGCCAGAAAAATGGGTTAAAAATACATGAGTTTACACCATCAAATTCCCCCAAACTTATGTTTCTGTTTTTATCCCTGCTAAAGAAAAAGAAAATTTTGTTTGTCCTCAAACAATTTAACTTTTATTTTAAGGGCATTTTTTCTATTCACAAATAATCAGAGGAAAACATAACCGCTTGTAGAATTACTTCTAAACACAAGTTTCCAACTAGAATAAGAATATCTTTAATTAAGTCTACTGAACTAAACCCATTAATTCATAATGTAACAATTTAATCATTCAATCCTCGATTTATGTGGTTATTTGTCTTACTCTTTTTTGGAGTGATTAGTTCATCTTCTAGATAATAATGAATCAGTACATTTTCTTTCATTTTTAAAGTTCCATATGCTTGTTTATCATATTAATCTCCACTAATGTAGGCATAATACCACCTTCAGAATCAAATAGGTCTTTTAGGCTTGTAATGTGTGGCTTGGGTAATGAGATAGATAATTAGACATTTTAGGCTCAATTTAGCAGTTCTTGACAACACACTTTTCCTTTGATATATCCTTGATTTCTCTTGATTGTGATTTTCTAACCTTCCTAACAGGTTTAGTGCATCTCTTTGCATATTCTTCAGTATGGTATCTTTTTCTCTTTTCATTGTTCACACCTAGAAGATAACTTTTCCTCCTTATTTTAGATGCTTTGTCACTTTCCATTTCTCATCAAATTTATTGGAATGGTGCAATGTTGGTCTTTTTAATCTTTCTACCACCCTTAACAAACTTTGGGTCAATAACTCCCATACCAATTGGCATTAGGGTATTAGGTGTTGAACACCCCTAAGGACTTAATTGTTCCAGGGAGGAAGGCTAGAAGACCAACTAATTCCTCTTGATGTGTTTTTCTTTCTTCACAACTTCTTTCATCATTTTCTTTATCTCTTATCATCTCTATGCACTGTTCTTTCTCAACCCATTTTCTCATTTTCTATATCTCAAGATGATATTCCCCTAAAATTATCCCTTTCTATCATTGATGTCTTTTTTCTTGCAATCTAGGCAAATAAGGGTTCTTTATTGTAGGATTAGATGTAAGGAAGGGTTAAGGCTTCTGTTCTTTGAGTTGATAATGGATTTGGCTTGGCCTCAAGATAAGGAACTAGTGTATATGCTTATGCAAACATCTTTTCATACAGGCGTGGGAAACAAGGTCTCAAGAGTGAGTCGAGTAGAAACAAATCTCGATCCAAATCGAGGAGAAAGAAGGATATTCAGTGTTACTAGTGTAGGAAAAAGGGGCACATAAAACGAGAATGTCCAAAATGGAAGAAGGGGAACACAGAAAACAAAGAGGGTTTATCAAAGTCTGTGAATGTAGTAGAAGAAGGAGACTTAGAGAACGGTGATGGTGATATGCTTTTAGTTTCATCCAGTCGAGATCATTGATAGATTCTTGGATTATGGATTTGGCAAGTTCTTATCATGTGACGCCTAATAAAGATTGGTTTGACACTTACAAGTTAGTAAATTTTAGTTATGTTCTGATGGGTAATGATTCTTCATGCAGGGTTGTCGAAATGGGGAATATCAGAGATAAGATGTTTGATGGTGTCATTAGAATGTTGTGTGATGTTAGACATGTTTCTAACTTGAGGAAGAATCTGATTTCATTAGGAACTTTAGACAATAATGGTTTTAGTTACAAATCTACTAATGGAGTAATAAAGGTGAGAAAAGGTGTCTTGATAGTGATGAAGGTGTAGAAGTTGGAAGGGAATATCTACAATTGATGGGTACCACAATTGTAGGTGGAGCTGCAATTATAGAGCTTGAGTTAGACAGTACAGCCTTGTGGCATATGCGGTTAGGGCATATGGGTGAGCGTGGGATAATGGAGCTTCAAAAGAGAAATCTATTGAAGGGTATCAAAACATGCAAGCTATAGTTATGCAAATATTGTGTTTTTGGAAAACAAAATAAGGTGTAGTTCAAGACAACCACACACAAGACAGAAGGGGTTCTTGATTATGTTCATATAGACGTTTGGGGGCTTGTGAAGACATCATCATTGAGAGGCAATGTATATTTTGTGAGTTTTATTGATGACTACTCACGGAAAATTTGGGTGTACTTTATGCGGCACAAGTCAAAAACATTTGACAAATTCAAGTCGTGGAAAACTGAAGTGGGAAACCAAACAAGAAGGAAGATAAAATATCTCAGGTCAGATAATGGTACAAAGTACACAGACTCAAGATTCACATAGTTATGTAAGGAGCATGGGATTAAGAGGCACTTCACAGTTCAGAAGACACCACAACGGAATGGTGTAGCAGAGAGGATGAATAGATCTATAGCTAAAAGAGCTCAATGTATCAGATTGAATGCAAGGCAAGAAAAGAAGTTCTAGGTAGAAGTAGTGAGTATGGCATGCTACTTAATCAATAGGTCACCAAGGGTAGCATTAGATGGGAAAGTTGCACAGGAGGTATGGAAAGGAAATGAGGTAGACTACTCAAGGTTAAGAGTGTTTGGATGTCCAGCCTATGCACACATTGCTGGAGAGGAGAGATCGAAGCTTGATGCTAAGTCTAGACAATGCACTTTTTTAGGATATCAGAAAGGGGTAAAAGGTTTCAAGCTGTGGGATCCAAATGCAAACAAGGTGGTGATCAATAGAGATGCGATTTTTGATGAGAAAGCCATTTTGCAAAATACTCAGAAAAATGAGATGCAAGCTCCGAAAAACCATTATAGTGATGAGTATGTGGTATAGGTGGAGCCGGTGACTCATAATGCAAAGGATGATACTCAGAATACAGAGAGAACCAGTATAAAAGATCAACAACCCTATAGTATAGCCACAGGTAGAGACAAACGCTATATCAAGCCACCTTTCAGGTATAGTTTTGAGGATTTTGGTTTCTTATGCACTAATCACTAGTACTGGGGATCCTACTAACTTTCAGGAGGTAGTACATAGCCAAGAGAAAGGTAGCTGGATGGGTGCTATGGAGAAGGAGATGCAATCTCTCCTAAACAACCAAACGTGGGACTTGGTGGAACTTCCTAAAAGGAAGAGGGCTATAGGGCGCAAGTGGGTGTACAAGAAGAAAAAAACAGTTTTAGAAAATAAAGGTAAAAAGTTCAAGGCTCGCCTAGTAGCAAAGGGTTACTCACAGAAGCATAGGGTTGACTATGATGATATTTTTTCCTCATGGTCAGACATACCTCTATCAGGACGGTGTTCAGTTTAGTAGCGTATTTTGATATGGAGTTGGAGCAGATGGATGTAAAGACAGTTTTCCTTCATGATGAGTTAGAGGAGACTGTCTATATGGTACAACCAGAAGGGTTCTCTTAAAATGGATAGGAACACTTGGTCTGTTAAATTGAAGAAATCACTATATGGGTTGAAGCAGTCCCCAAGAAAATGGTAGAAGATATTCGACTCCTATATGATTCGAAATGGCTACAAAAGATGTGAGTATGACTGTTGTGTTTAAGTGAAGAGTCTTGTTGATGGTTCATCTATTTTTCTGTTGCTTTATGTGGATGATATATTGATTGCTACAAAGAGTATGAGTGAGGTCAACAAATTAAAGATCTTGCTGAGTAGAAAATTTGACATGAAGGATTTGGGTGCTGCCAAGAAGATTCTTGGGATGGAGATTCACAAAGAAAGAGCTATAGGGAGATTATGATTGTCTCAGAGTGGCAATGTTAGGAGGTGTTAGAGAGGTTCATGATGGAGAATGTAAAACCAGTAAGTACACCTTTGGTGAACCATTTCAGATTGTCTACTAAATAGTGCCCAAAGACAGATGATGACGTACAAGAAATGTCAAAGATCCTATATGCAAGTGTAGTGGGGTGCTTAATGTATGCTATGGTTTGTACAAGACTAGATTTAACATAGGCAGTTAGTGAGGGAAGCAAGTTTCTATCGAATCCGGGATGATTGCATTGGGATGCAGTCAAGTGGATCTTCAGATACTTGAGGGGGACTACAGGCTATGGCATCATGTTCAGTAGATAGTAGAGTGTTCCTTCAGTTGTGGGATATGTAGATGCTGATTATGCAAGGGATTTGGATAATAGGAGGTCTACAAGGATTCGTGTTCACTTTCTTGGCGAGGACTGTTAAAAGTCTATGGTACAGTCCCTAGTTGCATTATCTACCACTGAGTCCTAGTATATGGCAGTAGCTGAAGTTGGCAAGGAAGCATTGTGCAGGATTGGTCAAGGAGCTGGGTATTCAGCAAGGTGGAGTTCAGTTGCATTTTGACAATCAGAGTGCCATCTTTTTGGCAAAGAACCAAGTGTATCATGCAAGGACCAAACACATAGATGTGAGATTTCATAAGATTGGGGAGTTGGTCTTTTCTAGTGAGTTATTGCTTGAGAAGATTCATACTTCTGAGAATGCAACAGACATGGTGACAAAGCCTGTTACCACAAAGAAGTTCAAGCATTGCTTGGACTTGATTAACATCTCTAGATGTTAAATGAGAAATGCCCCGACCTATTGCCCCTAGTTGAAACTTCAAGTCATGGTTGGTTTTCTTCAAAGAGGTGAATATTCGCCAAGGTGGAGATTGTTGTGGCATGTGGCTCATATTAAGGTTCAAAGGGGTGGGCAAAACCTCTTTTGTTGGGAGGGAATATTACGTTAAGGGTTCACCCTCGTGGTATGGTATGGTATATTTAGGGTATAGGGGTATTTTTATAATTTAGTCATATCCAGGGTTATTATACATACCCTTCTATGTAACCCTAATTGGATATAGTGAAAACGTTCAAGCCATTGTTCCCATGGATGTAGGCACACTACCGAACCACATAAAATCTGTGTATTCTTCTTTCTTTTCTTTCTCCGATCCTTATCACAATTCCTTCACGGTTTTCAACATAGTTCTTATGCAAGGATAAATACTCTCTTTCCAAAAGAGGTCGTTAGTCATGCTTATCTTATATTGTACAACTCAACTTTTCATAAAATGCTAGGCATAGAAAGGGAAAGAGTACTAGGTTCGAGTCTCGGTAGGACAATTTACTTCATTTGTTACTAAAGTGTTTAGTTATCAAAAAAAAAAAAAAAAAGATTGAATATTTCTACTCATCTATGACAAGCTTTTGCATCAATGAGAGTTTTGGGGTTATTAAAACATAGTTTTTCTTATAGACTCTGTTTGGAACTCGAAAAGTATTAAGGAAAAAAAGAAAATTGGAAGGAAAGAAAATTTGGAGGAAACCAAAAAGTAAGTTTAAACTTACTAAATTAATTGTATATGTTTATTCCAATTCATTTTATTTATTTCTCTCTATTATATTAGAACTAAAAAATTTTAAATATGTAAAATTTTAAGGAATTTTGATTATGTTTGATCTTCTTTTATATTTTCTACAATGAAACCAATATGTGAAAACCTCCAATGAATTAAGTCTTTGCACAAGGACTCTAGAAGCTGTGGAACTTGTGCATTCCAATAAAAGTCAAACAGTTCATGTGGAGGGCGTGCACCAATTTATTACCCAAAATGTAGACGCTCCATGTTAGAGGAACAATGGAATCAAGTGGGTGTGTGCTTTGTCATGAAGATTCGAGTGTGTGCTTTGTCATGAAGAGCTGAATGACACCATAGCCAAACGATTCTGACAACTCATGGAATGAGGCCATTGACCCTAGAGGGAGTCGACGGAACCAAACGAGGGCGGTCCCCCTAACGCTCGAAGGGAAAACCTTTCACGGCAGTTGGCCGTTTTCGCATTGCAGCGTCATCACCTGCCTAAAGTGCATTAAGTGGTCAAACGGGTCTCCCGATCCATCAAACATCTAGAACTTCAACAAGGAAATGCTTGGTGGCGACTCTTGGGATAAGATCATCTGTGTGAATGGGGAGGACGCTATATCGCTGAAGAAACTCGGTTGTGAGAAAAAAAAAAGTTGTTTCCTTATCGGGGGGACATAACTTTGCACTAATCCATGCGCCGTCCACGATGCGTGGTAATGGACTTGTTTTAGATATTCCGGCACACTTCCTTTTTTTAGTTTATCCTAGTGGTCGCGGCCTGCAGTCACCGACTAGAGACCCGGCGGAATTAGTAGCGCTAGGTCGGCCAATCCAACGGATATCACATTGAGAAATGGTGTCAACAGATATCCGTGACTAGAGTCCAATTCATTTTGATGAGCTTCTCGAGCTCTCTCCGTATCTTGCCTTGCTGCTCCTCCATTTGTCGCTCCAACGCAATGATCTTTGCGTCAACTTGTCCCTTCGCGTTGTCCGTCATGCTCCACTAGCCTCTTTTGTTTTATTCTTTTTATGGGAATGGTCTAGCTTCTAGTTAGTCTTCTAAGAAATGGAGCCAAATGAAGATCTGTTAACTGGGAGAGGTGTTTTTTGTACCAGGTTTCCCTAGACCCTCGATATATTGTAGTCCTTCTTTCTTAATTTTTTTTCCAATCCCTTTTATGTCTCCTTGGCTTCCTTTATATAGGGTTAAGTCATCCACATGTCGGTATGCGATTGCTCTAAATAAAGATTTATTAGGGCATGATTGTTCTTGACAAATGGGCTTATGGGGCCAGCTAGTTAAGCTGCCCAGCGACTTCGCCCGATTAACAAGAGTTAATTTGGGCTCACTGATTTAGAGACTTTTTGGTGGTCAGCTACTGGTTTGTCGGCCTTTCAGACAGCTAAGGTTGATGGTTATTAAATGGAGTTGTCGGTTAGGTGATTGCCCTCTGCAGGCACTTGAGAGCCTTCTTAGGTATGGCCCCTCCCTAGAATGGCGGCCACATCCGTTTTATCTTTCATAGAGAAGGTCCCTGGGTGAATGACTACGACGGCACTCGGTACCACTTTGCTTTTCTTTGCGTCTCGGCCCGGTGATGTATGGGGTGGCGACTATGGTTTGTGACGGGAGTTATCTAAGATGCGGTTGTGCCCAGCTTCAGGTAGCGGCAGCGGGTGCTGCGCATCTAATAATTGCAAGGCGGATTTCGGCGTGTGGCGAGGGGCTAACGAGGGCATCCCCTTCACTTGCCCCTTGATCATGCCCACGGGTACTAGCCATTGGTAGGGTCACAACTACGCCCTTCTGACTGTGGCATGCACAGCTTTTACCCTCATGTGGGAGCGGCGCGAGTGAGAAATGGCGATGACATGCTATGCGATCTTTCATGCCGGTTTGCCATGCGGCGTAGGGCTGGCTCCTTGATCCATTTTCGAGTTTCGGGGGCATATTATGGCGGCCTCGTGCGCCACTATTTTCTTTATTTAAGGAGTTTTTTGCTCCTTTCATTTTCATACGGAGTGTTTCTTTGTTGTTGCCTTCCGTTTTCTGCTTCCTCTTAGGTTTAGCAGCTCCTTTTTTGACGTGGAGTTCCACGAGCCTCTCTCACCTTTTGGTTGTAAGGTTTGTGCCCTTTTCGTACTTCGATGTTTTGCTTGTTTTGTTGTCGTGTTGTTGTATTTTGTTTGTTTTTCTTTTTTTGTGTTGGGGTAGAGGTTTTTAGCTACCCTTCCAACGGATCCTGCCCCAAGGGGGTGCCTCTTTTAAATGAAGACCTGCTAACTCTGATTCTAATTCCTTGTTTATCTTATGTAAGGATAAATAGTCTATTTCAAAAAGTTCGAATATTTCTACTCATCTATGAGTGGCTTTTCTATTCATGTCAGTGAGGGAGAAAGAACTTGTTGGTTGCAGTTTATGAAAGATTTTTCTTATAGTTTTTTGTATTTTGTAATCTTAAAAAATGCTCTAATTAGAATGTCTTTTTTTCACTTTCTAAGTTAGTGTTTCGTACATTATGGTTTTTGATTCTATAGTAGCATTGTTATTGTTAGTTTTTTTGGTGATTTTTAACTAGATCTTCCTCTTGATTTCAAGGCTATTAGGGTTTATTAGAGTAATGTTTTTTTAAAAAATATAATAACATGAAAATTATTTTTCAGACTATGATACTTTTAAATTTTAAATAGAATTGAATCTTTTCAAAAGGATAAGATTGATGTAAAAGTGAATTTTTTTTATTGAAAAGACAAAAATAATATCGTTTCCTTTTTTAAAAAAAGACAAGTCAGAAGTATAAAATGTTTTGTTGAGAACTTCTAGATTTATCTTTCAACATCGGTATGATATTTTTCACTTTGTAGCTAAGCCTTCATGGTTTTTTTTTTGCTCCCAAAAGGCCTCATACCGATTAAGATATTGTCCATTCTTATTAACTCATAATTCTTAGTAGAAAACAAGGTTAGGGGAATGATATTTCTTTCATTGGTCATATAAAAAATATATGCACCATTGTATCTACCGAATTCAGAACCTATATACAATTTTATATTTGATTCCAAGAATAAAATTTGTTCCTGGTTACGCAGATACAACTAGCAAATCTTTGTAGCTAATACATGGTTTCAATATACATATTTACATATTTCCTTTCCTAAAATTCAAAGATCATATTTCCTTTTCTAAAATTAGAGAATTTCCCATACTCCCACTTAAGTTGGCTTGAAAATATCTTTCATAGCCATTGTGATAATTAAAAATTCAAATTGCCTTTCTGAAGACCTTTTGTAAGTAATTCAGCCACTTCTTGTCCATTAGGTACATAGATCATGGAAACTATTCCTTATATTTTTTCTTTAACAAAATGCTTATGCACTTCTACATGGTTGGTTCGGTCATGAAGAACTAGATTATGAGCAATGAAAAGATAACTTTATTATCACAATACAACTTCATAGGGAGTGTCTCAATACCTCTAAACTCTTGCATTATTCTTCTGATCTAGATTACTTCACAATTACCATGAGCAACTGCTCTAAATTCGACTTCAGCACTACTCCTTGCCACTACATTTTACTTCTTACTCTGCCAAGTCACTATATTACAACCAACATGGATACTTATCGATAAAATCATAACTTACCAACATGGATACTTACCAACATGGATATCGGCCTGGAGGTTGATTTTCAATCAATTAAAATCATAACCTAGTCTGCGTCCATGTAGACTTCAATTTGAAGGTGTCGTCATGCCTTGAAGAAAAGTCCTCTGCTAAGTGTTCCCTTTAGGTACCTTAGGATTCTATAGACAATCTCAAAGTGCTCCGAGACAAGGAAAGTGCATGAATTGGCAAAGCAACTAAGATAAAGCGATGTCCAGATCAGAGTATGTGCTATTAAATAAGCCTACCAACCAACCTTTGGTATTATCCTCTGTCTTTCACTTTCTTGGCACTAATGGCCCGGAAGCTTAACATTGAGTTCCATGGGTGTTTACACTAGTTTACACACCAATATGCCAGTTTCCTTGAGAAGATCAACCATATACTTTCTCTGATTCAACACAATTCTCTCCTTGGAGCTTGCAAACTCCATGACAAGAAAATATTTTAAGTTTCCCAGATCTTTAATTTCAAAGTCTTTGGCAAGACCCTCCTATAATTTCATTATTCCTTCACTATCATCACTTGTTAAGATAGTGTCATCAACATACACGATCAAAACAACAATTTCCTCTTCCCTTGAATGCTTGTAGAACATTTTATGGTATGCTTGACTTTGTACAAATCCATATCTTTTAATAGCTTTGCCAAAGTGTTCAAACCACACCCTTGGTGATTGTTTAAGACCATAGAGGGATTTTTTTAACTTGCAAACCTTTCCAACACCAATTATTTCTCTTGAAATACTGACGGGAGACACATGAACACTTTCTCTTCTAAATCTCCATCAAGAAAGACATTCTTACATTGAGTTGAAAGAAGGGTCAATTGGCGTAGACAACAAGGATAAAAGAACTCGAATAGATTTTATCTTGGCTATAGGAGCAAACGTTTCTAGATAATCTACTCCATGAGTTTGTGTAAAATCCTTAGCTACTAGTTTGGCTTTGTACCTTTCTATAGAGCCATTTGCCTTGCAGTTTATTGTGAAAACCCATTTTCACCCCTTAATCTTCTTATCTCTAGGCAAGTCTATCACATCCTAAGTATTATTTTTCTACAAAGCCTTCATTTCTTCAAATACTACATATTTCCAATTCTGATCATCTAGAGCTTCCTCATTGTTTCTAGGAACTACAGGGTTTGAAATTTCTATATTAAAGGCTCTATAGGTAGTAGATAGGTGATCATAAGACACATACTTAGGGATAGGATGTCTAGTGAAAATTCGGGTACCTTTTGTAATAGCAATGGGAAGATAAAGATCATATTCGATGGTAGGTAAAACAGAACTTGGGGCTAAACTATATTAAGGAACTACAATGTGATTTAGGATTTGAACCAATGATAAGGGAGATAAAGAATTACCTAGTGCATTCAGATGGACTTCACTCAAGTGCTCCTCATGACAATGTGTCGAATGAATCATCGGTTTGTCACCTCTTAGATGAATTGTTCCTAGTATAAACCATAGGCTCAAGATTTAACAAGTTTTATCTCTTGTCATTGTATTTCCATGTCTGATAAACTAATATTAGTCTCAATTCTTTTCGATTGAATCATCCTAGTCTCCTTATCTATTTCAATCACTATGTTTGGTAAAGTCTTTATTTACCAAAAATTTAACTCATCACTATAAATCTCCCCTTAAATTAAATTTTTGGTGAAAAATGAATATTTTCCAAAAAAGTTGCATTAATCATAGTGACATAAAATTTATTAGTAAGAGTATTTCAGAACTTGTATCCCTTTTTATTTAGAGCATATAAAAAAACTCATTTTTCTGCTCAAGGGTCAATTTAGATCTTGATTTCTTTGGAATGTCCACATAAGCAGTGTAGTCGAAAACTTTTAAAGGCAGCTCTTAATTGATACATGGCTTGGGAAAAAAAAATTGCAGACAATTTAAAGGAATGGTGTATTGCAATACCTTACAAGGCATTTTATTTATTATATATGTCGCTATTAAGATAACATCTCCCCAAAATTTTTTTGGCACATTCATATGAGCAGTATAAGCTCGACGACATCAAGGTGTTTATTTTTTCACTCAGAAATTGCATTCTGATCAGGAGTATTCGTACAAGTGGATATATGTAAAATCCTTTTTTTTTTCTTGTAAAAAAATTCAAGAATAGTGTTAAAGTATTATGTACCATTGACTGACCTTAAGATACTCATTTTTGTTTGAAATTGATTTTCTATCATATGATAATTTTTTTTAAAAAATCCTTCAACTTCAAATTTTTTATTTAAAATATATATCCAAAAAAATTGAGAATGATCATCGATAAACTCAAAAACCATTTTTTCCTTGAAATAGTGCTTCCCTTTGAAGGTCCCCAAACATCACTATGGAAAAATTAAAATGGTTTATAGAATGTACAATCTAGGAACATAACACTGTCATTGATTTTTAGCAAGTAAGCAACTTTCACATTTAAATTTCAAAGAGTATTTATTCTTAAACAATTCTAGAAACAAATGTTTCAGATAAATAAAACTAGGATGACACAATCTATAATGCTAAACTATTATTTGTTCATCAACAGACATATAACACATACTATGGAATTCTTGAGCAATTTAACCACTAGGAAGATTTTCCTCAAAATAATAAAGACCATTGATCATCCTAGCATTGTCAATCGTCATCCCTGAGTTCTTGTTCAAAAACACAATGAGAATAATAGAAAATAAAATAGTAGTTAGATTATTTTGAAAGTTTTCTGACATATAAGAGACTATAGGCCAATTTAGGAACATGAATGACTGAATTTAGACATATTTTCTAATAATTTTGTATCTAACCTTTCCCTGCAATGGCAAAGAAGCTAGCATCTAGAACCTTAATCTTTTTTTTTATCAAGACATGGTTCATAGGATTGGAAAATTTTGACGTCTGATGCTCCCAAATATATGATCTAGGGAGTAGAATAACTTATGTTGTAGGAAAAAGTCATTTTTTCATTACATGTATGAGCCATAGGAACCTTAGGAGAATCTCTAGATGGGCTAGAATCAGATTTCAACAACATAAGAAGATGCTCCAATTGCTCCTTGGTAAAAGGACCGGTGTTACCTTCATTAGCAATAGGAATGCCTCTGTGAGAATTTCTCTCATTTACTTGTATTAGATTTACCAAGTTTCTAAAAGCAACATCCAACACGTTTCTCGAATGTGGGGAGGTTTATCATAGTAGTCACACCAAACTCGTGGCCTTTCATGGGATTTCTCACTAGATCTGCATTGGTATGTCTAGGCTTTAGAGGAAGAGCATACGACTAAAGTTGAGCCTTGACACCGGCGAGTGCATGAAGTGGCTAACAACACTTCTGAAGAAAATATCCGATAAGAGTATGTGCCTAGTAGATAGAAACACCTTAACCTACAGGATTGTCCTCTATCTTTCACTTTCTCAACACTAACTAGTTGAAGCTTAACATTGAGTTCCATGGGTGTTTATGCTAGTTTACACCCCCAATATGCCAGTTTCCTTAAGAAGATCAAACACATAGTTTCTCTAGTTCACAACAATTCCCTCTTTGGATTTTGCAAACTCCATGCCAATAGAATATTTTAAGTTTCCTATATCTTAAATCTCAAACTCTTTGGTGAGACCGTCCTATAATTTCACTATTCCTTCACTATCATCACCTGTTAAGATAATGTCATTGACATACAGGATCAAAACAATTATTTCCCCTTTCCTTGAATCTTATAGTACATTGTATGGTAATGCTTGACTTTGTACAAATCCACATCTTCTAACAACTTAGCCAAGCGTTCAAACCATGCTGTTGATTGTTTAAGACCAAAGAGGAATTTTTTCAAATTGTAGGCCTTTCCAACACCAAATTTCTCTTTAAATCCCGATTAGAGTCTCATGAACACTTTCTTTTCCAAATCTCCATCAAGAAGGACATTCTTACGTTGGGTTGAAATAAATGCAAATTGGCATGGCAGTGAGATAAAAAGAACTTGAATAGGATTTGTTGTCTTTATATAGTGTTTTTAAATAATCTATTCCACGAGTTTTTATAAAATCATTAGCTACTACTTTGACTTTGTACCTTTTTATAGAGCCATCTGCCTTGCATTTGACTATGAGCACCCTTTTGTACCCCACAATCTTCTTATCTTTAGGCAAGTTCATCACATCCCAAGTATTATTTTTCTACAAAGCCTCAATTTCTTCATTTACTGCATATTTCCAATTCTGATCACCTAGAGCCTCCTTGATGTTTCTAGGAACTACAAAGTTTGAAATTTTTATAGTAAAGGCTCTATAGGTTGTAGGTAGGTGATCATAAGAAAAATACTTAGAGATAGAATGTCTAGTGCAAGTTCAGGTACCTTTTCTAATAACAATGGGAAAATCAAGATCAGATTCAATGGTAGGTAAAACAAAACTTAGGGCTAAACTATATTAAGGAACTACTATGTGATTTAGGTTTTGAACCAACAATAAATGAGATGAAGAATTACCTAGTGTATCAGGATATACTTTACTCAAGTGCTCCTCATGACAATGTGTTGGATGAATCATTGGTTCATCACCTTTCTTAGATAATTGTTCCTGGTAAAACCATAGGCTCAAGATTTAACATATTTTTTTCTTGTCATAGTATTTCCATGGCTGGTAAACTAATATCAGTTTCAATTTTTTTAGATTGAATCATCCTAGTTTCCTTATCCATTTCAATCACTATGGTTGGTAAAATCTTTATTTCCCAAAAAATTGACTCACCACTATAAATCTCCCCTTGAATTAAATTTTTGGTAAAAATATGAATATTTTCCAAAAAAAGTTGCATTCATAGTGACATAAAATTTCTTAGTAAGAGGAATTAAGAACTTGTACCTCTTTTTATTTGGAGCATATCCAACAAAAACACATTTTTCTACTCTAGGGTCCATTTAGATCTTGATTTCTTTGGAATGTCCACATAAGCAATGCAAGCGAAGACATTTAAAGGCATGTCTGAATTGATACGTGACTCGAAAAAATTATTTATTTTTTAGACACTTTAAAGGAGTGGTGTATAGCAATACCTTAGAAGGCATTCTATTTATTAGATAGGACGCTATTAAGACAACATCTCCCCACAAATATTTTGGCACATTGATATGAAACATCATGGCTCAAGCGACTTCCAAAAGGTGTGGTGCGAACCCACAAGGAACTAAATCCCGTGAACCCACAATCAAAGGTACAACACCTCGGGAAAGTTAAAATTAGATTAGTTGATCCACTAGAACCGTTGAATACAAAGAATGTGTTAAGAATGCCACAACGTTAATCAATCCTTGATAAGTTTAGAAAAGTTCAATGAAGAACCAAAGAGAAGAACTCCTCTCAATTCTGAAAATTCAGAATATCAACATATCAATTCATTGACCAGCACCTTTCAGAAAATTCTCAATTAACACTTAGTGTTTTCGCATTTGTACAACTTCCCCCATCTATAATCATATTGCACACCTTGTTGTTTATGAGGCAGCAAGTATGAAAGATGTTCTCCCTTTGCTGCTCCATATCATCTTTCTTAACTTGAGAATTCAAAGCACGCCTAGTCATAAGTGATTCTCCCTCCTCTTTTGGTTTAGCAGAGACTTCATCCTTCTTTGGAATCGACTTTTCTTCCTCTCTCCAGTTCAGTCTCGCGAAGGAACTAGAGTCCGACATGTACTTTGTTGCACCCCTAAGCTTTATTTGTCGTTCCACCTTAATTGACATGTGCACCATGTCTTCTAGCTCCACATAATGAAGCAACTCCACAACATTTGCTACATCTCTATTTAACCCATTAAAGAACCTAGCCATTGTGGCTTCCCTATCTTCCTCTACATTAGCCCTTATCATAGCTATTTCAATTTCTTTGTGATAGTCCTCCACACTCTTTGAACCTTGAGTAAGACTTTGAAGTTTTTGATATAGTTCCCTATAGTATTGACTATGTATAAACCTTTTCCTCATGAGAGCCTTCATTTCCCCCCAAGTTTTTATATAAGTCACTCACCATTTCTCCTTCTCCTTGAAGTTAACTGATCCCACCAAATGATTGCATAATCTATAAACTCAATTACCACCAATTTCACCTTCTTTTCTTCAAAGTAATTATGGTAATCAAAGAGTAACCTACATTTTTTTCCCATTCCAAATATGCTTTAGGATCATTCCTACTAGAAAAGAAGGTATTTTCATTTTGATGTTTCCAAGATTTCTATCTATCTTTTTTTCCTACCTAGAAAGGATCATTCCTACCTTTTTTTCCTCTACAGGCAATCCTATAGCCTCTTCATACCTAACTCCTTTGGGCCTATTTACGCAATTTAGGTTTCATACTCGTATCCCCCTCCCACTCCCATTCCTTCTTCATTTCCATATCCAAACAAATCCTCGTACTTACGATCATACTTCATGGTCTTCTAAGATGAGGATTTCCATTAGCTGTCCTCTATGAAAATTTGCAATTAGCGTGTCTTGCCTATCCATCTTGTCCCTCAAACATCCAAAAACCAAATTAACACGATCAAATTGTTGTTGCATAGTTTTTAGAACAAATTCCATGTTCTTTAGATCTCCATTTGAGGCTTTCTCCTCATTAGACATTTTGAAAGCTACAAAAGAAAATGTTAGAGAACAAAAAAAATCCTCACACACTCCCTCACGTGTTTGCCCTCAAAAGATGTCACTCTACCCTCGTGTTTCACTCTTATAGGCTTTTCTTAATGCTAAGCTCACACACTCTTGCTTTTTCCCACTTGGATAGTCTTCCCTTTTTTGGCTCTTTAGATAACTAGCCAAACTCAATCAAGCATTATCTCAATTCTCGTAGAGTTCAAATTAACACTTGAAGCATATATTTAGAAGGAAATCTTGATCTTGTGAATAAATAACCAGGAAACTAACAACAAAAGTTTAAAGATGAGATACACTTACTTATGATTAGACAACCTTTTTTTTTATTTCTTTTTCTTCAGCTCTATTTTTTTCCCTTTTTTTTTTTTTTTTTGCAGAATTCTTTTCTCTTCTTTTCTTTCTTTTCCTTTTTCTTTTTTTTTTTATTTCTTTTTCTTTGAATCAAATGAAAAGATTTCTAATTCAAGAAAACTAAATATGGTGGTTAGAAAGATGAAGAGATGGAAGAAAACAAACAAAAATCTTGAGAAGGGAAGAAAGCAAATAGACTTTGGATTTGATGACAAGGACGAGAGATGGGAAGTAAGCAAACCAAGGAAAGGAAGTAGAAACACAAAGTGATAAAAGATAAAAACCTGATTTTAGAATTGAAGCTCTAATACCAAGATGGTGCGAACCCACGAGGAATTAAATCCCGCGAACCCACAATCAAAGGTATAAACAACCTCGAAAAGCTAAAAATTAGATTTGGGTGATTCACTAGAACCCTTGAATACAAAGAAACAAGAACCCTAAGTTTTAAGAATGCCACATGGGTGATCAATCCATGATAAGTTGACAAAATTTCAATGAAGAGCCAAGGAGAATAACTCAACTCAATTATGAATATTCAGAAGATCAACATATCCATTGATTTGTTTAAAATTCTGGATACAAAGGTTAATATAGGTTAATTTAGCTAGCCTAGAGAAATGTAAAGACATACCTTGGAAAGACAACAAATTAAAGGCTTCTAAGGAAATGTAAAGACACGCCTTGGAAAGACAACAAATTAAAGGCTTCTAGGGAAATATAAAGACACAATTTGGAAAGACAACCAATTAATAGCTTCTATGGAAATGAAAAGGCACAACTTGGAAAGACAACAAGCCAAATCCCTTCAGCCAACTTGATGGCTTTTAAAACAACATTTATGATAGGAAAAACTGTGATGTGGGACTTGTATAAACTGGGTAAAGCGCCTATATGCGCAAGTGCACTCGTCGTATCAAGTAATATAATGTACCTAAGTACGGATATCGATCCACAGGGAGAAGTGCGTTGACTACTGGAATTGGCCCTTAGATATTATCTGGATTTAAACTCTTAATGAATTTCTAATTAATGTATAGAATTGAAAGTAAATCTAAATAACTTGTGAAATTATTTTTTGTAAAAAACTAGGGTTTTGCCTCCCCCTGCCACATTTGATGGATTATTACCTAGAAGAATTCTTATATAATCTATTAATGAATTCTTGTTGATGGGGTGATCTTGCCTATGAGATATCCTGTCTCGAGGTATATCCGCCTATTTCGCCAGTAGGGTTGGGCGCATCTTTGCCCCAACCCTGGACTCCAAAATGCTTAAATGCTCAAACCCTAATCGCCACACTCGGAACCCGTATATCTCTATTCGCCGATTGACCAAGTGTCGCTCTACACAAATCCCTGGAAGTCCTTATCTCTCGATCTCGAATACCCAACAAGATCATGTCAATGTTGGCCAGACATTACCATGATAATAAACCATAGATGTAAAGCAATTCGATATAACTCATGAATAAAATGAACAAAATAGAATTAATCTCTAATCCATACGACCATAGCAGGGTTCGACAAAACCCAAGAAATAAATCTAGGCATCATGAAAATCATTACAAGCATAGCTCTATAAATCATTGATAGTTTTGAGAAGAGAGAAATACAAAGACACGAGTTTTGATCTCGGTCGTTCTGCTGAATGTTCCTCTCCTGCGTCCGTCACGTCACTGCGATACCTCAAAATTCGGTCACGTGCTTTTTTATAGTATGATGAAGGAATCGAAGCGTTGCGATATGCCAATCGTGACGTTAAGATGTGACCTTAACTTTTGTGCCTAGCGTCACGGCGTTGGAGCGTCCTGACATTGGAATGTCGTGATAATACTTCAGCTTCTTCTTATTAGCATTTCCAAAAGCTTAAGAAAACCATATTCACTGCAATGCACAAAGACCAATCGGATATCGGGCAATAGTGCACTTATTAATATATAAAATATAACTAAAAGCGTAGTAAAGGCGTGGAGTATGACAGCAAGTCTTTTGGGCGCTTATCACCCCCAGACTTAGCTTCTTGTCCCAAGCGAAACATCTCCAAATCGAGACACCTGAAAATAACATACTAAAACTCAACGACACGAGTGTGATGCACATGTTGCCAAAAGGAAGGATCACAATGAACCGACTCACAAATCTTGCCCTTTGTTTCAAATTTCAGAGGATCCTTAAGGTTGTTTGATTTTCGAAAGAATTCAGCTAAACACGGTTCGGTTGACAAGTGACTCAACCTCCTAGGTTTTCAACGGCCTTTCCCAAGAAGTCTATGCACATTTGATACATGATCTCTCACATATAACTTCGGTTCAGTACCCCCCAGAGCTTTGAATTCAACTTGTATTTGGGAGAGTCTAACTCGGAAGGATAAGAACGCACCACATTGACTAACTGCCGACTCATGAAAGAAATACTAGTGCCAGTAGTTTATGTTGAGTGTTCTATGCTTGAGATTTGTTGGTGACTCCACCCGATTAGTTAAGGGCACAGGCATTGATTACCCTCAAACTTCACCGAACACTCAACCAAACCTAAGCCCTAAGTATAGGAAACTTCCATCCTGCATCCCATGCAGAGACGTGAGTCAATGGTTCCTAGCCAGTTGGCTAAGGGCATTAAGCTTTGAAAAGCCCCTCGGACTGTGCTCGGGATTCCAACTAGAAGATTCCACTTATTCTATCATACTTTCTTTTTTATCATGCTCTTTTCTTCTCTTTTATTTTTGTTTATTTTTGTTTTTGTTTTTTTTGTTTTTTTAACTGGGTCTCGATGGAAATCCTCTTTTTCTAAGGTGTCCCATCACTTAGGTGTTTAGAAACCCCCAAGGTTCGTTGAAAATTTGTAAGCCGGGTTTGGAGCCTAAGCATACCCTGGAGATCACATGTGTGTAGGTGTGGTAGACTAATCGAGAATTGGTTTCTTGAACACCCAGGAGGTGACTCACTATGTCCCCCGTACCTATCCAACATGTATTTCAGGCATCCTAACAACCCATGGATCCTTTCTTGATTTGTACTGTGTTTTTCCGAAAAGATTTGAAGAATTGAGGGATCCTTGATTAAAAATCATGGCATCACTCACATACTACCTAACATAACCTAAAACCAGAATAGAGCTAAAGCAGGGAACCCCGATAAATGAAAACACATAAATAAACACAAAACCCAGTTGTGAGAAGACAGACATAAACACCAAAGAAACCCTAAGCGAGAACACATAAATATAAACACATAAGCAGAGGACACACTAAAAACCAAAACACCAGGAAATAAACACAAAAGCAGCTTAGATCCACCCCGTCCCACAAATGATAAGCGCGGTGTCCTCAATTTCTATAGAATAGCAAGAGAGGGTGGAGTGAACTCCCCTGGTGATCGCCTGGATCACTACGGTGGTTGTGGAGGTGGCATGTGAAAAGCGGTGGAGTATTTGCTCTTGGATGGAGAATTTCTTTGGTTCGCGGAGGATGGTGGCAGTTTGTGTATTTGTGCGCATGTCGGCTGAGTGCATCCATATCTGGTGATGAGGACACAGGCTCCTAGGTCTCATCGGTAGGCATCAAATCAAGCGGTGGTCTTGCACTTTTGCTTCTCCGGGGTCGTGGAGGGATGTCGGATCTCTCGGAGATGGGCGTGGTGGTGGGGGTTGGGTGAAGGTTGCCGGCTTCTCACTTTGGGTGCCTCTTTGCGATCCTAAGCCTGGGGCGTGCGCTCTAGCTCATCTTCATCAAAGGGCTCATTTCCCGATTCGTACACCTCCACTAGCCTTGGTACACCCGGTTTGTCTTTCTTAACCATGATCGCCTTGATCGGGTGTATCCAAGCCTCATTATCCTCTAAGGGAACCTTGGCTTACCTGCATAGGCCGTAAATAGGGAAAGGGTGCCCAAGATTAATCTTTGCATCCTTGTTACAGAGGATTGCATCCTCTATAACCTGACTAACATCAAATGGAATGTCTTGGATAATGGCATAGTTGAGTAGGGTCCTCTTAGCCGTCACTTAACACACAATAATCATCGGAATGAGACATGATGTGATGAAGTAATGCCATACCTTAGGAATGTAGGCCAAATTTTTAGCCTTGAAGTGCACAGCTTGCCCTTCACTGTTAAGTTTCCACTCATGTCGTGCTTGGATTGGTCAACATCCTAGGTTACTCCCCAGAGTACTTGGGATGCTCATGGGTATCATAGACCTCGAGTTCAAGCTGGTTTCTAGGTTATATGCCCAGGTTGATAGACTTTGGACTTGAAGTCTACCAACACCCCGTGCACCCGAACCCTTTTCTGTACATGGGAGGCGAGATTGGCGTAAAACTCTCGTACCACAGTTGTGGAAACTAGGCTCGGAGGTTGGCATAGTGCCCTCCATCCTTTGTTCGCAATTGTCTTACGAAAGAAGTCGTCGGGGTGGTGAAATCCCTTCTCCTTGATGATTTATCTATTCTTTGAGATGAGGCCTGATGAGCTTAAAGTCATCTATTTTTAGTCCATTTTTCTGCTTGATTTTAATCTAAAAAAGAATGATTAATATGCAGAAATATGAAGAGAAACTCATAATTTTTATTCATTGAGGAATTTATAAGAAAGGAGATTATTGCGGTAGAGATGCGAGAAAGTGGCGGAAATTTGAAATGAGAATGGCGGATTTGAATAAAAATGGAAGAAGTTGGAGCTCGCACGGGAAGATGTCGGCGTAAAGGAAATCAAAGGCAAATTGAAGCGAGGTCGTAGCGAAATTCCGAGTCGAGCCCGGTTAAAATATGATGAAAGCGGGGCATGATGTCGCGACAACATCACGAGTCGCGGCAAAGTTAAACTAGCGATGGACGCGATGTTGTGACGGAAAATCCGCGACATAGGATTGGGAAGAAGGCGCACAGCGATGTCGCGACGTTCGAGAAGAGGTCGCGACGTGCCCGGTGAGCGAGTGGTTCCTAGGTTGATATCGAGGAAATTGCATGAAACACTCAGTGCGGCGACATTGTTTATAGGTACATGACAAGGCGTGCGCTTTCCTGTGAAGAATGAAGGCTAGTGAGAAAAAGATGATGTTGCGACGAATAGACAACACCGGGCATAAGCGATGTCGGCGACAAGCGGATTAATGTCGCGACCTGAGCGCGCGCGAAGCTAAGACAGGTTGCGACAAGATGAAGGGTGGTGTAGCGAATGATGAAACTATTGATGTCATGACAAAGATTTGAAGTCAGCGACATCGAAAAGATTCATGATAGGATTTTTGTCGCGTATGAGGACCATTAATGTCGACAAAGTTGATCTGGCGACAAAGAAGAGCTGAGTAACAACATTTAAAGACAAGTCAAGGATCTTTTGCAACATAGTTTGCTACATGATGTCGCGTGAAAAGATTGATGTCGCGACCGCGAGGTAACGCCCTTGAAGGTGAAGGACAGATCTAACTTTCTTCAGAGCAAATCTTTGAGACCATTGATGTCGCGACATGAGAACAATTCGATCGAGACCAAGTTAAAATTTCTTGAAACTAATATTGGGCTAGTTGATGTGTGACAAAGCATTGAGAATTGATATAAGAAAAGTCATATGGAGCCGCAAGAGGATGTAAGCGACCAGTGAGGCTTCTTTGCAATATTCTTGGAACAAGCGTGTCGCGATAAGAATTTGAGGTCGCGACATGAAGCGATAAAATGGAGCGATTCGATTTGCAATCCACCAAAGTGCATCGAAATTAGGGCCCAACTGAAACCATAAATACTCGAGAACAACGCGAGGAAGCGACCTTGGCGACCTGAAACGAAAGATATATGGAGTAACTAGGCTCATTTGTTATTTTTCTTCTTTTCTTATTTTTTTAGTTTTGTTTCATTTTGTCGTTGGGCATTGAGTAGATTTTTATTTTTATTTACGGATGCGAACTGATTGGCTTGTTAAGCGGAAGGCTGAATCTGATTCATTTCATTTCAAATTACTATATGGTTGTTTGAGAAGTTGAGGACAGTGGAATTCGGACCTCCAGTTTCATTATTACAGTGGATATTTTTGATCAGATAACCACTGCAGTGTGTGATTCAGTAATTTAGAAACCCAGCTTCCATTGAGCAAACTCTGTTGTTAGAATTTATCTTTCCTATAGAATAAATTCAAGTGCTATTGAACTTTTAGCTTGAAAATACCTTTACGGCTATGAGTTTTAAGCCAATTGATTCCAATATCGGTGTCTTATACGGTACAGTAGCATTGTTTCATACTCTAATTTCCGGAGGCCCTACGGGTGACACAGAGAGAGCAATCACGAAAGTATTGGTGTTCTCAAGGGTATATTAACCCTAATTGGAATCTAATGAAACTTTGTGAGTTTATTTCGATAAATCCTCGTCTCACTTGAAATCAGAATGAGTTGAATGAATTATCGAGAGATTAAACAAGCAGAGATTTCACCTCCCGGTCGAGCAGTGATTCTAATCCGTGTTATTGAGATCCTAATCCAGGAAAGGATGAACTATTCTAATTTAGAGGAGGAGAAACCGGTAAAAGTAAGAAGCCATGCTATACCCATGTCTTGGGAGCTATGGTTTATAGTCCACGTTACGGGTATTAAGTATTGAAAAGAAAATATCCGAGAACAAGGAAACACGGATTAAAGTAGTTATCCCTAATTCTGTCTTGAAAAGAATCGGGAAAATTAGATGATGAGCCAGTGGAGTTTGGAGAGATCATTTGCTACTATTCACTGGTGATTTAAAATATGTGGTTCATGAAGCAAAGTTATAAAATTACTCTGCGAAATTGATTTTCTAATAGTAGTGTATTCAATGTCGCTAAAAGATAATGGATCGGTCAGGTTATTTTCATTACTATTCTTTATTCTTTATTCTTTTAAATTTAGTTTATTTGTTATTCATTCACATATCTTAGACTTGTATATTTTAAGGCTTCCTAGCTGATTTCAATTTCCGTTTTTAAAGTCGAATAGTGTGAAGAGATTGATTAGTCAAGGTAGTTGATTGATAATTCTTGAGATCTACGTGGGATCGATATCGGACTTAAATCATTTATTACTTGTTCAACTGTGCACTTGCGAGGATCTTGGATCAAAATCGAGAGAAAGAAATTTATCTAATCATGAAACCGATTTTAATGGTAATTTCAAGAAATATAACAAGCAAGTTTCATGGCATTATTGCGGGGATTAGGCTTGATAGTCGTTTGGTAATGGTGTCATAAATTTGTATATATCTTTGGTCACTAACAAGTTTTATGGTCTTGTTCTTAGGATCGAAAATTTAGATCAATATTCGAGACTAAAGAAAGGAAATGTACTAATTTGGACATTTAAATGAAAAGAACAAAAATAGTTTTCAATGAGTGGTTATTTTAGCCACTAATCTTTAACAAGCCATATTAGAAAATATTTGTTGGCTTGACTAGTAATGTGAAGTATGTTTTGATTTCGGGAAAAACTTTGTGCATAGAAGCGAGCAACGATACGATTCCGGCGAATCTTGAATTAGAACCTTTCAGAGGAAGCTTGAGAAAAGCGAAGGTAGCTGGTATGAGAGAGAGAGCGAGAGAGAGAGCTAGACGGAGGGGAGGAGGAGGAGGAGGAGGGAGGAGGAGGAGGAGGAGGAGGAGGAGGAGGAGGAGGGAGGAGGGAGGGAAGTGAAAAATCGGCAGACGAGACAAGCTTGCCGGCCTCAGGCCTCCAATCAAATACAATGGAGGACTTTTTTGGGACCTATTCAGGATGAATACTTTCGCAATCGAGGGCGGCCCTACGGTTGATCTGAGTAACTGAGCTGAAGCGGCTGCTTGATTCTGATGGTTAGCTTGACAACAGTTTCTTGGTCATCCCTGAAGACCCAAATGAGCACTTGGTAGGTTTCGGGATGGCGAACAGTGAAGTTGAATGGGGTGAGACCGGAGGTCATAAAATTGCATTTATTCAATTTTCTCTTGAGATCTGGCTGACCACATGGTATGAATCTCTACCGTATAGTTCTGTTGATACTTGGGAGGAGCTTGTAGAGCCTACTTGGGTGAGATTCTTCCCCATCACTCACCTCGGAGAGAAGGAGGGAGATAATTGTGTTCAGTAGGGGAAGATGAGAGCCTTTATGCTTAGCATGGGAGAGATTCAAAAGATTCTTTGAAAAGATGCCGTGCATGGAATAGACTTGAAGACCGGATGGACATAGTGTATCATGCCTTGAATGATACATCTAAAGGGCATTATTGATGCTTCATCTTTATGGAGCATTCAAACGAAAGAGTCTTTGAAGAGGCAAGAGATCGATTGAGGACTGGCCAATCTGATATGAAAGCTCCATGTCGAGTTTTCAAAGTAATTAGCGAGAGGAAGAAGAGTCATGGGTGAGACGAGATGATAGCCATGGAGGCAAAGTTAGATGCCATCATGCATAGAATGGACAAGCAAGAGAGGAAAGTCTTTGCTTTGCTCATGAAATAGGAGGCGGTCGAGAGGAACTAATGAGAGGAGATCTTGTGCCTTGCTGAAGGCTGTTTATGATCACTAGGAGGTTAAGTACTTGGGGGCCAAAGTTTATCATAAAACCCAAATCTAACACCTTGGCACACTATCATCCGGCACTAAGGAGCAGTGAGAAATTTTTCATATGGTGGAGGAGCCTCACCAGGAAAGCTGAGGCATGGGCGGGAAATCTCGGGGATATCGGCTGACCACGAGGTTCCTGCTTGGCTGAGGAGGTGAAAATAGAAAGCAGTGCGAGGAGTCGGAGGGCTCAACCATTTGAAGAATCAAATCTTTTGCAGAGATTCTGGGGGGCAAACAAGAAATTTGTAAACCTCTATAGACAAAAGTTTGCTTGAGTGGAAGCCTGAATACAATTCTCAAATTTTGAGAAGACCCCGGCTAATACCTCCTCAAAGAACACCGGAGACACAAATAGAACCTGTGGCCTGGCTTGCAAAACCGGATGCTGAAAGATGCCTTTCCCGGTGACACGAAGAAGAATCGAAGGCGCATGGGCGTGCGGCTCGAGAGAAGTGAGAAAAGACTTGGAGGAAAGGCAGGAAAAAGAGAAGAAAGCGACAAAGGGAGAGAGGAAGGCCAGGACAATGCTGAAACACTAGAGAAGGAAAGAAAAGATAGAACAAGCGTCGAGGAGAAGAAGGAAGCAGAAGAAAACCAGTCAATGCTGCGAGTCCCATTTCCACCCAGAGGCTACTTGAGAAATCAAAGATAGAGAAACAGGTTTGCAGGTTTTTGAAAACCTTTCGAAGTGGAGATCGGTATGCCTTTCACGAAGTGGTGACAGATGCCACTTTATGCAAAGGAAGTTTGAAAGACATCTGACGAAGAAAGATGTGCTTGAAGAAATTGTGAACTTATTTTGTAACTTGCGGTGCTGTGATCAAGAGGAGCTTACGAGAAAGATGAAGGATCCGAGGAGCCGCCATTCCTGCACCATTGGAGAGTTTGAGTTTCAGAAAGCTCTTTGTAACTCAGGTGCCAGTATCAATTTAATGCCCTATTTTGTTGCCAAGTTAAGTTTGGTGAGCTTACTCCCACTCTTTGTTACCCTCAAATGGCAGATAGAACCTTTGGCAAAACACAGAGGAATCATAGAAGATGTCTTTAGTAAAGGTGGGAAAATTTATTTTTCTGTGACTCATCCTCTTTTGGATGGAGGAAGATTCACAAGTCTCTCTCTTCTTTGGGAAGGCCATTCCACCAGCTGGGCTCTAATCGATATGCAGAAGGGAATTCTCACTCTCAGAGTTGGAGAAGAGACGGTGACTTCAATTTGATAGAAGTTTGAGGAATTTAGACATAGAAAGGGAAGATATCAAGTCAATAATGTATATGTCAACTCTGATTTTTACTATGATTGTAATGCCCAGCTTTCAATCAATGAAAAGAGATGAATTTCAGTATCAGAAGGTTTTGATTGATTTTACGCACATGTCGAGTTTACATTCTCTTGAAAAAGTGATGAGTCTTGAGCAAAGAAATGGGATGAAAAAAAGGAGACAAAATGAAGAAAGGAATTTCTGTCAAAGAAACGAAACTAGTGAAGGGCTAGTTTAAAGGAGTTGCCAAGTCATTTAAAGTTTGCTTACCTAGAGTGCCAAAGTAAACTAGTAATAATTTACGCTAATTTCAGTGATCTTTGAGGAACGAGAGTTCACAAATTTTAAGGGAATCTGAAGTCATAGCCCAGGTATATAAGAGTTAAGGTATCGATCCATCAGTACCATGCACAAAATGCATTGGAAGAAAATGCCAAAGCCAAGCTGTTGAACATCAGAGAAATGAATCCAGTAATGAAGAAGTAGTGGGAAGGAGGTGCTTTCGAATGGTTAAATCTTTGGTTTTATCTATTTAATTTGAGGACAGTCCTTGGAGTGCCAGTCCATGTAGTTCCAAAGATGGTGGATTTCTTGTGATCCGCAATGAAAGAAATGAATTAATTCAACAAAACGATGTGGATGAGTATGCATTGATTACGAGTTGAACACAACAACGGGAAAGATCGTACTTGCCCTTCATTGATCAGATGTTGGACAGATTAGCAGGACACCCTCATTTTTGTTTCTTGGATGGGTATTCAGGCTACAACCAGATTGCAATTGCACCTAAGGACCAAGAAAAGACCACATTCACATGCCCCTATGGTACCTTTGCCTTCAGAAGGATGCCATTTGGGGTACATGCAATACTCTGCTACTTTCGGCGATGTGATGTCAATGTTCACCAGTTTGATTGAAGTCATGGAAATTTTTATGGATGAGCTTCACGCAGTGTATGGAGTCGGTTCGAACAATGTCTGAACAGCACAGGCTTGTTACTTCAAAGATACAGAGACAAACGATAGCACTAAATTGGGAAAAATGTATTTCATGGTATGAAGGTATTGTTCTTAGTGTAAAATTTATGCTTCTGAAATTTAGAAGTGGACGATCAGGAATTTCCATTATCAAAACCCTTACCTCCACAACGGTAAAGGGGATAGGGTTTCTTGGGGCATGCTGGATTTTATGGGGAATTCATCAAAGACTTCTCAAAAATAGCAGGACCACTATCGCAGTTCTTTTGAAAGGACCGCAGTTTAATTTTGATGATTCTGAATTTGCCTTTGAAGAAAATGGTCAGTTAGTTTGAAGCACCTATCGTAGGCGCACGAATGGGATCAGGGATTCGAAATAATGTGTGATGCTAGTGATTTTGCAATGGGGGTGTATTGGGGCAAAGAAAGAGAAAAATATTCGAGCCATATACTATCTTGCGAGACCTTCAATAAAACCGCAGAAAACTATTCCATAGCTGAAAAGGAGATTCTAGCCATAGTGTTTGCTTGTGAAATTCGGGCCCGCCCATTTGGGATCTATTTATAGTTCACCACGGTTCATCACGGCCATCAAATGTCGATGTCAAAAAGGAAGCTAAACCAAGGCGATAAGGTGGGTCTTTGCCCTCTTGAAGTTTGATAAAATTAAAAGATAAAAAGGTGTGATAATGTGATAGGCGATCTTGTCAGGAGTAGAAAGAATGAAACGAGAAAGGAGGCATAATTAGCAGAGAACTTCGGATGAGACAGGCTGTTTTAAGGTGTCATTCCACTTCCATGTATCTTGATATTGTGAATTACCTAGCTTGTGGAGTAGTTCTCGGGAATTCAGCTACCATGAAAAAAAGCTAAGTAGTGAGTCACACATGCGGGATGTTACTTGCTATTTAAAGGAATCTTGACATGATTATGTCGGAAGATGTGCCCGGAGAGTAGACAATGTAAAATCTTGAATGAATGCCATGCATCCTGTATGGGGCATTTTACGGAGAAAGAATAAACTCACAGATACTAGTCTGGATTATTATTATATCTTGAAGTGTAATGTTACAGATAAGGTCAGTGTGTGATAGATGCCAAAAGATTGGAAACATCGTGTGATGAAATGCCCTAAAGGCATAATGGTGGTGCAAATTTTTTTATGTTTGGGGAATAGATTTATGGGACCATTCCACCATCATTTGGAAACACAGTATATCACTATTACGGCGGTGGATTATTTCGAATGGGTGGAAGCAGTTGTCGAGGAATGATGCTATCTGTTGAGTTTCTTACAAAAGAATATTTTGAAAGGATTTGGAACACCCGAACTATCATTAGTGATGGGGAAGCCATTTTGCAAACAAAATATTTACCAAAACTCATGAGCAGGTAGGATCAACCATATAGAGTCTAAGCTTGGCATCCACAGGACGATGGACGAGTGAGATTTCCAACGGGAGATTAAAAGAATCACGGAAAGGTGTGGATTCAGCGGGAAGGATTGGTCTTCCAAACTTGATGATCCACTTTGGAGAGCTGAATTTGCATTCAAAACTCCCATTGAATGTCCACATACGGAGTTGTCTTTGCGAGCCATGTCATCTCTTGGTGAATCTGGCTATGTGGGCCATGAAGTGAACTTTTGATTTTAAAGCGCAAAGGGAAGAGAAATTGCTCAATGAATGGCTGGAAGCGAAATGAAGTTTCACGACAATGCTAGAATATACAGAATGAAACAAAGAAATAGCATGATCAGAGGGATTCTGAAAAGATTTCAAAGCGGGGCTCAGGTTCTTCTTTTAACTCAGTTGAAGTTATTTCGGGTTAAAATCCAAATGGAGTAGACCATACACGGTAGTGTCAAGCGCATTTGGAACAATAACATTAAAGGCGTCTTTGGGAAGAATTTAAAGTCAATGGACAAGGCGAAACATTATCAAGCGGGGAGGAAAGAAAGGGAAGAGCTCAATTTGGTTCATTAAGAGAGAAAGAAATAAGCAGTGAGTCGACTAAGGACTCAAATGGCGGTGATGGGAGGCATCCATTAGAGATTTAGTTTACGATTTTAGACTTTGATTTTTATAAATTCACCTTGATTTTGTTTTCTTTAGTTCTTATAATGATTAGTTAGTACTTGAGAAGTTAATTTTTGTTTAATTAAATCCTTTCTGGAAATGTTGCAGAGTGCTTATGCATAAATGCAAGGGAATGAGAGAAAAGGACAACTCCAGGAAATCTCCAGCAACTTGCAAAAGAGAACGACATGAAAAAGGGGAGTACTTTTCTCCCTAAACAAATTCTGTGAAGGATGAATGAAAAGCTTATTGAATTGTTGCTTGGAAATGCTTGAATAGATGTTGAAAAAGGTTGCAAAATGAATAAAGAAGGAAAACTTTTCTGATCATTAAATTAAGAGCACAGGTTGCCACCAACAGGTTATGTCGCGATAACTAGTGATGTCGCGATAAAATATTGAGGTCGCGACAGAAAAAGAAAATGTGCCAGCAACTCACCTTTTTAATACCCTCAATGTGATGACAGTAAATAAAGGTGGGCTGAAATTTAAATCACGACATGAAATAAATGAAATAATAAACAACCCACAATCATCATTGAATTCTGGTGTTGAGGAAAATCCTTCCACTCATTCCATTCTCTAAAGCAACTACAACTCTTCATCTCTAGTTACTCATACGGTTTCTTTGATTTTGAAAACCACCAGACCAAAATCCCTTCACAAACCGCTACAACTAACAAATGTGACCATAACACCCTAAGTCCCAAACACGAGAGCAGGCATGGAAGAGTATATGCAACCAACAGAGGAAGTTCGTCAGGAACCTACCATGGAGAACATACCATCGGAAACACCTGAAGCATCAACAGTTTCCAGGCAACAAGCATACAAGGGGAAAGACAAAGTGGTAGAAGAAGAAGAAGATGCGTTTGTATCAGAGGAGGCTTGTTCCAACATGCAGAAGTATTATGCTGATAAGGGGTTTGTTGGAGAAAGAGGATTCAGCAACCCTATTTCCCCTTTCAAGGAAATGATAGAACAAAGAGGGTGGGGAAATTTCTGCAAGCACCAAAAGCCTGGATATGCAGCAGTGGTCCGAGAATTCTACTCCAACTTGGTAGGAAGAAAGGACAAATCTGTATATGTCGGAAGGAGTTCCAGGTGCCATATGGAGCAAATGCCGTGCTTGAGGTGTATAGAATGGCGAGCGGAGGCATGACTCGAATTTAAGAAGGCGTGCGAGCCAGACCGTGAGAAGATTGTGGGAGAGAGTGTGGGACGGTAAGTCTGATGGGATCCGAGGAAAGGGCACGAGCTGATCAACGGAGACACCGAGGAGGAGGCTAAGGTATGGTTTTATTTCACGGCCCCTCTTGTATGGTCCCAAACCCAAAACATGTATGCCTGATAAGGGAATAGGAAGCCATCATCAGCATGCCATACTAAAAGGTACAAGCTGTGCGGGAGGCGGTGATTGAAAATTCAATAATGAGATACCATGAGAAAGAAAAGAGGTTTGATCCACTCGCTGACAACCATCACTAGAGCTTTGTTTGAAGAATTTGGGTGAAGAACTGTGAAGAAGAAAGAAGTTCCAGGCTTCACCACTGCTGCTTGGCGAGGGGAGTGCGAGGGCGAATCAGAAGAAAAAGGGGGTAATAATAGAAACAGAAGCAAGAGGAGAGGCTGAGCCTGCAAGACAGAAAGATGACACTCTTCGGGTTGCGAGCAGAAGAAAGAAAACCCCGGAGGACCTCGGAAGATAATACTTTCATGTTTGCGGAGGACGGAGAGCAAGATGAGAGCCTCTAGACTTCTCATCCCCCTTTGCGTTTCTCCCTTTTGAAACGGAGAATTGAGAGGGCTGGTGAAAGCTCGAGGGCCCGAGAATAACTCCAATAATGGGATACTCCGGTTCCATACGGAGGGTATGGAAGAAGAGAGAATGGAACCTCAACAAAAATTCAGGGAGGCGTGTAAGGCGAAATGAGAAGAGATCAACATTGGGAAGATTAGTTGAGCAAAAGAGAAGAAATTTATGAAGCGGAACTAAGAAGAAGAGACCAGCAAATGGAGGAGGTAATGAGCAGAAGGGAGGAGCAGATGAAGGAAAATTTGAAGCTTCAAGAAGAGAAGTTCAAGAAAGAAATGGAGGACAGGGATCAAGATCACGAAAAAGCTAAAAGCTGAGCCATGAGTCATTTTACAACAACGGTATGATCATGATTCCCGACTCCTCACAATCATAAAAAGTTCGAGACCGGGAGGCTAAGGCGTAGACGGATTAAAGTTTCAAATTCCTATACAGAATCCTTGCTCAGAAGGACTTTGAGAAAATAGAAAAGAAGAGATAAAAAAGCTGGAGGAAAATGAAAAATACAGAGAGAAAATCTGGCTAGAAAATTTGGACTTGATTATGATAATCTCTCCGAATTTTTAAGTAATGTGAGATGGAGAAGACAATGAACACATTGGGGACAAGACAGATAAACTGAACAGAAAGTTGAACTCTGTGGGTTAGTCCTTGAAGATCGGATGGAGAGAAGAGTATCAAGAAGAAGGAGAATGGAAATGAGAATTCCTAATTCTCAAATTTAGCTGCTGGATCTGGACCCAAACATCTTTGATGCTCACGAAAAGAAAAAATAAACCTTACCATTGTTGATCTTTCTCTTACTCTCTCCCTTGATATTTGTTCTCAGCACTTGCAATTGGATCATAAATAAAATAAAATAAAAAAAATTTTAAAAATGAATTGTTTATTGCTAGTAATTATATTGTGTCATGATTTTGCTTGCATTATTGGGAAAATAATAGTAGGATCTAGTTCAAGAAGGAAAATTGTTGTGATATATCATAGTAGAACTAGTTGGAAGTAAATTAGATTAGAAGGAGGTGAAACACAAATAAAAAATGAGAATAAGGGCCCCGAATGACATGCAGACTAATTGAAGCATAAATTGCAAATTAGTTTCGAATTTGGGCGATGAGTCGGGATAAGGATGGTTATACAATTGAACAAAACATGTTTTGAGTTTGTGGTATGAACAGTGAGTCAAGGAACCTGTTGGATATAACATCATTTAAATCCTCATCAACTGATATGAGTCAAGAACATCCTCAGGGTTAGTCACGATTAATCAACCCAAATTCTAGAACTTGTTGGGTGTGCTGAGTCAAGCGAAATCTAGGTGATACAACTAACGAGAAATGATCATTATCCTTGGAAAGGTTTAATTTGATCTAGCCATCCTATTATTTATATGTAACAGCCATATACCTTAGTTCAGAATTCAGGCAAACAAGCCTTATTTTCAAAATAAGCGATGGAAACCTGACCTATCTAAGGATCAATCCTGGGTAAAAGAACCTGTGATTACCCAAAATTCAAGGAGAGAGGAAGGAAATAAAGTTTGGGGAGTATATATTTTTTGAGGAACTCAAGGAGAAAATATGAAAAGGAATGAAGAGAAAAGATCTACAATGGAAAATACAGAAAAGAAAGCTTAAGGGAATAGGTTTTGTCTTGTGGCGACTCTCTTGAACAGGGGAGGAATTAAGTTCTCTTAGGAGTGTTTCAACACCTAGTACCTAATGCCATCGAGTATGGGGGCTACTAACCCAAAGTTCGCTAAGAGTGGTAGAAAGCACAAAAGACAAAACATTGCACTAATACGAATGGTGAAAGAAGAAAATTCTCCCAGTTTGAATTACAAAAGAGAAATGGGAGCATACAGTTTTGAATAGAAGAAAATCAAGATGGTATCCCAAACATGAAGTTCGGGGGAGTTTATTAAAGAAATTGCAAGGAGAAAAAGGGCAATATGTGAGTAAGAAAGGAATTTTAGTATAGGTAATCTTAACCTAAAAATCCCATCCATCCTACCCATTACCCAAGCCTAACATTACAAGCCCAAAAGACCTGATTGATCTTGAAGGTTGGAATTACCTACATTAGTGGAGATCAATATGAACAACAAGCATATGGAATTTGGAAAATCGGAAAGGCAGCGTAGACATCCTCACAGGGTTAATTGACTCACCCCTATGAGAAAACCAACTTACATTTCAGCAGGATCAATTAACTATACTGTTTGTAAAACAATTTCAACAATTTGGTTTTGTATGCTAGATAGAGTAAAAACTAACCTTGATCTGGACTTGAAGCTGAATACACAGAAAATAATGCAATTTCTAGTTTTTCAATTAAATTGGCTACGACTGCAAAACAAAACAGAAAAATGTCCTTTTTGTTTGAGGACAAACAAAGCTTTTCTTTGCGAGATGACAAAACTTCAAGTTTGGGGGTATGATAGGCTTAAAAGTCATCTATTTTTAGTCCGTTTTACGCTTGGATTTTAATCCTAAAGAATGATTAATATCTGAGAAATAGGAAGAAACTCACCAATTGTTATTATTGAAATTTATAAGAAGGAGATTATTGCGAGTAGAGAGATGCGAGAAAGTAGCGGAAATTTGAAGAAATGAGAATGGTAGTTGAATAAAAATGGAAGAAATGTTGAAGTTTGGAGCTCATACGGGAAGATAGGATGCGCGACATAAGAAATCAAAAGCGAAATTAGGCGTAGTGCGTGGCGGCGGGGTGAAATTGATGGTTCAAAATATGATGAAAGCGGGGCATGATGTCGCGGCGACATCACGGGTCGCGACGAGTTAAAGCAGCGGTGGACATTGATGTTGTGAGGGAGAAGGAAGTCCGACCTTAGGATTAGGAAGAAGGCGCACAGCGATGTCGTGACATTCGGAAAGTCGCGACATTAACGACAGACGAGAATTGGTTCCTAAGGTTGATATCAAGCGCATGAAACACTCCAGGTCGCGACATTGTTTATGGGTCGCGCTGACGAGAGATGCACTTTCCACTGGGAAGAATGAAGGACTAGTGAAAGATGATGCCGACGGAATGGGCAACTTCCCCGGGCATAGCGATGTCGCGACAAACGGTTAATGTCGCGACACAAGGCGCCCTTGAAGCTAAGACGAGGTTGCGGCAAGAGATGAAGGGGTCTTGTGACGAATGATAGAGCTATTGATGTCGACAAGATTTGAAGTAGACATCGGAAAAGATTTCATGATAAGTTTTTGTGTTGTATGGGAGACCATTAATGTGACAAGAGTTGATGTCGCGACAAGAAGAACTTTGAGTAACAACAATTAAAAAGACAAGTCGAGATCTTGCAACATGAGCGCTACACATGATGTCGCGACAAAAAGATTGATGTCGACACAAGGCAACGCCCTTGGCGAGACAGATCTAACCTCTTAGCAATCTTGAGACCGTGATGTCGCGACATGAGAACAATTCGGTCGGAGACCAAGTTAAAAATTTAACTGAAACTAATATTGGGCTAGTTGATGTGCGAAAAGCATTGAGAGTCGCGACATAGAAAAGTCATATGGAGCACGAGGATGTCGACAGGGCTAAAGTTTCTTTGCAACAAACCTTTGGAACAGCGTGCTTCGTGATGGGAATTTGAGGTCGCGACATAGGCAATTAAAATAGGCCGGTCGGTTCGCAATCCACAGTGCATCGAAGTGGGCTGACTTCAAAAACCTATAAATGCTCGAGCTGCTTTGCAAGGAAGCGACGGGCGGCCTGGAAACGAAGATACACGGGTAGCCTAAGGCTCATTTGTTATTTTCTTGTTCTTATTTTTAGTTTGTTTCATTTTGTCGTTGGGCATTAGAGTAGATTTTATTTTTATTTAAGATCGAGCGATTGGCTTGTTAAAGCGAAATTTGAATGCGAGTTCATTTCATTTCAAATTACTATCTAGTTGTTTGAGATTCGAGACAGTGCAGGTCGGACCTCCGGTTTCATTATTACAGGTGGATATTTTTGATCGGATAACCAACTGCGATTATTGTGGTCGGTAATTTAGAAACCCAACTTCCATTGAGCAAACTACATTTATTTAAATTTATCTCCCTCAGAATAAATTCAAGTGCTATTGAACTTTTAGCTTGAAAATCGCTTTACAGTTATGACTTTTACGTAATTGATTCAAATATCGGTGTCTTATCACGAAATTTATAGCATTGTTTCATACTACGATTTCCGAGAGGCCCTACGGTGGCTCCTGAGAGAAGGCAAATCACGAGTGATGAACAATTTCTCAAGGGTATATTAACCTAACACATTGGAGATCTAATAGGCTTTGTGAGTTTATTTCGATAAATCCTCGTCTCACTTGAAATCAAGAATAGGTCGAATGGGTATCGATTAAACAAGCGAAATTTCACCTCAGTGGAGCAGTGATTTCAATCGTGTTGTTGAGATCTAATCGAAAGGATGACTATTCTAATTTAGAGGAGGAGAAACCGAGTAAAGTAAACCCATCTTATACCCATGTCTTGGGAGCTATGGTTTATAGTCACGTGCAGGTATTAAGCATTGAAAAGAAAATATCGAGGAACAAGGAAACCTGATTAAAGTAGTTATCCTAATTCCTGTCTTGAAAGAATCGGGAAAATTAGATGATGAGCAGTGGAGTTTGGAGAGATCTAATTTCACTTTTCTACATATTCCACTGAATTTGATTTAAATACGTGGTTCATGAAGCAAAGTTATAAAGTACTCACTTGAAATTGATTTTTTCACAATATTAGTGTATTCAATGTTTCCTTTAAAGATAATGGATCCAGTCCAGAGTTATTTTCATTACTATTCTTTATTCTTTATTCTTTTTAAATTTAGTTTATTTGTTATTCATTCCACATATCTTAGACTTGTATATTTTGAAACTACAAGCTTATTTCAATTACGTTTTAAAGTCGAATAGTGTGAAAGTTGATTAGTCGAGGGTAGTGGATTGATAATTCTTGAATCTCTGTGGGATCGATATCACGGATAATCCATTTATTACTTGTTCGACTGTGCACTTGCGAGGATATTGGATCAAAATCGGGAAAGAGATTTATCTAATCTTAAGGAAACCGATTTTAATGAGTATAATTTCAAAGAAATATAACAAACAAGTTTCATGGCATTATTGCTGGGGATTAGACAATAGTCATTTGGTAATGGTGTCATAAATTTGTATATATCTTTTGGTCCACTAACAAGTTTTATGGTGCCGTTGCCGGGGATCGAAAGAATTTAGATCAATATTCAGACTAAAGAAGGAAATACTAATTTGGACATTTAAAAGAAAAAGAACAAAAATAGTTTTTCAAGCAGTGGTTTATTTTAGCCACTAACCTTTAACAAGCCATATTGAAAATATTTGTTGGCTTGACTAATCCTATTAATGTGAGTATGTTTTGATTTCAGGAAAAACTTTAATGCATAGGAAACGAGAACAAGCGATCTGATTCGGTGAATCTTAATTAGAAGAACACTTTCGGAAAGCTTGAGAGAAAAGCGAAAGAGCGAAAACTTCGACTATGGCGAGATGAAAGAGCGGAGCAGTGAAGGACAAAGAACAAATGACCATAAGGCCTCCAATCACTATTGATACAATGGAGGTTTTGACCTATTATTCGGGGATGAATACTGCAATCGAGACGGCCTACGAGTTGATCCAAATAACTTTGAAGCGAAGCCGGCCACTTGATTACAATGGTTGTGACAACGAGTTTCTTTAGAGGTCATCCATGAAGACCCGAATAGGCTTTGGTAAGGTTTCTCGAGGATAGCGAACCACAGTGAAGTTGAATGGGAGGTGAGACCAGGAGTCATAAAATTGCATTTATTCCCATTTTCTCTTAGAATCACGTGACCCACATGGTATGAATCTCACCATATGGTTCCTGTTGATACTTGGGAGGAGCTTGTAGAAGCCTACTTGGGTAGATTCTTCCCCCGTCACTCGCCTCGGAGAGAGGAGGGAGATAATTGTGTTCAATGAGGGGAAGATAAGGCCTTTATGTAGCATGGAGATTCAAGATTCTTGAAAAGATGCCGATCACGAGGAATAGACTTGAAGACCGGATGGACATGGTGTATCATGCCTTGAATGATACATCGGGAGCATTATTGATGCTTCATCTTTGTGGAGCATTCAGCGAAGAAGAAGTCTTGAAGAGAGCGAGAGATGCGATTGAGGACTGGCGAAATCTGATATGAAACTCCATCGAGTTTTCAAAGTAATTAGTGAAGGAAGAGAGTCATGGAGTTGAAGCGAGATGTGGAGCGAAGTTAAGATGCCATCATCGTAGAATGAATGACAAGAGGAAGATCTGCTTGCTCATGAAATAGGAGCGTCGAGAGAACTATTGAGAGGAAGTGCGATGTACCCGAAGCGTTTATGATCTTGAGGAGGTTTGGTACTTGGGAGCGAAGTTATCACTTGAACCCAGTCTGGCACTGCCCGACTGCTTCATCATCGGCGCTAAGGGCGTGAAAGGAATTTTTCATATGGTGGAGGCCTGCAAGACCCCGAGCATGGACGGAGATCCTGACGGATGATGCGACCACGAGGTTCTGCGGCGGCGCGGAGGTGAAAATAGAAAGCGAGTACCGAGTCGGGCTCGACCGTTTGAAGATCGAATGCTGCTGATTCATGGGACAACCAAGAAAGGCTGTTAAACCTCACATGAACAAAGTTTGCAAGTGGAAGCCTCAAATACCAATTCTCAAATTTTCAGAAGACCACTAATACCTCCCTCAAGAACCTGGAGACACAAATAGGAGTGCGGCCCCACACAAGCACGCAAAACGGATGCCTTTCTAGTGACACGAAGAATCAGAAGAGCGACATGGGTACATGCTGACTCAGTGGGAAAGACTTGGAGGAAAGACGAAAAAGAAGAAAGCAACAAGGGAGAGGAAGGCCAGACAATCTTTGAAACCTTTGGAGAAGGAAAGAAAGAAGGAACAGCTGTCAGGAGAAAGAGGAAGCAAGAAGAAAACCCCGGAACAATGCACTGCCAGTCCCATTTCCACCAATTTGCGAGAAATCAAAGATAGAGAGCAGTTTAAGGTTTTTGAAAACCTTTTCGAAGTTGGAGATCATTATGCCTTTCACGAAGTGGCGACTTAGATGCCACTTTATGCAAGATACGAAAGACATCTTGGCGAGGAAAGATTCTTGAAGAAGGAATTGTAGACAGGCGTAACTGCAGTCTTGTGTCGAAGAGACTTACCAGAAAAGATGAAGGATCAGGAGCTTCACCATTCCTGCGCCATTGGAGAGTTTGAGTTTCGAAAGCTCATGACTCGGAGTGCCAGTGTCAGTTTAATGCTACTATTTTGTTGCCAAGAAGTTAAGTTTAGGTGAGCTTACTCCACGCTCTGTTACCCTCCAAATGGCGAGATAGAACCACACAGCAAAACACGGAAGGAATCATAGAAGATGTCTTGGTAAAGGTGGGAAAATTTATTTTTCCTCTTCGACTTCATCATCTTTGGATGGAGGAAGATTCACAAGTCTCTCTTTGCTGGGGAGAGGAAGGCCATTCCTTGCAAGCGGAGCAACTCATCGATATACGAGAAGAATTCTCACTCTAAGAAGTTGGAGAAGGCGGTGACCAATTTAATCAGAAGTTTGAGGAATTTAGACATAGAAGAGGAAGTATCAAGTCGATAGAAGATGTATATGTCAACAACTCTGATTTTACTATGATTGTAATGCTGACTTTCAATCGATGAGATGAATTTCCGGTATCTTGAGGTTTTGATTGATTTTACGCACATCGGTTACATTATCTTTGAAAGAGTGATGAGTCTTGAACAAAATGGGATGAAAAAGGAAGGCAAAATGAAGAAAAGGAATTTCATCAAGAAACTAGTGAAGAAGGGCTAGTTTAAAGGAGTTGCCAGAATCATTTAAAGTTTGCTTACCTGAAATTTGCGAAAAGGAGTAAACCAGTAATAATTTACGCTGGGCTTCGGTGATCTTGAGGAACAGAGGTTCCTGGAAATTTTAAGGAATCATAAGAAGTCTATAGCTTGGTCTATATAAGAGTTAAAAGGTATCAGTCCATCAATATGCATGCACAAAATACTGTTGGAAGAAAATGCAAAATATTTGTTGAACATCGAAAGTGAGATCGATAATGAAAGAAGTAGTCGGGAAGGAGGTGCTTTCCGAATGGTTAAATGCGGTTTTATCTATTTAATTTCAGACAGTCCTTGGGTTAGCCGATCCGTATGGATTCAAAAGAAAGATTAGATTCTTTGTGATGTAATGAAAGAAATGAATTAATTCCAACAGAACGGTGTGAGGATGGAGAGTATGCATTGATTACGGAGGCGAACAAGCAACCAGGAAGATCATTCGCCGCATGTTGATCAGATGTTGGGCCCAGTTAACTTGGGGCAGCCCTCGTTTTATTTCTTGGGTGAGATTCATTTACAACCAGATTGCAATTGCACCCTACCAGGGATGAAAGACCACGTTCATACCTGTGTTTTGCATGAAGGATGCCATTTGGGCATACAATCATCTGCTCTACTTTCAGTGATGTATGATGTCAATGTTCTCAATTTGATTTGGGAAGTCATGGAAATTTTTATGGATGACTTCACAGTGTATGGGTCCAGTTTCGAACAATGTGGGCAACACAGAAAGCGATGCTTTAAAGATGCAGGACAAAGCAATGACTAGCACTAAATTGGGAAAAATGCCATTTCATGGTAACAGAAGGTGTGATTCTTGAGTGCAGAATTTATCTTTCTGGTAGAAGTGAATGATAGAGATTTCCATTAATAAAAACCCTTGCACCTCCACAATTAAAGGGGATAAAGGGAGTTTCAACCTTGGGGCATGCTGCGGATTTTAAATTCATCAGACTTCTCAAAATAACCAAGACCACTATGCGATTCTTTGGAGAAGGACACAAGGTTTAATTTTGATGATTCTGTAAGAAATTTGCCTTTGGCAGAAATCAAGGGTCAGTTGGTTGAAGCACTATCATGGTACACAGAATGGGATCAGGGATTCGAAATAATGTGATGCTAGTGATTTTGCAATGGGGGCTGTATTAGGCAAGAAAATATTGAGCCATATACTATACAAGCTGGGAGCCTTCAATGAAGCACAGAAAACTATTCCACAGCTTAAAGGAGTTCCTAGCATGATGTTTGCTTGTGAGAAATTCGGGCCATTACCTTTGGGATCCTATATTTATAGTTCACCTGAGACCATCACTGACCATCAAATATCTGATGTCGAGGAAGCTAAGCGAGGCGATAACGTGGGTCTGCTCTTGCAAAGTTGTCGAAATTAAGGATAAAAGGGGTGTGATAATGCGATGCGTGATCCACTTGTCAGTAGAAAGAATGAAAGCAATGAGAAAGGAGGAGGCATAATTGCCAGACTTCCCAAGGATGAGCATTTGTTTAGGTGTCATTCAACTTCCATGGTATCTTGATGTTGTGATCCTAGCTTGTGAAGTGATTTCTGGGAATTCAATGTGAAAAAGCTTCGGGATGACGGCCCAGTACTCTGTCTGGGATGACCGAGCAACTGTTAAAAGAGGTCTTGACATGATTATGGAAGATGTGCGGAAGAGTGAACAATGTAAAATCTTGAATGAATGCCATGCATCACCATATAGGGGCATTTTCACGGAGAAAGAATAGCTCACGGTACTCGAATCTGGATTTTCTTGGCCCATTATCTTGAGGTGTGCGAATGGGTCAAATTATTGTGATATAGATGCAAAAAGATTGAAATATCAGTAGTGAAATGAAATGCCTAGTATAATGGTGGTGCAAATTTTTATGTTTGGGAATAAATTTTATGGGGACCATTCCCACCATCATTGGAAGCCTGTATATATGTGTGATGGATTATGTTCAAATGGGTGGGACAATTACTTGATAAAGATGATGCTAATACAATTGAGTTTCTTACAAAATATTTGACGAGTTTGGACACCGAACTATCGTAGTGGTGGGGGAAGCCGACTACCGACAAAATGTTGCCAAACTCATGCAGGTATGGGATCGACTATATAAGGAGTCTGGCTTATCATCCAGGCCAATGGAGATGAGAATTTTAGCAGGGAGGTGAGAGTCTTGGAAAGCAGATTCCAAACGGGAAAGTTAGTGTTTAGAAGCTTGATGATCACTGCAGGCTTCTGAGGACTGCAGTAAGCTCAGCTGGAATGTCCACATCAGAGTTGTCTTTTGGCAAACCATGTCATCTACCTCTTGGCTGGAATACAAAGCTATGGGCCATCAAGAAGCTGAACTTGATTTCAAGCTGCAAAGGAAGAGGCGCTCCAAGCGAATGAAGCTGGAAGGCGAGGCGGGTTTACGACAAATCTTTAGAATATCTGAGAGACCAGCAACAGAGAAATGGCGCGATCGGAGGATTACGAGAAAGATTTCAGCGGGAGAAACCTTCTTTTTAACTCAGTTGAAGTTATTTCGGGGAAGTTAAAATCCAAATGGAGTGGACCATACACAGTAGTGTCAAGCACTACATTTGGAACAATAACATTCAGGCTGAAATCTTGGGAAGGAAATTTAAAGTCAATGAATGGCGACGTATCAAGCGAGGGGAGGAAGAAGGCCAGCTGGTTCATTAAGAGAAAGAAACAAAACCTTAAGTCCATTAAGGATAAAATGTGTGATGGGGCATCCGTGGAATTTTAGTTTCTGTTTGTTTAGATTTTTTTATAAATTCACATGAGTTTGTTTCTTTAGTTCTTATATTAGTTAGTATGAAGTTAATTTTGTTTAATTAAATCCTTTACGGAAATGTTGCGAGTGCTTATGCATAAATGCAAGGGAATGAGAAAGACAACAAGGACATCTCGAAGCCCAACACAAAGACGACATGAAAAAAGGGAGTACTTTTCTCCTAAACAAATTCTGTGAAGGATGAATAGCTATTGAATTGTTGCTTAAAAATGCTTGAATAGATGTTGAAAAGGTTGCAAAATGAATAAAAAGAGAGGAAAACTTTTGCGATCAACAATTAAAACACAGTTGCCCATAAGAAAGCAGGTTATATAGCGATATTCAGTGATATCGTAGTAAAATATTGAGGTCGACGAAAAGAAAATGTGCGACAACTCACCTTTTTAATACCCTCAATGTGATGACAGTAAATAAAGGTGGGCTGAAATTTAAATCACGACATGAAATAAATGAAATAATAAACAACCTGATCATCATTGAATTACGTTGTTGGGAAAATCAACTTTACGCTCCCATTCCATTCTCTAAAGCGCTTCACAACTCTTCATCTCCGTTCTCCTACGAGACTCTTTAGTTTGAAAACCCTAGACCAAAATCCTTCCTAAAACCCTTCCTAACTAACAAATGGCTGACCACATACCTAGGTCCCAAACACAAGGCAGAAATCATGGAAAGTATATGCAGCCAACGGAGGAAGTTGGTGAGACCTACCATGGAGAACATGCTATGGAAACACAGTATCAACGGTTTAGGGCAGCAGCATGCAGGGAAAGATAGAGTGGTAGAAGAAGAAAGAAGAAGATGCGTTTGTATCGGAGAACTTGTTCCATGCAGAGTATTATCTTGATAAGGGTTTTGTTGGAGAAGAGGATTAATGACTATTTCCTTTCAAAATGATAGAACAAAAGGGTGGGAAATTTTTGCAAGCACCAAAAGCTTGGATATGCAGCGGTGGTCAGGAATTCTCAGCTTGGTAGGAAGGGACAAATGCGCTATATGTCGGAGGAGTTTGGGTGCCATTATGGAGGCAAGTACTGCCGTGCCATGAGGTGTATGGAATGGCGGGCGGAGGCATGACAATTTAGAAGGTGTTAGCAAGCCAGACCGTGAAAGATTGTCGAGTGTGACGGTAAGTGCAATGGGATCAGGGAAATAGGCACAAAGACAATCAACGGGGGCCTTACGAGAGGAGGCTAAGGTATGTTTTTATTTCAGCCTACGTTATGGTCCCGACAGGCTTGTCTTAATGCCTGATAAAGGAACGAGGAAGCCGTCATCCTTTGCTTTATACTAAAGATTTCGCTATTGAGCAGTGAATTGAAAAATTAATAATGAGATACCATGAGGAAAAGAGAGAAAAAGAGGGTTTTGATCCTCTTGTGTATCACTAGGCTTTGTTGAAGGGAATTTGGGGTGAAGAACTTCAGCGAAGAAAGAAGAAGTTCCCAAGGCTTCACCACTAACAACAGCGAGGGGGTAGCGGGGACGAAAGTCGAAGAAAAGGGGGTAATAATGAGCTTAAGAAGCAATAGGAAATTTGAGCTGCAAAGATAAAGAGAAGAGATGACACTCTTGGTTGAACAAGAAGAAGAAACCAGAGGAACCTCCAGGAGAATGTGTACCATGTTTGCCAGGAGGGCCCAGAGGCAAGATAGTGGAAGCCTGGAGCTTCTCATCCCACTGGCCAATCTCCATGCTGAAACAAGAGAATTCAGAGGGCTGGTAGAAGCTCCGGGGAGCCAGAGGGAGATAACTTCCCGATAATGGAGATGCTCGGTTCCATGCGGGGTATGGAAGAAGAGAAGAGAATGGAACCTCCAGCAAAAATTCGGGGAGGAAGCGTGTAGGCAGGGGAAATGAGAAGAGATAACATTGGAAGATTGGATTAGGCAGAAGAAATTTACTTGAAGCAGGAGCTAGAAGAAGAGACAATGAGATGGAGGGAGGGTAATGAAGCGAAAGGGAGGAGGCGGATGAAGTTGCAGAGCTTGAGAAGTTCAAGAAAGAAATGGAGGACAGGGATCAAGATCTACTGAAAAAGCTAAAACTGAGCCATGAGTCATTTTACAACAACCAGTATGATCATGATTCCCAGCTCCTCACAATCATAAAAAAAAGGGATTCAGACCAGGAGGCTAAGACTGTAGAGCAGATTAAGGGGTTCAAATTCCTATACAAGTCACTGCTCAAGGACTTTGAGAAGAAAATAGAAGAAAGAGATAAAAAGCTGGAGGAAAATGAAAAATACAGAGAGAAAATCTGGCTAGAAAATTTGGACTTGATTAACAATAATCTCTCCAAATTTTTAGAAGTAGTGACTGAGATGGAGAGAACAATGAACACATTGGGGACAAGACAAGATGACCTGAACAAGAAAGTTGAACTCACCAATGAGTTAGTCCTTGAAGATCAGATGGAGAGAGAGAGTATCAAGAAGAAGAGGAGAATGGAAATGAAATTCCCTAAATTCTCTCCAAATTTGGCTACTTTGGATCTGGACCCCTGACATCTTTGTGCTCCCTCGAAAAAATAAACCTTACCATTGATTGATCTTTCTCTTCCTCTCTCCCTTAAATGTTGTTCTCAACACTTGCAATTGGATCATAAATAAAATAAAATAAAAAATTTTTAGAAATGAATTGTTTGTTATTGCTAGTAATTATATTGTGTGTGGATTTTTGCTTGCATTATTGGGAAAATAATAGTAGGATCTAGTTCAAGAAGGAAAATTGTTGATATATCATAATCTGAACTAGTTGAAGTAATTAGATTAGAAGGGGGCTGAACACAAATAAAGGCGAATAAAGATGACATGCAATTTAATTGAAGCATAAGTAAATTAGTTTTCGAATTGATGAGTCCAGTATAAGGATGGTTATACACTTGAAGGAACAAAACATGTTTGTTGAGTTTGTGGTATGACAGGTGAGTCAAGGCCTGTTGGATATAACATCATTTAAATCCTCATCAACTGATATGGTCGAGAACATCCTCGGGGTTAGTCCTGATTAATCAGCCTTGAATTAAGACTTGTTAGATTATTGATCAAGGCGAAATCTAGGTGTCTGACTAGCAGAAATGATCACGAGGCCATCTATGGAAGTTTGAGCCATTCTAGCCATCCCTATTTATATGCTAATGCATATACCTTAGTTCAGAAATTGAGCCAAGAAACAAGCCTTATTTACAAAATAAGCCAATGGAAACTGACCTATCACAAGAATCAATCCTCCGATAAAGAGCACATGTGAGTGCCGAGAATTCAAGGAGAGAGGAAGAAATAAAGATTTGGGGGAGTATATATTTTGAGGAACTCAGGAGAAAATGGCTGAAAAGGGAATGAAGAAAAGATCTACAGCAGAAAATACAGAGAAAAAGAAAGCTTAAGGGAATAGGTTTTGTCTTGTGGCTGACTCTCTTGACAATTAAGTTCTTAGGGGTGTTTCTTTTCAGTACCCTAATGCCATCTGGTATGGGAGCTACTAACCCAAAGTTCGCTAAGAGTGGTAGAGCTACAAAAAGACAAAAACATTGCACTAATCTGAATGGTGAAAGAAAGAAAATTCTCTAGAGTTTGAATTACAAAGAGAAATGAGACATACGAGTTGAATAGAAAATCAGATGGTATCCCAACATGAAGTTGGAGAGGTTTATTAAAGGAATTTAAGGAGAAAAGAGCAATATGTGAGTAAGAAAGGAGGAATTTTGTTATGAATTAATCTTCCCTTCAAATCCCTAATCCATCTGCCAGTACTGAGCCTAACATTACAAGCCCCAGACACGTTGAATCTTGGGGGTTGGGTCACCTACATTAGTGGAGATCCACAATACTGAACAACAAGCATATGATTGAAGAATGAGGAAAAGGCCAAAGCGTGAACCTCCTCACCCAGGTTAATTGACTCACTAAGAGGAAATGAAGAGAAAATAACACATTTCGGCGGGATCAATTAACTATCACCATTCTATCAAAACAATTTCAACAATTTGGTTTTATGTGCTAGATGAAGTAAAAACTAATCCTTGATCACGGACTTGAAGTGAATACAGAAAAGAATCTGCAATTTCTAGTTTTCGATTAAAATTGGCTCTGATGCAAAACAAAGCAGAGAAAAATGTCCTTACACAATTTTGAAGACAAAACAAATCTTTTTCTTTGCTTGAGGACGAAGCAAAACTTCAAGTTTGGGGAGTATGATGAGCTTAAAGTAGTATTTTTAGTCCATTTTATGATTTTAAATACAAAAGAATGATTAATATGTAAATGTGAAAGCTGAATTTGTTATTCGACGAGGGAATTTGCCAAGAAAGGGTGTGCGGTAGAAGTGGAAAGTAAACGGAGAAATTTGAGAAGTAAGAATGTTGGTTGAATAAAAATGGAAGAATGTTGAAGTTTGGGCTTCGCCTGAGGAAGATAGGATCTTCGCGACGCGGAAATCAAAGGCAAATTGGCGGTCGTGGCGGGGTCTCAAGTCGGGCGGAGTTAAAATACGATGAAAACGAGGGGCATGATGTCGACAACATCACGAGTCGCGGCCAGATTAAAAGCAGCGGTGGACAACGATGTTGTGGCAGAGAAAGGGAAGTCACGACATAGGATTAGGAAACGCTGCGATGTCTGCGACGTTAGGAAGAGTGTGACATTAACGATGAACGGGGTAGTTCCTAAGGTTAAATCACTCGAGAAAGCTGCGGCTGTGAAACACTCGGTCGCGACGTGTTTATGGTGCGCGGCGAGAAGAATACTCACGGGAGAATGAAGGACTGAAATGAGAAAGATGATGTCGCGATAGAAAGACAACACCCAGGCATAGCGATGTCGCGACAAGCGGATTAATAATCGCGACACAAGGCAGCCCTTGAAGCTAAGGCTTGAGGTTCTTGACAGATGAAGGTGGTGTATTGAAATAGTGAAACTATTGATGTGACAAGATTTGAAGTCAGGCATCGAAAGACCATGATAGGATTTTTTTGTGTTGTATGGGGAGACCATTAATGTCGCGACAAAGAGATTGATGTCGCGACAAAGAAAACTGGAAGTAACAACAATTAAAGACAAGTCAAAGGATGCTGCAACATGGGCTAGCACACATGATGTCGCGACAAAAGATTGATGTCCTTGACATAAAACTAACGCCCTTGAAAGTGAGACAAGATCTAACTCTTGAAAGCAATCTTGAGATTAATGATATCAGCGATATGAGAACAATTCGGTCAGAGACCAGAAGTTAAGGCTGCTGAGAGAGCTAATATTGGGCTAGTAGATGTAGCGGCCAAGCATTGAGTCGCGACATAGAAAAGTCATATGGAGCACAGAGGATGTATCGCGACCAGGCTAGCTCTTTGCAACAAACCTTTGGAACAAGCCCCGTATCGCGATAAGAATTTGAGAATTCGCGACATAGGCACGATTAAAATAAGGCCGGTTCAGTTTGCAATCTGAAAGTGCATCGAAGTGGGCCAAACTTAAAACCCTATAAATACTCAAAAATTGCTTTGCAAGGAAGCGACAACTAGGCGGCCTGAAACGAAGATACGGGTAGCCTAAGGCTCATTTTTGTTATTTTTCTTACGTTCTTATTTTTTTAGTTTTGTTTTCATTTTTCGTTTGGGCATTAGGTAGATTTTATTTTATTTACGGATCACGAGCGATTAGCTTGTTAAGCGAAAATTTGAATCGAATTCATTTCATTTCAGATTACTATCTAGTTGTTTGAAGTTCGAGACAATTACGGAATTCGGACCTCGGTTTGTTATTACAGTGGATATTTTTGATCAGATAACCACTGCAGTGTGTAATTCAGTAATTTAGAAACCCAACTTCCATTGAGCAAACTCTGTTGTTAGAATTTATCTTTCCTACAGAATAAATTCAAGTACTATTGAACTTTTAGCTTGAAAATCTGCACTACAGATTACTAGGTTTCGTAATTGATTCAATATCGATTGTCTTATGCAATTTGTAGCATTGTTCATGCTACGATTTCGGGAGGCCCTCCCGGGTGACACAGAGAGAGGCAATCACGAGGTGATGAACAATTTCTCAAGAGATATATTAACCTAATATTGGAATCTAATGAGCTTTATTGAGTTTATTTTAAATAAATCCTCGTCTCACTTGAAATCAGAATGAGTCGAATGAATTATCAATTAAACAAGAAGAGATTTCACCTCGGTCGAGCAGTGATTATAATCCGGTGTTAGGCTGAGATCCTAATCAAGGAAAGGATGAACTATTCTAATTTGGGAGAAACCAGTAAAAAGTAGCCCATGTATACCCGTGTCTTGGGAGCTATGGTTTATAGTCCATGTTAAGGTATTAAGTATTGAAAAAGAAAATATCGAACAAAAACCTGATTAAAGTAGTTATCTAATTCCCTGTCTTCGAAAGAATCGGGAAAATTAGATGATGAACAGTGGAGTTTGGAGAAATCTAGCTGCACTACCATATTCCCGGGACTGATTTAAAATCTGTGGTTCATGAAGCAAGTTATAAGTACTCATGAGAAATTGATTTTCACAATAGTAGTGTATTCAATGTTTCCTTTAAAAGATAATGGATGTTAAATTAAGATTGTTTCATTACTATTCTTTGATGCTTTATTCTTTTAAATTTGAGTTTATTTGTTATTCGTTCACATATCTTAGACTTGTATATTTTAAAAACTACAGGCGATTTCAATTAGTTTTAAAGTCAAATAGTGTGGATTGATTAGTCGAGGTGGTTGATTGATAATTCTTGAAATCTCTGTAGGGATCGATATCACGGACTTAAATCCATTTTATTACTTGTTCGACACATTGCACTTAGGGATGTTGGATCAAAATCGAAGAAATTTATCTAATCTTAAGGAAGCTAGATTTTAATGAGTATAATTTCAAAAATATAACAAACAAGTTTCATGGCACTATTCTTTGAGGATTAGACAATAGTCATTTGGTAATGGTGTCATAAATTGTATCATCTTTTAGTCCACAAAGCAGAGTTTTATGGTCTTAGATTCTTAGGGGATCGAAAGAATTTAGTAGATCGATATTGAATTAAAGAGAAGGAAATACTAATTTGGACATTTAAAAGAAAAAGAACAAAAATAGTTTTCAAGCAGTGGTTTATTTTAGCCACTAACCTTTAACAAGCCATATTGAAAATATTTGTTGGCTTGACTAATCCTATTAATGTGATTATGTTTTGATTTCAGGAAAAACTTTAATGCATAGGAAACAGAACACTGATCTGATTCCAGCAGATACTGAATTAGAAAGAACACTCAGAAGCTTGAGAAAAACGAAAAGGGCAGAAAACTCAGCTATGGCAGATGAAAGGCAAGACCGAGGCCCGAAGGACAAGCGACCATGGGCCTCGATCAACGTCTGATGGAGGACTTTCGGAGACTATTATTAGGGATAAGTACTCCCAACGATCGAACTGACCTCACAGTTGATGCAAATAACTGAGGCGAAAATAGCAGTTACAATGGTTTGTAACTGTGGTTCTTGGTCATCCACGAAGACCCAAATGAGCACCTGGTAAGGTTTCTCAGGATGGCGAACACAGTGAAGTTGAATGGGGTGAGACCAGAGGTCATAAAATTGCATTTATTCCCATTTTCTCTTAGAGATACAGCAGCCACATGGTATGAATCTCTACCATGTAGTTCACAGTGATACTTGGGAGGAGCTTGTAGAAGCCTACTTGGGGTAGATTCTTTAGTCGCTCACCTCGAGAGAGGAGGGGAGATAATTTGTGTTCTAACGGGAAGATAGAGCCTTTATGTAGCATGGGAGAGATTCAAAAGATTCTTGAAAAGATGCCGATGAATGGAATAGACTTGAAGACCGGATGGACATAGTGTATCATGCCTTGAATGATACATCTAAGGGCATTATTGATGCTTCATCTTGTGGAGCGATGGCTTGAAGAGTCTTGAGAAGAGAAGCTAGAGATCACGATTGAGGACACGGCGAAATGCAATATAGCTCCATCGAGTTTTCAGGAAGGTGGCGGAGGAAGAGGAGTCATGGGCGGGCAAGATGATAGCCATGGGCAAAGTTAGATGCCATCATGCATAGAGATGGACTGAGAGGGGAAGATGCACCTTGCTCGTGAAATAGGAGCTGACCGGGGAGAACACTATTGAGGAGAAGTCTTGATGTACCCAGAAGCCTTGTTTATGATCTTTGAGGATTAGTACTTGGGAGCCAAGTTATCACTTCAAACCAAATCCTAACACTGACACACTATCATCCCATTGAGGAACCGTGAAAATTTTCATATGGTGGGAGGAGCCTCCTGAGAGCCCAGGCATGGGGCAGAATCCTCAACGGGGATATCAGCAACCACTGCCAAGGTTCTGCGGCGGCTTGAGGGAGGTGAAAATAGAAAGCAGTACGAGTGGGAGGAGGGCTGACCATTTGAAGATCGGCTGCGATTCATGGGGGCCAGAAAGCATTTAAACCTCACATGAGCAAAGTTTGCAAATTGGAAGCCTCAATCACCAATTCTCAAATTTTTTGAGAAGACCACTAATACCTCCCTCAAGAACACTGGAGACACAAATAGGGCAATGGCCTAAGCAGAACCGGATGAGTGCCTTTCCCGGTGACATGAAGAATCAGAAGAGGCTGCATGTTGTGCGGCTGCGAAGTGGGAAAGACTTGGAGAAGGAAAAGACGAGAAAGAAGAAGCAACAAAGGGAGGAGAGGCCCGGACAATCTTTGAAACCTTGGAAGAGGAAAGAAAGGAAGGAACAGCGTCAGGAGAAGAAGGAAGCCAGAAAACCCGGAACAATAATCTGCCTGTGATCCCATTTCCTGGAAATTTGCGAGGAAATCGAGGTCAGAGGAACGGTTGCAAGGTTTAGACCTTCGAAGAATTTGGAGGTCAGTATGCCTTTCACAGTAGTGACTTAGATGCCACTTTATGCAAAATTTTGAAGACTATCTTGAGCAAAAGAGGAAGATGTGAAGAAGAAGGAATTGTAGACGGTGTAACTTGCGATGCTGTGATCGGAGAGACTTACCGAAAAGATGAAAAGGATCAGGGAGCTTCACCATTCCTGCACCATTGGAGAAGTTTGAGTTTTGAAAGCTCTCTTTGTGACTCGAAGACCCTTGATATCAATTTGTACCTATTTTGTTGCCCGAAGTTAAGTTTGGGTGAGCTTAACAAAGAAATTTCTTTAATTCTGCTCAGTAAGCGAGATAGAACCACTGGCAAAACTGAAGGAATCATAGAAGAATGTCGTAAGGTGGGAAAGTTGCACCTCACACATTGACTTCATCATCTTTTTGTGGATATGGAAGATTCACAAGTCTCTCTGCTGCTGGGAAGGCCATTCCTTTACTGTTGGAGCGACTCATCGATATCTTGAGAGAATTCTCACTCTAGAGTTGGAGAAAGAGACGGTGACTTCGAATTTTAATTGAAGTTTGAAATTTAGACATAGAAAGGGAAGATATCAAGTCAATAGAAGATGTATATGTCAACAACTCTGATTTTACTATGATTGTAATCTTGACTTTGATCAATGAAAAGAGATGAATTTCTAGTATCTTGAGGTTTGGTGATTTTACGCACATCGGTTACATTCTCTCTTGAAAAGTGATGAGTCTTGAACAAATGGGATGAAAAAGGAGACAAAAATGAAGAAAGGAATTTCATCGAGAAACTAGTGAAGAAGGGGCTAGTTTTAAAGGGTTTTGCAAGTCATTTAAGTATGTACCTAGAGCGCAAAGAGTAAGCCGGTAATAATTTGCTAGACTTCGGTGATCTTGAGAGCAGAGGTTCTGCTGAAATTTTTAAGGAATCATAAAGGAGTGCTATGGCAATTACATTGAAGGGTCAAAGGTATCAGTCCATCAATATGCATGCAAAAAATACTGGTGGAAGAAAATGCAAAACCATCTATTGAACATCAAAGGTAGAATCGATGCTTGAAAAAGTAGTCGGGATGGAGGTGTAAATGGTTAAATATTGGTTTTATCTGCTCTAATTTAGACAGTCCAGCAGTTGAAGCCGTCATGTGGTTCAAAGAGAATTGGATTTGCTGTGATCCATAATGAAAAGAAGTACGAATTAATTCAAGCAGAAACATTGAGGATGGAAGTATACATTGATTGGGAAGGCCCGAACCTGGCAACCGGGAAAGATCATTTCCCTTTGCCCTTACGTTGATGGGGTGTTGGGCCAGTGCTTGGACACCCTCATTTTCTTTCTTGGATGGGTATTCGAGGCTTCAACCAGATTGCAATTGCACCCTAGGATAAGAAAAGACCCATTCACATGCCTATGGGTACCTTTGCCTTGAAGGATGCCATTTGAACATGCAATGCTGCTTTCGGCGTGTATGATGTCAATGTTCACGGATTTGATTGAGGAAGTCATGGAAATTTTTGGATGACTTCACGGTGTATGGAGTCCGGATTTAGACAATGTCGAACAACACAAACGTGCTTCAAGATACAAGGACAAGCGGCTAACACTAAATTACTGGGAAAATGCCATTTCATGAAGTATGAAGGTATTGTTCTTGGTCATAAAATTTACTGCGGGTACAGAAGTGGACCCGATCAAGATTTCCATTATAGAAACCCTTGCGCCTCCTGTGATGAGGGATAGGAGTTTCTTGAGGGCATCTTGTTATCAGGATCATTCATCAAAGACTTCTCAAAATATACCGGGCCACTATCACGAATTTTGGAGAAAGGACACAAAGTTTAATTTTGATGATTCTGTAAAATTTGCCTTTAGAAGAAATCAAGATCAGTTAGTTGAAGCACCTATCATGTTGCACAGAATGGGATCAGGGATTCGAAATAATGTGTGATGCTAGTGATTTCGCAATGGGGGCTGTATTGGGGCAAAGAAAAGAGAAAATATTCAGAGCCATATACTATGCTAGCAGAACCTTCAATGAAGCACAAGAAAATTATTCCACAGGCGAAAAGGAGATTCTAGCCATAGTGTTTGCTTATGAGAAATTAGGGCCATACATTTTGGGATCCCATGTTATAGTTCTGGATATGCGACCATCAGAAATATCTTGTTGTCAAAAAGGAAGAGATAAGCCAAGGCCCGATAAGGTGAGTCTTGCTAAGTTGTCTGGTAAAGATAAGCGTTGTGATAATGTGATGGCGTCCTTGTCAGTAGAAAGGAATGAAGCAGAGAAAGGAGCGGGCATAATTAACGAGAGGAACTTCGGATGAGCAGTGCATTTAAGGTGTCATTCCCAACTTCCATGGTATCTTGATATTGTGGTCTGCTTGTGGAGTAGTTCCTCGGGGTCTGACTATGAAGCTCGGGTGACGACGGGTACTACGTCTGGGATGACCTTTGTTATTTAAAGTCTTGACATGATTATCGAAGATGTGTGGAAAGTGAACAATGTAAAATCTTGAATAAATGCCATGTATCCTATATAGGGGCATTTTACCTAGAGAAAGAATAGCTCACAAGATACTTCAATCTGGATTTTATTGGCCCATTATCTTCGAGGAGATTGTCTTTGAATGGGTCAAATTGTGTGATAGATACTTAAAGATTGGAAATATCGACCAGCGAAATGAAATGCCCTAAAAGGCATAATGGTGGTGCAAATTTTTATGTTGGGAAGATAAATTTTACAGGACCATTCCCACCATCATTTGAAGCTTGTATATCTTCTTGCGAGTGGATTATGTTCCAAATGGAGTGGGGAAAACGTTGCTTATCTGGGAATGATGCTATCTCAGTTGTGAGGTTTCTTACAAAAGAATATTTTGGCGATTTGGAACACGAAGTATCGTGGTGATGGGAGGCATTGCAAACAAAATATTTGCAAAACTCATGAGCGGTAATAAGTCAAGCATATAAGAGGTCTAGCTTATCATCCACAGACTGATGGACGACGGAGATGTCCAAGGAGATTAAGAATCTACGGAAAGAGCGTAAGTTCAAGCGGGAAGGATTGGTCTTACCAAGCTTGATGATCCACTTTTGGAAACTACGGGTACGCATTCAAACCTCCCATTTGAATGTCCCCATCTGAGTTGTCTTTAATGAGCCATGTCATACACCTCTTGGTAGATACAAAGCTATGTGGGCCATCAAGAAGAGTGAACTGATTTTAAAGCGCAAAGGAAGAGAAGCGCTCCAAGCTAGATGAGCTGGAAGAAGCGAAATGAAGTTCACGACAATGCTAGAATATACAAGGACAAAACAAAGTAAAAGCGCGTGAGGAGGATTACGAGAAAGGAATTTCAAACGGGAAACGAGTTCTTCTTTTTAACTCTCAGTTGAAGTTATTTCGGGAAGTTAAAATCAAATGGAGTGGACCATACACGAGTAGTGTCAAGCCTTACATTTGGAACAATAACATTAAAGGCGATCTTGGGAAGAATTTAAAGTCAATGGACAAGGCGAGAGAGCATTATCAAAGCGAGGGGAGGAAAGAAAGGAAGAGCTCAGTGGTTCATTAGAGAGAGAAAAAGAAACAAAGCGACAAGTCCAGCTAAGGACTCAAAGCGGTGATGGGAGGGCATCAATAGAGATTTTAGTTTATGATTTTAGACTTTGATTTTTTTTATAATTCACCTTGATTTTGTTTTCTTTAGTTCTTATAATGATTAGTTAGTACTTGAGAAGTTAATTTTTGTTTAATTAAATCCTTTATGGAAATGTTGCAGAGTGCTTATGCAGAAATGCAAGGGAAGGAGAAAAGGACATCGGGACATCTCCGGCCAACTATGAAGAGAACGACATGAAAAAGGGGAGTACTTTTCTCCCTAAACAAATTCTGTGAAGGATGAATGAAAAGCTTATTGAATTGTTGCTTGGAAATGCTTGAATGGATGTTGAAAAAGGTTGCAAAATGAATAAAGAAGGAAAACTTTTCTTATCATTAAATTAAGAGCACAGGTCGCCACCAAGAGGTTATGTCGCGACAACTAGTGATGTCGCGATAAAATGAGTCATGACGGAAAATAAAAATGTGCCAGCAACTCACAGCACTAATACCCTCAATGTGACATTGAGTAAATAAAGGTGGCTGAAATTTAAATCACGTATGAAATAAATGAAATAATAAGCGACCCACAATCATCATTGAATTGCAATTGTTAGGAAAATCCTTCCACTCCATTCCATTCTCTAAAGCAACTACAACTCTTCATCTCCGTTCTCCTCTGGTTTCTTTGATTTTGAAAACCCTAGACCAAAATCCCTTCCTAAAACCCTTCCTAACTAATGATGGCTGACCACACTGCCCTCGTCCCAGGCACAGGCAGAGAATCATGGAAGGTATATGAAGCCGGAGGAAGTTCGTCAGGAACCTACCATGGAGAACATACCATCGGAAACACCTGAAGCATCAACAGTTTCCAGGCAACAAGCATACAAGGGGAAAGACAAAGTGGTAGAAGAAGAAGAAGATGCGTTTGTATCAGAGGAGGCTTGTTCCAACATGCAGAAGTATTATGCTGATAAGGGGTTTGTTGGAGAAAGAGGATTCGACAACCACATTTCCCACTTTCAAGGAAATGATAGAAAAAGAGATTGGGGAAATTTACGCAAGCACAAAAGCTGGATATCTGACGGTGGTTCGAAAATTCTACTCCAACTTGGTAGGAAGAAAGGACAAATCGATATATGTCAGAGGAGTTTGGGTACCATATGGAGAAAATGCCATTAACGAGGTGTGCAGATGAGGCGGAGAGCTGTGGCTCCCAAGGAATTTAAGAAGTACGTTAGCAAACCCCGAACCTTGAGAAGGGTGTCGGGAAATTGTGAGACGGTAAAGTGCAATGGGATCAAAGGGAAAGGGCACCAAAGACAATCAACGGGGGTGCTTAGGAGGAGGCTAAGGTATGGTTTATTTCCTGGCCTGCTGTTATGGTCCCCCGACGAGCATGTATGCCTGGGGCAGGGAGCAGGGAAGCCATCATCAGCATGCCATGCGAAGGTAAAAGCTCAATGTAGGAGCAGTGATTGAAAATTCAATAATGAGATACCATGAGGGAAACAAAAGAGGTTTGATCTGTAACATCCCAAATTATACCCTAACAGTTTTATAAAATGTTTTGGGTATAATAAACGTAAAGGTATATTTATTCGGAATAAAATAAAGATAAAAACAAAAGTAAGATATGCATAAAGTTAAGTACAAATAATAAAGAAGATTAGAGGCTATTGTAAAAATATTATAAATTGATTTGTAAATATTAGAAGAGTTGGAGGACCAAAGTGAAATGAAAAAGGGGATAAGATCAAATAAGGATAAGACCAAAGAAAATATCTCATTTTTAGTGCAGGAGAAAGGAGAGCAAATACGAGGATTAAAGAGAAGAAAGGAAGAAGAAGAAGAAGAAGAAGAAGATCACAGGTATGGAACTATGATATGGTATAGAAAAGTATGGAACTACTACAAATGAGTATAGAAATATGGTTTTGTATGGAACTACTACAAATGAATATAGAAATATGGTTTTGTATGAAACTATGATTTGGTATAGAAAAGTATGGAACTATGATTTGGTATAGAAAAGTATGGAACCATGAATATGTGTATGTAAACTAGGTGCGTATGGAACTGTGAATATTTGTATGAATACACATGTCTTGGGTTGTATGGAAGTCTAGTTTTGGTCTAGACAGTATGGATACATGTTTTAGAACCCTCTATCTTGTGTATGGTTTGGGTTTGGGAACTCTAAATCTCTCATTTCTTGTAGGGTTGAGTTAAGAAGGCATTAAGGCTCCCTAAACATGTGTTTGAAGGTCTAGTTGCAAGTTGAGACCAGAAAATTGACCCTATTGTCGACCATATCACGTCTTGGATCTTAGAATGGGTTTTGGGTCAGAAATAAGGAATTTGGTAGTAAGTCCTTCTGTGAAATTGTAGCCACATCTCAATGAACTTGATGTTAGGCTTTTAATTTCTCAATTCGGACTCACATACCAAGTTATGGTCTTTTACTGAGCAGGTCAAATGGTGAGAGGTCTCGTCAAGCGAGAGAATTAGTGGCGGAGATTCGTCAAGCAGGTGGTCGTCAACGGTGGTCGTCAAAGGGTCGATCAGCGGTACTAGATCCTTGGTACTTTCGTCAAGAGGAATTCGTCAAGCCGGTAAGGGTCGTCAAACCTTGATGCTCGTCAAGCGGTGCTCATCAGCAGTGCTCGTCACTTGATGCAGCTCGTCGGCTCGTCCAAGGGATGGCTGCGCATGACCTCAGCCCGGAAGGTCATAACTCGCCGTTTGAACTCGATTTGGGTGTTCTTAGACTCTATAGAAGCCCATTGAGTCAGAAATACATTCATATGCCTGAGGAGGATAGTAGATGTCAGACCGAGGTGTTAGATCGACTCTTCCATGACAGTTCAGCTCGTCGAGTCCCGGTCGGCTGGTCGGGTAGTGCGCATGACCTCCAACTGGAAGGTCATATCTCCTTGGTGAACTCACGAGAATTGAGAGTGGTCTTGGATATGGAGCCCATTGAGTCAAAAATTCATCAATAGAAGATTTATAAAGGTTGGAACTCATCTTGGTTCCAGAAAACACAACGATGGAAACACTTTACAAAGCATCATAGTTATTATTATTATCAGATGCCTACTATGAATTCATGAATAGCTTTCGTATTAAGCATACATGGCAAGCATAGTTATTTATGCATATAGGAGATATAGAAAAATGCAAAGATATGAATAATGAATTGTAGATATATATATATATATATATATATATATATATATATATATATATATATATATATATATATATATATATATATATATATATATATATATATATATATACTATATATCACATATGATTCTTAGAATAACAATGATGACCGGGGAGATAAAAGATATATACTAAACAGAAAATACACATTAGTTATGCATAGAACTAGTAGAGGATAGATGGGCATGCCTGGGGAAAAGCGATTGTTGTACGGATATTCCGACAGCGTTCCAGATTCGATGACATAGATCCGTTTGGATCGAGGTGGCCCAGAAAGGGTCTGCAGCTCCTCGGGCACTCATGAATGGCAGCATCTCATACGGTGAGTGATACCTTGGGTATCATATTACCGGGCACTCATGAATGATCCAACATCTCATCTGATGATGATACCTTCGGGTTTCATATTACAGGGCACTGAGAGTCCTTTGTCTCATCGATGATGATACCTTCGGGTAATCATATTGCAGACACTCATGGATGGTCACTGTCTCATACAGTGATGATACCTTCGGGTATCATATTACCGAGCATAGTACATTGTCTCACACAATGATAACGATTGCCTTCGAGGCCCTCATGGTTTTCTGTATCCACTTCTAAGGAGTTTATCTGGACATGAAATTATAAAAGAAATATGGTATATGTAAGAAATGTAGAGAATATATGACATGATATGAGAAGCATAACCTTGCTATGTGATGATAGTATCTGATTACAAGAACAAAGTAAAATACAAGTTGACATGACAAGTATCACGGATGATGATAAGAAATGGGCTGAATTTATGATAAGTATATATATAAGAAATGATAAGAATCTGTAAGTGTATATGTGTGATGGCATTTGTATAAGTGTGGTGACTCTTAATAGAAGTCATATTCCCTAAAGCGTAAAGCAGCACGGGTGTTCAATCCGTGTAGGTGAAGGAAATCGGGAAACCGGGGCAATCCATCGGTCAAGGCCACACATCCATAGGTGCCCAGCAGGTGAATCTTGGGTGTACTGATAGATTTTAACTAACAGTAATAAATATATGATTCAAAGACATTTCCATATTTAGACTTGTATTTATATTTTGTAATCATTTGCTCTGAATGTAATACAAGTTAATTGTTTAACATTATATGAATATGTAAATGTAAAGGTATAAGTTTTAAAAAAAAAAAAAAATGACCCTCACTTGACATCCTATGCCGAGTTGGGGCGTCACATGATCTCGCAGCTGACCATCACTAGAGCTTTGTTTGAAGAGAAATTTGAGGTGAAGGAACTGAAGGAAGAAGAAAGAAGTTCCCAAGGCTTCTGCTTGAGGGTAAGCAAGGGCGGAATCGAGAAGAAAAAGGGGTAATAATAGAAACGAGAAGCAAGAGGGAGAGGGCTGAGCACATAAGACGAAAGATGACACTCTTCGAGTTCTTTGAACAAGAAGAAAGAAAACCGGAACCTCCAGGAAGATAATACTTTCATGTTTGTAGAGGATAGAGAGCAAGATGATGGAAGCCCTCTAGACTTCTCATCACGGCTGACGGCTCTCCCCCTTCCGAAACGAGGGAGAATTCGGAGGGCAGTGAAAGCTCGGGAGCCAGAGGAATAACTCAATAATGGAGATGCTCGGAGTTCCATACGAGGAGGGTATGGAAGAAAGAAAGAGAATGGAACCTCTGACAAAAATTCGAGGAGGCGTGAAGCAAAAATGAGAAGAGATCCAGCATTGGGAGATTAGTTGAGCAAAAGAAGAGATTTATAGGCCAGGCTGAGAAGAGGGCCGACCAAATGGAGGAGGTAATGAGCAGAAGGGAGGAGCAGATGAAGGAAATTTTGAAGCATCAAGAGGAGAAGTTCAAGAAGAAATGGAGGATGGGATCAAGATCCTATTAAAAAGCTAAAAGCCCAGGCCATGAGTCATTTACAACAACCAGTATGATCGTGATTCCCAGCTCCTCACAATCATAAAAAAAAGTTGAGACCGGGGCTAAGGCGTAGAAGCGGATTAAGGGTTCAAATTCCTATACTAGGACTTTGAGAAGAAAAATAGAAGAAAGAGATAAGATTTGGAGGAAAATGAAAATACGGAGAAAATAAGATACAGAAAATTTGGACTTGATTAACAATAAATCTCTCAAATTTTTAGAGTGTGAGCGAGATGGAGAGCAGTAGACACGTGGGGACGAGCAAGAGATGAGCTTGAACAAGAAAGTTGAACTCACCAATGAGTTGGTCCTTGAAGGTCGGATGGAGAGAGAGTATCAAGAAGGATAATGGAAATGAAATTCCTAATTCTCTCCAAATTTGGCTACTGAATCTGGACCCCCAAACATCTTTGATGCTCCCTAAAACCTTAGTGGCCCGATCTTTTTCTCTTCCTCTCTCCCTAATGCATTTCTCCAAAACTTGCAATTGGATCATAAAAAAAAAATAAAAAATAAAAAAATATATTTTAAATGAATTGTTTACATTGTGCTAGTAGTGCATATATTGTGTGTGGATTTTGCTTTCATTATTGGGAAAATAATAGTAGGATCTAGTTCAAAAAATTCAGCGATATATCATAATGAACTAAGTTGAAGTAATTAAGATCAGAAGGGGAATGAAACCTGAATAAAAGCGAGAATAAAGACCCAAAATGACATACGAATTTAATTGAAGCATAAATTTAAATTGGTTTTAATTTGGTGATGAGTCCCGGGATAAGGATGGTTGTAATTGAAAGAACAAAACATGTTTTGAAGTTATTAGTATGAGCAGTGAGTCAAAGACACATTAGATATAATCATTTAATCCTCATCAGCGTATAGGTCAAGAACATCAGGGTTAGTCACGAGTTAATCAGCAGATTAGAACTTTATTGAATTATGATCAAGGCGAAATCTAGGTGATACAACTAACAATGATGCGAGCCATCCTTGGAAAGTTTGAGCCATTCTAGCCATCTATTTATATGCTACAATGCATATACCTTAGTTCGAAGGTGAGCAAAGAACAAACCCTTATGCAAAATAAATGATGGAAATGACCTATATAAAGAATCAATCCTCCATTAAAGAACACGTGATTGCAGAATTCAAGGAGAGAGGAAGAAATAAGTTTGGGGGTATATATTTTGAGAGACTCAGGAGAAAGAAATACAGAAAAGAATGAAGAAAAAGATCCTGAAAAATACACTTGAAAAGAAGCAGGAATAGGTTTTGTCTTGTGGCTTTGACTCTCTTGAACAATTAAGTTCTTAGGGTGTTTCAACACCCTAGTACCCTAATGCCATGCGGTATGGGAGCTACTAACCCAAAGTTCGCTAGAGTGGTAGAAAACCTAAAAAGACAAAACATTACACTATTCACGAATGGTGACAGGAAGAAGAAAATTCCCAAGTTTGGATTACAAATGAGAAATGGGAGCATACGATTTTGAATAGAAGATAATCAAGATGTGTCCCAACAGTAGTTCGAGAGTTTATTAAAAGAAATTGCAAAGGAGAAAAAGGGGCAATATGTGAGTAGAAAGGAAAAAGAGTATAGAGTAATCTTAACCACAAATCCCATCATCCTGCCATTACTCGAGCACAACATTCTGAGCTTAAAGACTGATTGATCATGAAGGTTGGAATTACCACCACATTAGTGGAATCAATATAGACAACAAGCATATGGAATTTGGAAAATCAGGAAAAGGCCAAAACTATGAACATCCTCTAAGGGTTAATTGACTCACTAAGGAAATGAGAAAGAAAACCAACTTAAATTTCAGCAGGATCAATTAACTATACTGTTTGTAAAACAATTTCAACAATTTGGTTTTGTATGCTAGATAGAGTAAAAAACTAACCTTGATCTGGACTTGAAAGTGGGATACACGAGAAAAGAATGCAATTTCTAGTTTTTCAATTAAATTGGCTGCTACTGCAAAACATAACAGAAAAATGTCCTTTTTGTTTGAGGACAAACAAATCTCTTTTTAACTGCTTGAGGACAAAGCAAAACTTCAGGATTTGGGAGATATGATGAGCTTAAAGTCATCTATTTTAGTCCATTTTTGCTTGATTTAAATCTAAAGAATGATTAATATGCGAAATATGAAGAAACTCACCAATTTGTTTATTATTCGACGGGAATTTATAAGAAGAGGAGATTATTGCGGAGTAGAGAGATGCGAGAAAGTGGCGGAAATTTACGAAATGAGAATGTTGGTTGAATAAAATGGAAGATGTGTTGAAGTTTGGAGCTGCGCCTGCAGGGGAAGATAGGATGTCGCGACATAAGGAAATCAAAAGGCAAATTGAGCGGTCGTGACCAGGGAATTAGTCGAGCGGTTAAATCGATGAAAGCGAGGGCATGATAATGGCGACAACGCATCAGGATGCGACAGGATTACATAGCGGTGGACAACGTGTTGTGACAGAGAAAGGAAGTCACGACATAGGATTGGGAAGAAGACTGCACACTGATGTCACGACATTCAGAAGAGGTCGCTACATTAACAGTGAACTAGAATTGGTTCCTAAGGTTGATATCAGAAACTGCATGAAACACTCCAAGTCGCGACATTGTTTATAGGTCGCGACAAAATCACTCAGGAAAGGGTGGTGAGAAAGATGATGTCGCCTTGATAGACAACACTAGGGCATAGCGATGTTGCTACAGCGGTTAATGTCGCGACGCAAGACGCGCCCTTGAAGCTAAGACATGTTGCGACAAGATGAAGGGTGGTGTGACAAATGATGAAACTATTGATGTCATGACAAAGATTTGGGAGTATGGTATCGAAAAACCATGATAGGATTTTTTTTTGTGATGTGTGGGGAGATATTAATGTAAGACAAAGTTGATATCATGACGAAAACATTCTGAGTAGCAACAATTAAAGACAAGTCGAGATCTTTTGCAACATAGGCGCTACACATGATGTATGACAAAGATTACGATGTCAGCATTTGCAAGATATATAATTGAGACAAGATCTAGCCTAACAGAAACAAATCTTGAGACCATTGATGTCACGACATATGAGAACAATTCGATCGAGAGACCAAGTTAAAATTTTCTTTGAAACTACTAATATTGGGCTAGTTGATGTCGCGACAAAGCATTGAGGTCGCAACATAAGAAAAGTCATATGGAGCACCAAGAGGATGTCGCGACCAGGCCTGCTGCTATGACAGCTCTTGGAACAAGCGATGTCGCGATAAGAATTTGAGATTAGCGACATAGACGAGTAAAATAGACGATTCGAGTTTGCAATCCACCAAAAGAAGTGCATCGAGTGGGGCCGACTTCAGAGCTATAAATACTCATTTCTTTGTAAGGAAGCGACACTAGGCGGCTATATGAAAGATGCAGGTAGCCTAAGGCTCATTTGTTATTTTCTTCTTTTCTTATTTTTTTAGTTTGTTTCATTTGTCGTTGGGCATTAGGGTAGATTTTATTTTATTTACGGATCTGACGATTGGCTTGTTCGCGAAAATTGAATCTGATTCATTTCATTTCAAATTACTATCTAGTTGTTTGAGATTCGGACAGTGGAATTCGGTTCCTCAGTTTCATTATTACGAGTGGATATTTTGATCGGATAACCAACAGGTGTGTAATTTAGTAATTTAGAAACCCGGCTTCCGATGAACAAACTACATTTGTTAAATTTATCTTTCTGTGAGAATAAATTCAGAATTACTATTAGACTCGGCTTGAAAATGCGCTTTACGGTTATGAGTTTGTGGTGATTCCAATATCAGATGTGCTTATACCGGTTGTAGCATTGTTTCATACTATGATTTTCGGGAGGCCCTCGGTGACACGGAGAAGGCAATCCCGAGTGATGAACAATTTCTCAAGGTTATATTAACTGTGTTGGAAGTCTAATGAGGCTTTGTGAGTTTATTTGATAAATCCTCGTCTCACTTGAAATCAAGAATGAGTTGAATGAATTATCCAATTAAACAAGCGGAATTTCACCTCAATTCGAGCATTGATTCTAATCCCAGGTGTTCAGTGAGATCTAATCAAGAGGATGAACTATTCTAATTTAGGAGGAGAAACCAGTAAGAAAGTAAGCCGATGCTATACCCATGTCTTAGGAGCTATGGTTTATAGTCACGTTACGGGTATTAAGTAGAAAAGAAAATATCGGAACAAAGGAAACCTGCAGTTAAAAGTAGTTATCTAATTTACTTGTCTTGAAAGAATCGGAAAATTAGATGATGAACGATGGAGTTTGGAGAGATCTACATTTGCACTACCATATTCCACTGGAGTGATTTAAAATGCGTGGTTCATGAAGCAAAGTTATAAGTACTCTGCTTGAAATTGATTTTTCACAATAGTAGTGTATTCAATGTTTCCTTTAAAAGATAATGGATCAGTCCAGTTATTTTCATTACTATTCTTTATTCTTTATTCTTTTAAATTTCAGTTTATTTGTTATTCATTCACATATCTTAGACTTGTATATTTTAAGGCTTCTAAAGTGATTTCAATTACCATTTAGAAGTCAAATAGTGTGAAATTTGATTAGTCGGGGTAGTTGATTGATAATTCTTGGGGATCTCACGTGGGATCGATATCTAGACTTAAATCCATTTTATTGCTTGTTAGGCACATTGCACTTCGAGGATCTTGGATCAAAATCGAGAGAAAGAATTTATCTAATCTTAAGGAAACCGATTTTAATGATTATAATTTCAAAGAAATATAACAAACAAGTTTCATGGCATTATTGCTGGGGATTAGACAATAGTCCTTTGGTAATGGTGCCATAAATTTGTATCTATCTTTTGGTCCACCAACAAGGCCAAATTTCTTGACCGTGCTCTCATTAACAAATTTGTCTTGATGATAACTTTGCGTAGGCTCTTCACTTGCCCGACTTCTCTTTGAGCTCATCTTTTGCTTCTTACTCAACATTGGGCACTTATAGGGTCGGGTTGAGATGGTTGCCTAAGCTTTGCTCACCTCTTCTTAGCCTCCTAGGCCTCCCTAACACCAGTGTGATGCAGCTCAACCAAAAGTACCCAATGAGGCTTCCCAAAACTCACTTAGGCAAACTGTCGAACACCTAGTTTGCACTTTTTAGGTGGTGGTCATGACTTTATCCTATGGCTACTATGATCACTAACCACTCCTAAGGTGCCTTCTCGAGCACAAACAACCCTAAAAACCTCAATACAATTTGAATCTGAGCCTACTCTTACCCGAAACCCAAACCGTAAGTAGGATCTCCAAACTAAGGTGAGCATTAGTTATTTCGGGTCTAGAAATGTTCTTAGGGCTTTGGGGGTTTCTAAGATCAGTTGGGACAAGCTTGGATGCGATTTTCTGGGTATCTGCAAAAAATAGGAGCATTGTTAGGGTTCCTCAGGGTTTAGGATATGAGAAGAATGAACGTTTCTATTCATAAAAACAGGGCAACGTCGCGACATTTGGGCCAACGTCGCGATGTTCCCAATAGTTATATTGCCAATGTTGTCACGTTGAGATTCAACGTCTCGACGTTCTAGAAGGTGAATGTTTGGCGATCTCGGCGTTAGGATCAACGTCGCGAAAGTTCAGTCCGCAAGCTGACGTCGTGATGTTGAAATCAGCGTCGCGGCGTTCGAAGTGAAAGTTTCATAATTAAGCGTTAGGATGAAATGTCGCGGCGTTCTAGAGTCACTTAAGCCCGATAACCGGCGATGTTGAAATCGGCGTCGCGTGTTCCCGTCATGTTAATCCGATGTTGAGGCCCAGCGTGCGGGCTGACATTACAGAGAGGGCTCCATAATGTGGTTTGCCAACGTCACGACGTTGAAACCCAACGTCTCGATGTGACAGAGGCTTGTGCTTTCAACTTCTTTAAACATTGTGGTGTTACAGAGAGAGTCAATTTCAATTTTTTATAAAACTTTCTAAGCCTGAGAAAACTTCTGATAAGTTCCAGTAGCCAGTACTCTGGAATGAGTTTCTCGAACTAGCTCTCTGTTGCCACTGCTATCTTGGGTCCTAAAAACAAACAAACAAACAAACAATTTTGATTACGGAAAGAAAATAAAAACTTGCCAAAAACAAAAAACACTCAAAACTACACTATGGAAAGAAAAACTTCAAAAAGCTTGAGTTACCTCCCAAGTAGCGCTTTGTTTAATGTTGTTAGCTCGACTTCCCTAAATCTCAATGTTCCCGAGGTTACAAGACTACACGAACCCCCTATAGCACTATTTTTGGTGTGCTCAGATGTATGGCTTGCTTGCTTGCATGAAACTCACCCCCAAAGTATGGCTTCAATCGTTGTGTGTTAACTTTACAGGTTCCTTTCTTTGGTTGCATAATTTCCGCTCCTCCATACGGAAAAACCTGAGTCACAGTAAATGGTCCAGACCACCTTGACTTTAATTTCCCATGGAAAAGTTTGAGTCGGGAGTTAAATAAGAGGACCCGTTGACCCGACTCAAACTCTTTCCTTGCAATATGCTTATCGTGATAGGCTTTCGTCTTTTCTTTATATATCTTCGCATTCTCGTACATCTCATTGCGGAACTCCTCTAATTCACTAAGCTGCAACATGCATTTCTCGCCGACCATCTTACTATCCATATTCAACTGCCTAGTTACCCAGTATGCTCTATATATGCTCCAATTCCACTGGCAAGTGACACGCTTTCCCGAACACTAGCCTGAATGGTGACATTCGCAATGGTGTCTTGAATCTTTGTTCTGTATGCGGAATGTGTCATATCTTTTTAGCCTAATCTTTCTTAGGAGCTATTGACTATTTTCTCTAAGATGGGTTGAGTTTCTCTATTTGACACTTCTACTTGGCCGTTAGTCGTGGGTGGTATGCAAGTCTTGATTAGATCTTGGACACCATATTTCCTCAACATGTTGTCAACTAGTTTGCTACAGAAATGTGTTCCCCCATCTGTGATCAATGCCCTTGGAGTTCCGAACTAGGTGAATATATGACTGCGGAGAAAGCTTGCTACCACTTTGGCATCATTAGTTAAGGTAGGTATGGCCTCCACCCATTTAGAAGTGTAATACAAACCATAGTGTATAGGTTCTTTGAAAGATGAAGAAAGGACCCGTAAATCCATCCCAAGTATATCGAACAACTACATCTGCAAGAATAGGTTGCAAAGGCGGCTCATCTTGTTTTGATATGCTTCTCATTCTTTGGCATATGTCACAAGTGGACACAAAATGGTGTGCATCCTTGAATAAGGTGGGCCAATAGAATCTCGATTGAAGTACCTTTGTAGCTGTCCTATTTCCCCTAAAGTGCTCCCCACATGCTAGAGCGTGACAATGATCTAGAATACTTACCATTTCCTCTTCTGGGACACATCTTCTTATCACCTGATTAGCACAATGCTTATATAGGATGGGCTCCTCCCAATAGTAGTGCTTCAGTTGTGCAAAAAATCTCTTCTTTTGCGTCTTTAAGTGCAGGGGAGCACTCTTACTACAAAGTAGTTCACAAAATCCGCAAACCACGGTACTGGCTTTTTGTCTTCAATTGCCAAGAGTTGTTCATCAGGGAAATCATCATTGATTAGAATTTCTTTAATTAGCCCTTCCAATCGTGAAAGATGGTCAGCTACTAGATTTGCAGTCCCATTCTTATCTTTAATTTCTAGGTAAAACTCTTGGAGGAGTAACACCATATATCGGTTAATTTTCGCGTCCTTCTAGTCATAAGGTGCTTTATGGTGAATAAGATTCGGTGTGCACTATGACCCTGTTGCTAATTAAGTACGGTCGGAACTTATCAAACGCAAACACAATAGCTAGTAGTTCTTTTTCAGTTGTTGCATAATTGAGTTAACGCATCATTCAGCGATCGACTCATAATAGATGACACGAAATGTTCTTTCCCTTTTTTGGCCTAGCATTGCCCCTATTGCGTAGTCGCTCGCATCACACATTAGTTCAAAATGAAGTTTCCAATCTGGTGCTACTACAATAGGTGCTAATACAGTGTTTGAGAAACAAGGCAGCTTTTGGGCGCGATCATCAAACTCAAGGCGCTCCTTGAAACGGTCGACAAAGGCTTAGCTATTTTGGAGAAATCCTTTATGAATCTCATGTATAATTCTGTGTCACCTAGAAAGCTCCTTATTCCTTTCACTGAAGATGGTGGCAGTAGCTTCTCTATTGTTTCAATCTTGGCTTTATCTACCTCGATTCCTCTTTCTAATATCCAGTGCCCCGGTACAATGCCTTCCTTCACCATGAAGTGACACTTTTCCCAATTTAGCACAAGGTTGGTTTCCTCACATCTTATCAGTGTCTATCTCAGGTTCTCAAGGAAATTATAAAAGGATTTTCCTAGCATAGAGAAAACATCCATGAACACTTGGTGTTCTCTGACCGTAATACGTGAATATGGCCATCATGCGGCATTGAAGCATACTAGGTCACGTTACACTTAGCCCGATGGGCATTAAGCTTAAAAGAAAGCGTGCCATGCAGACGCGTAAATGTTTTCTCTTGGTCCTCCAGTGATATAGTGATCTGATTATAACCCGAATACCCGACCAAGAAAGAGTAATACTCATGCTTTGCCAGCCAGTCTAGCATCTGATCCAGGAATGGAAGTGGGAAATGATATTTGCTGGTTGCCTTATTTAATTTTTGGTAGTCTATGCAAATCCTCCACCACAGCAAGCGTTGAGAAGGTAGCGATTAATATTATTCTCGATCCGGCTATCTTTGTGGTCCTCTCTTTAGAGCAACACATTACTAGGCTTACCCACGAACTATCTGAGATGGGGTAGATCACCCCTGCATCTAACCACTTTAATACCTCTTTTCTCACCACTTCCTTCATTGTCGGGTTTAGTCTCATCTGAGCTTCTACTGGCGGTTTGAGCCCATCCTCTAATAGGATCCGGTGCATACACATGGAGGGGCGGATCCCCTTCAAATCAGCTAGAGACCACCCGATAGCATTCTTGTGATCTTGAAGCACTCTTAAAAGCTTCTCTTCTTCCACTCCTGTTAGAGATGCTAATATGATAACTATGAGGGTTGAGGATTCCCTTAAGTACGCATACCTCAAGTGACTAGGGAGTGGCTTTTGCTCCAACTGTGGTGGTCGCTCAACCGAGGGCACTGAAGTCCTGAGTTGCCTTCCCAACCGCTATAATACTTTCTCCTGCTTCGCCTGGAAGGAGTCCATCCACTTACATACTCTTCTGGCCTCTTCACTCTACGTTCCTCCCTAGCATTCCCGCATGCTAGCCTCCAAACGGTCAATCAAACCACTATGGCTAGGCACTATAGCCTCTACTGCCTCTATCATAAAGCATGCATCGCTCTTCGCTGGATTCCTCACCGCATTAAATACGCTAAATCTGACTTCATCATCCCGCACTCTTAGTTTTAGCTCTCCCTTATGCACATCAATCATAGCCCTGCCAGTTGCTAGAATTGGTCTACCCAATGTGATGGGTATCTCTTTATCTTCCTCCATGTCTAACATTATAAAGTCAGTTGGGAAGATAAACTTGTCTCCCTTTATTAGCACATCTTCTATCACTCCCCGAGGATGTTTCAATGATCTATCTCCACATAGCCGCAGGTGATCAGAGAAGCTTTAGCTTCCGCTAAACCCACCGCCCTCGAAATGCGGAGGCAAGGAGAAGTTAATACCACTTTAAGTCACATAGGGCTTTCTCAAAGATCGAGTTCCCTATTTTATAAGGGATTGTGAAGTCACCGGATCCTTCGCCAGTACTCCAAGTATAGCACCGCACTCCTCGTGAAGATTCACTATCTCACCCCGATAACCTTCTTTCCCGGATGATAACTTTCATGAATTTGACGAGTCAAGTATCTGCTCTAATGCATCATGAATGAAATTTGATATGCGCTTTATATTAATTTCCATGACTTAGTAAACTACTTATCTAGTTTATTCTACCTCAAACACTAGGATATACCGTGCAGTAGTGTCTAGTTGTAGCTGCTGTTTCTCACTCTTTCCTCCTATCTCGTGTTGGTTTTCTCCTCGGGGCTGCCTTTGCCTCTAATCTTCACACGAATCATCCACTACCTCCCGCTCTCCTCGTGACCATCGTGGCAGGCCCTATGTAGCCACTCTACCACTTCTTAACGTGATAGCCTTAACATGTTCCTTACCGTCACCCCTAGGGTTTTTCTCTGAATTGCTTGGCAAGGAACCTTGCTGTCTCTCAATCAGTATATTAGCCATTTGACTCATTGCACCTCCATGTTTTTGAATCAGGTCATCGACTGCTCAACTGGGTGGCCTGGTTTTGCATATTCGCTTTGTCTCATTCCTATAAAGGTAAGGGAGAAGGGCATTTGAGAAGTTTGTTCCAAATCCACTTTTTTCTCTTGTGGTCGTTCACTCACTCGGGGTGGTGGCATGTTGTTCAGATTGTTCCTCCATCCATAATTCTGACTGCCCTTGTTATTACGCCACCCTTGGCCCTAATTCTGGTTGTGATAATTGTTGCTCCCATACTGACCCCTCGTTTGTTGTAATGAGCAAATTTGATAAGACACCGGGCATGCTCTACCGCTTACATCCCGAATGATACGATACTAACGTGCTATCCTCCCACATAATTCGTGATAACTCCCATGGACCGGTCTCACTAGTACTTACTTAACCTTTGTCGTTTAGTGAGTCGCCTTAATATGAGGCAACCAAATTGTCGAGACCTCTTTATCTGAGCCTCCCACAGCTTTTCTAAGTGTAATCCTATCCCTAGGCCATTGATTGCTGTTAGTAGTTATATCCTCTAGGATTTCCCATGCTTGGTCTATAGTTTTCTTCATTAGTGCACCCCTTGCTATGAATTCCAGAATCGTTTCCGGTCGCATCCTCGACCCATGTGCGTGGACTTCCATCCATCCGGCCAGCCTGTATGGACACCTCCAACAATTCATGAAATTCTCCCACAGCCTACCAAGCTCTCTCCTCCAGCTTGTCTAAAAGTATTTATCTCACCAGTCAGGTAACTTCGAGGCGGGAAGAACTTTGTCAGGAACTTTTGCACCAAGTCATTCCATGAAGTATTTGAATCCTGATGGTCGACTCTTCAAATACCTTAGCTCTATCAGATTCAGTGAGAGCGGAAGCAATCTCACTTCGTTTCTTCGCCACCGCATTGTACTTGGATCGGTCACATACTTTGATGAAGTAGATGATATTCGGATTCTCACTGGCAATCCATGCAACAAAATGTTCAAGACCAAGTACCGCTAGCTCGGAAGTTGAGCCACCGAATGGGTGGTCTTCGAACAGCATCGACAATTGTAGGCGGGGGCAGCTTAACTCTTCTAGCAACATAAACTAATCATCTAATATGTGTAAACTTTTCCTCGTGCATACATAATTCCTACCATTATTCTGATTAAACTTCTTGCGTCTGCTTTGTTCATCCTAATCTTGCCCTTCATTGTTCTTCATGGTTGCTATATTTCTTTGATGTTCTTCTCTTTGTTCTCTGCATAATCAGTGTAAGGTTCTTTCTGGTTTAGGATCAAATAGAAGTAGTTCAACTTGACCCGTCTTCGTATACATTCGCAATAACCTTCACTGTAATCACACTCACAAACGCGAAGACCAAATTACAAGCACTTATATAGACAAAATGAAATGAAAAGGCAAACAAATAAAATAAAATTTATAATATTTAACAAAATTCATTACAATATTAATAAAACTCTCCCGAGAAGGCACCAAAACTTGATAGGTGCGCGACGTGTGACTCGGTATAACCGGGTAAAGCTCTGCGTGAACAAGTGCACGCGCCGTATCAAGTAATATATTTACCCAAGTATGATATCGATCCATAGAGTATGCATTGGATCAATCGAATTGGCCTGATATTATCCGAACTTAAATTCTTAATGAATTTAATTAATGTATAGAAATTAAAAGTAAATCTAAATAACTTGTGAATATTTTTGTGAAAAACTAGGTTTTATTCCCCCACAGAGAGCATTTGATGGATTATTAGAATTTTATTCACTATTAATGAATTCTCGTCATTGACTATGATCGTGCCTACAATATATCCTCTCGAGGTAGATATCCGCTATTTCACAAGAGATGGTTGGGAGCATCTCACTCCCACCTGAGGTCCTAAATGCGAAAATATCTAAACCCTGACGTTATTAATTTGAAACTGGATATCTCTATTTTGCCAATTGAACCAAGTGTCGCTTCGGCATTCAGATCCCTGAGTCTTTATCTCTCGATCCCTGATATCTAACAAGATCTATGTCAATGCTGGGCGACATTACCAAGGAAAAATAAACCATGCACGTAAAGCGAACGCTGATATAACTCATGAATAAACTAACAAAATAGAATTAACTGAACTGATAACTATAGCGGTTCACAAAAACCTCTAGAAATAAATCTAGAATATCATGAAAATTATTACAAGCACAGTTCTATAAATCATTGATAGTTTTGAGAAGAGAGTAGAGAAATACAAAATATTACGAGTTTCTACTATATCCCCTGGTCGCTTCCCTTTCGCTCTTGTTCGCTCCTTGTCCGTGACGCTCGAGCACTTCAAAATTGGCATCCCTGTGGCTTTTTATAATTCTAATGCAGAACGTGGAACGTTATGATGTCGCAACGCTATGACATTGAACGCGCCGCTATTTTAGTTCTTCTCTTTGACTTTAACTCTATTGACCAAACGTCGATGCTAAAATGGCTCTAATTTCTTCTTCTTCACATTTCCAAAAGCTTCAAAACCACTTATATTCACCTCCGTTAATGCACAAAAGACCCAAAAATCAAATATCGGGAAATAATGCACTTATTAATATATAAAATAGAACTAAAATGTAGTAAAGAAGCGGGTATGACTTGAGTGTTTTAGACACTCATCAATGTACTCTAAAGACTAATTATGTCAAAAAAATGTGTAAGTCCTCCGGCAAAGTGGACTGACCTAAGCCCAAGCTACATAATTGCAACGTGAGCCTACTTAAAAGTCCGAGAATGCCAGCTCATCGACAAATTTTGACACCATTGTAGACTATCAAATCTATCGAGAGTTTATTGTTCAAATATCTTTGATATCTATCTCACTTTAAATATTTTGGCTCGCACTCAGGATAGGTTCATTTGAATCTATAATCGATCACTTGAAGCACTTGAAACAACTTTTTCCACTTGATGGGTCGCATCAAGGCATTATTTTTTTCCTCAACAATTGCATTCTGATCATGAGATTCTATGTTTATCGTAAGATTTAAACTCCTTCTTTCTTAAAAAATCTAGTAAGAAATATTATGTCAGTTAATGCTCTGAGATATAAACGTTTTTTCTTCTTCTTTTTTACAAATGCAATATATAACAACAAATAAGGTATATGCAGAAAGCAAGTTTCTTCACATAAGTTTCATTTTTTGTTCATAATTGATTCTCTATCATATGATAGCAATTTTTGAAAATTCTCCAACATATTTTTATTTAAAAGATATATCCAACAGATAATCGAAAAGTATAATCTATAAACTTCACAAACCATTTTTTATTAGAAATAGTGCTTAATTTTGAAGGTCCTCTAAACATCACTATGGAAAAATAAAAAGGTTGATGAGGTATGATCTAGGAACATAAGACTGTCATCGACGGTAAGTAAACAACTTTCTACATTTAAATTTAAAGGGCTTTTATTCTAAACACTCGAAACAAATGTTTTATAGATAAACCAAGATGGTAAATCTATAATGCTAAACATTAGTTGTTCTTGAATGTATATAGAAAATATACAAGGAATTCTTGAGCAATTTTACCCCTAGGCATAGTTCTTCTCAAAATAATAAAAGACCATTGAAACATCCTAGTACAAGCACCTCATCCCCTGAGTTCTTGTCCTCAAACACAATGAGAATAATAGAAAATAAATGGGTAGTTAGATTCATTTGAAAGTTAACTAACAAATAAGAGACTATAGGCCGATTTAGGAACATAAAGAACAAAATTTAGACATATTTTCACATAAATTTTTATCGAACCTTTCCTTGCAATAGGAGAGAAGCTACCATCTGCAGCCTTATTTTATTTTATTTTTTACTAAGACATGGTTCATAGGATTGGAAAATTTTGAAAGAAATTTTCATTTGGTTTGATGCTCATAAATATATGATCTAGGGAGTAGAATAATTAAAGGTGTAGGGAAGAGTCATTTTTTCATTAACTGTATGATCCATAGGAATCTTAGAAGAATCTTAGATGGAAGAAACTACATTAAGTAGCATAAGAAGATGTCTAATTGCCCTTGGTGAAGAGACCGTGTCGCCTTCATTAGCAATAGAATGTCACTAGATTTTTTCTCCTTTGCTCTTTATATTTGCAAAGTTTTCTATGCAAACTTCCAACACGTTTCGAAAGTGAAAAGGATTACTGCAAATACCACCCAAACCCGTGGCCTTCTGCGGATTTCTACCAGACTGAGTTGGTATGTCATGGCTTTAGAAGAAGAGCATGCGGCTAAAGTCGAGACTTCAACCATATTTCCATGTCCTTTTTTTCCCAACATGGCATTCCTTTTGCTCTTTCTCTTCTACCCCAAGACATTCCAAGGGAAGGAAGGTTAGTCTCGCACAATTTTCCTAACTCATCAAACTCAACATTCACCTAAATCCAAGAACTTGAAAATGTGATTCTCTTATAATATCTCTATTAGCTGATCAGCTCGAGATTTCAACTCATATAGATATCTGCCATAAATCATTAAGTGAATTAAAGTACTTTGTAACATTATCATCCCCTTTACATAGTTCTCCAATTTTGAGGGTTAACTAAAAAATCTAGGACTAGTTTCCAAATCATAATACATTTTTTTAATAGTCTCCCACAACTCCCGTATGGCTATAGTGCAGCAATGAAGGAACCTAAATCCTCCTCCACGGAATACCTCGCCATTCGAAATATCTTTTAGTATATTTCTTTGAAAATCGGCGCTTAGTGTAGAAAGGAGTCCTTTGAATCGTTATCCTTGAAAATGTGTTAATGCTACCACTTGAAATTCTCGAGTTTGTCAAACCCGGCAGATGAGACAAATGTTTTAATTTATTACTTAAACTACATTGATGTTTTCAGATCAGTATCTGCCCAAAAAAAGATTTTCAATGTTAAAATTATTGAAATCCTATTTGAGGTCATCAATTTGAAGTGCAAATATTGGAATGGCCCAGCAATGTTATGTATTGAGAAAAATATATTAGGTAAATATTGCGTTAATACTTATCGATTTACTAGAAATGCTCGAAGACAATGTTTTTATGAACATTTGTATGCATAATCTAAAATCTCGATGTTTTTATTTAGATTGAGCGATATGTTATTTGTTAAGCTCCATTAAAACTACCTATTTACAATCAAAAAAATTTTAATATATACAATTGTTCAATTATATAAATTAGGGTTTCCATTCTATATTTGTCCTAGATTCCGAAAATACCAAGACCCACTCTCATTCTAACATACATTCAAACAGCGCCTAGATTACAAGAGTACCATTTCACCATCTACCCTGAAGGTGGTGGTGATATGAAGTGAGTGAGAATCAAACTTATGAAGGTCTTTATAGAAGACCTCTATTAATAATTATTAGGCAGGATTTTTGGCAACTTACTTCATAATCAAAACCGGTAAAACGATATTGTAAAAAAGAGGATTCATTTATACAAAGAACTTTGTATCATAGAAATGAAAAAGTGTAGAGAATCTATAGTTCTACAAACAGAGAAAAAAGAAAGTTGGAAAGTAAAAAAATAAAATAGCATGTTTAAAGGATGAAATCCCCTAGCAGATTGGGAGAGGAGCACCGTTCCAACCACTAAGACAATCCAAAAGAGGGTCGATGATCTTCCTCACACACTGCTGTAAACACCTGCCAGTAAACTCTCTCAGACCTCACCTTCTCACCTCCGTCAACAGCCTCATCCCAAGTCTCCTCTGCAAATTTGTACAATGGATATGACCTGCACCCTTTTGATTCGGTTCGAATCGATGGCTCACCCCTCCACCCCAGCTCTCAGGCTTCCAACTTTAAGAAAAGCCCTCCAAACCTCCCCAAATGCGCCACATATTATCTTCTCAACATCATGAGGTGTCAATAGCCTTCTATTTTCACCATTCTTCAAAATGCGCTGTCCACCTGGTGAACTTGGCCTTATCTTTCGTATCAGTGGATATGCAGGCCGCATGATTCACTGATCAGAGAAACACAGAGATATTCCCTGTCTGTTCATTTAGCAACCCTTCTCAGAATCTTGATGGTGAGCGCCCTGTTGGCTCCAGGGTTGAGTTTTATTAGCTACGTAGCTACAGCCCTCTTCACCGTGCTCTTCAAATTCTCCTCCAAAGGTTCTGCTTCAAATCAATGGCCTTATAGAGTGCTAGTTATATGTGTTATGAGCTTCAAGATATATATAGCTTCAGTTGTCTTCCGGGAGGATTAAGCCCAAGGAGTTCAGCATCTTAAGAAGTGTTTAAAGATTTTGACATGGTTGGTGACCGGATTACAAGAACTGGAGCCCGAGCAGTAGGAAGCTATGGCGATTATTCCTTGAAGCCGTAATCCAGACTGGGTTTCGGTTCCCAGAAAGATTGACGGTAGTCATTGTTGTAGAAGTCATTGACAAGCTCTGAGAACTGAGCAACATAAGCTTCCGATGGCTGCAATGGCCAAGCGGGTGTTAACTATGAGATCAAATAGGGGGTCCCTGGTGTCACCTGTAGAGCTTTATTCTGAAAATGATCAAGGGGGTTGTCGTTGACAGAGCTTATCTCCTCTCGATTGATTTAGTTGATGATCGGATTACTTCAATTTGCGGGCCAGTTTACTGAGGTGAAGTCCTGAGACATGACGTTCTGGTTTGGGCCGTAATGATCCATCTCGTAGCTTTAACTTCTTTCATATATTTCACCAGAATATGCCCATACGCCGCAGCCTCACGGCTGGATGGTAGTTTAACGAAAAGCCTCATGGTCAGTGGGGACCTGGCTTCCCCTGCATCACTTCGCAGCGAAATGGCAGATAAAACTGCACAAACTGCCAGAACATTGGCCTCAAAAAGCACCATAGAGGCCATGGCAGAGCCGACTGCAGTGCCATTAACAAGAGCCAGGCCTCTCCCATGAAGGTAACCCAAAAACCCAGACTCAATCCCAGCCATTTCTAGGCCTCTTCAGCATTGACAACTTGACCCGAAGGTCCAACAGCTTTGGAATCAACACAAAGGAGAAGACCAGCAATGTAGGAGAGGAATAAGATCTCCAAAGTGATGGTGCCACGCAGAGTAAGTATGGAGTAACGCTGTGATTGAGAAGCCAGATGGTCAGAATCTCAACCTGATGCCGGAGTAGCCTTGGAGGTAGGGTGTTGATCCTCAGCAAGTATGGCGGCTCTGTTGCAGAATTACAGGGTGTAGCTGATTCTGTACCATTTCCAAATATCCCAGCATTCAAGAATCTGTATCAATTAAGTATCAACAACCCAACTCATCAGCAACTATTTAATGTAAATCAAAACGTACCAGTTGAAATATCTCCAAAACGTTTTCAAAAACACTGATCCTAAACGGCAGGCTGTAGTTTTTACCATTGAGCTCCTTCTCAAGGGTACCTGGCCTTGTCGGTTCTTCCATGTGAAGTATGCCAAAACCCGTAGTAACACCATTGCTGTCGGCACTGTTGTTTATGCTGTCCATCCCATCATCTGGCCTTCACGCCCGGCTCGAGCCGCCCGGCTAACCCGAGATCAGACATCCTCTCCGCTAAGGAGAGTCTCACTTGGGATATCGTAGCCGCCTCACCACCGAGGCGGATCCACCAAGCCCCAGATCTAATCACCATGCGCTCAGATTCTCAATGTCCAAACGCCCTTCCAGCGACTCCGTCGCCATCTGGTTCAGATCGATTCAACCACAGGAAACTCTACCCACATTCCATTAGTGTTCTTCTGCTCATCTCTCTTTATCCCCTCCCACAGAAAAGCTGGTTCTTCCTTTCGCAGATGCCCAAAAGTAAGAGAGGTAGCAAGCAGAGGATGTGGCTTCGAGTTTGAACTCCAGTGAGGTGTATTGTGATCAGAGTGAAGGTTTGAAGCCTGGTGTTGTGCATGTCTTTGAAGCATAGTGATGAGAGTTAGTTACGTCACCATTGGTAAGATTTGATCAAGGAGAGAAAATGGAGCAATTTTTATATTTATTTTTAATTGTTGCATTTATGTTTTATTTTTAGATAATTAGTGGAGCAAATTTAGGAATCCACTAAAGCAACTAGCATGCATGTTTCTTTAATATTTTGTTTTAAGCCTCATAATTATAGAAATGGAGAAGAGAAATTTGCGAATTATCTTTTTGTCAAACAAACCCCCCGGGGCGATTATTTTGGTAGGAGAACTCATCCTAAATGGCAACCCATAAGGAGAGACTCAAACTTTGGAGGATCCACGTCAACAACATCTGCTAGATGAGGCCAGACTGGAGATGTTTGGTCGAAGCACAGAAATAAGAACTTTGAATTCAAGGGGAGAGTCTTGGCAATGGAGCCCTAGCCAAAGCAGGATAAACAACCAAAAGAGCATTGCAACCAATGTGCTCAAGTGTGTGAGAGAAGGTTTGGTTGGATCCTAAATAAAGCCAATGAGATCTCCAAGGCTAATTCCAGGCAAAATATTAGAAAACTGGTCAAGTATGTTTTCGTTACAAGGAAGCCAACTAAAATTCATTCATGATCTCATGCACGTTGGATGAAGAAGGCGTTTAAAGGGCACTACCATTGCTACATCAGGGCTTAAAGTGTACGTATCGGCTCAATCGCAAACAAAATCCTACGGATGAGGAGGAGACGTAAAGCGTAGACGCTTGCTACGTGAAGTATAGCGAATCAAGAAGATTGATGCCATAGCATACAACAACAATCGCTTAAGATCTAATAATCAACATCAACATCATCATCACTGAACAATCACATCACATCAACATATGCGTCAATGCAGTTTCATACCATCTTAAACCTTGGGGATAAGGTTCAACTTTTAGGAAGGGTAATGATGAGAGTCACACGTCATCATTGACAAGACTTGGTCAAGAAGAGAGAATGGAGTTGTGGACTTCAAATGTGGAAGATTTTTTAATTTTATATTTATCTTTAATTGTTACATTTTATCTTTAATTTTTAGATAATTAGTGAAGCAAATTTAAGAATCCACTAAAGCAAACTAGTTATACAATTGCTTTCTTTAATATTTTATATTTAAAGCCTCATAATTATAAAAATGAAGAAGAGAAATTTGGCGAATTATCTCTTTGTCATACAAACAAGCCCGAGGGTTTTTATCACTTCGCATGGTCAATGGTAGGTGGAGAGGATGGCGAAGTGGCCTATTGGGGGTTAGTTGAGGACCAATCCCAAGAAAAACTTGGTGTTCGGAAAGGGGTTGGTGGAACGTGGAAAATGGAGTCAAGACGCCACCATTAACAAGACTTGGTCAAGGAGAGAAAATGGAGTTGTGGAGTTGTGGACTTCAAATGTATGAAGATTTTAATTTTATATTTATCTTAATTGTTGTATTTTATCTTTTATTTTATAACCAGTAGAGCAAATTTAAGAATCCACTAAAGCTAACAAGTATACACGTTTCTTTAATATTTTATACTTAGAAACCTCATAATTATAAAAATGAAGAAGAGAAATTTGGCAACTTATCTCTTTGTCACAAAAAGCCCGAGGGTTTTTATCACTTCGCATGGTCAATGGTAGGTGGAGAGGATGGCAAAGGGTCGGGGTTAACAGGAGTTTGATGGAAATAATTTTTTTTTTTTGAAAAATTATTAATCCGGGCTTGGAAATCAAACTAATTTGCCATAAAATATGCCAGAATGCCACACGATGTCAAGAATCGTTATTAAATCTGAAATGCTGTCATGCTGGGACTTAAATCGCTTAAAAGCCGTTGGGTTGACAACAATTGGGCTTTTACAACACCGCTCATGACAAAACGTAATTGAGCTTAAATGTCAAACTTATTATATTAAAATCGCCAAAAGTCGCTGCCGCTGATAAAGATTTTATAATTATGAATTTAATTCGCCGCTTGCCCAAGTATAACGATATTACGACTACCGTCTCTTTAATTCGAGCTTGTAATAATTTAATAATTTTTTTTTCAAAATTATTTCCGTCTAAAAACCAGAAGGAGGCGACCAATTCCAAGACAAACTTTGTGTTCAGTAAGGGGCTGGTGGAACGTAGAAAAAACTACTTGGTGTTCGGTAAGGGGTTGGTGGAACGTGGAAAACTAGTGTACACTACAAAATCGGCACAATAAATTATATCTTGTTAGATATATGCTCACATGTATGTTGACTAGTTAATTTAAAAGACAGAGTTTGAGAACAAGACCAACCCAATCTATCAATGTTATGTTTTGACAATCATTTTGGCATGCTAGTTCTTATGCAAGGATAAATAGTCTCTTTCCAAAAGAGGCTGTCTGTCATGCTTATCTTATTTGGTACAGCTCAATAATTCAAAAAAGGCTAACGAAGTTGAATATTTCTACTCATCTATGACAAACTTTAATAATAGAGTTTTGCCATAAATATAGTTTTAAATTATAGGCTTTGTTTGAAAGTCAAAAAAACACTAAAGAAAAAACGCAGAGAAAAAAATGTAAGGAAAGAAAATTTAGAGGAAAACGAAAAATAAGTTTAAATTTAATAAATTAATTTTATATGTTTATTCAAATTCATTTTATTTGTTTCTCTTTTTTATCTAAGAACTGTAAAATTTTAAATTTGTCAAATTTTTAAGAATTTTGATTATATTTGATCTTCTTTTATATTTTCAACGGTGAAACCAAATACAACAAAATCAATTTTTTTTTAGTATTTCTTTTCTTTCCCTGGTATTTTCTGAGTTCCAAATGCAACCATAGTCTTTTGTATTTTGTAATCTTAAAAAGGCTCTAATAAGGATGTCGTCTCTTTTTTTTTTACTGACTAACTTATGTTCCTGAATTATAGTTTTTGATTTTATTGCAGCATTGCTATTGTTAGCTTTCTGGTGAGTTTTCTCGTAGATCTTTTCACTACTAATTTGAAGAATATTATAGTAATGTATTTTAAAAATACTTTAAAATATAATAAAATGAAATTAGTTTTAAAACTATGATACTTTTAAATGTTAAATAGAAGTGAATGTTTTAAAAAGGATAAGTTTGATGTAAAAGTTAATTGATTTGTTTATTGAAAAGACAAAATTAATCTAGGTTTTTTTTAGAAGACAAGTCTAGTATAAATTGTTTTTGTTAGGAAACTTTCCGGATTCATCTCTTTCTGTATGATATTTTCCACTTTGTGGCTAAGCCTTCATGGTTTTGTTTTTAGGCTCCCAAAAGGTCTCATACCAATTAAGATATTGTCAATTCTTATTAACTCATAATTCTCAGTCAAAAAGAAGGTTAGGGGAATGATAGTTCTTTCATTGATTATATCAAAATAGATGCAACATGCATTCCCATTTTAAGAACTATATACACTGGTATCCTTGATTCTAAGAATCTGCAATTTGTTCCCGACATGCATATAACTAGCAAATCTCTACAGCTAATACATGGTTACAATTATACATATTTACATATTTCCTTTCCAAAAATCAGAGACATATTTCCTTTTCTAAAATAAGAGATTTTACCACACTCCCCCTCAAGCTAGTTTGAAAATATCTTTCATAGTCATCTTGCTAATTAAAAATTCAAATTGCCCTTTTGGAAGACCTTTTGTAAGTAAATCAACCACTTGTTGTCCTTTAGGTACATAGATCATGCAAGTTGTTCCTCCTATTTTTTCTTTAACGAAATGCTTGTCCACTTCTACATGGTTGGTTCGGTCATGAAGAACTAGATTATGAGGAATGAAATGATAACTTTATTACAACAATATAACTTCAAAGGGAGTGTCTCAGTGGCTCAACCTTTGAATTATCTTTTCCGATCTAGATTACTCATAAATACCATGAGCAATTGCTCTAAATCGCTTTTAAGACGCAGCTTCCTCACTACATTTTTCTTCTTAACACTCTCTGCCAAGAGACACTATATTACCACCAATATATATATACAATACCTAAAGGTTGATTTTCTATCAATTAGCATGACCAGCATAGTCCAGATCCATAGACTTCAATTTAAGGTCCCTATGTCGAAGAAAAGTCCTCTCGCCAAAAGGTTCCCTTAAATACCTTAGGATTCTATAGACAACATCAAAGTGCTCTAGACTAGGAGAGTGAATGAATTGGCTAACAACACTTACCAAGAAAACAATATCCAATAGAGTATGTGCCTAGCAAATAAGACTACCAACCAACCTCTGGTATTGTCCTTTGTCTTTCTTGTACTTCTAGATTTAGTCGACCGAGCTTAACATTGAGTTCCATGGGAATGGGCTGCAGATTGTATAGATCCTCCATCAAGAAGAAATTCGGTGAAGGGGATATAGTAGGGAACAGATCAGTATAACCAATTCTCCTAGGAAAGGAAATTTTCACCAAAAGGCAAGACGAATTCCCTAGAAGATGAATTTGTTCCTCTTAGAGAAAAGGTTGCAGAAAGGACCACCTCTCCATGGGGTAGGTTCCACGTTCCAAGCGGAGAACGATACTGTGCATGTTCAGAGAATGTTCCTTAAGAAAGAGAGTTTTTTCTCCAAAGGGTAAGTTCACTCCTCTAAATAACAAAGTTATAGGGAAAGTTATTGTTCAAAGTGGAAAAGCAGAGGGCAGATTTCCAAGAGGTGGATCTGGAGATAGAGTTATTCCTTTAAGCAAAAGAAGGTTTCTACAGGAGGATAGAATCACTCCTCTAAAGGGTAAAATCTTTTCCTTGGGAGAGAAGATTGTGCACAACTCTACTTTTCCATGAAGAAGGCAAGGAGGACATGTTTCTAGTCGCCTATTTTTCCAAAAGGTGGACCCGCCTCCAAGGTACACGATGTTCACTGGACAACCCCATTTCTCCAAGGGAAAAGGCAAGAAAAGGACACGTTTCTCTAGTCAGGTCTATTTTTCCAAAAGGTGGATCCAATTCTCTAAGGTACAGAGTGATATCTCCCAAGTACAAATTCTCTTCTCCAAAAGATATGGTGGGAAACAAACCTATTTTCCAGTAAGGCTAAAAGAAGAAAGGCCTATGAGGGTGTATCATTCTCTCCTGGCGGTTCTCCCAGAAGAATGTGGCATGTAACAGCGCACATTTCAGCACATTCAGGGACTAAAAGGAGGATGCGGAGGTAAAGAGCAGTTGATATAAGGCAGCTCATTGATGTACTTGTGGAAATCCAAAAGGAAGATGCCATGGAGTTAGAGAAAGTGAAGGAAGGAATGGTTTATAGCGTGGAAAAAACAAAATTTGGGAGGAAGCTATTGAGGATATGGAGTCAATGAGCAGTGTAGATGAAGCTTATGGTTACTGGAGGCCTTATTAGGTGCGATGCCTATTTCTTTAAATCGTTCCACTATTTTAACATTACCAAATATTTCAAGTTAAAAATAGAGGAAGACCTAAAGGAAGGGAGCACCAGAGGAAAATGAGGCCACCGTAGGTTACCATAGAATCCAAGAATGTAGGACCCCAAAGGCGATATCACTCTGAGAAACCTCTATGGAAATGACAAGGCACATAGCCTTCATGTAAAAGAGCCCATCTTACCGGCAAACCGTATCCAAAGGTTTGATAGATAATGGATTAGAGGTGGTAATGTAAAGCATTGAGGATCGAGAGTCGAAAGGAACATTAGTGATCTGATATAAACAAAGGTGACTATGTCTACCTTTACTGGAAAAGTATCTAAGACCCTGGGGATACTACCAATTGATATTACCATTGGCAACAAAACCTCATTATTTTCCTTCTTTGTGATAGACTCTCTTTACCCATTCTTACTATTTTTGAAAGGTAATGAAGTGAAGGGAAACAAGGCATGCAAGTAGGCCTCTTCATGGTGGATACAGTTTTAGGCAAGGTATTATGATCGTGAATTTGATCCATCAAGTCTACTAGCAGAGGAAAGACGGGGTCCTGGCGAAAGCATACATGGACTCAAAGGACTATGTGGAAATCTAAAAGGAGGCGGGTAAACTCCTAAAGGTGACTACAATCGTGCCTTACAGGTTGACGAGTGGTCCAATCATCGAGAAGATCGATGATGACTGATTACCCTCAAGAAGAAAGGTAAGAATCGGTAATTGCCATATTCAAATGAAAGTAGATCGTAGTAGATTGTAAGAAACACCTCTTAGGACACTGTGGGAGCCGAGATGATTTTTTGGAAGGATACATAAGAAGATAAGAAATACAAATGGATGATTTGGGAGCAAGCTCCTCCCAGTTCGAACACACGCAGCCTCACATGATTCCATGGAGGAAAGGAACCTCGAGCACCTGTGGAAGAGCCATGATTACTCTAGGCATTAGTTCCTTGTTGCCTTCTGACTTGGAGGAAGAGATTATTGCAATACTATAGGAGTTCAAAGACTGATTCACTTGAAATTATGACGAGATGCCAAGGTCGTGGATGTAAGCTTAGAGCATCACTTGCCTATTGTCGGAATTTTCAAATTCCTTTCAATAACCACCCAGAAGAAGGTCCAAGGAGGTAGAGATAAAAGTGAAGGAGGAGATTGAGAAGCTTTTGAAGGCCAAATTCATTAGACCTACAAGGTACGTGCAGTGCTTGGAAAATACTATCCCTGTGATGAAATAGAATGGGAAACTTAGAGTTTGTGTAGACTTTAGGGATTTAAATGCTGCCACTGATAAAGACATATATGTAATGCCTATTGCTGACATGTTAGTTGATTCCATTGCAAATAATGAATTATTGTCTTCATGGATTCAAGCCTGGTATAACCAAATCCCAATAATGTTTGTTGATGATATATCTAAGACTCCGCTTCAAATGTCCCGGGTTCCTGTGAACATTTATTGGCTATGTCCCCACTTAAGAACATTGGTGCAACTTTTCTACCAAAGGGCTACAGAATATCTTCATGATATGTTAGGCTACCATGGAGATTTATATCAAGGATATTGTGTTTAAATCTAAGAAGGTCGCTTCTAACATATGAATCATTTAAAAGAAAAGTTTTGAAAGGATGAGATTTCATTAACTGAAGCTCAATCCACTCAAATGTGCTTTTGGAGTTCAAGCCAATTTTTTAGGGTTTCTGGTTCACCAAAGAGGAATGGAAGTGGATCAAAACAAAGCCAAGGCCATCATTTCAGCCAAGGCTCCTCAAAATAAGAAAGAACTTCAGAAGTTCTTGGGTTAGGTGAACTATTTAAGGAGGTTTATTTCTAATTCAGCGTGGGAAGACTAAGGTATCTCACTTGCACTCAAGCCGAAAGAAGTAAGAGTTTAAATGGGAGGAACAAACATCAAACAACCCTTTGATGGAATCAAAGGCTACCTTCTAAGCCCCTTGTTTTAATGCTACCTTGAAGGTCTCCACACCAAACTCCCATCACCGTAGAAGAGTCTATAGGATGCCTTCTGGGACAAAATAATGTTGAAAGCCATGAACATATTGTTTACTATTTGAGTAGGGTCTAAGTTCTAATGGAAATACATACAATCTATTGAGAAGTTGTGTTTGGCCTCACTTTGCATGTACGAAATTGAGAAAACCATTTGATCAAGTCTCAAGTGTATGTGTCCCCAAACTGACTTGATGAAATACATGCTGTCACTGAACCCTTAATCACTAGATGAATTAGGAAATGGTCCCTTGCTTTGTCCGAGTTCACCTTGGCCTGGTTTTCCATGCAACCGCCAAGGTGCAAGCTTTAACTAACTTTTCGGCCGGGACATCCTTCATTAGAAATCAAACCGTAGAGGATGTCGAATTAGGGTGGCTATGAAGTAGAAGTTCGGCGAATTTGATGGCTTTAAAAGACGAGAATCATCGAGCTTGTGATAGTAATCATTTCACCAAAAAGGGATAAAGACTACCCTATCTTTCAATCCTGGCCTCAAGTGCACCAACAACTGTGTCGGTAAGATGAGGCTTTATGATCTGGGTTTGAGATTTTGATGGAACTGGAATACAAGAGGCACACATCATCGAGAATTCTAATTAGTGCTTCCTGGCAAATAATAGGAACACAAAGGCACAACAACTTATTATTGGCTCTCATTATACTGCTTCCACTCAATTTGTTGATTCTTTTCTACCCGCAGGATTTGGAATATGTGCCTAGGGAATCTTAATTGGGAAGTAGATGAGCTAGCATAAGTAGCCTCAAGTGTGAAGATGAGCGAAGAATTGACTCATGATAGGCAAGAAGAATCATCCCTCAATTTATGAAAGGGGAATCAGATTAGAAGTCGTCAGTACAGATGCAAATATTGTAGAAGATTGGAGAATTAAGATCAGAGAGTATTTAGAAGATCCTAATAGGCAGGTTCCCCATAGGGTGAAAGCTCAATCATGTAAATTTTTTCTATGAAGTGGGAATTACAGAAAGTGACTCATGGGTTACCGCTTAAAATGCCAATCCTCTTCCTGCATAAAGATGAAGTGATAAAGCAAGTTCATGAAGGGGTCTGTGGAGCCCATCAAGCCGGGATAAAAATGTGATGGTCAGATTAGGGAGAGGCACATTTATAAATAACTTTCCTAAGTGATCAGACATTTATTACTCCAAGGGCTGCTAAACAATGTGGAAAATATGGCAGATGAGGGATAATTGGTCGTGAACTCTACTTGACTGTGAAACCATGTCCTTTAGAGGATGTAATAAGGATTTAATTAGGAAAATCTACTCCAACTTCATCAAATGAGCAATAACTTCATCTGAAGCAAAGAACATTTTCGCTTAAATGGGTGGAGGAAAATTTTGAAGAAGGTAGAGTAGAAGGATGTGATCCAATTCATCAAGGAGCAAATCGTTAATAGATTTGGAATTCCTCAGTCCATTACAACTGACTAAGGCACCATGTTCACCGGGGATGAGATGACTTATTTTGCCAAGGACTATGACATTCAACCTACGCATCCATTCCCTATGCCTAAGCAAATGGTAGTGGTGGCTTCCTATTAAGATGTTAATAAGACTGAGAAATGTCGAGGATAATCCCAATGATTGGGACATAATTTTATCTGAGACCTTATGGGCTTATAGAACTTCTAAGATAGATTCTACAAGGGCCGGTAAGTCCTTACTCTATAACATATGGACATGATGCAAAGAGCTCAATGTGAGGTGCAGGTAGTTCCTTTCTGAGGGTATCTAGTGACTACCACAAGAATACAGTGGGGCCATGATGATGGAACTTGAGGAATTAGATGGGAAAAGATTACAAGCACTTGACCGCATCATGATCCAGAAAAAGAAAGTGGCTAAGGCCTACAACAGGAGGGTCAGAAGAAAGATCTTTGACGAAGGGGAGCTCGTTTGGAAGGTAGTATACATTTTCACAAAGAACAAGTGATTCGAGTTCTAAAAACTAAAAAAATTGTATTTCTTTATTTTTTTAAACATTCTTCTGCTGAAGAACAAAGAATTTTGAGTTCTAAAAAACGAAAAATGGTATTTCTTGATTTTTTTAAAGACTTTTTCGTTGAAGAAAAAAGAATTTTGAGTTCTTAAAAACGAAAAGTGGTATTTCTTGATTTTTTTAAAAGAATTTTTTGTTGAAGAGCAAAGAATTTTGAGTTCTAAAAAATGAAAAATGGTATTTCTTGAATTTTTTTTTTAAAGACTTTTTCATTGAAGATCAAAGAATTTTGAGTTCTAAAAACCGAAAAATGGTATTTTTTTTTTTTTTTTTTTAAAGACTTTTTCGTTGAAGAACAAAGCATTTTGAGTTCTAAAAAACGAAAAATGGTTTTTCTTGATTTTTTTAAAGACTTTTTTGTTGAAGAATTAGGAAGGATTTTGAGCTCTAAAAACAAAAAATTCCTATTTTCGAGAGAGATCTTAGAAAAAAACTCTGATTATCGATTTCTTTTTATTAAGGATGAATTGCTCAATATTCTCTTAGAGGTCATATGGAACATTTATTGCAAATTACTTCCAACAAAAGGGATGACTCACTACTCAGTGTAAGAGCAAGGCAGTTTTGGTTTGTAACGCCCGATGTACTACCTAACTTTGTGAAGCTCGATACCACTAAGCTTGAGATGCCTCAACTGCAAGCACCCTGTCAAAGTGATTGTGTCTTTTTATTTATTTATTTATTTATTTTTTACTATAACTTGTTCATTCATATACTATTAAACATTTAAATTGAAATATATTCTGTAGTAGCAGATTACAAATTATATTCAAACCCCATAAATGGGAGTGTTCAACATATACAAACTTTTACATTGTTTACAAAACAAATGATATAAAATGGACCAAAAGGTCTTCGGCACCTAGTGTTGTGTCAATCTTGGATTGGTCGATGGATTGTCCCCGGCTTCTATTTCCTTATTTTGTACCTACTAATAAATGAAACACCCGTATGCTTTATGCTTAGCGACAATACTCGTGGACGCACCCCTAATAAGGATCAATATGACTTCAGACATACATATATCACTTATACATGTTTATGCATACTTCATACTATGTCATTTAAGATACATGCGAAGTATATCCTTCATACTTATTTATCATATCATATTTCATTTTCTTATCATCGTTTCATACATTTCAGGTCATTTTACACTTAGTATCTTGTTTCGTCATAGTGTACTTATTACTCAAGATAAAGTAAGTAGTGTTTCATATCATTTCATATCATGTCATTTATCATATTCAGATCATTTTCATATTCTTGTCATTTGTTTTTATATTTCATGCCTGCATATACCTTAGAAGTGGATACGGGAACTATAATGGCCCGAAGGTGTTGTTATCATTGTACGAGACAATGACGTCTTTAAGAGCACGAAGGCGCTGTAATGAGCCAAACGGGGCCAACTGATCAGTATGCTGCAGACTTTTATCCCTAATAGGAATGCCCATCTATCCTCTACCAGGTTCTAAGCAGAAAATCTATTTCTTTTATTTCATTTTCAATACATATCTCATATCCCTCTACAAATAACTATTGTTATCTAAGAATCATATGCGATATTTACAATCTTTGCATGTATCATTTGGACATTTATCATTTCATCCCTTAACTAAGGGATACACTTCATTTAATAACAAAATAGGCCTGAAGCAGTAAGCTCAATCAACCGCAGAACTAGGCTATGAATCGACCTTACAGCCACAACCCGTTTCACAACTGCACTCCTAAAATACTTCCCGAAAGACACCGGCTTACTTTAAACCGATCGACTAACTCCATTAACTGTTATTTGACTCCAAACCAACACCGCTTTGGTCAACCCATCACCGCTCTAGTTGAATGCGAATCGCAACTAATGTGATTCAATCGGAATGACCATCCGGGCCAACCGATCAACTAATCGGATCTACAATTTCCCTTTGCACGAGGCTGAAGCGCACGTGATCCAACCGTGAGACCTACCACTCAAGACCATCGGGATCGCTCTTCGTTGTTCAAGGTCGATACATCGATTCAACAGATGACCTTCCAAGGACCAACCGGTTGACTGCCCATCCCAAACCTAGAAAACACATTTTTGGCTTAAACACAAACGTTTTTAGGGTTTCAATCAAAGCCAAAATGCTCCCAAATGGAAAATACCTGCTGTACAAGAATCCTCTTAGCATAGGAAAAGGATCTGAACTAGTATCCATATACCTTAAAGATAAATTCCAAAACAAAAGAGACATATTAAATCCAAATGGTGTTCCAAACAATTTCTAACAAGTATTCCTACAAAATCTTAAGGGCCTCAGATTTTCTTCTTCTTTCTTCTTCTCTTTCTCTTTCTTTCTTCCTTCCTCCTTCTTTTTCTTTCTCTCTTTTCCTCCTTTCTCTTCTTCTCTTCTCTTTCTCCTTCTCCTTTTCTTCTTTCTTCTTCCTCTCTTTCTCCTCCCCATCGGAATGCCCTAACCTTTAAAGCCAAAAATGAATATTTCAAAGGCTGTTTGGTCTTAACCTATTTAGCCTACTTTTGCTTTTCTTATTTTGAATCCTCCATCCTCATCTATTTGCAATGAACTTATCACCATTCTACTTTAATACATACCTTCTTGTTTTAAGGACTCATTCATTTTACAAATTACCACTTAATTTAGTACTGGGCCTCCTAAAATGTAACTTTTACTTATATTATACCTCAAATATGTAATAAACTACTAGGTTATAATTGGGTGTTATAACCTGCCCCTTTTGGGAAAAGAATTTCATCCTCAAAGCTCATACCGATTCGGAGTTGCGGATACTGCGCTTCATAGTTGCTTCCCAAGGCTCCTAAGCGTTGCTTAGAAGACTTTCACTAACGGTACCTACTTATTCCGCTTAACTGTTTTAATTCTTGGAGCCAAATACCCTTTTGGCTCTTCTATCAGATGAAAATATGCATGTACTTATACAAATTAGATAGTATGTGCAACTCATTAGAGCGGAATCTCCGAAGCATCGACACATGAAACACATTATGCAGTTTAGTCAACTCTGGAGGGAGTGCCAAACGATAAGCCACATGGCTAATTTGTTCTAGAACCTCATATGACCCTATGAACCTCGAACTCAACTTGCCTTTCTTACCAAATCGTAGAATTTTCCTCTACGGTGATACTTTTAAGAAGACCTTGTCTCCCACTTCATATTCAATACCTCTCATCTTTAGATTGGCATGACTTTGTCTCACTAGCTACTCTTTAATATTTCCTCTTCCGAATAATTTGTACTTTCTCTTCTGTGTCTTTTACTATGTCTGGACCAATCATCTTATGCTCATTCAACTCTATCCAACATACCGAAGTTCTACATCTCCGACCCTATAAAGTTTCGTATGGTGCCATGCCAGTACTTGCTTAATAACTATTGTTATAGGTAAATTCCATCAATGGAATATACCTATCCCAACTTCTAGGAAATTCCATGACATAACCTCGAAGCATGTCTTCGAGTACTTGAATCAATCTCTCGATCGCCCATCCGCTCCGTGGATGGTATCGTTAGATTGAAATTCACCTAGCATCTAAGGCCGACCGGTTCCTCTAGGAACCTCGATGTAAAACGCGGATCTCTATCCAACATAATAGACAACGGTATACCATGAAATCGTACAATCTCTTTCACGTATAGATCAACTAGTCGATCCATAGAATAGTCCATCATATATAAACACGAATTTTTAAGGAGCTTCTATCAACAATCACCCAGACAAAGTCATGTTTCATGGTGTGAGGAAACCGACACAACTATGTGCAATGTTATCCCACTTCCATTGAGAATCGAAGGATTCAAATAGCACCTATAACTCAGGTTCGGGATGACTTTGCTGACACATCAAACACTTAGACATCGTGATTTCATCACATCTCTTTTCATTCCTTTCCACCAATAATGCTATTTCAAACTCCGGTACATCTTATTACTCCAAGATGCATGGTAAATAATGTATTATGAGCTTCAAATGTGAAATCTTTCTTTAGCTCTTTATCATCCGCACAATAATTTGTTCCAAAATACAAACTCAAATTTCATCGTAAAATTAGTCTTATCACCATCTCCACCATCCGTAATCTTTTTCTCAGAATCCCCAATGTCATTTTTCTCTCGTGCACTATCATCATTTTCAAAATACTGCGCCTGTTAGTTGAGCTAATATAACTCCATCATCCGCTAGTCTCCATTCATTGTGTTGAAGTACACGCCGGCCATTGTCTTTTCTACTTAAAGCATATGCTACCACATTAGCTTCTTTCCAGTGGTGGTAATCTATTATAATCATAATCTTTGAATAACTCAACCACCTCCGTCGTCTCCTGGGCAATTTAATTCTTTCTGTCAAGAAAATCTTTAGACTTTTGTGATCCGTGAAAATCCACATTTTTCCTTATAAGTAATGTCGCCATATTTTCAAAGCAAACATCATCTAGCCCAACTCTAGGTCATATGATGAATAATTTTTTTCATACGTGGGTTTCACTACCCGGATGGCTGTCACTACTTTACTCATTCACAAATCACAAACCAATGCCTGAAGCATCACTGTATAGTGTATACTCTTTCCCAAGGTAGGTTGCGCTGCACACCGTGCTTCAACCAACATTTCCTTTCATTTGTTCAAAACTATTCCTGACATTTATCCTGGTTTACTTCAAACTTTACTCATTTCGAGATCGGTGAGCCAGTGAGAAGCTATGACGAGAATCCTTCAAATCTCCATAATATCCTCAAGGCCAGCCCAAGAAACTTCTCACCTGGTTACATTTCGAGGAAGGCTTCAATTTATAACGACCTCAATCTTATAGGGCTCACTCTTATACCCTCGCCAACACCATACGACCTAGGAAGGAAACTTCTTTAGCCAAAAGTCACTTACGAGTTTAGCATATAACTTCTTCTCTTAACATCCCATGACTATTCTCAAATGTCAGCTCATGTTCCCGGTATCCTTAGAATACGCCAGATGTCATCGATAAAGACCATAAAAATTGGATCCAGTAGGGTCAATACTCCTATTCATTAAATCCATGAATGTTTCTGTGCATTAGTCAACCCAAATGCAGATTACCAAAAACTCATAATGGCCATCGAGGCCCTTAAATGCAATTTCTGCATATCGACATCTTCACCTGGGATGATACCTCGATAGCATTCATTTCAAAGACACCGCCCCCTTTGTACCATGATATGGAGGCTGAGGAGAGAGGGAGGGAGGGCTGTCGATAATCAACGCACATCCATGTAGCAATACCTTCTTTCATGAATAAAAACAGTACCCTAGTGGTGAAATGACTCGGGCCGGATAAAATCTCATCCATAAGCCTTGTAATTGACTATTTAACTCTTCAACCTTTTCGAGCCATTTCCAGATGGTGCCTTAGACATGGGGACTACCCCCGTACAATCTCTATGGATAAGTCCACCTCTCTCAAGGGAATGCTCTAGTAACTCAAGTAGTGAATACATCCGGAAATTCCCTTACTACTAGAATGTTTTTCACATCAACTCACTTCCTAGAGCTGGCATCAGCGCCAAGAATGTCTCACAGCTTTTCCTCATAAGTCTCCTAGCTTGCATAGCGGAGATCACATTCGACGTTGCGCCTGATCTAATGCACTGTAATATCACGTCAAACTGGTCAGAGCATCTCAAGACTACTGTCTTTTAACCATAATCAACGATGGCTTGGTGTTTAAACAACCAATCCATTCCCAAAATCAAGTCAAACTCTTGGAATGGTAAGGTTATCAAATCGAAACTCTGCTTGGATAACAACGGGTAATTTCAGATAACGCGATGTTCATGCTAACATCAGGCTCTAGAATGGACTGGCCAGTTATGAATGTCATATATTAACCTGCTCCACCGCTGTATCTTATCAAATACATGTTCAATGCATACATACGACAAGTGGGATCTATGATCAATCAATGCATGCATCAACATCATAAAAAGAGAAAAGTTATACTCATTTATAACCTCGAGCATCCTCGATCCTCACTAGCCTTCATAACATACGCCAGCTTCTGTTGCCAGTGGTATGGGACGATCCACTATCTCGCGTAGGATTGTGCCTCCTTGTCCTCTCTATGTTTAATCAAAGCGCCACCGACCCCTACCTCGGAATTTCGCCGGCGTAGTGTAACTTATATTCCTCTACCACTTTCTTGTAGATTCTATTGTCCTCCCCGAATCTCTAGGACACTGTAAGAATGACTGAAGGCTTCCACACCTAAACACCTCTTGTCATAATTTGCAACACCCAAATGCCTTATATGGCAATGAGTGCACTCTGGGATTTCTCCTCCTTGTCCAACTAAAGCACCTCTACCTAAACTAGGTGATATATTGGACCCTTGTCTTCTACATCTCGTAGTTGAACTGTATTCTAATTCAGTTGGAGCCTCCCTAGCTCTTTTCCCTAAGGAAGACGAAGCTCCTCTAGAGAACTTCTTCTTCTGAGATCTTTCCTTGCTACTCATTTTAAGTCTCTCTAATTTCATTGCAACTTTGACCAAATGATAGAAATTCACCTGTGGAGAGAAGTCAGGTGCCAAATATCTCTGACACTCATGTTGTTCATCTCGGGAATTGTTTACACCAAAACTACTTCTGAGGACCGACTTCGTGCATACTCACCGAGATGACTCACCTTTTCTCATTCGCCCACCGACAAGTTCCTTTTGTGGTTTCAACTTCAGAAACCGCTTCCACTGGGGCTCCTATAGTACATCTCGCAGAATGCACTTTGGCCTAACTTCGTGGCAAAGAACCCTGTCATGGGATTTGAATTGACCTCTCTAACATTACCTTTCCACTAATCATATGCCTTCACTCAGATAGTGAGATCGCATTACGATACTCTCTCGATCGGGAGGCACTAACTTCCAATACTTTGTAACTTTTCTAACTAGAATTCTCTTTTATCGGACTTTCCATGTTCCATGTGGAATTCCTCAGCCCCATGTCTTCTTACCATGTTTATCGGGGCTTTCGGAGCTGTCAATCTTTCTAATACTTGGGTCATGTCCTGAGATATCCTTAGCAAAGCTTCATTTGGCTCAGTAGGGGCGTGACTCTCGCTTCTGACAGGTTCAGAAGGATCTGAAGCGGGTAACCCTTAATCTCCTTGGTTAACACTCTCAGATGCTTCTTCAGTTGGATTTGGAGGACGATCCATCTATACAAAACACAGGGGCATCCACATCAGGCCAACACAATACTAAACACATGCTTTTCAATCTTATACTCTATCTAGAATCGCCTAAACCCAGGCTTTTCCAAAAACTCCTAAACCTAGGCTTTGATACCATTAAACTTGTAACGCTCTGATACCACTAACTTGTGACGCTCTGATACCACTAAACTTGTAACGCTTCGATACCACTAAACTTCAGATGCCCTCAACCCATAACCCAGTGTCAGGCGAGTGTGTCTTATTTATTTATTTATTTATTTATTACTATAACTTGTTCATTCATATATCAAGGAATGAACTTAAATATATTTTGTAGTAGCCATGTAATATATTCAAACCCCATAAATGTAGAGGTTCAGCTTATATTAAATTTGTAACATTGTTTATAAAACAAAGATATATAAATGGACAAAAGGCCCTGCAATCTTAGTGTTTGACTTCTTCAATTATCGCTGATGGATTGTAATGGCTTCTATTCTCTTCTACACCTACACGAACGAAACTCCTGTGCTGCTTCTTACAGCTTAGTGGGAATAATTCACACTTAATCTCATTAAGGATCATCACACTACGCACACATACATATACTTATACACAGCTTATGCATACTTCATAATATAGTCATTACATGCTTATATATATCTCATATACTTTATTTATCATATCATATTTTAATATTTCTTATCATCGCTCATATAAATTTAGTGTGTCATTTTACACTTTGTATCTTGTTTTTGTCATGTGTAATTTGTCAATCACATAGCAATGCTATGTTTCTCATATCATTTCATATCATGTCATTTATCATATTCAAATCATTTTCATATTCTTGTCATTTGTTTTTATATTTCATGCCTGCGTATAACTTAGAAGTGGATACGGGAACTATAAGGGCCCGAAGGCGTTGTTATCATTGTACGAGACAATGACCTCTATAAAGACCCGAAGGTGCTATAATGAGCAAAACGGGGCCAATTGATCAAGATAAGAAATTTTATCACTAATAATAGGCATGCCCATTTATCCTCTACCAGTTCTGCTGCATAATCCATTTCTTTTATTTCATTTTCAATACATATCTCATATCCCCGAATAACTATTGTTATCCGATAATCATATGCGATATTTACTATCTTTGCATGTATGTTTACCCATGTATCATTTGGACATTTATCATTTCATCCCTTAACCAAGGGATAACACTTCATTTAATCACATAATAGCCCTCGGGCGTTTCCCAATCCCTCAACCAGGCTGCGAAATCAACTCTTGCTAAAGCATATAAACCTGGCTTGTAAGCTCGAAACGCCAATTGATCGACCGGTTGATCGTCAATCTGGTCGATCGCTTTGGTCAACCACGATCGGATCAATTGTACGTGAGTCGGCAGCCGCATCGTGATCCAATCAGATTTACTCACGGCTGAACTAACACCGTTTCCCTTGGCACAAGAGAGGGGCCGGAAGCTACCGCATCCAACCCGAAGACTCCGCATTAACCGTCGCATCATTGTTGTTCAAGGTTGGATGCTACTGCATCCAACCGGATGACCTTCTGGTCAACCAACCGGTCGACCGGTTCATCCCAGAACCCAGAAAAACACATTTTTGGCATTCGAGAAAAACACCAAACAACCCTTAGGGCTCTAATCAAAGCCAAAAATGGCTCCCAAATGAAAAAATACTCACAAAGAAGAACTACAGACAAGGGATTCAATTAGTATCACACTTAAGAGAAATTCACAAATAGATAGTTATATTCAGGTTCCAAACAAGAGTTCCAAAACAACTCTAAATAATTTCAACAAGTATTCCTTACAAAATTCCATACCGGATTTTTCTTCTTCTTCTTCTTCCTTCCTCCTTCTCTCTTCTTTCTTCTCTTCTCTTTCTCCCTACCAAATGCCCCAACCTTCAAACATAAAAATGAATATTTTAAAGGCCAACTAACCCATTTTATTTACTGGTTTTTATTTGGGGTCCTCCAACTCTATCTATTTTCGTAAATGAGCTTATCACCATTCTTACTTAACACATACTCTTCCTTGTTTTAAGGACCTTAAGTCCTCATTTTACAAATTACCCTTAGTACTTCAGCCTTCCTAAAAATGCAACTTTATTTATATATTATATCATTTGTGAGTTGGATATTGTCAAGTCAGAAAAGACGTCGTAGAGAGGATAAGAGGGCGTACCTCATTGAGAAGTGAAGAGCACTGATGCAACAACAACAGGATTTTCATTGAATGAGGTTGAGGTGATGGAGGGGTAGAGAAAGAAGAGGAATGTGAAGGTTTAGTACGTAAATCAAATGGATTTTTCCCAAGAGCTTTTCAAATCCCAAAGGAGAGTCTTTTGATGTAGAAGGAATTACAGAGAAATGAGGGAGATCAAAAGTCCTGTGTTTAAGAAAATCGATCAGAGGCTTCTGGCACATGGCCTTTTCAACCAACTGACCGGGCTCCTGGTTATGGCCTCGTTCTTCCCTGATAACTATTTCCAAAGGCAGCCGACCTTAGACCCTCATGATAAAATGATGAGAGAAGAGGGAAGGAAGCCTTTTGACATATAAAAGTTAGTCCATACAAACATGGCCCATGGACCATATTGTATGCGAGGGGTAATTGTTTACATTAAAAATAAAATTTTGGGCCGAAATGGTATTTAAATAATTATTCGACTCAAAGGGTAGTGGAATGGACCGAATAGATGAGCCAGACTAGCTGACCTAATCAGAAAGCCCAAGCCCATGAGAATCAACCCATGAAAAGGTTTAGAAACATTTTTGGAATTTTTAAATAATTTGTCAAAGTTGCCAGCTAAGAGTATTGAGACTTTGTCTCAAAAAGAGAAGAGGGAGGAGACTTGTTCTCCAAGACATGACATGGCAAAGTACGTGAGCAATTATTGGAAGTGGAGAAGTTACTTGGAGAACTAGACTCTAGTGGAGATGTGAGCAGTTATTGGAGAGGTGGGGTGGAGACGGTTATTAGGAAGGCTGCAAGGAAGATTCAACATTAGAAAATAATTGACATTATCCATCAGCTAGGCTTTCAACGGAAGCGTTTCAACATTCTGCTTATTCTTTTACAATTTCAACAGTTGTCTTTTCAAATTCCAAGCTTAGTTTTGCGTATTTTCTTCTGACATTTTGTTACTTGAACTTTTTTCTTTGGCGATTATTTGATCGGTATAATTCTGCCGTGAAATTTGTTATCTTTGAGATTAATAAATGCAGGTTCTCTTGAACGATTATTCAATTTTGAAGTATTTAGTTTAGATTACGAGAGGCTGTTAAAGGCCAGGGAATCTAGTTTTTGCTTGAACAAATGATAGATTTCAACATAGTTTTAGTTTGAAATACTATAATTTCCTGACAATGTTCGTGCATTCATCAATTTCCGTTAAGCTAGTATAATATTGGAAGCAAATCCCTGAAACTGATTAGGTTAAATTCAATTGAATTTCCAAAATTGATGCTTTTAAGATTTGGTATTGGAAAGAAATTTGAATCTGAGTGTTTTCAAAATGAAAATTTGATGCTTTCAAAATTGTGTTTCAATAGTAAAAGTTCGGTATCAAATTGGTACATTGAACATGTACGGAATGCGAGAAAATAAAAGAAAAGACAAAGGAAAAAAGAAAGGAGATATTAAAATAAAAAGGGATGTAGTGTGTTGGAGGAACAAGGAATCGGACGGCTCTGATGAGATGGAAACCCATATAATATGATATCAAAACTTTAAACTGTCTGTAATCCCAATGTCCGAATCATGATTTGGTTCCCATCTTGGAAACATCACCGGCCACCACCACCACCCAAAACCCCGAGAAAGAAAAAGGTGTTTTGTGGGGGAAAGTTGACGGAAATTGATGTTTTGGTAGAGGTGGTGATGTCCATCATAGGAAGGAGGGCAGGGCACATAGGTGGTGGTAGGTTCAAGAAAATCATGTGATCACATGTGCCTTCCGTTCCTTTTGTTTGCATTTGTATTTTGTGGGCCCCCTATTATTTTCTTGAGAAACAGTACAATCTCATTCTTGAGAAACTATAACCAATTCATTCACTTGATTCTATAGAAACACACAGGCCTTGCCTTCATCAACAACTAAAACCAATTACCACCATTTTTTTTTTTTTGACATTGTTTATAGACAGAAGAAATATACTTTTTTTTTTTTTGCTTTTTTTAAGATGTGCATTTTTGTACATTAACGTCAAATAGGCTGCAACCACATCTACCAATGCTAAATATAAATATTAAACAGAAGTCAATGGTTATCCTTACTCTTATTTCTTCCATACTTTCAAATTTTGATATAACCAACCTAATGATTTATTGGCATATGTTACATAAAGCCCCGTTAAAGCAAAAAAAGTGAATTTTATTTTTATTTTATCCATTATGAAAAACAAGTATTTTTTCTTTCAAGATTTGTATAATAAATCAAACAAAAGAAATAAAATTTTTAATACTTTTTATATATTCTTTAATATTTTATTGTGTAAAGAGAGTTCAAAAAACAAAAGGGAATCCTGATTTAGAATGAAAAAAGTGGAATAATTGGGATACTTGTACAAACCTAGTAAGTAAAAATTAGCATGCTCATTAATTAATATTATATTGTGAATAATTACTTATTTTTAAAAATAACATAAATAATATTTATATCAATGCCTTAGCATCAAAATCATAAAATAATAATAATGATAATAATAACAATAATAATAATAATAATAATAATAATAAGCTGAAACTATTCCAGTATATATATATACTATATATATATATATATATATATATATATATATATATATATGATTTATCTCAATCATGTCACATTTTATTCAAATTAAAAAAATATTATAATTATCAATAAATTAAAAATAAATAGTTTGTAAAAGGATGAATGTTAATATTGAAATAAAATCGTAAATGTTATGTTTTATAAATACATAAAAATATGTTTAAAACCAATATCAATATCAACGTGGATGGGGAAACCCTAACCCTCCTCATTTTCTCTCATATGTTCTCTTTTTTAGCCCCTTTCTCTTCAAACCCCTTTTTCATTAGCAAGGAGTGGTGATTTTTTTGCCATTTATTGATTGAAGTCTTGTTGTGACGTTTACTAGTGTGTAAGTTATTCAGACCGCAAAACATATTTGACAAAGACAACGAATTATGGTCGTCATTAATATGTTGCAGAACTTGAGTCATATGTATTATAGTTTTTATAAGATTATCACTTGTGTAATGAGGTAGGCTTTAGAATTGATTTATTATACTATTAACTTGAATGTGTATATTTATATTCTAAGTTTTTATAACGAATTTGAGGTTGCTATCCTATTGCTAGTTGGACCAAAAATTATCTCTTTTCAAAAAATATTATAAAAATATGGTTAGCAACCTCATTACAAAAAATGTAATTGATTTATTTGTAAGCAAAAACTTTATGCGGAAATAACTTATCTTAAAACTAATTTAGATGCTTAAATATAATAATTATAAAACCTTAAGAAAAGATAAATGAATGATCATGTCCTTACCTTGATGAGTGAGAGACAATACTTTAGAAATAAGTTGATTACCTTGTGGATAATCTCATGGCTAAGGTCTTCAACTCACTACTCTCATGTAAGTGGATAGGCCACTAGTGTGGTATGTTGTTATAAGTAAAACAACCAAAAAAGCATTAGCCACATGAGAGTGTGACTTAGGACCTTAACCTTTATAAAAGAAAAGAAAAACCATTTGTCTTCCCATCAAAGACCACATGGAGTTACACACATTATTTGCCACTATTATGTCAATTAATGGTAATGATAGGTTACTACCTTGGATGCAAATAAAATTACATAGGTCATGTAATCATTTCTTTATTAATCATATACATTATGCATATATTAAATCATAGTGATGGAGTTACTAGTAGGTTAAGCATTTCATATTATTTCCTCCATTCTCATGCATAAGCCTTATATTAAACCACATAATGATGGAGTTAAAAAATTGTAACACCATATTCATAAAAATAATAACTTCCATTCAAAATATTTCACATAAGATTTTGGATGCTTGTTACACAATATTATCATATAGGACCACACATTATAGGATTAGCTATCATATTTCCTTAAAAGATAAATAATAATCTTTTCAAAAAAAAAAAGATAAATAATAATTTAAATCAATATATGTCAATATTATATTTAAACTGATAAATGATAATTGAAAAAAATATATTTTTTTAAAGGAAAAATAATATTATTGATTCAAACTTGCAATAGATCGATAGATCCAAGATACAAATAACTAAAAACCATACAGGCTGAAACAATATTTATGTTAATAGTATTAGAGTATATTTAGGGTTTCCTTTTATTGGCTTTATGCTTTTACTTCCTTTCCCTTGTATTGGTATATATATACCACATCTCTCTCAATAATAATAAAGTATCTTTCATAATATGGTATCAGAGCCACAAGCTTAAATGCAAAAAAGATAATAATAATAAATAAAATATATATATATATATATACATATAGTCGTCGCTGCTCATGATCCGCCTTTTTCGTTAGCCCTTATCCGTCTCAATGGCTGACGGATCCTCCTCCACCACTACCATCGTGCCTCCTCCTCGTCCGACAGTCTCTATTGGGACTGATCCGCCTCAGGCAATACGTTCTCAATGTGGTGCTCAAGCACCTCACAAAACTTCAAGAAGCCACGAATTATTCCACATGGCGATAAGTTCATCTCTCTTATTGGGGTGTAGTTTACTTGCGTTTGCGTCGGCGACTCAAGCCATGTCCTTTGGCTACCAGCCCAGCTTTGCCCGATGTTGATTCCCCTTCCCCAAATTCGGATCATCTTCTTTGGCTCCGACAAGACCAATTGCTTCTCAATGCAATTATTGGGTTCGTATATGCCACCCTAGTGCAATTTATCTCTACCTCCACCACATCTTGGGCTGTGTGGACTACTCTAAAAAAAAACATATGCCTCTCTTTCACGCGGACAGATCATGATCCATCGCCAGAATCTTGTCAACCCTCAGTAAGGTAATCGATCTCTTATCGACTATATGCAAGATTTCAAACACAACATTGACTCTCTTGCTCTTATGAATGTCCCTGTTGACTTTGATGAGCTCTCCATCCGTGTCTTGAACAGACTTGGCCCGACCTACTTGAACATATCCTATGCCCTACAAGTTCAGGAAAATCCAGTAACGTTTGAGGAATTGTTTGAGCACCTACTTAATTATGAGGCCTAACTGAAACTTTCGGTTCTTTCAACACCTCTTGCCTCTATTCTTGCCACTACCTTAGTTACTTTGTCTTGCTCTTCATCACATTATGCAATTTGAATATTGTGACGGGGCGGAATCATAACCGATCTCTGGATCATAAGACCCCACTGATGCCCCCGCCAATACCTTGTACCATACGACCTAGATCGGGCATGTCAATTTCCGGGCATGCTCCTCCTAGGCCTCCTCGGTATCTAGCTCCACTGACCTAGTTAGGGCATAGTCGCTACATTAGGCGTTGTCAAATTTGTGGTATAACCGGGCACTCTACTCGGTAATGTAGTCGGCATCTATCCGCCGGCAGTCTCCACTCGCCTGCTCGAGCCCTAGCGTCTGCCTTTCACTTCACTATATACCCTGCTTGTAGTCCATTCTCCTCTGGTAATTCTCTAGATTGGGTCGTTGTTCGGGCACCTTTCACCATGTGACCAAGGGTCTTGCTACCCTGGCTCTTCTTGAGTCGTACATCACCTCTGACAGTGTTATTATTAGTGATGGTTTAGGTTTATCGATTGCCAACATTGGCTCCTTCTCCCTTCCCTCTCTCCCTACACCTTTATTATTTTCAAATGTGCTACATGTGCTTTTCATGTCTAAAAACCTTATTTTGGCCTCTACCCTTTGTACAGATAACCTTATTAATGTCCTATTTTTTTACTATTTCTTTCAAGTGTAGGATCATCACACGAGTGTCCCTCTGGTTTGCAGGCAGTGTGGAGAAGGTGTCTATTACTGGCAAAGTCCGTCCCCCTTCATTCTTCCGCCTTAGTTCTGTCTTCTTTAGTTCGACCCACTCTTTCCGCTATCTTTATGTGGCATAATCGTCCTGGGTCATGGGTCTTTTAATTTTTATGATTCTTAGTGTTTAAGTTTCCTTTCCGAAGAACATGTGTTCCTTTTAAGTGTAAGTCTTGCAATATTCTATGCATGGCCAAAAAAAAAAAAAAAAAAAAGGGTGGGCAGCAGAAAAAAAGCTAGAATTACCTTTTTCTAAATCCAAAATTACCTCTTCCTCCCCTCTTGATGTCATTTTCTTTGATGTTTGGACCTCACCCGTTTCCTCTTTTGATGGTTTTCACTACTACGTTATTTTTGTTGACCATTACACAAAGTATATCTGGCTTTACCCGTTACGTCGTAAATCGGATGTTCATTCAACCTTTATCGCCTTCAAGAAACTTGTTGAAAACTATTTCACCACCACGATTAAAACCCTTTACGATAATGGGGATGAATTTCTAGCTCTTTGATCCTTCCTTGCGATCCATGGCATAACCCATCTCACTACACCTCCCTAGACTTCTGAACATAATGGGTACTTTGAATGCCAGCATTGGCACATTGTTGAAATGGGTCTTACTCTCTTACATCAAACCTCCATTACTCTAACCTTTTGGTAGTATGCCTTTGCTATGACTTTCTATTTAATAAATAGAATGCCTAAAGTTGGTCTTTCTCTTGGTTCCTCATTTGAAAAGTTATTCAACAATGCCCCTAACCCATCTAAACTCCGTGTCTTCGGTTACTTCTATTTTCCCTGGTTGCGTCCCTATTCTTCCACATGAGCTGATCAGATCCACTTACTGTGTCTTTCTCGAAGCTCTCCCTTACTTTCAGTGCCTTTCTGGCCTGACCTAATCTCAAAAAATCTTTGTAGTATCATGTCAAGTTCGTGGAAAATGTAGCATAATAAATTGGCATAAAGCATAACTGATAAAATAGTAGCTAGAATATTCTGTTTCAGGTTATGACATCTTGTGTGTAATTTGATATCTTTGACTGATCAAATCTTCCTTGTCTATCTGAATCGCCCCCTACATAGCCTGGCAAGACGACCCAGCAACTGCTCATTCAAATAAAGCAGCAAACAAACCAAACGTCGAACAACAACACGTCGATAAAACGACAGCAAACCAAACGTCGATAAAATAATGACAACACAAAAAAAAAAAAAAAAAAACCTAAATCGTCATGGAAGAATCACTTTATTCAGCAAGAAAATGAAAGAAAAAGATTCAAATGGGTGATTTCAGGCCAAGAAAAAAATCACCCCTCCTTACTTAAGAAACATAGGCTATAAAATAAAATGAAATGAGAAGGCGACTAGGGTTTTCAATTGAAAAAAATATGTATTTTAAAGCATGCAATGCAAAAGTTTTTAAAAATGAAAATAAATGTTTTAAATTATATGTACCAATATCTTCCATTTTCAATTTTTTTTGTGCTTACCTAATTAAAATGGTCTAAGACCATCCTTATTAACATTACATTTTATGTGCATTCGAATGAAAAGTTGAAAATCATGAAATTCGTTCCTTTTTTTTTTTGAAAGAGATATAATTTTATTGATTCAAACTAGCAATACATTATATAGAAACATAGAATCAAATTCGATATTAACTTTAGAGGATGATGCATCACCTAGTTTAATAGTATAAATAATTGGCTCAAAACCTACATATTTGATAATCCTATAATAACTATAATACCTATGATTCCAATTCTACACATATTGACGATCGTGATTTGATGTCTTTGTCAAATCAAATATATTTTGTTATTTGAATCACCCACCGTCGTACCAAGACGACACAACCACACATCGCAACAAGTCGACGACAAATCACAAAAAAAAACAAAGTAAAAACTTAGATCTATGTGAAAAAATCACTTTTATTGAGAGGAAAATTATAAAGAGAGATGTAGAGGGGGTGGTTTAAGGCCAAAATGAGAAAAAAATCACCCCTCGTTGCTTAAGAAGAAAGGGCTAGCAGAGAAAAAGATGAGAAAATAGGAGTGGCAACTAGTGTTTGTTCTCTAACATTGAAACTCATTCCTATTTAAAAAGAAAAACATATTAATAAGACTTAAATGGTTAAGAGCTCAGGCTAGCATGAGGATGGGAGGGGTCTAGTGTTCTAGTCCCAATGGAGACAAATTTGTGAAGGAACATATTACTATGATGTATTGCAAAGTGAATAGATGTTAAAAAAAATAATTTATCAAAAAAATAACTAGAGCTTAGGCACATTAAAAAAAAAAAAGAGCTTAGATTGGCGTAAGGAGGGGAGGAGTCCATGGTTCAGAGTCCACAAATATATGAGGAATAGAACAAAATAATAGGATTTAATGCAAAGTGAATAGATGTCAAAAAATATATATTTATTCTCATTTTCCAAATATATTCTTAGTAACATTTGAGATTCTCTCACTAAAAAGGATTACCATTTTTTTTTTTTACCTTACCACCGAATATATATGGATACTAAATGTGATTTTTTTTTTTTTGCAGAAATACTAAATGTGATTTAAGAATAATAAAAATATTATTTTTGAGGCCTAACTCAAATAGTAAAACAGGATCTCAAGTAGTAATAAGGGATAAGTGAATGGGAGGTCCCAAGTCCATAAAATGCATAGTACTCTGAATAGATGTCAAAAATAAAAATGCATCTCTCTTTCAATGGTTTGAGCTGGTTATTATAATACTAAGTTTTCTCTTAGATGGCTTTTACATTTTTTCCTTTCTCTTTCGCTTCTTAAATTTAAATAATTTAACTTAAAAGTCATTATTTCTTTCAATTTCTTTTTTTCTTTAATCTATTGTTAACTGATTTCAAATTTTAGTCATTTTAAAAGTTACTTGTTTTTTAATTCGTCTTTTTGTTGACGTAATGTTTTTAATGGAAAAATGATTTTTTTTTTTCAAAGTGAAATAAATGATAGAACCTCTTTAGACCTATTTAGTAACTGTTTGTTTTTAACAAATTCCTAATCTATAAAATAAGAAATAAAAATACATAAAATTGTTTTTATTCTAAAAAGAGTATGGTATTCCAAGAAAACATATTGATTATTCTTTTAAAGTAATTTTAAAATTAATTATACAAAAATAAAAATAATTAGTAAAAATTTTAAATGATATTCTAAACACTTTGTTTCTGACTAAACATTTAGTTATAATGCTAAACTTTGAAGCATTGAGTATATCATATGAGCTAGGCATGATGGGTTCTCAACACACTTTTTAAAAGAGAGATAAATTTATTGCTTCAAATTAGCAATACAATAGATAGAAATACAAAATCAAAAGTGTTACAAACTTTAGAGAATGACATAGTATCCAAGTTAATAGTAAAAAAGGTCGGCTCAAAGTCTACATAGTTGGTAATCCAAAAATGCCTAAAATACCGAAGATTCCACATCTACAACATACTGATGAACAAGATTTGATCTAATGATTCTATCGGATTGAAGCTTTTTCAATAAATACAAATTGCAGCGTGAAAACCCATGAAGAGGCTATGTCGGCAAAACTGAGTGCTCCTTCGCAACAAGTCCGCAACAAAATGCATCGCAACAAGTCGGCACAAAAACACGAAAAAAAATAAAGACAAACCCAAATCAATGTGGGATAAATCACTTTATTAGAAAGAAAAGCGTATCGGGAAGCTTGATGGAATTGATGATTTCAGACCAATAAAGACAAAAAAATCACCCCTCTTCCTATCTAACAAAGAAGGATTTGAAGAAGAGAAATAGAGGGAGGAACGACTAGGGCTTACAAAGAGGAAAAAGCCTCACATTTAAAAACACAAGAAAATGTTTAAAATATTTTAGGTTCTTAAATAGGTATTTATTTTATAAAATATTCCACACAAAGCCCCATTTTTGAAACTATTTTCGAGCAGGTTACGAGAAGTCAAAATTAAAAAGACTTGGATGAAAGAGTCACTAACGTAGCTGGTTTAAGCTGAGATCCAACCAACAAGACCAAAATGGTTTGACCCAAAAGGGAAACCAACTTGTTACGTGGCAGGCTAGGCACAGGCCCAACACGAATCTTTAGCGCCAGTATGCTAGAGGCCTCTTTCAAAGTGCAGACTAGATTCATGATAATGGGTGCGGGCACCGGGCCACCCGCGGATGCTTTAGCCTTGTTGTGATTTATCCATTGACAGTCACGTGGATGTCCCGAATTTGATAAGACTTATCAGGTAGTGACTCATGAAGGTCGAGCATGCCACCATCTCGATTAAGTCTTGGGCATCGAGCATATGGGATCGGGTAATGCGATTAAGCGAGTCGCCTGACCTTGCAGAATGAGCAAGTGGGACATCTTTGCATTATTCATCACAACAAGTGTTATGCCACAATTAATATGCATAACGTAAGCGTTACATAATAATTGTGGACCACTCATAACAGACCACCTCATTACTGCCCACCTCCTAACCATCCACGATGTATCCTCCATAGTGACTATATAACATACGAGCTTGTATCCAAAAATGGGTTTCTACAACTTTACATATTAGAGCAATAAGCACAAATTGTTAGAGGCTGGGGTGAAAGTCTTTCCATTTTGGCACCTTCACGGGAACGAAAACCCCAGCTTCTCAGCTGAGAGAACCAGTAGAAAGAATACATTTATATGATTCGATGGGAGAGATCCCTCATTCCAGTTCTAAGCCTACATTGGACCAACGGTTGCTGTTATTGGAACGGATGTTGAAAGAACAACAGGAATCTCACCAACAACAATTGGCCTCCTTCCTAGTGACCAACATTAACTTGTGCGAAGAAAACACAACCCTTCGGAATGCAGCCTCCACTCCTCGCCATGGCAACCCGACTTTGCCCCACAACCCTACGAGATATGAATCAACGGATAACTTCTCTCCTCCCCTCACTGGGATCATTCTCTTGTCAATAACCCTCGATTGATCTGAACTCCTTCCCCTCGAAGAAATTTGGATCTTGCATTGCGCACATTGGACTATATGTCGCCAACATTCGTCCAGAAGCGATCTTGAACCGAGAAGAGCCACAGCGCACTTTACTTGATCAAAATCCCAAATGTCTGATGGCCTTGAGGACCTTTGACCATCATATACATGACCCCGAGACCAGAACTTTACTTATGGGTAGCAACACTCTCTATTATGCCAAGTCTTCAGTGTAGCTTTGCAGAGCACCCTGTCATGGTTCCACCGGAACATCTCGAAAATCACGATAACCTCTTCATTTGCTGTCGAAAGTTAGTCACTCGATACATGTGTTTAGTCGAAAGCAGTGTCACCAATCTTTTCCACTTCGGTGAAACACAGTCCATTAGGGACTTTATGAAACGTTTTGGGGCTACAATCCTCCAACTTGACGTCGTAAGCCTCGATACTGTCCTACAAATAGTGAAACAAGCTTTTCGCCCAAATACCCAATTTTTCGATTCACTATCCCTACATCCCCCTGTAACTATTGACGAGTTGTTCTAGAGGGGAAACTAATACGCCATGCTCGAAGATGACATAGTCGCCGCAACCAAATGAATAGTTGCCAATACATCGTATGCTAAGAAATACGACGAACATAAAGGGAAAAGGGGTCGAGACGACTAGGACAGAAGGGGAAAGTGTGATTCAATTAGTCGAAATGGCCCAGTCATCGTAATGCGAATTTGAAATTCGAATTAATGAGACATCAAGAATCCTAAGTACAGGATAACAACACGAACATACAGGAGTTCATAAGTGCCACCTTCAGCTCCTCCTGATCCATTAGGTCTAACGAGGTTCAGTGGCTGGAGTCTTGGGGGGAGATACGAAAGGGATAGACAAGTCTCAGTATTACAAGTATCACAAAGACATTAGGCATAGAACCAATAACTGCTATCGCCTCCGAAGGCTGCTGAACTTCTCGGTCAATGTGGGACATCTTTGGGAATACATTGAAGAGGGTCTCAGTTCTTTAGAACCCACTTGCCATGTGAAGCTCTCTTGTGATTGATACAATTCATTTGGCCCGGCTGACACCCAAATCCCAAGATCAATCACACTTGAGTGTCTTTGTGGCTGAAGTTAACTACAAATTTGCATTGAGTAGTATCCGACCAATTGATGGGCTCATTACCTTCTGCAGATCTCCTAAGGCGGTATCCATGCCTCGCATGACACACTTGACCGACCTTGGGATTGGGAAGCACACAATAAAAGCAGAATTTAGGTCGGCTCGGCAATGTTGTCGACTGCTCTACACAACAAGCCTTGCCGCCTGGGCTATGGTGTGATCTTTGCAATCCGAGGTGTTTGGTTGTTTTAATGGATCACAGACCAATTCGTTAGGAGAAATAGTGTTACCAATCTCGGCTAAACTTGTCATCGCCCTGGTCCCACTCATATTGATTGATGAGCTTCATCATTCAAATCAATTTTTGGGTGCTTTGGATCCAGCGATGAAGATCTTGCCATCTGTTACCCTGAAATTCTGAGTTTCTTGACTCCATAAGGCCCAGTTGACATAAAGGGAGACAATGACCAGAAAAGACACACTCGGTCAGCAGTGAAAAGATGACACAGACCAAATAGAAATGATAGCTGGGAAGCACTCATAGAGGCATGATGATCCGAGTTGCGAGGCTTTATGGTACGCATCCACTATTCATTGAATAGGCTGACAAGTTAGCTTGGAATGATTACATTTCACGAGAAGAGGTTAACTTCTTTTATCACTTGTCTGAGGTTCTACGTCATTTATGGTCCTATCTTGAACCATGACATTCCTCTACTTTAGCTCGACACTAGAACCTTGAAGAATGGAAACGTCGTTAGAAATTGAAATGATTTGCCTAGTGCCTTGAGGAAGTCATAAAGCAGGAGATTGACAAACTTCTCATAGCAGTTTCCATCAGAGAAGTGGTACGCCCAGTAGCTGTAACATTGTGGGTTGTCCCTAAGAAGAAGAATAGAAAATGGCGCGTATCACGTATTTTATTCTAATCTAAATGATGCTTGTCCAAAAGATACATTTCCCCTACCTCGTATCGTCGGATAGTGGATTCAATCGGCCATCAACTCTTATCCTTCCTCGGCGCATGCTCTTGTTCTGATGGATCCAGTGTATCCCTCGATTAAGGTGACCTGAACATTAACTCCAACAGGATGTATTGCTTTGATGCCTTTGGTTTGAAAAATATTAGATTACCTACTGTCTCTCCAGTGACATGTTGGTGATTGAAATCTCGGGGGCCGTTTAAGCGCACTACGAGAGGCATTTGTTGATGAGAAAGGCACGATTCACGATTAAACTGAATAAGTGTGACATGGGATCGGATCTGGGAATTTCCTAGGGTTCCTAGTTAGCTAAAGTGATCGATGGCCCCCTCAAACCAAGTTAGGTATCGAAGCGGAAAATGTAACCCCTCTGTGAAAGGAAACATATACAAACTCTCACAAGAAAGTTAGCGATACTAAACAAATTCATCTCTAGATATTCATATCATCTTCGACCATTCTTCGCAACTTTGAAAGGAGCTTCCTCAAAGGAATGAGAGGACAAAAATCATGACAGGCCCTTTCACTCTATCAAAGATGCATTAGCCTCCCCTCTATCTTTGTCTCAACCGGTTGATGGCGAGGAGCTTTACCTATATCTAGCCGCCTTGGCTACAACCATGAGTGCAAGTTGAGTAAGGTCGGGCGAAAATGACAAGTAAGCAGGTTTACTGGCCAAGTGAATGTTATGGATATTGAAACTCGATGCTTGACTTTTTGGGCCTCGCATTGGCCCTTAGAATGGCAGCAAAGAAGCTACACCCATATTTCCAAGCCCACACTATAGTCGTACTTACTAGCTATCCGATCAAAGTCATACTCCATAAACTAGATGCTTCGGGGCAGCTCCTAAAGTGGGTCATTGAGTTGAGTGAGTTTGTCATCGAGTATCGCCCAAGGTCAGCTATAAAAGGTCAAATCCTTGTTGACTTTATAGCCGAAATTCCAGATGTGCAGCCCCGAGACCTTTTTGAAACATTATGAATCCTTGAGATCGATAGCTCATCCAAAGCAATAGAAGGGGGGAGTCGGTATGGTTCTACAATCCCCGGAAAGCTTATCCATTGCTCGAATGACCAAGTTTTGCATTGGCGCCGCAATAGTGAAGCGAATACGAATCTGCAGCGGGGGTGCATGAAGCTGGCTAAAGGAACTATTGGTCATAAACTTGGAGTTCCAGTGTGACTCGTAGTTAGTGGCATCCCAGTTAAGAGGGAAGTACGAGGCCAAAAATGGGAGAATGGAGCAATATTTGAAGATGGTCCAGTCCCTAATGGCTGGATTCACGCAGTTCATATTGGCCCAAGTCCCTAGAGCTGAAAACCAAACGAATGACGCTCTCACCAATTTAGCATCCAACTCTGCCACGTGGAGTTGAGTATAATGGACCATCCATCTACTTATAATGCCACAGTCCTCGAAGTTGAGAATCAAGCTGGAAACTCCTAGATTTCCCTATCTCCCGGAGCTTCACTGAGGGTGAGGACCTTGCCGGACAGACGAGGTTGTGAGAGTAAAGCTCGACGACTAAGGTACACCTTGATAAATGATATTTTATAGTGATCATTTTACGAATTGCATACCGAAGATATTTCCCACCCGATGAGGCGAAACAAATCATTGAGCAATTCCATGGAGGCATTTGTGATACCCATATCGGTAGATAGTTGCTATGTCAAAAATTATATTGAGGGTTTCTACTACAGCCCCTCAATTGAAGTAAGAGTCTAAATGTTCGTGAAAAAAATGTGTTGCTCACTTGAGAATTGTGATATTACTCATGTCACCAGCCACGGCAGCTCCTCCATGTGAAGTCCATGGCCTTTCTACAAGTGGGGTATTAATATTGTGGGTCCATTATGCTTGGCTACAGGACAACGAAAATTCATCTTAGTAGCCATCGATTATTTCTACAAGTGGGCAGAAGCTAAGGCTTATGGCTTGATTAAAGGCAACCAAACTCAGCAGTTTGTGCGAGAAAGAACATTGTATGTGGTTTAAATTACCTCCTGTTCCATTGTTTTGAAAATGGTCCACGAGTTCATTCTTAAAGCCCCTTTCTGAGCAATTTTGTACCGAATATGGGATAAATAATGTCTACTCTACACCTCGGTATCCCTAATCCAATGGTCAAGTCGAAGTCACAAAAAAAAAAAAAAAAAAAAACATTACTCGGCTATTTGAAGAAAGCAGTTGTATTGGTAAAGGCAGTGGGTTGTGAGCTACCTATAAGCGCTTGGGCCCTGTGCACCACTGCGGAAACAAACGTACCAAGGAAACCCCATTATGCCTGCATTGGTACCAAAGTGTTGATTCTTAGTCCCCAGGCTCGAGACCCTACGTAATAATGACACCTCCGAGCTCTCTCAAGTCCTAAACGAGCTCGAAGAGAAAAGAGATTGAGCATCCATCAAAATGATCAAGTACCACCACCGAGCCTTTCGCCAAAGGGAGAAAATCATCAAGCCAAGTGTTTTTAGTAAAGGGGATCTTGTCCTTCGACGAACTTTCCAGGAGGGAAAGCTTAAACCAACCTGGGAAGGTCCTTTCATTCTTGCGAATGATGGTTTGCAGGAGCTATGGAATCTGATCCCGGTGCGTGAGATGGAGCCTCGCCCCTAGAACTTGGCTTATTTGAAGAAGTATTTTCAATAAATTCTCTAATGTCGTGGGATGTGTGTGTATCCTAGTTCTCGTAAGAAGATAAAAGTTTCAACATACTCCAATTTTTGAATGATTTGAGTATAAGCCTTTGGCCCAACCCTCGGCTGACCACAGTCCTCGGGGCATATAAGTCTCTCTGAACCTCGCCATATTTATGAGATGAGTGTTGTCTATTTTTATGTGATGCTTGGGACCTGATTATTTCTCTATTTTTATGAGAGGTTTGAGATGATTATTTCTCCGTTTTTATGAGATGATCATTTCTCCATTTTTATGAGATGCTTGTCCTAGACCTCGAGCAGCATAAGCTCTTACAAGTTATCCTTGGCCTCGAACATAACAAATTTTCCCTTAGCCTCGAGCAAAATAAGCCCCTATAGGCAATATTTCTCCTCTTTAATGAGATGATTATTTTAAAGCCTTAGGCCACTAACCCTCGATGGTCCTAGACCTCGGGCAACATAAGTACCTGCATGCAATAGGGTATAATAGAGGGAGAGTAGATGTGCTAGTCAAGTTTCTTGTAAAAAGATATCTTCATTAAAAAAAAAAAGGAAAAAGGAAGACAAGGAACAAACCACCTCGGTTGGTCAAGGTACATTCTAAGGAGGAGGAAGTCTTAGAGGTCCAGTAAGAATAGTTGGAAACTCCTGCAAAATAATAACGATAGGCTCTGCGCTAGTTGTTGCCACGGCTTACGAAGTCTCCTCCCATGTTAGTACAAGCAAGACCTGCGCTTCTTCTCCTGCACTACTCGGCACTACATGTTCTGTACTGCGAGTGGGCTCAGGAGCATCCTCTGAGGACGACTCTAGGTTACCATGAGCAATCTGGTCAGCTTCCGCATAGCCATCCCAATAGTCTAGCTCGTCTTATCTCGCCAAAGACCCGGCTGACTTAGTATTATGCAAGCATGCGATTAGATACTTTTCTGCCTTCTTAGCTTCACAAAATGAATCCTTGCTCTCTATTTCTCTTGCGAGTGAAGATTCGCCTGATCCTTTCGACAGCGAACGCTGATGGGCATTACGTAACTTCCATATGGTCTTTTTCGATTCATCCACCCCGGCCTCTAGCTATGGCACCTTCTTCACCTTGGCACAGCCAAAGCGGTGCGCTCTTTTCTGTAGAGATCGGTCCACTTGTGAAGCTTCCTCCTAGGTTCTTCTCCAGGCCCAGGAGCAGAGTCCTTTTGTACCTCATTGTACATATCCAGTTTATCCGATATGGGACATGCGACTTAAATTTGGTGTTTCCGTGCGTCACAATACTTTTCCATGTAGGCACTAAAAATGATCATGTTCAGCAGTTGTTGTGTCAAGAGGAAAAAGTAGAAACGACCAACGAAAATAAAGGAAGATGCTTACCAAGGCCGCCATTTGGAAGGGGGTTAAGTCCCTCAAGAGGTCTTGCATCTTCTTCTTGACCTCCTTCCAGCCACCTGAGATCTAACATGGAGATAACCTCTCGTCAGGAGTCCTTTAAAAACAAGCTCTTGGACATGATAATAAGGTCAGGCATGGGGTCTCGAGGAAGGAGGGCATATTGGCTTCTCCACGAATGTAGGGGGTGTTGAAGAGGCTACTGCCTTCCCTTTCCCCTTAGTGCAAATTGGGACACCTTGGGGGGTGGGGAGACACAGCTCACAACCTTCAACTGTCATTATCCCTCCCTGAGGGTGGAGGGTATGTCGCCTTTCTCAAGAGGTGTGGTGGTGGCCCGAGCAACCTCCCTCGGCCAAGGAATAAAAGCTCTTCCCCCAGCTTGTTAAGGCCTTTGTTAAGTGTTGATGCGACCAGACAATATGTTCAGCTCATTCTTAACATTGCTACCAAGGATGGTTCGATCCCTGGCAACAACATCAAAAACTTGTTGATGCGACCAGACAATATGTTCGACTCATTCTTAACACTGCTACCAAGGACGACTCGATCCTCTGTAATGACCCTAAAACTTGTTTGACTAATTTTTAACATAGACCAAAATTGACAAAGTGATTGACTCAGATACCAGAAACTGTTTCTGGTTCCCCAGCAACTATGCTAAAAACTTGTTTCACTAAATATATAAAAAACTGTTTTATGCTATTGTTTACAATAATACATTAAAATTGGTTTGGTCTAAATCCTTTGCAAATTGCACAAGTCATCTATAGTAATAAAAGTCAGGATGTATTCCCACAGGAATTTATTAGAAAATCTAAAGATCAACTACTCGTACTACTCAAGATCATTACTATTTGAACCTCTAATTTCCAAAAGAGATTAAAATAAATTGAATGAAAGAATTTTCTATATACTGTTTTGTAATGAAAAAGAAATCTAAAATACATGGATTAGAGAAGTCACTAAATTGAAATAACAATGGGAATGAAATTAGTGTTATGACTATCAATTTGCAAAGTTCTAAAGAAAATACAATTAAGGAGCATGAACTAAAATTGTCAAAAGCGAGATGTGTAGCCTTGGAATGCCTCGACACTACACATTTCACTCTCTTGATATTATATTCCTTAACTTGATTAAATGGATCACAAGAGCTCATATCTTGGACAATCCTCTTTAAGATCGTTGCTTTTTCCTTCTCGAGTACTTCTGAGTCATCTCTTAGGGTGGAAACTATACCCCCATAAACGAATAATACAAATGCCTCCAATATAATTGGTACCTCAACCATCAATTCCACACAAATGCCCTCTCTCCTTGATTAGAATCTTAGCTAACACGGGATTGAGATTATTCTACCAAATTGAGGTGAAACCTCTATGGATTAACTTGATAGATCAGTAAGTAGCTCTTATGCCTCGAGAACACACTCCTGCTGTTACCTAAGAAGGAACCTTGAAGTCAGAGGTTAGAACATCATTAGTGATTTATCAAAGTAATCCTTCGAGTTCATTAGTTCAATGAATGTCAATGCAAATATACCCCAGTGAAGCCCATCTTGCTCTCTGTGTTGTCCATCTGTGTCCTCAAGTGGAACACATTAGTACAGATGGCACTCTACAGGTACTGACAAATGTGAAACGGCTCATTGTTAGAGCAATACCAATTAAATCACTCTAGTTTTCATTCCCAAAACAACATTAAAATACTACAAACAACAATCAAAACACCAGGTTCTTCCCAAAGGGAGCTTAGCTTTCCATTACTGAATTACAAATAACAATGACTAGTTGATCAAACAAATTCATTGAAATTGTAATCAAAACTGAATAAAATGAATTCTAGAAGAACTCCAAAATTCGGCCCAAAGTTCAAACATAATGAAGCTTGGTTTACAATCAATCCGGCTCGGAATCTTAGCTCAAATCCACTACTCTAATCCTAAAAGAAAGAAAATTAAATCTAGAAAATAAATTAAAAATAGAGAAAGATTTATCTATTAAAGTTTAGGCTCCTCGAAAACACAAACTAGATGGCAATTTGAAAGGCTGGGCCTCCTCCTAGGAGCTTCCATTTATGGGCTTGATTGTTGGGACCTAAAAGCGAGAAAATCTGAACTTTGAAAGAGACTAGAATAATTCTACCTAGTCGATGTTGTGGTCAGTAATAACGTAATGTGACATGAAGATGTAATGTATTAGTTCGAATCTGATGTCGTGACATTGAAAATATATTTGTATTGGCAATTAAGGTTCTGAGTGGTCAAGCAATGTCGCGATAATGTTGCGACGTACCGCAATGTTACTGTTTTGATGTCGCGACATTACCGTTTGATGTCGGCGTGGTTGATGTTTTGAGAGTCTTTTGTCCAGCGTCGTGACATTGGATTAATCGATGTCGCAGCATTGGTCCATTAATATTTCAAGCCTTGTTTGCTCACGATTCGATATCACGCGGAGGCATTTGTTGGAAATTTGAGGAATGTGGCGACATTTATAGTTGATATACTGAGTGTTTAGGCTTTCTACGATGTGACGTTCTTTGTTGTGATGTTGGAGCGTTGAATGTCTAATGTCGCTTTATTGCTGAGGCTATGTTATGACGTCGAGACATTGTGTTGTGATGTCCGCGACATTAACTGAGTCTTTATGATCTATTGCGGTGTACGCGACATTGTGATGTCGCGGTTTGATGCGTGGCTAATGTCACGACATTGAAATCATGTCGGGACACTCCTCACCATGGCATTACTATGCGACATTCTTTAGTCAATGTTTACCCAACATTCTGTTTTTCTTGCATAAATACTGATTTCTACTTAATTTTCATTGAAATTCACACTACAAAACATGAATCTTGAGTGCAGAGACTATAATTTCACATTAAATTGAACTTTTAAGCCTTGAATATGCATAAAATGAAGCAAAAATAGATGGTTAGACTCATCATTGAGCAACCTTAGGTACATCGCGACTCGGCGTTAGTCCACCTCCAGCTCCTGGCCTTTTTAGTCGAGGACTACGACTCGTGATGAGGATGGGGATGAGTGAAAGCAGCATCACCAACCATATCCTCGGAAGCTTCTGGTTTGACGAGAAGGCGGAGCATCTAAGCCGAAGCCTCAGCCAAACCACAGGATTAACAACTGAGATTTCAGGAGTACAAACTCCTCCAGATGATCAAACACCTCTTGAAGGCTTTAGAAGATACCTAAAGTCTCTCGGGCTCCGAGAGAAAACAGTATACAAGAGGCGGCAAAGGCTGCGAAGATTAAATTACCTAAGGGGGATCTGGTTAAACAGATATGGGACAGACGGTTGACAAGTACTGGTTTGAAGTCTAACTAAGCAAGTCTGCCAGGCAGCATGCCATTCGAGTCCATCGACAAGCTAAACAGCCACTTCAAAAACTGAGGAACCACTTGGGTCATGCACCGGTAATTTCTTGCACTAAGGCTTGACACTTGTCAAAAGTCTTGCCATAATGATCCTGCTATTTGAAAAATAAAATAAGTAATAAATAAATGATCACTTTGCTCTAATATTCCGACTTCTATCTTTGAATATTCTGAACAAGACATCATAGTGGCCTCATCAAAAAAGAATTTTGAATGAGACCAGCGACCTAGTGGAAGGCCACGACCGTCCAACTAGTAAGCTGAGAAAGCGGGAGGAGGGCTGGCATGGTAGCGGCTCGGTTTAACTATAAGTCCAGCGAGCGCCTAACACGATCGCGACACATGTCGACCGCAGCCATCGACACGGCCTTCTAATCCACCTGCGTCGCGGACAGTGTTGTACTTTGAAGTGATAGGACTCAGGCCAAGACCTGGCCCAGAAAGGAATAGCGAATAAGGAATGGATGATTGTGAATAGGGAACAAGCACATTGTTTTAAAAAAAAAAACTATAAAAGGACTGGGAGGCGAGAGAAAAATGAGGTAAAGAGAAGGAAAAAGAAAGAGGATCCAGCCGCTCAAGCAAGCCGCCGGGGCGTGGCCGGGGTGGTGTCATTGAAGTCCTCAACTCTTAGCAACATAAGGTAACAAAGGAAAAGAAAAAAAAAAAGGAATTGTGAGATCGAGGCTGGGACCCTTGAGGGGCAGAGGTCTTGGACCTTCAAGTGCAACTAAAGTGTTTAACGTTGAGGTCCATCTCAATGCCATTAGCACTCACGAGTATGGATAGATCCATCTCCCTTGAGCCATAGCACCCCAATGACCACATCAAAGTATGACGGTGTTGCCATCTGCTGCAAAACCACCAATCTGCATTTCCCTTAACAACTCAATTGCTTCCTTAAATTGATCTGATTAGGCATACCCAACTATCATAGAAGTCCAAAACACTATGTTCCTGTCTAAAATTCTGTTAAACTCCTTTCGAGCATCCTCTATTTGCCAACATTTAGGGTACACATCAATCAGAGAGGAGCCCACAAAAAACATCTAAAATTAATCCATTTGTCTTCATAAACAGCCAATGAATTTTCTTCCCAAGATCAAGTAATCCGAGCCTTCCACAAGCAGAAACTTTAGGGTGATAGGATTCGAACGGAGAACCATCATCCAACAAATCATCACAACAACTCCCGAAAACCTTTAATCCCCAAAATCAATCCGAGGCTTCCAGTATGGTGGGACAGTTCTTGAACTCTTTGATGGGAGTGCCATCCGACTGAAACAGAGGTACCTGACCAAGGCAAATCGATTAGAAGACCAAAAAAAAAAAGCCAGATTGCAGTTATTGAGATTAGGACAATAGTAGTTAGATAATGCGCTTGGGTTCCAGGAGGTTGAATAGGTATGAAATCAACAGTTGGATCGAGCAAGGAAATTTAGAACTGCTGCTCTCTTTTTTTTTTCCTGCCTTGGCTGAATACCTTTTTGTGGCAAGAAAGATACGCCAGATCTAAATCACTAAACAGCGCATTTGATATGCGAAGATGGTTGACCTGCATCCTCTCTAAAGCATAAGAAGCTGGATTTGCGCTTATAGACTTTGTTTCACCAATCAAATATCCAATCTTACCATGACCTTTGAAATACATTCAGACAACTTACCAGCGAAGGAATTATAACCATTCACCCAGATGGTGGTGATATATAGTGGTAAAGATCAACTTATGAAGGTTGTCTCTTGTAGACCTTACTATTAATTAGGTGAGGTAGTTTTTTTGGTAACTTCCGCCATGATAAGGCTTCCGGGAAAACGAATATTGTAGAAAAGGATTCATTTATAAAATTTTACATATCTACTTTGAGAAATGAAAAAGTGTAGACAATCTATGATTCAGGCTGGATGAAAGGATTTGGAAGTAAAAATAAAAATGTTTTGCACCCTCACCCCCTATCTGCAGGAGGACCCCATAACCTTTCTGCTCTTCCCCCCATCCCCACCCCCTTTTTTCAATCAATTCCTTCTCTGAATTATGCTTCTAAAAGATATCATCTCATTCATTTGGCTGGTCACCCATGCCAACCAAATCTGCCTTACTAAATTGTCACGTTCATGCTGATTCCAGTAAGTAATAACTAGTGCTTTTTTTAAAAATGGCATTTATTAACATAATTTTAGTATATTTAGATTGGGTTGGAGTTTTCGGTAGGCTGACTGCGACTCGTAATCTGATATGCAAATGTCAAAAAAAAAAAAAAAAAAAGAAAGTAGTTTCGTAAGGTTTCATGCATGAAAAAAAGTAATTGGAAAATCCTTTCTTTCTCTCATGCTAAGCGAAAACAAAGAAAAATTTATAAAATACTCATTCTTTGATTTTTTTTTTAAATATAAAGTAAAAGTATTTGAAAGTATTTACGTAGTAAGAAACTTACATGATTCTCGTTATTATTATTTATTTATGACTTTGGCGTAAGCTTTTGTGTATTAAATTATAATCTCAAATAATAATCTTGGATACAGACAGCTACCAAGTTACGTGGCCAAAATGTTCATTTTGTTCAACGAGCATTTATTTTATCGAAGAGTTATGGATTTGTATATAGGAGGCGGTCAGATACCATCTCTTAACTGATGAGGTCAGGGTTTAAGAATTCAGGAATTAAAATTAAGTGCTTCTAAAATTTGGTATGGGAAAGAAATTTGAATTGGGTGTGTTTTTTAAGCCCAGTATAAGGAATTTAGCACTCTCATGAGTTGATATATCATCTTAACAGATTAGGTTAAATTCAAATTTAAGTTTCAAGGTGATATTCTAAGATTTGGTCTTGGAAAGAAATATGAATTGAATGTTTTCAAAAAATTTGATGCTTTCAAAATTGTGTTTCTAAATAATAAAAATTCGGTACATCAGAATTGGTACATTGAACATGTACGGAACCTGAGAAAATAAAGAAGGTAAAATCCATTCTAAAAAGGGATAAAATAAAAAACAATTTTTAAAAGCTGTTGTAACCCTTTTTATTAAAAACCCAAAAAAAACATATAAAAAGGCTTTGATTTTGCCTTCTCCCTCATCTCCTTCCTTCCACAGTTCCCACCCACTAGAGTATTCACCTTATTGTCTCTTCCTTTCATAGATGGCTTTTAGATTTGATCCACTCCATCTCAATTTAAAACCCATTAATACTGAGACATTCAGTATGGCCGTATGAATTCATTTAGACTTCCCCGTTTTTATTGTTTTGGGTGAAGAGCACAAAATTTTATTTGACGATTTCGCCCATGTATTTGCTTTGTTTTGCCTTTCATATCTTAAATAGATTTGATGGTCAAGTGGAATTTATTCTTGTTTGTGTTTTTATTTTATTTTATTTTTGTTTATCTTTTTTCTTCATTGGTTTTCTTAGGATGATTTTCTGTGACAAATGAAAGTGCTTAAAAAATTTATTTTAAAAAAAAGAAATATATTCTATATAAAATGAGTTAGTAACATAACCATACTTAGAGTCAAATTGGAACCTATTCCTACAAAATACAAATAAAGAAAATGAGCAGACATGTTTCCATGGCATGGCATTTATTGGAAGCACGTTCACGCTAAATTGGTAGAGAATATGATTGTTGTTGTTTTGGTTAGTATAAAAACAAGCAAATGCTGAAGAACAAAGGAAAAAAGCTTTGACCAACAACAAATATGTGATTAACAATACTATGACTTTGTTGTCTCATTTTTTAATATTTACTAGAAATTTTTAGAAACATATCTTTTGAGGTGTATAATAATTTTTCATCAAATATGTTGATTTTTGTTTTTTATTTGCAACCATAAAAAATTCAAAGAGAAGGCAGCCTAAAGGGTGGAGAAAGATTATCATATGGAATCATCAAATGATGGTAAGTAATAAAATTATTAAAATTTTTTATTATGGTTTGCTTATAGTTTATTTTTATAGATATAAAATGTTAAAATATATTCGATGATAAGATTAGAAAATTCTAATAATATTATACCTGTAATTATAGTGGTGTGATATTGTTTTGAGTATTTTTTGACTTTGTGGATAAAGTTGGAATAAATGCTTTTATATGAAGGAGAATGGATGCAAGGAAAGAAAGTGCTACTTCAGAAGGGAAAACAAAAGTACAAGGTATTCTGATTTCAAAGAGCTATTTATATGAGAGATTTATTTAGAAATTATCTATCGTATCTTGAAGCTAGATCCACCTTGTGTTAATTTGTTCTATTGATAGTATATTGTTGCTGATATACCCACATGTCCTATAAGTAACTAATGACGGGGATGTGAATTATACGTGAATTGAATTCACAAGTGGTAAGAACAGTAATTTCAATTATTTATCACGGAGTTGAAAAAAAATAATTGAGAATGATACTCATAAAATCATTCTCCAATGCCTTATCACTTCAGTGTCATATGTCATTGAAGAGATTTGATAAAAGAATTGGATAAAATTTATAACAGTATTACCAGAAAAGAAGACACAATCACTCTTAGTTGAAATTCGAGCTTTTAATATTACCGAGAATTGAGAGGTGGATCAAAAAGATTGTGCGTAATCAGCCATAGTATGGTATAATGGTCCATGATTGGAATGTAATTGGGTTCATTATTCATGAGGATGATATAGTAGATATTAACCTCATTAATGATGACCAATGATCAAAGTGCCGACTTCTTTAAAACTGCCGGATTCAAAATTGCACAAATTAAACTTCCATTGATCTCCTAAGATGACACATTGTTGCATGACAGTTCACCTTGATTCTAGAGATGTATCAAAGGAGGACAAAACGAACAACAACATAGTTAGTGGAGTTAGCTGACGAAAGTACTCTGGAAGAGCATCAAATACCTCAATAAGAAAAGAATTATAGAAGGATTGTACATGATGGCTCTCAAAAAGGAACTGATTTAAGATGGCAAAATCAATGACTAAATTGGCCCTTTATTGTGGCGTATGACAAAGGGTACAGTGGCGAGGTTCATGCTATGGTTAATTTTTAATGGCATATTTAGTAATTGAGTACTGTTCAGCACACTTTTAGATTCAAGATTATACAAATCTTCGCTGATGATGACGCTATAGTAGATTTGTTGATTAAATTGCAGACATTGAAATATCAAAGATTTGGTTGTCTCGACAAGAATATTATAAATGTTAAATGAGTGGGTTTGAGAAATCAACTATGAAAAGGCATGGAGGCAGAGGAGGTGGCTAGGTTCATTCTGTAGGAATTTCAATTTAAAAAAAAAAAGCAGATAAGCTACAGAGATAGGGTGTTTCAGTGAGTCCCGCCTCTCCAGGAATTATAAGAATAATTCTGAGATGGGTTTGCAAAATAAAGGTTGTTTGAGAATTTATGGATTAAGGAAATGAATCAAGATTTTCTGATAGTTTCAGCTTAAGTTTGTAGATTTTTCTCCTATAAGCTCCTGTTGTATATTAAGCTATTGGGGCTCACAGTCATCTCATCTTTTACCAGGCCACCTAAAATTTCTGAGTTGTGGGAGTGGATAGGATTTATTTAAACTAACCTCTCAGGTGGATTCAACCAAAGCGGGGCTGGTCATAACGATTAAGATCTGCAGGCGCGGCTACTAATAAGATCAAGGAAGTTGTTTGGGTTTACTATTTGAAAACTATTTTCTATTTTAAAACGAGGAAGTACATTGGATTATAATTATTCTTTTTGTTTTAAGGATTCAAAATACTAAATTCGAAGAATAGCTTAGTTTTCAGAACGCTGAAAATAAAGTGTGTTTTCTGTATTTTTCCGTGGTTCTTTAGACCAGTTTAAACCAGAACAAAACATTTCTTTTAATTCATCTCTTAGTGTTTTTCATTATTTCAACTGTTCACATCGTTTGTAGTACCTGTTGCGCTCATCATCAAGGGCTCAGGCTTTGGGTTTCCTATCTTGACGTCACGTTCACCGCGACAGAACTCGTTTCTCCCATAGTTAACCAAACATCACATCCTTCAAATATTATAGTTTTATCTTTTGTTTCTCTCTAGATTCATTCTATTAACAAGAAAAATCCAAAAATAACATGTATATTAATATTCCAGCCATTTCAAGAGAGTCAAATCTATCAAGGTACATAAGTTACACGTATCGTGCATCAGTAACGAGTAGTGTGCATCAAATCGTTTGTTTAATTAATCTCAATGATTTCTTATAAAATTATATATAGATATTCCCCCGATGCCTCATATCTTATTTGAAATCTTCTTTGTTTAAATACATCATTATATTATTTTCTCTATTCTACTCATCATTTTGATTCTGCTATGTTTGATTTTTGCCATAATAGTTCAGACTCTTTAGAGGCTGGAGAAGAATGAAGAAGAAGAAATACAGGAAAGAACGAAGGAGAGGAATTTGGAAGAAAGAATAAAAGAAATGTTTAACTTATCAGTTGATTATGTATATATTTCATTCAGTAGTGTTTCTGTATCTGTTTTATCTATAATGTGGCCATTTGGATTAAAGTTTGAAAATTCATTTTTATCATTTTCTTTCTTTCTGTTTTCCACGATGAAATTAAGCATAAAAGAAAAATGTTTTTCGCATCTTTTTATTTCCACAGGTACTTCTGCCTCAGGTTCAAGCTGAAAGACTAGTTTGTTATGGAAAGTCTTTAAAAAATAGTTAGCTATCTTCAGATATTCTGGTTTTTATTATAGTTTTGGAACACATTTCAATTCTTATTTTTTGAGTTTATCTTTCTCATGAGTATTTTGAATGATCATTTTTGTCAAAGTGCTAGGTGTTTAGTGGCTTGCAAAATAACGCTTTGACTCCTATGAGGCCGTTTTGGCTTGTTCAGCTTCATGAAACATCAAAAAAGATTAAAACATACGACTACAAAAATGAAATAAATCTTAATGAGATTTATTTATACTTGACAAGGTTTCTACTTAAAAATAGGGGAAAAAAGAAAGAAAAAAGAAATTCACGATTGTGTAAAAAATATAGATAGGAGAAAAAAATGGGAAAATTTAATAAAAGTCTGGGAAAAGAGTGAGAAACCAAATAAAATGCAGAAGACGATTCAAAAGATTATGCAAAATAAATAAAGATTTGAGAAATTCTTCAGGAAAAATGGGGAAAAGAAGTTTTAAACTATTGAAAGAATAGAAAAGATCCAAATTATCATATCTAAAAATAGAGTGATCAGTTAAAAATGAAAAATTATTGATGTTAGGAAGGAAATGAATATTGATAATGACTTTCTTAAAGTTTGATTGATAAAGATCACAGTGTTTATTTGTTTTGGAGTTGGGATTTTACGTTGTTTTATTAATGATGTTTGTTATTTGTTTTGTCGCTAATGATCGTCGAGGCACATAAGTGATGTTTGAGTTTTTTATATCTTGATGTGTTTCCTTTGTTATCATTTTATTGTGAATCTAAAGAGACTAAATATAATAATATTACAGTGGGATATATAATTTTGCATTTATCTTCGTGAGAAGTGCCTGCGTCTCTAATAAAGCTTTTGCGTATATTGATTACGCACAGCTCCAGCAGTTCTAAGGGCTTTTACTTTAATTACCTTAGCTAACCTATGGCTCTTTGGTATCCAGTTCAATTTATCAGAAAGTTCCCCAAATATTTTAATGAGGAAAAAACTTATATCATTTGGTTTTATATCTTGGTCAGATCTCATGAAACAAAAAAGTAAAAGAAGGTGTTCATTATTAAATTTATACTAGAATGTATTCAAGTTGAATAAGTATAAGGTTTTCAATATATAGTGAATCTTACTTTGTTTTCCAGTTTTACCTGAAACGGTTTCTGATATATATAATATTAATTTTTAGTTCACTGGTTTTAATTTTATGCAGTATAATAAGTATACCATTATTCAACCTTTAATTTTTATAAGTGTTTATCTTTGATAATTTCGTTTAATTACATATGGTGTGCATCAACACCAACAAATAATGCATAAATTGCTAACCAAATATAACTTTAAACATACAAATACAGATTGAATACAAATACTTGCAACATATAAGCTCTATTCTATTAGCACTTGCAAAATAAGTGCCAGTCGGATATTTATCAAATACAAGGCCTTTATCTTTTTGTATTTGTGTAAGATTAGGTTCTAAACAATAATGTTCTAAAAGCGTTTTGACTTTTTTTTGATCTTCTTGTTAATTCGATACTGGTGATCATTCATTTTTAATTATCTTGCCAATTTATTATCTTTAATAAATGTGAGGCATAACAACATCTCAAGTCGTACTAATATGTATTATTATAACCAAAAATCTGTATTATGGAACTTGTGGTTATATAAAATGATGATACTATTAATTTGATCATAAGACTCGGTTAGAACTGGAGAAATATTAAAGAAAAAAAATAGATGAAAAAATTAGAGAAATTTTTTGCGAAAGGAAAATAAAGCCAGTTTGAACTTTAATAAGATAATGTTTCTGTGACTTTATTCATAACTCATTTGTTGTTTATCTTGCCTGGAGACTAATAGTTTAAAAACATATAAAGATTTTGTGGAAGAATTTTAGATTATATTTGGATTTTGTTTCATACAATGTTGCAAACGCAAGAAAAAAGTTCTTATCATTATAGTACTCTAACCTAGATGGCGTGTATCTATGTTAGGATCTTAAGATGCATTCACTCGTCTATAGCAGTGCTGTTTTCATGTCTTACCTACCATTTAATTATAAATAAATAAATAACATATAGATACAGACGATTTATTGCCAGACTCTTATTTTTATTTGTTAACAAAAAATATGTTACTCAAAACAAGTTTTTCACTTGCATCTTTATGGTATTTGCTATGATTACTGGAAATCCTTTAAGTCATGTTTCTAAAGAAACAAACTATGTTAATTCCAGGATATCTGCTTTTTATATTATTACACAATTGTGTTATTTTGGAAAACTTCAGACTTTATCTGTTAGTTTATTCAGAAAATGCACAACCATCTCACCTATATATTAAATTATCTAATATAAATCACATTAATACCGTAATTACTTATAGTGTTTGCATGGACCCTTAAAGTTTATATTATGGAATGTAGTATAAAAAGAGTTCAACATAAATTAGGATATTTGGAAGAATAATATAATTCTAAATATAACAAAAGATCAAGATGTGGACGTAATTGATAATTTTAAGAACTAGAATTCACCTTACCAAGTGGATTGGGAGGAATATTTTGTCTCGGAAGTGTGTAAATGATTTTTATGAAGTAATTTATAGCCATAGAACTTTTAATTTCCTTTTAATAATCGTGAAATAACTCCTTGTGATATTATCAAGAACTTTTTGTTTGCAATTAAAGGTGTATGTGTTGGCTCATCCACTCAATATCACTAAACACCAAATAGTTGAAACTTAGATAAACACATAAGTGGAGAGGGCTTAGATCTGTTAATGACTAGATTTATAAAGAAAGGAACGTAACCACACCATCTTTATTACAAGTGAATAGATGTAAAAATTTAGGCCTTCGAAAGGACCATTCAACAGCAAGGTTGCTGATTTCGGGTGTTTTATTTTGTTAACATCTGTGGCGTTTAGCCGCATGGCAGGGTTTGGCAGCTATGAAGTCTAGTTTTCAACTCTAATATTCTAAAATTTATTTTAAGAAATATTATTATTTTGAAGCGTATACATGAGCACTTAAAAATGGACAGCGTGCTCCAAGTAGAGTGCAAAAATCTTTCACTCTTTTTCAAGATCGGCCGGAAGGTAAATGGCGGGATGGAAGCGACGCTCCAGGCGATCTTATCCCGAATGAACACAGAAGAAGAGGAGTTCCTCTCGCGTCTTCTCAGTCCTTTGTGAAGATCATTGCCAATTGACAGGTTTATTTCCCCATCTCTCATCTAACGTGTCATCATCTACTTTTTTGTCTTTACTGGTTCTTCACCCTTTCTTTATATTTCTTGTAGTTATCCATTAGAACACATATCGATATTTCTGACACTTTCATGACATTACACCTCTTTGATTGTAACCTTCCATTGGGTCATGGACCGGTGAGAATTTGAGAGGATTTCTTTGTATATCATATCTCCATTGTAATAGTATCTACCCTCCCACTTTATTTGAGGTTTTTCAAAGTACTGGGATGATGATAGACACATCCGCAAATCCATTTTACCAAAAAAATAAGCAAATTAGTTTAACCAGGCCCCATTTTAAGACACCACCCATACCTGCCCATATACCATATATACCACCCACCTGCCTCACCTATATGTATGTGTACCTCTTTTGGCCCTTTTCGAAGGACCCACACTAATTCTCTTCCCCATTCCATCTCTGATAAATTGCTGTTCCATACACACCAGACCTCTCACCGGTCTATTGAATTATCGACTAGCCATCTTTCCTACCTTTTATCTTCCTCTAACAAATCCTATATGCCTTAGTTCCCAGTTTGTACTTCTCTCAAAACACATAACACCATTCGTTCTTCTTTTTCCACTTCTCTTTAAATGTTTATTATATATGTCCTTCCTTTACAGATTTGACCTTTCTGATTGTCTTTGGTTCAGAATCTGATAGGGGGCCTGAATTCCGATAAGTGATCACTTTAAAGGAACAATAAACTAAAACGCTGGAGACAACTAATGTTGAAACGACAGTCGAAAAAATAGAAGACTGCGGTTTGTATAAATGGGGACTGACCGATATAATATTCTCTCCATCATTGGTTAAATATTAAGAAAATACAAAAAAGTAAAATCATTAAAATTTTAAAAGGAAAAATATGGCTCTCTGTTTTTCTATTTAAATTTTAATGTATAATAAACTCTCGAGGAAAAGATTTGTTTCTTTTAATTAAATGTGCTTTTTAGTTTTCCATTTTAAGTATTTGGATATTTATTTTAGTGTGCCCTTTCAGTTTTATGTACATAAACTTTATGTGCAAAAATTCAAATCTCTGTTCATTTGTTTATATTTTTTATGATTAGTTGGACGATTTGGGTAAAAATGTCATTAAGAATAAAATTAATTGGAAGGTATGTAGTTACACATGTCTAATTAGGAAATTCACTTTTTTTTTTACGACTCTTTGGTATCAAAGTATTAGCGATTCCAGCACGGATGGGATGTGATGACTAGAGAATTATTATAACTGGACTGTACGAAGTCTTGAAATTAATAGTGAAATGACTTTCAGGAATCGAAAGGGATGGAGAACTATTGGATGTCTCGGGGCTCACTGAAGAGGGCCAGGAAGCGGTTCTGCTTCATGAACTCAAGACCAAATCCCCCCTCTGAAACATATCTCTTACATTATACGGAATGAGCAATCTTTCATGCATGTGAAAAACAGTTCAAATGTTGATGGCCCAGCATTCCACTAGGGAGGATGTAGAGTCTACCACCTTCGTGTCCTAACTTTGTGAGAAGCGTGTTGTGGTCTGAGAGACGAGGGTGTCCTGAGGTGATCTCCATTCCCAAGCGAAGGCCTGGGGCCTGCATCCACCCCAGGGACTTGAAGGCGGGGCCTTGAGGCATACGGGCCTTTGTAAAAAGGCAAACCCAGTGAGTCAGGCCCCGAGAGTGTTATTCGGGAGGTGGTAGGAGGAGGAGTGAGGGCCATAAGGCTGGAAGTCAGCAGTGCGCCTCTACACTTTGAGCAGAGATCGAGGCGACCACGTGGACTGCTATTGGCTGTTTTTACGGGCATTTGGTAGGCTATTCCCCAGGTAAGGCAGATCATAAATAAGATTGTAATCATCTTACCCATATTGATATTGACGTTGTTTCAAATATCTGCCACCTTGTATGCGGTCCCAGTGTTTGTGACTGCCTTACCAGGTTTCACTGTTACAAAGCTTTTTATATTCTGTTCATCAAACAAGATCAAAGAAACTCATGATTTTATGAGTCTTTATTCTTGTGTTATTTGACCGGTTCACAGGTCACACATGGATATTGTGTCTCTGATTTGCCTCTGCAGGATGAAACACTGCATTACTTAACCCTTGTGGCAGGCAGGAGCAATAACATGCTCTCTGACCTACTTAGGTGGTCCACATTCTGAGTTACATATACGCCATTACATGTATGGGTTATATGTGGGGTCTATAACCGAGGAATTTTACATATCTCCCCGGGGTTAGGAGGCGGGATCTTATGCGGGAGGTACCCAGTAAGTGCATTCTGAACATATTGATTTCTTGCCACCGCTGTGTTCATTTTGAGTTCATATCATAAGTCTCTTTCATTATATATACTTATATTCATTGATGATATTATATAAATCCATATACTGCATAGACCAGCAGTGCTCAATAGATGGAGGGATCTGGCCTGATAGGTGCGAGAGGAGTCTGGTGCGATCTTGAACGAGCGGTTGCTAACCGTCGGCGAAACTCGCGGCTGCCGCGGGGTCGACGCATATTCAGGGGCGGGTGCCGGCATTTTTTTTTTTTTTTTTTGCGTAATAGAGTGTAGCCTTTGCGGCGGATGCAAGTGGCTCAGTGGGGGCGTCTTGCATGTGAGTGTCGCTGTGTGGCTGCGAAGTCTTGAAGCGATCGGGCGTGTGCGCGTGAAGTGTCGTGGCACCTGCGGGAGTCTGAGAGAAGCGGGTTGGAGATGTCTATTCATTCTTATTTAGTCTTGATGGGCATCACGATTATATTAATTTTAAACTGATTTATATTCTTACGTCCATTATGGCTGGGGTAAAAAACAATCTGTTTGCCCCAGCGTTGGATCTTGAAGGCGATCTGAATATTTTTCGCCCTTAACTTTTTTTATAGCATGAACCCTTTCATTCAGCATTGGGATTATATTAAATCAATGGACTCAGTTGTTAAGTGTGGAAGGAAGAACCAAAAGCGGAGACTAAATGGCTCAACCTAGACCAGAAACAATGCTACACACTGGAAGTTATTCCTTCGTGAGAAACAGCTGTCATTCTGGTGGAAGACTAAAGAATTCTAGAAACTCTGGGCTTAGGTGCTCTAGGCTTGGGGACCTCAGCAAGGCGAATCCACTCTGGCGTTCCGCTCTACGCTGTATGCAGGATCGTCTTGAGCATCAGAAAATGACGTTTGGCCATTTCACGAAATTTCCTTCGAATGACAAATCATTGTCCAGTAGAGCTCAAAGATATTACTTAAGGCTCATCTCATTTTCCAACCAACAACACTTCTAGGATTTTCCTACACAACGACTAAAGGGTTTGTGTGATTCCATGAGGGATGTTGACATGTCGAACATGGGTTCAGAAATGGTTCCGGTGGCAGGTTGCGAGCATGTGGAGTTATCAGCTGCGCCAGAGTTTTCTGACCTGGATTTTCTTCTTCTTCTCTTCTTCCCTTCTTTATTCCTTCTTTGTGTATTCATTACCTTCTCTTTTTTCTTTTCTCTCTTTCTCCGTAAAACCCTAACCTTTAAATGAAAAATGGTCTTAAGAATATAATATTTGATCTTATCTCATTCAGTGTCAAAAATGTCCATTTACTATTTAGTCTTGCATCATTTTTCATTTTATTTACAAATCAATTACAACTAATTTCTTATATATAATCTTCTTATAGTATGCCCTTTGATTCATAATGTCTCAATTAGTTTACCTTAGTGATTATACTACAATTCAGAAAATGCAAATGTGGCTTTTCCTAAAGACGAGTAAACTCACGCGAGGTCTGGTGGGGATCTTGGAAGACATTCTCTCGAGAGGATCAGATGCAGGGCGTGCGAGGAAGGAATTTGGCGGATTTTGGGCGAGCAATGCCCGAGTGCACGGGGGCGTCGAAGAATCTTGGGATGGCAGATGCCATAGCCGAGGAAGCGGAGATGCAACTTAGGCGGCGGGGGCTTCCGCATCCACTGTATTAAGATTTAACACCTTGGCTCATCACCATCGTCCGAGCTCTTCATTAGAGCTCACGCCACTCCCGCTCTCCTGTTGTGAGTTTGGCGCGCCAGCCGCTGGCATCATCGCATCATCACCATCTGCGGGTTTGAGACTTTACGTGTGTATACGTGCCAGTTGTTCAATCTTGGAAGAAAAATTTTATGTTCCCCTATTTTTCATTTTAGCATTGAGGGATTCTTAATTTAGGTTTTGGGGCATGTTTTACCTCTTTCCACTCCCATCTTCCTAGTGCGGTGTTATGGAACCTTTTGTGGTTGTTTGTTTTTAGTTTGTTTGGTGTGTTTGTTTTTTGATTAGATAAATATGTGTTGTGTTTATGTTTTTACTTTTCACTTGGAACCGAGATGTCTTATATATATTTATGCTAGTGGTTTACGATTTTGTGTGGATGAATATTGTCATGAATCATTTTCTTTGAGCTTTATTAGAACTACCATATAGTATGCTTTAGACGCATGATCTTTAGGCGATTTAAAAAATTTCAAAAGCTCTAATTTTGAAATTGTTGAAAAATCCAAAAATATTTAAAAGTTTTGTTGTTTAGACAGTTTTGTTAGGTTGTGGATTTTGAGACCACAAAGTGTTGCTGATAGAGGATAATTGATTAGACACACCTTCTCATTTGAAGAAATGAGAATGGAATGAATTTAATGCATAATGGTTTGACCGGCCTTGGACGCCGAGCAACCACATGAAACTGCCCGTACCGTATCTTAAAGCTTCAGTCCCATGCTTCCCTTTTTGGTCAATGTTTTGTTTATAGAAGGAGATTAGGTGATCACTACATGTTTGATCTCTTGCGAGACTCATAGAGACTTGTTTGCTGGTTATCATTTGATCCATAGTCGACAAAGCGAATTAGGAAATGATACCAGTATCATGGACGTAATTGAACGTATAGCTAACCGCCCATGTGCATTGCAGTCATGATACCCAAATTTGGTGTGTTGCCTTTCTTGAAAAGCTGTAAGAATAGGCCTTTTAAACCTTTTTTTTACATTGAATACAAGAGCCCCATTGTTTACACAATATATTTGCTGTCCCAATATAATATGAGGGCATATCGTGTGAATTGGGGTTTGTTAGAAATCTGTCTTTGAAATGTATGAATCAAAAGGAGGGTTTAGAGTAGAAAAAGAAAGAAAAAGGTAGAAAAGAAGAATAAATCAAGGAGGGCATGTTGACCTTTTCTACCTTATGAAGTAAATGAGATTCTTAGGGTGCTCTACACACCTAGTACCTGAGCTATTAGTGCAGCGGAGTTACCTTTCATTCGTTAAATTGGTAAAAAAGCTTACGAACAGTATTGCATTTACTCTCATGCCTTGAAGGGTTTATGAAGAAGGAATAAAGACTTGGTTTTCTTACCATAATGATGAAAATAAATGAAAATCAAGCAAAGTTTGGAAGATATTTATTAGATCAAAAGATGCCTGTGTGACTAAGTTTGGAGGGGTGGGGGTTGGTCGATTGTGAAGAATTCCAGCATGGCGGGATGGACAAACAAGTGGAGAAAAGGGAATGTATATTTTACGAGTAAGCAAGCCTAAATGACATATTCAACTACCCTTACCTAAGCCATACATTACAAGTTGTTGAAGACCTAATTGATCCTAAGAGTTGTGATTGCCTACATTCATGGAGAGGGATATATCAAACAGCTATGGGCCTGCCACACTCACTAGCACTTGGTGAGAGATACTAATTCCACTCTATTATCAAATTCCGTAAAAATTACAGCCAATGGAGTTGGGGAGACTACACGCGGGGGCTACATAGTTTGAGTAGAGTTCAACTTATAATTAATCTATTATTTTTTGAAAAAGGCTATCTCGAAATTTTCTTTATGTTGTATGAAGGCAAGATCCGGTAGTCTGTTCGATACCAATCCCAATTTGTTGCTTAACATAACATTAGTTGTGAATAAGGAAAGTATATTTATTTCTTTACTTTGGAATAAAAATACCAGTTTATGTGGATTTGTTAAGGTGTGTATCTGTTAAAACTTTTATTAATTACTATAACCATGCCATATTTCATGCTTTGCAGTGCCTAACTCTGTGACGCATGTACTCATTTATGCCTAACCGTCTTTGTGTATTTGAAAGTAGAAAACAAAGATAAAAATCAAGAAATTTGGGCAAGGAAGCCATGGATTTGCGATGCCCCATTGCGGAAAATTTATGGTCGCGTTATGAATCAAAACAAAGCATGCAATCGAGATTTGGTAGTATGGTTTGTGAAGTGGAAACTTATCTTCAGCACTTGCGTTGTGAACGCCAGAACCACGGGCTTCGTCTCAACACTTGTAGTGTGGTCGCAGCCACAACGCTATGGTACGTGACCCTGACGTGCTTAAACGACGAGGTCTTACATCACGGTGTAATTAGTGACCATGGTGTTATTAGTCAGCGCCCGCATGACGATTGAACTAGAAACTTCCCTTTTTGCTAAGTTTTATTTATTTCAATATGTGTATATAAGTGTCCTTTAACATATTAAGTTGGAACTTTTGAGAGGAGGCTCCATATTCTGGGTTTTTCTCTCAACAGTTGAGGAATTAATCTTGCAGGGTCAAATTTTCTGTAGATTTAGTGTTTTGTGAAGAAATTAGTTTGTATTTGAAGATTGCCGGAGAAGCATGACCTTATAGAGTGTGGATTTGACTTGGATCGATTGAAGATTATTATATATTTATCTACATTTTGTGGCCCCTGTTCTATCTTATAAGCAATTTTATTTATTTATGTTTCTTGCTAAACACGATTTTTGCTGGTTTGATGGTTGAAATGATTGACTAGGCATTTTATAGTGTTGATTGTGTTTGTTTGATTCTAGTAATCTAGATTCCCTCCTCTCTTGGATGTCTTTGTCTTTGCAATTTCAGGCGTTATAAGCAGACTATAGACATGTGAACAAAATTCACTTTTAAAAAAGCATAGAAAAGTTGAAGTGCATCTCTCTTGATGCTTTGAATACAAAAAATAAAGTATTTAATGGAATTATTATTTCAAATTCCCCAAAGTATTTTATTTATTACTTGCATAAAATTTCACAAGAACTACATGTCTTATTTATTTTTTGAAAAAATGTTAGACCTTCAATTTTTATATCGTTTGTTAAAATGTAAAGTTTAAATTTCTTTTAAGGAAAGTGGTTCTTACAGGCGAAAAGAAATTTAAAAAAGTTTTAAATCCATGACTTTAGATGAATGGCTTTTAAAGAAAATATGAATGCATAAAAAACCTAAAGTGTCTTTACGAATATAAGTTACAAGAAGAAAATTAGAAATCGATCGTGGAGCGGACGTGAAAGACATCTTGCAAACTTCTGGCTCAGGTTATAGAATACACCCTTAGAGCTTGGTAAAGTACTTTGGTAATTGAGTCAGGTTGCGCAAAGCCATTTTACGAGCAATCTATAGTGCCTGATGCTGATATTTGTATTGCTGATTTATTTTGTATAGAGATATTACCCTGACTGGGAACATGTTGAATTTACAACTAAAGCGCTTTGGACAGCAAGCTCTTTGTGAAAGAAGCTGCTCTGGACAGCAAACGCTATGAAAGGAAGCTGCTTTGAGACAGCTGCGCGCTGTGAAGAACCAAACCATATGATACAGATTAGCCCTTGATATAATTAAGTTTGAGTGACTGAACCCGCTAGCGAGTTGCTCCACAGCAAAACATCTCTGTGTTCACATAATATATTTAGTTGAATGAGTTGAAGTAGTGCAGAAGGATTGAGAATGCCACTTTGTCATGGGCCGTGATGGTGACTGGGTTTGAAGACAAGGAAGGAAAGGTGGATGAGGTTGTGCTTTTTGCCATGATCGAGTCAAAGCCAGAAGTTGGATGAGTTTAGAACTGAATTAGGTTGGAAACTGAGTCTAATGGTAATTGGAAGTAATTGGTGTGGGCCAGAGTGGCTTTCCCAGTTTTAGACATTGAGCGACTTGCTACATTTGTGAAATCTGAGTACCTGCAGCGGCATTGATGATTGAGAGACTGGGACCAGTTGCCCCAAATGCGCTGCCTGCCAGAACAGAAGATCTTCTCGATGTGGAGTGCATCGTATCAGTTGGGATGGAGTTAGTAGTGTATTAAAAAAAACGAGTACTATTAAATCAGTTCAAGATAGCGACTCGATGCAACCCGCCTGCTGAGGACCAAGACCATAAGGCTACAAATCATAAGCGTTCACATCTTGTATTTTTGACTTTTGTTTGTTGTACCAGTATTAACATCCTACCATATTCTTTCTTTGTAAAAGTGAAATAGATCGATATGAAATAAATAAATAATTCTTTCACATTGCTATTGATCGTGCCCATTTGCACTGCACCGTGAATCTGAGTTTTATTTGTTGGGTTCTTTCTGTCCTGGTATTTCAATTAAAAGGTTGTGTTGTTGAGTTGAATCTTAAGAAACTGGCTAAATCAAAGTACATGATTTTAGAGTTTGGGCGAGAATAACTGTTTGAAAAAAAAAATTGTGGAGTGGTTGAAAAGCAAAGAAATAATTTGTCTGGCTGATCTATCAAATACGCTGTCAGTGGAATTATGGGGTGCAGTGCCTATTTGTCCATGGCGGCAGCAATTAACTTCCTGTCTTTACCAAGCAGTGGTTAGCGGGTTTTGTTGTGTGAAGAGAGGGTTTTTGCAGTTTTCTCCTCCATTCTCTCTTTTAATGAGCGGGTCTGACTTGCGCATGTAATTAAGGATCTTCATCAACATCCCTTCCTTTATTTTTTTTTTTTTCATTTCTTATCAGTTTCCTGTCTTTACCATCACGAGCGAGTAATCGTTTCATTTCATTTTGTGGACCCCAATATTTTATTTTCCATTGTTGACCTGGCAGATCTGAATTGTAATTTTCCAGTTTCTGAACAGCAAACATTGAGTTTCCTTGGCACTTATGATTTGATTTCAGAAGAAGCGATGAAATGTAAACCAGTTTTTCAGATTAAACAGTTTTTGACATCATTCACCGACAGATACAAAACCAGTTGTTTAAGAATAAAAACCAGTTTTTTCATTATAAAAACTAGTTTTTTCAGAATAAAAAACTGTTTTTTAGAATAAAAACCAGTTTTTTTATTATAAAAACTAGTTTTTTTTAAGAATAAAAAACCAGTTTTTTCAGAATAAAAACTATTGTTTTTTCTGGAGAATTAAGCCAAGCATTTTCAAGTGTAGTGCAATTTTTAAACCAGTTTTTCAGAATAAAGAGTTCAAATAATTATATTGCTTCAATAAACTGATAAGTTGCTTTTTGGACTATTCACTTTTCAGTTCAACTAAATTAACTCCCTGTAAACTGCCATCAGTTAGCATTAGTATTCAGTAATTAGACACATTGGTAAAAGTGAAATTCTTCTTTGTGTTTATTATTCAAATGGAGTGAGCTTGGACTTCCTAGTGTGGATTTTTCAGGCATCTCTTCCATATGAGGTCTGGTCATATTGTTGCTTCCCAATCAGTGATGGTTCCATGTTGCATCATTATTCCATTATTTAAAGAAAATTTGGCTAATACTCTGTGTTAGCACTATTTACAACCCACCTGGCGGCTTCTCTTTTGCGCGCCTTGAATTTGCTTTGTTGTTCTTTATTATTCCGTGATTAAATGTGTTAACATTTCTTCGAAAGTGGTTGACCTCTAAATGGGAGTTGCGTTTTTTTGGCCTTGTTGGCGGCATTCTCCTACTTACATTTTTGTTAATAAGCATGTTTTGCCATCTGGCAAAATGTCATCAGCCAATAAGAACTCCCAAATATCTCCCCACCCCTTTTGTTTTTTGCATTTTTTGTTTTTTGTTTTTTGTGTTCAGGTCAGAACCCAGTATTCCCTTTTTTTGTCACTGAAAGGAAAATGAGTAAAAAGATCTTCTAACAAATATCCAATTACAGCTGCATACCTGAAAACCAACTAATAAATAGTAACTAAGAATATGCAAAATGCCTTTTTATTCCCCAACAGATATGAGTTGTAGTCTATGTAGCTCAGAAGAACATGTACCTCATTTTTGCAAAATCTGAGATGGCGGATGCAATTTTCCTTTTGAACCAGATGAGGAATATTAGGTTGAACTGAACATATCTCTAGGTTTTTTTTTGTTAAGCACACCTTCTTGGAAATGGTCTCTTGCCAAAATGCAAGTGAGAAGAACCAAAGAAATAGGGGAAGAATTGAAGGTATTTTTTATTCAATAACCATCAACAAATTAAAGTCTCTTGCAAAAATGATTAGGAAAAGAAAGAAGGAAACCTAAAGCACAAAAAGAGAAGAGAATAAAACTCAAAAGACTATTCTACCCTTAGATAAGAAAAAATATAACAAAATATCCCTTTTTTTATTTAACAATAACATATTCAAGTACTTAATAAAAGTAGAATTTGTTCACTTTGATTTCACGTTTTGGTACTTAGGTGGATAATCTTTAGAAGAGAAGTTCTACTATTTTGCAATTCGACATTAAGATAATTGTGTTTTGGGTGCTCAATCTAGCTATTTTTCAAGAAGAATTATACTATCTCGCTATCGGGACATTAAGATACTTCGTTTAAAGAACAAAATACTTCCAGAATTACGGATATATTTCCAGACTTGATTTTACGGATATATCGGAAATATCAGTAATGCTGATATTTTGATAAAAATATCGGTAAAGTGAAAATTAACAAAAATGCTTTGAAATTCATGTAAATGCTTTGTTGAAAACAAATATTCATTATAATTTATCGAAAAATTACATTACAATAGTCATTTAAAACCAAAATTAAGACCGATGTGGCTCCATTACATTATTTGATGAAGGGATCTCATCTTGATGAAGATAATATTCATAACAAGATCTTCAAAATATTAAGATAAATCACAAAGAAAAAATAATTTGAGAGTTAAATGGAGCTTGGATGTGTATGGATGAGTTTGTCAAGAAATTGTATGATTTTAGGGGTATTTGTAGATTTTTTTGGAGTCAAAATAGTCATTAGATTGTCAAGAAACCATTGTGATTTAATTCTAACCGTTGGATTTGATTTAATTCAAAAAACCGATATTTACCGATATTTTTTCAGAAATTCCAGCACATGCGCACGTGAGATAAAGTCTCGAAAAATTGCCAAAATTTCGCAGAAATATCGGGAATTTCCGATTTTTCGATATTTCACCGATATTTCTGATTTTTCTCCGATTTTTTGGCCAACTGACTATCAGTTGGCAATATCATTTCGAGGTCCACCAATAACCGATATTTCGATGATATTTCGACCGAAAAAATCAAAATTTTGTTCCTTACTTCTTCTGTTTAAGCACTCAATTGAAAATTTTCTTAGTAATAAATGATGCATTTCAATTGTAAAATGTACCAAAATTTGGAAGCTTTTAGAGAACAAAAAGAATAGGAAAAGTGACAAGCCTCATTTGCATCTTTGAAACAACTTAAGTCTACTTTCTTTGGCCAACTTATTCTCCAACATCAAGTGGTCAATAAGGCATAATGGGAATGTACTATTACAAGTATGATTACTGAGTATCAACGCTGATACAAGCATCAAGTTTCAGTATCGATGAGGATTCTAGATGTCACCAAACTTAATTAATGGGAATGATATACAATGGTCGCATAAAACAGACACATTTAGTAACCTCTAAAAAGTAAAGCAAAAAACAAATTTCTTGACAAAACTGAAAATTCACTCATCTATGGCAATATCCTCAGCATGTGTATTGTACAATTTCTCTATACCTCTTCTTTCATGATGTATATTCTTGAACTTGTTACCATGGTTCTGAAAATAAGACCCACTGGAAACTAGTTCCAAAATCACTACTTGGAATGACAAACTCTCAAGAATGTAGCATCAATGAATGCAGTTTAAATGGTAAGGATAATGACCTCTCATATTATTTAATTCATCTCAAATTACTTTAATGTGTGAATTATGTATGTTTCAACTATTCTCGTGATATGTTATTACAATGGAAATATATTGAGGACTGAGACAGATGTCAAATATGGGGGGAGAAAAGTTGTTATTGTGCCTTTGGATGTACTAGTTGAATGCACGTTTGAACAATTGACTGATATGATATACTCAAGGACAGCCATTGACAAACAAAGGTTAAAATTAGTCCTCAATTGTAAGTATCCCCTAAAAAGTGGAAATAGGTTCCAACCTTTTCCAATATGGGATGACAGTAGTGTGTACCAAATGTTGAACATGGTTAACACAACTAGCATTGAGGAAATTAAATTGTATATTGAAGTTGTTCGAGTCAAGCCACAAGTGAATCAATCTGTGGGTGGCCATACGCATTTAATACCGTTCGCGACAATTATAATGTCAGAATTTGACTATGGTCAGGCCTAGTAGCGGTCCAATATTGGATACTGGATTATATGGAGAAGATGAAAATCAAGGCTATAGCTGTGCTTTTTCGATGAAGATGTTGATGATGCACCTTAATAGAGACGCCTGATGTTCCAAGCCAACGGACACGTATCATTTCAAATTTTCAACCAAGTTTTGGAGAATGAGCAAAAGGTATATGTCTCTGCCCATGCAGCATCTTGTGATGTATCAAATAACCCAGATGTTGAGGAACTAGATAAGTCATCCCCTGTTCATTATCACTTACCACCAACACCTCAATTTGAACATGTTGAAAACTTAGGTAATGCTATTTCAAGTGGTCGACTCCACGGGTGCAACATACTACCGCCATTCGAAAGTGGAGAATTTAGAAGGTCAAGTTTTAATTTAAATCTAATTTGCAAGAGGCTGCAAAGATTTACTCAATTAAAGCACACCAAGAGTTTGTCGCGCATCCTCAAAAAATCATTTTCGCTTTAAGATGTAAAAGGCCAAAGAATGTCAATGTCAATGGAAGCTTGTACATGGTTGTGAAAGATACTTGCTTATTTGTTATCAACAACATAAAGGGCCGCATACTTCAGGTCAATCCTCACAATTGGGACCATCACTAATCGGACTCAAACTTGGTTGCTACTCATATAAAGGCAATAATTAAGGCACACCACATCGACTCACGGCTACTATTCAAGCAAGTGTGATGAGAAATGATACAAATATCATACAAAAGGCGTTTGATGAAAGCATAAAGACTCGTAGAGTTATCGTGATTTTCCTCAGTCATATATTACAATACCACGCTTGTTCTCGCCATAGCCATCTAATCTTGGATGTGTTGTAATTTGGAAAACATTTGACACTAATATGCCAAACATTGAGATATTCCAATGCGTGTTCTGGTCATTCAAGCCATCTATTGAAGGGTTCGAATAATGTCGTTCCATACTGAGTATTGATGGCACACATTTGTATGGAAAGTATAAAGGCACGTTATTGATTGTTATGGGGTGTGACGGAAATAATCAGTTGTTTCCATTGGAATTTGCTATTACAAAAGGAGAGAATATTGATAGTTAGGGATGGTTCTTGACATGTATCAGAAACAGAGTAACTCAACGGACGGGGATTTGTGTTATATCTGACAAACATCCAGGTATTATGGCAGCAATGAGCGATCCTCATTCGTCGTCAGCACTATCTACCTATCACAGGATTTGCATGCGTCGTCTTGCAAGCAATTTTATGATTCGGTTCAAAGATAAAATCTTGAAGAATTTGGTATGCAGAGTAGCTTTAGCGAGTACACAACACAAATTTAATAAACATATGGCTATAATTAGGAGAATTAATTTGAAGCACAACATGGTTGTAGGCAACTTTTCTTATGGGCACTTTCACATGATGGAGGTCGAAGATATGGGATAATGACAAGCAACATGTCGGAGGTATTTAACAGTGTTCTTAAAGGAGCTCTTAGCTTACCATTCATTGCATTAGTATAGTTGACCTTCTTTCGCCTTAATAGTTACTTTGTTGCAAGAAGGGAACAAGGTGCTAATAGATTGGCATCTGATGAGCAATTCACTCCATATGTTGATGTTCAAATTTAGGGTCGTGTTGTTAAGGCTAGTTCGATGGAAATTGTTCTTTACGATCACATACAGGGCCAATTTCATGTCAAGTCAAGGAGTGGTCGAATGCATTGCCTCAACTTACATGACAAAAAATGCACATGTGGAAAGACAGTGATCTATGGATTTCCATGTAGCCATATCATAGCAGCATGTCAGCATCGATTTGTTGATTTTCAGCTATTTGTTCAAAGCTACTACACTACGCAGTTATACTATGAGACATTGGCAAGCTTGTTTCATCCAATATTCAATGAAGATGAGTGGCCTCTTTATGATGGTCCTACGATTGTACCTCCTGAGTCAATGAGACATATAGGCAGTGGACGTCCTAAATCAACCCGGCCAGATAACGAAACTAACATTGTGAGGGAAAACTACTATCACATGTGGGTTGTGCAAACAACCGGGTCACAATCGACGGTCTTGTAAGAATAGAAATCAAGTTCAGTGAAATACTTGTGTACCTTATTTAAGTAAATGAGACATCAATCATGTACGTGTGTATTTTAATTCATTGCCGCTGTAATTTGTACTTGCATTAATTATGTTGATACTATTTCTTCAATGTGTTTTGTTAATAATTATATTGTCTTCGTGTAATTTGTTATAGCTATGGAGTTCGTGAGGGGTTTGCCGATGCATCTCTGATCCATCTGCCTTGGCATTGCAAGACACATAGGTCGTGACTTTGTAGATATTACAGCAGGTATGTATCACACACCCCCAAACTTCGCCAGGTGGTCGAAGGGGGTGCAAGACTATACTGGGACTTTTTACTTGCTTTTTCGCATTACAGGGCCCAAGTCTATAACTAATCAAAATATCATATAAAAAGATACAAAATAAAATTCACACCGTAGCGGGTGTTTATAGTGTCAATACATACAGTCCTGAGTCCCATTTACATATACATATACAAAAACTGTACATTTACATTTACATAATCAGAGTGCAAAACCTATAGTAGTGGTCCCCTACAAGTGTGTTGGCCTAGCAGTATGCGTAAGATCGCGGACGTCCTCCTCTGTACCTACACGGATTAAAACCCATGCTAAGCTTTATGCTTAGTGGGAAACATATGACTTATACGTATACACATGTACGAATACTCATTTACAGTAAGCATATAACAGTAACAGATATACAATAACAGATATCAGAATTTGCATGAATTCATATAGCAAACTAATACATATACTTGTACTTATAGTAGACTTATACTTATCCAGATATCCTGTAGGAGTTACAGAGCTTATACTTATACAGAGGTACCCGTAGGTGACTACGTAGAGCTAAGTCAGATGCAGGCAACCAGAGGGTACTACGAGCTTATACTTAACCTTATTTGTTATTCCGCACTCTTATCATATAACTATTGGAATACCTAGACCAAGAATAAGAAATGAGTAGACGCAACACAATAAGCACCCGGGCTGGGTATCAGACAAGATCGAGGTGCCATAGCACAAAGCAGAGGCCGCTAATCGATCGAGAAGTGCATTCCCACGTAATAGAAGTGTTAAAGACTAGCAGAGTGCCGGGCACCGATCGCAGACGTGCCTGCCCATGTAAATGTATGTCAGAAGACTAGCAGAGTGCCGGTTAATCGATCGTAGACATGCCTACCCACGTAACAAAAGTGTCGTAGCACTAGTAGGAGTGTTGAACCACTGATCAGAGACGTGACTGCCCACGTAACATAAGTGTCGTGTCATTCAATAACTAGTCTTAGGCAATCCTACAATTATATGTGTTCAAAAACTTACTATCTTCTCATAGGGGCATTTCGTTTGCCAACATCGAACTTGCTTCGCCTCGGTGGCAAGGTACGGTATAATTATTCCTTTACATTACAAACATGAATGGACCCTTTCATATACTTATAGGGTCCTCATTAGTCCAATAGACAAGTCCTTGGAGTAACGGAATGACAAAACAAAACAAAACACAATAATCTCCATTTGTGAACAGTATCTATGTCGCAACAGAAGGTTTCTCAACAAGGACGTAGCTCCACTACTGCGACGCACCCGAGGCTGGGGCCAAATCCTTTCCTCTTCAGCCACGCTAGAGCATGGACATGCCACACCTTGGCGTGGGCTTATGCTATCAAGGTAGGATCTCACGTCGCAGTCAGTAGACCTCGAAATTTTCCAAATTATGCTGAATTCTTCCATTTTCCATAAATCCAACCAAAAACCTTCAATTAATCCAAAAGCATCACTGAAAACAACTCCCAAATGGATTATAACCTCACCAAAACCAAACATGGAGATTAATTAGGGTTTTTCCAAACCCAAACTCAAATACTTGTAAGTTAGGTTAACTTCCTAACACCCAAACATGTATCCATACATCTTAAATCAGGAATCCATACTTGAAGTCCAACAATCCATACTTAAAGGGAGGATTCCATACTCCCAACAAGTATTCACACTCTTTAACACCTCAAACCCTAGCTCAAAGAACTAGATTAAAAACCCAAGAATCCTTAGAAACATAGCAATCCATACAAAACTTAACAAGTTCCATATAACATCATAGCATCCTTACAACAATTCCATACAAAACCATGGTTTCCATACCTTTCTTCTTCTTCTTCTTCTTCTCCTCTCTTCTTCTTCACGTTTTTGGCTCTCCAAAAATGAGAGACCAATTTGGTCTCATCCCCTATTTGACCTTATTTACCCTTTTATTGCACTTTGGTCCTCAAGTTCCTTTCTATTTGCACTACAACTTCCCATTATTCCACTTTGGCATATAATCTTATTATCTTATGACTTTTATATCCTGTTTTGACAAATTCCACTTTTACCCTTGTGTCTTGTACAAATTCCGGGTTTCTCAGTTTTCACGTTTTGAATTTAAATTACGAAAAATTCAAATTATACATACAAAATACCCTAAACACGTTGAAAACGACTAGGGTATATTTCGGGGTGTTACATGGTTTTATTACTTATAAATTAATATTTCTAGTTGTACATGTAATTTATATATAATCAATTATAAATTTTGTTTCTTCGTTGCTTATAGTTTCAAGAAGTACTCTACCCTCGTTAGCAAATGAAAGCGTTCATGCGTATATGGAGGATGGATATACGCATTCGTCCATACGTGATCCGTGCGGGATTTTATGGTCTATACCGCTTAGGCCACATCATGATCGATTAGCCACTTATCACTTGTCTCGTCGAGAGATGGCGGCCCGAGACACACACATTTCATGTGCCCATCGGAGAGATGACGATCATATTACGTGATGTCATATCATCCTTAGCTCAGATCGACGAATTCAAGAATTACCTAGACATGTGCGCCGTATGTGGCTGAGCAGCGGGGAGTCGCTTAGGTGTCACCCTGACCCGGGCCGATGCCTCAGAGGATCCACTATCTCTCCATCCGGTGGTTATGTGACCAGTTATCCACCCAAAGACTCCGATGTGTATGAGGTCGCTGAAAGCAAGAGTGCCAGTGGTTTATCTTAGCTACCGATGGATACTTCTCTTGCTTATGGACAAGAAGGGAGTGCACATTCATCTGTGCTTTCTCCCACTACTACGAGATTTGACACATACTATAACTTATAGTTGGGGTGGTGCGGTACTAGCACATACATATCGCGAGTTATGCCGAGCCACGGATCGTAGACGCTAAAAGATAGCTTACAGATTACACTCGATACTGTATAAAAAATTTAATACATACACATTCATATGCACAACACATCATTAAGTTGCTTACTTTCTGTTTATTTTATATTTAGCTATGGTCTTGGGAGAGACTTCACGTGGGGCGACCCGATTTTGGGCTATCAAGAAAGATATCCAAAGACTCACCAATCCTCATGCCTTACATGATGATCGATGTCGTATGTCGCCGATGGAGACCTAGCCGAGGCCCCCGACGATGGATCACTACCGGAGCTTACTGGCCGAGACGTGAGCGAGCCAACTCTTCCATTAGGGTGTAGGTGGAGAGTACCTTTGACACGGGTGCATAACCCATCTAATGTACTCCTCCTATATCGAGATCAGCTGGATGCACAAAATCTTGATCAGGTCATATATGTAAAAGTATATGGTTCTATAGTAATTTCATTCATATTCACATAAAATTTTTTGACATCAAGTGTAAATGTGTAGGTCTTATGGCAGCCATACGTCGGAGAGTTGGTTGACCAGCTTCCAGATATCTGCTTAGCTAATCAGGAGATCTGACGAACAATGTCATCGTTTATATGTTTCAAGAATGTTTAGTGGCATCGTCCAGAGTGAGTCTTGTGCCAGTTTAGGCTATAGCAGGAGATACCTCTACCTTGCTCTTATGACGAACAACTACATAGAGTGGATGCACGTGGACGACACTAGAGAGATTGGGCGACATACCATGCTCCATACATTGCCTTATGGGATACGTGAGCGGGTAGGATCATCACTACTATGACGCCCCAATTCCCGGGGGTCATTTTTGTACTTTTTTTACCAGCGTCTACAGCCGTTCGCGGAACAAGGTCCATGAACTGCGACCCAAACACGCACAACATCGCTCACTATCGTAGTCCGCCAGGCGCAGCCACGCCGCGGAACTAGGCGCTCTGTCACCAAGTGTTGCACGCACATCGCGGTACATTGCGCCGCCTCGTCACAAGACGCTTAGCGCACGCTTGTCGCGAAATCGCCTACAAGCCCGCTCGCCGCGAACACTAAGACCGGTCGCACACCAATCGCTTTCAAACCCTCGTCATGACAGAGAAAGTTCTGCCAGACAGAGAGTTCTGGTCATGACAGAAAGTTCCCATGACACTTCACTCCCACCCGAAGTGATGTTGTTGCGACACAAAACCGAACCTCCACACAGCCAACCCTATCATGATAGAAGAGAACTTTGTCGCGACACAAAAATCTGTGTCGCGACACACACAAGACTCAGTTGCCCAAAACCCTATCGTGACATCAAAACCTTTGTTGCGACACAGGCCTTCTATGTCGCGACAGGGAATTCTCTATCGAGATAGAGTGCCCAAGGTCCCTCTAGAGGCAGCGCGCCCTCGTGCACCACTATCCTCTCACACGCACACCACCAGAAGGTCGCAAATTAAGATCGGGAAATGGGCAAGAAATTCACTTATTCGTCCCCCCGTCATTTTTTTTTACACAATCCAAAATCAACATGAATTAGCCTTATTACTACGAAGGCCACTGGAACTTGGAAAACTCGCCAAAATATATATATCATACAAAAACGAGTTTAATTACAATTTATGTTTTTTAATTACAATGCAAGAATAGGGTTTTGTACCTAGAATTCTTTAATTAAAATTACAGAACTGGGTTTTTACCCAGGATTTACAAATACAAAACAAGGCCAGATTTGGCCATTTTCTTCACAACTGAGGTCCCGATGAGCCACGCCTGCTATACCTTTCTCGACACCTGAAATTGTTATTCCCACGACAGGGTGAGCAATGCCCAATAGTTGAATTTTCTTACATGGGTTACTCCCCACCTAAGTGCTCATGTAATGACAACCAAACAAACATTCAAGTAAATTATGCATATTCCTACTTGAAAGTCTACATACCCCGTCCCATGCCTCGAGTCCTCACTGACTCTCTCACACATGCAATTTTCCATGTATGATAAATCGCTTTCAAAACAAAGATATTTGTTTGTTTGTGGACAACCCTCCGATATGTGTGTGTGTGTGTGTGTGTGTGTGTATATATATATATATATATATATTTGTGGACATACTCCGATAATTAATTCTGTGGAAAACCCTCCAATATATTATAGTGGACATACTCCAATAAATAATTGTTGGTCAACCCTCCGAAACCATGTCATGCACTTACACCTACTGTTCTATGGTGTCCCCGTGCATATGAAATGCAATATGCCATTTTCATGCCAATTCATGTTAATATATCAAGCACGCATATACTAACATAATTACACAAACAAACATGTCATTCATCTTTAGCAATAACACAACAAAGACAATGAGCCAATCTTTTGTCCAACACCATCTTGAGTCAGCCTAAAACAACCCGGGCCCAGATCGTCCGGTACCACCTCAAAGACTTTCGCCTCAGATTGGGACTGAAATGCACGCCATTCCGACCCCAAATACACTAACCATTCATATGGTTCTTAGACAAGGATTAAACCAAGTAGGAGAAAAACCACTACCTCTTAGAGTTTGCCAAAACTCCCTGATTCCGGTCTCAATGCGAAGCTCTTGCCGCGAGGATGAACTTTCCCTCTTGCTCCCCCTGAAACTGCCTGTCCGATAGCCGGGAAAGTTAGAGAGAAGGTAGAGCTTCTCTCTCTAAAGCTCTCTCATTCTTTCCCTTCCTTTTTCTCTCTCTTTTTCCTCCTCTCTCCCATCCCACCGGTTGGTCGAAGATGGGTCAAGTGGGATGTCCTCTCATGCCACATGTCATCACCTTATTGGCTCCCTTGGATTCCCTTATCTCCTTATCCATCCACCTTGGATTTCCTCTCAAATCATGTGTTGCCACATGTCTCCAATGGATCCCACTTGAGCTCTTTGTTTGAGATATGTTGCACTTGACACGTGGCATACTATGAGTCACTCATCATGTGCCAAGTGTCCCGCACTACCCTCGGTGCCTTAAAAAACATGAAATTCCGATTGTCTTGGAACCCGACAAAATTCAACAAGGTAGCTAGATCCCATAAGACGATTCCAACGGTGAAGTCCGTTTCATCATCTGAGATCTAGAGAAATTTCAAATGTTCGATCAAAATTACCGTTTTACTATTTTCTCATAAAATTTGAATTTTCTCGGGTTTTACAACTACACCCCCTATGGTGGGTATGATGGACTTCCATGATCCATATATGCAGTGGTATTGTCTTATTACACGACGTTTTATGACACCACCACTTCATAGGGATGATATGAGGTTCCATACTACAAATGGGCACTACTCAAGCTTGCAGGTAAGTTAGAGTCCTGTTTCTAAAGTGTTTTCCAAATTTGAATCATCAGATTATGTATTTATAATTTTTCGTTGTCAGTTCATCTAGATTCGCTACAATGACATAGTTAGTCGCTCACGCTATGCTACCACCGGTTTGGTGTACGACTTACATCATATTGCTATATCAGTGTTACACTAGATCGGAGAAGAGCATCGCATCGCCGGCTATGATCAGGAGGCATCTACATCACATGGACCATCCATTAGACCTCCGGTGTCATCCACTCCAGTACGTATGCAACCCATTCGAGGTAGAGGGAGAGGAAGAGGGAGAGTTGATCGGCGAGGTTGTGGTCTAGATGATGGCCATTTCCATGGTTGCGATGGTGAGGGTGGTCGTGGTACACCTGAGCCGACATTGCCTACTTCGATACCCCCCATACTTACCCATCACTCGAGATTTTTATACCCCCATACTTGCCACATCACCTCTTCCAAACCCCCTGCACACTTACACATTCTTCCATATCCGGCAGGTCGCCAGCCAACCTCCATAGCAGTAGATATCACCTTATCATCCCATTTTTTATCATCCCCTACATTGCCTCCCATCGATGACACCATCCTTGACCTTGTATCAAAGTTGGGTGCACTTCTAGCTAGGCGACCTCATGCTCCATGTATACGTCGAGTACTTCATCCATTAGCTCCTTCGGCTCCTTCGGCTCCATCAACTCCCCCGGCTCCATCAGCTCCCCCGGCTCCATCAACTCCATCAGCTCCATCAACTCCATTTGAGATTGCACGAGACCCTATAGATCAACTAGCTCTGTATTCTAGGCGTCATCCTAAGAGAAATATAAAGACGCCGTCTTGTGGGACTCATTGATATATGTTGATATTTTTATATATTGATATTTGTATACAATTTTTTTTATATATTTATATGATTTGGTTTATGCATGGAGGTCATAATCCACTAGTGTTCCTCGACTAGTGTGGTTGTCTGTTATGATTCTTTGATAATCAAAAAGCTGGTGTCTCGCTGCATCTTAGCTTACGGGTCGGTGTTTTTTGCTCTTTCGTATAAGCTCGGGGGCACCCGTTGTATACATCATGTATACCCTTTCAGTCAAGCTTAAGCTGTACCCTCGCTTTCATTGAGCTCCCTTTGCTTATCAAAAAAAAAAAAAAAAAACAAATCAAATGACAGAGCTCCATGGCACCATTTCTTGACATATTTGTCTTCTTTGTTTTACCAATCGCATAATGACTAAATTCCTTTTCAAAAGATAAATGAGCCTCTCTTTTAGGGACCAGTATTACTAAAAATGTTAATGAAAGCAATACAAGGATAAGTTGACTAATCAAATCAAATGAGAATCAACTTATCAGATTTTTCACTTCAATGAAGTTTTAGTTTCGACATATGCAAGGAATCAAAACAAGAAGCATTTGTTGCTGTCATGGACAACTGATGAGTCCAAAAACTCATTAGATTTTTAATCCATTTTTCTGAGTATGTTACGAGATAAATGTGATTTAATTGCAGAAAAGTGGATGATTAACTCAAATTTCATTTTGCAGGAAAATACAGCAGAAACTCAAATCTTAGCAAAAATCAGAAGAAAGCAGCTGGTACTGCACTGAGGTCACAATCGAAAAATTTAAGTCACATAGAATGCTCGCTTGCCATCAATTCCAAGTCACGACATCAATGCATTCATTCGAAGAAGAAATTGAAAACTTGAACAAGTGAAGTCGTGACTTGAAGAAGGAGGTTGCGACAAAGAAAACATGGTCGAGACTAAAGGAAATAATCAAGGGAAGGAATTCATGTCGCGACATCACCTTGATGTCGCGACACCAACTGAAAAGAAATGATGTCTTGACACCACTCTGAAGTCGCGACAAGGATCCGTCTATGAAGCCACCAGAGAGGTTTTTGCAAAAGAAAGAGGTTGCAACCAGTTTTTAAATAAAAGGATCCATTTCAAGTCGCGACATCATTCTGATATCGCAACATACAAACAAGAGGATTTAAGGTGCAACCAAAGATAGAGTTTGGAAGGAGGTCGCAACCTATAGCCAAATAGACACCCTTTCTAGAACTCGAACCCGCGACCTTCACAAGTCAAGGATCGGGAAATGATGTCGCGACTCACTCATTAAGGTCACGACTCTGAAGAAAAGCCGAAAGCGTAGTTGTAAACTGATGTCGCGACATGTAACCGAGGTCGCACGGAAAATAGGTGGGAGGAAAATAGTTGCAATCGTAGAACCGAGGTTGCAACTCAAGAAAAGAAATGGGAAAGCAAAAGAGGTCGCGACATCACCATGAGGCCGCGACATAAAATTGGAAAGATATGAAAGCAAGAAGACCACCAACACGATTGCGACCAAAGAATCAAAGTCACCACATGAAGTCATCATACAAACAAAGAAAGTGGTCTAACCTAAAACCGATGTCGCAACTCGGTCGGGAAGAATGAGAAGACAATGATGTCGCGATATGTAACTGAGGTCGCGACATTAACACTGAAGGAACGATGAGCAAAAGAGGTTGCGACCACAAACGATGTCGCGACCACTAATCAAAGGCATTTGCAAGACAAACTGGTTGCAACTTAGAGAAAGAAGTCGCGACTGATCACGAGCAATCAAGACAGGCCCAGCGCCGCGACATCAACCTGACGCGACATGTAAATACGAGCCGGGCTTTTTCTTCGATTTCCACCTGAGCATTTTGGGATTCGCCCAGATTCTTTTTGCAATATAAATAGATAAATGCGAAGAGTAAGTAAGCTTCCCGTCTTCACTACCCAGAAAAGGGAAAAGAAGAGGAACTCAGTGTATATTTTAGAGTAGATTTTTTTTTTTTTGGGGTTTTGAATATGCGAACTGTGCAGAGACGAGTAGAGCTAGATTTTTAGATCTATTATTTTTCTGAAGCATTACTGCTTGAAAATTTATGAAACCTAGACAAATTTCTAAAATTCATTTCTTCTCGCTTATTGCAACATGCTATTGTGCGTGATCGGTACTCCATTTCTTAATTCGTAATGCAGTAATCAGAGCGCAGCTCTACTGGATTTGATTTACATTTAGTTACGCCTTTCCCCGCACAATTATGAGAATTAATTTGGGTTCTGCCTACTTAATCGGTATCGCTTTTGAATGGATAAGTTCCCAATGGTAGTACCTAATACCCGCTTGAGGGAGTGTTTCATCTCGATATCCAGAGTCTCTCCTCGCATGACACACAGACCCGAGATTCCCGAGACGAGAGCATTCTTTCCTCGGGTACAAGGTTCATAACTACTCAGCAGGATTAGAAGGCTGAGCCTGGAAGTTCATTTATTTAAGTCCCAATCTTCATAATTGAAGTTGAGGTGTATTTAACAATATAAATAATCGTAGAGTTCACCTTAATCTATAGATAAGTTCCAATCCTCATGTTAACTTAGATCTAATCGCGGAAAGGGATAAAACCCATAGATCCTCGGAGGTCAGAGCCACCAATTAAGTATAGTATAAACTTTGCAAAATCCCGAGAAGGTAAAGCAAAAGTTCTGCTATCAACAGGAAATGGGTGTGAAGTATTGAGAAAGAAAAATACTCAGATCTTGCAAGAGAGTTTGGAATACAGGTAGCTGGTTTAATCTTGTCTTCGAGAGAAGCAAGGATATCCAATCAGTGAATATGGAGAAATCCAATTCCAATAATGAGGAAATCTTGGACAATAACCAGATCTATACATAGAACAGAGCAATGGGTTTAGCGCTGGAATTGATTGTTCCATTGTATTTCATTGATGGTTTTCGCTTTCTCTACAGAAACCGATTCAATCCCCTTCATTCGTATACAAATTTTATTTTCATTCATTTACTTTTGTTTTAGTTTAGTTTTGGAACATATTCAATATTATAGATTTTTAATTTGTGTCGTGTAGATAAAACCTTCACTATGAGTTTTTGAGTCCAAATAGTATGGAATTTTAAGAGGTCAGGGGTAGTTGATCCGTAATTCGCTATCAATCTCGTGGGAATGATACTCCGACTTACATTCGCATTACACACTTGTACGACCCGGTGCACTCTGCTGTCACATACTAAACCCTTACATTTAAATCATGAACATTAAGAGAAAATTATTTTATTAAACAAATTTATCCAAAGTAACATGGATGCAAGAGAAGTGTAAGGCTCTCGTAGCTATGTTAATTTGAGGGGTTTTAGTCTATATAGAAAAAGGCAAACTAGTTTTTATGGCGTCGTTGCCGGGGATTGAAAGAATTAAATAGATAAATATTCTGACAAAAGAAGGAAATACTAATTTGGACCTTTTAAGAAAAAACAAAAATACTCCTTAGGCAATGGCTACACGCCCACTAATCTTACCAAGCCATGTTGAAAATATTTTGTTTAGTTTGACTAATCCTATTAATCTGAGTGTGTTTTGATTTCAGGAAAACCTTTAATGTATAGGAAATAGGATTCTGACCTAATTCCAGCAGATACTGAATTGGAGAGAACACTCAGGAGCTTAAGAAAGACAAAAAGAGCGAAAACGAGCTATGGCACATTTAGAGACATGACTGACAGAGAGGAACAGAGGACAACAAATGTATGGGCCTCCAGGACATCGACACACAACGGAGGATTTCTCCGAGGCCTATTATTCAGAAGAGTATTCTCGCAATCGATAACCTATCAGGGATGCAAATAATTTTTAACTAAAGCTACTTTTGATTACAATGGTTCAAGAATATCGCCATCGTCATCCTAACCAAAGACCCAAACGAGCACTGGGAAGATTTCTCGTGACGGGCAAATACAATGAAGCCGAACGGTAGGAGACCAGAGGTGATAAAGTTGCACTCTTTCCATTTTCGGGTAGATATTAAAGCAAATGACATGGTATGAATCATTACCGAGGTGGTCTTATGATACTTGGGAAGAGTTGGTAGAAGCCTACTTGGGCAGATTCTTTCCCCCATCTCTCACTTCAGAGAGAAGAAGGGAGATAATAGTATTCCAACAAGGGGAAGATGAGAGCCTGTATGTAGCATGGGAAAGATTCAAGAGGTTGCTGAAGAGATGCCCGATGCATGGCATAGATTTGAAGACCCAGATGGACATAGTGTATCATGCTTTAAATTATACATCTAAGGGTATTATCGATGCTTCATGCTGTGGAGCATTCAAACGAAAAAGTGCCAAGAGGCGAGAGATCCGATAAGACCCGGCAAAATCCAATATGAAAGCTCCACTGAAGCCAAGAGTGAAATAATGTAGGAAAAGGGGTCATGGAGCTGAGCAAGATGACAACCATGGAGGCAAAGTTGGATGCCATAATGCGTAGGATGGATAAACAAGAGAGAAAGATGCACACTACTCATGAAATAGGAGCAGTGGAACGAGAACTTATGAGAAGAAGTGCTGAGGTGCCAAATGTACAGAAGACTCTTATGGTGCCGAGGAGGTTAAGTACGTGAGCTAGCCAAGAAGTTATCATTTCAGTTAACTTAACCCGTCTACACACTACAATCCAAAGATCGAGGAACCATGAGAAATTCTCATATGGAGGGCATTACAAGGCCCAAGGCAATTTTATTTAATCCTCAACAAGGATATCGCCAGCTCACCAAGGTCCCAAGCAAAGAAGAAGAAGGAGGTGAAAGTAAATGAATATTAGGGTCGAAGAGGACTCAACCATTTGAAGAACAAAGCCGCAGCTCATGGGGACAAATAAGAGGCTATTACACTCCATGAACAAAAACTATCTGATTTGAAGCTTTCAAGTCTCGACACTCAAACAGCTTAAGAATGCTAGTGCCTCGTTGAAAAATTTGAGACACAAGTAGTGTGGCAACCGGCCCTAAATATGCCAAATCGAGAGCAAGGGTACACTCTCAGTGACACTCGTAAGAACCCAAAAGACGCATAGCAATTCAACTAAGAAGTGGAAGGATTTGAGCAAAGAATGTAAGCGACAGAAAAGGAAAGAAGAGATCGAGGCGTAAAAGAAGAGACTGAAAAAGAAGGAGAGAAGAACAAACTGTGGGATGAACACCGAAGAGAAGTAATGACCGTAAAAGAAGGAAGGAGTACCAAATTTATACACCTTCTCGTTGCCATTCCCACGTAGACTTTAGAAGTCAAGAAGAGAAAAACAATTTTCTAAATTCGACATTTTCAAGAAGATAGAAATAAATATCCCATTTGCGTATAATCATCAAATGCCTTTATGCAAAATTTTTTGAAGGAGATACTGAAAGAAAAGGAAGATAGCTAAGGAGGGAATAGTGAACTTGATCAAGTACCTACGCGCATTATCCAAAGAAAGCTCCCAACAAAGATGAAAGACTTCGGTACACCATTCCCTGCTCCATGTGGAACATGAATTCAAGAAAAAGCTTTATGTGATTCGGGCGCTAGTATAAATTTGATGCCTCTATCGCCTGTGCAGACTTAATTGGGGGAACTTACCCCAACAAAGAATTACATTGCGTATGGTCGATAGATCAATGGCACAACCGTAAGGCATTCAAGATGTACTGGTTAAGGTCGGGAAATTCATCTTCCAGCGGATTTCACACGCTGCATGGAGAAGATACCCAAGTTCCTTTATTGCTGGGAAAACCTTTCTTAGCAACTGGAGCTGCCTTGATAGATGTACAGAAAGGTGAACTGACACTCAGGGTTGGAAATGAAGGAGTACATTTTAATATTAATAGGAGTCTGGAGCATCCTAATGTGTAGAGGTTGCATACAGATATCAGAGGAAACAATAGCCTTCTCGATGTTGAATTGAATTCTGATTGTATCCTTCAACACTCTATGAATGAAATTGAGATGAATTTTCAGTATCTTGAGAGACTTGATTGTGAAGTACTGCCTTCAAATTTGTTTAACAAGGAAACAGTCTCGAGTATAAATGAAAATGGGGCCAAGATGAAGTATGCAAACTTAAAACAACAAACTCATGAGCGTGAAACTATGCGTATAAGGGTTAACATTGAAAGAACGCCTACCATTTGAAATATGAGTTTTTAGGAACTGCAAAAGAGAAAACTAAGTATCATATCACCGCATCGACTGAAGTCGGCTAGAAACGGTTGCTGGTAATTCTGAGAAAATACAAGGAAGCAATTGCATGGTCAATTGAAGATCTGAAGGGTATCAGCCCCTCCATTTGCATGCACAAAATATTGTTGGAGGATAATGCAAAACTTCTATTGAGCATCAAAGGAGGCTGAACCCAGTGATGAAAGAAGTTGTCAGAAAAGAAGTTCCGGGTCGGTTAAAATGCAGGTTTTATATATGCTATAACGTATAGTTCTTGTGTGTTTTCGCTGGGCATGGCTCCCAAGAAAGGTGGATTCACCGTGGATCGAAATGAAAGAATGAACCGATTCCTACAAGAACTCGTGGACAGATGGAGGGTGTGTATTGACTACAGAATTGAATATTATCTCGTAAAGGATCATTTTCCCCGCCTTTCATTGATCGATGTCGGATAGATCGTGACACCTCATTTTTTGTTCGATGATACATCTGTGACAAACTAAATTGTTATTGCACTCCGAAGATCGTGAGAAACTACTTTTACATGCCCATTTGGTACTTTTGCTTTTAGGAGAATGCCATTTGGTTTGTGTAATGCCCTCGTACCTTCCAAAGATGCATGATGTCTATTTTCCCCGATCTAGCGTAGTTATGGAGATCTTCACGGATGATTTTACGTTGTACGGATCCGCTTTTGAACGCCTCGTGATAACCTAGGGACAAGATTTCAAAGGTACAAAGACAAGAATCTAGCTCGAATTGGGAAAATGTCATTTTATGGTTACGTATGAATTATCTGGGGCACATGATTTCCGCAATGTATTTCGAGGTAGACCAAAGTAAAAGTTTCACTATAAGAAATCTGTCGCCACCCACTGGGCGCCAAGGGAATTAGAAGTTTCTGTGATTACGCTAGATTTTATAGAAGATTTATCGTAGATTTCAAAATTGCTAGACCAATTATGCAGATTGTCGAAAAGATACTAAGTTCTATTTTGATGAATCCCGCCATAAAGCTTTTGAGGAAATCAAATCCGTATTTGTCAAGCTCCCATCATGGCAAAACCGTATTGGAAATCGTAGAATTTGAAATCACGCAAGGATGCCGTTGATTTTGCAACGAGTCAGATGGGACAAGATGAAAAAGTGTTCAAGGCCATCTACTATGCTAGAAAACCTTTAATGAAGCTCAAGAAAATTACTCTAATAACAAAAGGAGATGTCGGTAATAGTATTTGCATGTGAAAAAATTTAGGGGCCATACATTTCGGGTCCCATGTCATATACACACCGATCATGCAGCAATTAAGTATCTAATGGAAAAGAAAGAAGCAAAGCCAAGATTGATCAGGTGGGTATTATTATTGCAGGAATTTGATTTAGAAATAAAAGACAAGAAGGGTAGTGACAATGTGATAGCTGATCACTTGTCAAGAGTAGAGAAACCCATCAGATAAAGAGGAAGAAAGAATAAATAGTGTGTAAATTTTCCAGATGAGCAAGATTCAGCTTGTCACTCCAATCACCCTCGTATGCTGATATTGTGAACTTCTTAGCTTGTGGAATTATGCCACCAGAATTCAATTACCAACAGAGAAAGAAGCTAAGGACCTACGCCAGGTACTACATCCGACGACCCATTATTGTTTGGGTATGAGCCGATCCTCGATTATATGAGACGTGTACCAAAGGTGAGCAAAGCAAGATTTTACAAGAATGTCATGCATCACCATATGGAGGTAGACATTTTGTAGATAAAACAAATTTCACAAAATTTCTCCACATTTTATCGCCTACTATTTTAAGGAATCGCTTTTGAATATGTGAAGTTGGCGTGATCAATGCCAAAGAATGGGAAATATCGCGAAAGGCACGACGCAAGGCATCCCGGGTAAGAATTGTTTGACGTGATGGGGAATGGATTTATGGGGCCTTTGGCCATTTGGAAATATATACATACTCCTAGTTGTGGGATTATGTATCAAAATGGGTTGAGGCAAAGAGCTTATCCAAAGAATGATACCAATATACAGGATTTACAAAGAAATATTCTCGGGCCAGATTGGACACCTTAACTATAATTAGTGATGGAGGGAGCCATTTTGCAAATAAGGTGTTTGACAAACTCATGAGAAGATATGGTATCAAACACATTATGAGCTTGGCTTATCATCCTCAAACAAATGGGCAAGCTGAAATTTCCAACAGGGAGATAAAGAGAATTCGAAAAGACACCGTGAGTTCCGTGCTATAAAAAGATCGGGTCTAAGTTTGATGATGCACTCCTCAAGTACAGAATCAGCTTTAAACTCCCATTGAATGTCCCCCATACAGACTTGTCTTTGAAAACCTTGTCACCTACCTCGAGCTAGAATATAAAGCTATGTGGGCCATCAAGAAGCTTGTAAATTTTCGATTTTAAAGCCGCTAAGGAAGATAAAGTACCCATTAAATGAATCGGGAAGAGCGAGGAATGAAGCCTATGATAGTGGCAGAATCTATAAGGATAAAACAAAAAATGGCATGATCAACGAATTTTGAGGAGGGAATTCAAGGCAGGAGATCAGGGTCTTGTTATTCAACTCACTAAGACTCTTCCAGAAAGCCGGGAACTAAATGGAGCTGGGATCATTTACAAGTGGTGTCGCTAATACGCTTGGGGTAGTGATACTTAGAACCAAAGAATCATGAAGAGTTCAAGGTTAATGGTCGAGATTAAAGCACTACCTTGGAGAAAGTAATTGAAGAGTAACCCTTAGTTCAACAAGGGAAATTGAAGAAATGTAACAATGGCAATGTAAAGTCCAAATAAAGACTAAATGGAGCATTTTGTGGAAGGCAATTCACAATTCGCTTTAAATTTTTAAATTTTTCTTGTGTTATTTTACAATTTCTGTGTTTAAATTTCTAATAGCTTATTGTGATTTTATTCATTATTGATTGAAGAGTAGGTAAATATTTTTTTTTAGTTTTACAGGACAATGAAGATTGTGCAAAAGGAGAGCATCTGCAATCAAACTTCAATCAGCATAAGAGACCAAAAAGGGGCAGTATCTTCTTCTTCTTGATTTGATTTTAAAATTTATCTTTGATATAAAGTATGATTGAAAGTTCGGGGGGAATTTTTATCTTGTTTTGGTGCTTAAATTTTGAATGTGATGCATAGTGGAAGTTGTTGAAATTTTCGTGATAATGAAGCATGAATTGAAGCCAGAAGTTGTTTTGATTGGAATTGAATAGATTGAAATTGCTGTGAATTTGAGTGTTTATGTTTTGATCGCAACATTAATCCAAAAGTTGCAACCAGGAATGCTGGATGTGAAAAATAAAAAGTGGGAAAGAAAGTCAAAACAATGAAACTGAGGTCACGACTGAAATAAAGAAGGGAAAGAACATTTTTATGTCGCAACACCAAAGTCCATGTCGTACTACATTTCAGTCACGTAGCAAAATTTTTGAAGTTGCGACTCGTGATTAGTCCATCCAAAATTCGCGGATTTTAAAACCTCTCGCTTTGGGCTTTCAAATAGCCAGAAATTAAATTCATTGAAATTCATTAATTTAGCTCAATACTTAATGTCGCGATTCCCATATCGCTGTCATGACAGTTAACCCAACATCTATACCACTTCAAATTCCATTATACTACAATTATCCCAACCTTTCGCTCCGCAGATCATCGCCCGTAATTTTTTGAAATAAATAGTTATTAATGCGTAAAATGTAAATCAATGTCTCGATTGAACTGATTTGTTTATATGCTCAGCTTCGAGAGAATAATCGTAGGGAATTTAACAACTTCAAGAAAAACGATCAATATTCTCACCAAATTCCTAAAAAACCTCTGTTGGAAATATCAAGGGAGCAAGAATTCGAGAAATCTCATTCAATTCATTCATCGAAAATTTAAAGAAAGAATAAATGGCCTTGTAGTTCCCAAGAGACGCAAATCACTATAAAAGGATGGGAGAACAAAGGAAAAATAAACAAAGAGAATGGAGAAAAGGAAGAATGAGAGAAAAAAAGAGCTCCAAGGTTGCGAACACAGAGTTTATGGAATGAATGGAGTCGGAAAACAAACCAATTCCATTCTTTATTCCATAAAACGTTGTGTAATTAAGAGACTGGTTGATGGGAAAGGAATTGGAAGAAGGGTTAATTAGAACCCATCAACCAGAGAAGCTCCAAAGAAATAGGGAGAAAGGGCTCCACCTGGTTGCGACGATCTTTGTTCACTACCGACCGCTTCGATGCGAGCCTGTCCGCGAACTAAATTTCAAGGTGAGCCGCAACCTTCAAAGGGAAGATATAGGATTTTAGATCAAGAAACAGAGAGTTTTTCTGTAATTTAGTTACAGTCTTATTCGTAAGGAAAGCAGATTGTACAATATCGAAATGTTTTGATATTTGAATAAAATTCTGTCGACCTACAAATTGATTGTTTATGAGCATCAAATTTTATTTTTGCGGTCATTTTCTGTTTAGTATGATAAATAAATAAATGCCTTTTTGTGCATGAATCAAATAAATAATTCTGTTCTTTCCTAAGAACAGCAATTTCAGGAAGAATCAAGGTGTGAATGAGTAAATCGAAATTAGAGTATTACCGCATTGTTTAAATTCATTAGTTTGCAAAATTTGTAAAATTGGTTATTGGTTTATGGAACAAAATACTTGGATGAAATAATGTGGCAAACAAGAAATACATACGAGTCTTGAAGAAATAATACACTTTGGTCAACAAAACTTATGAAACTTTGGCAGGAATTAGGAACATCTTCTGGGAAATTCAGGATTGAGAGTCCATAGTCCTAGAACTTGTTTGATTATTGATTGAGGCGAAATATTAGGTGAAAACAACCAACAAGAAATGATAGAGGCCATCCTTGGCAGTTTGAGCTTTTCTAAGCCTACCCTCAATATATGCTTAAGCATATTCTCTAGCTCCTGATTTCAAACTAAATAAGCCTTATTTCTTCAATAAACAAAGAACTAAACCTAAATTCTCTTCCTTGCACAACTCCAAGAAAGAGCCCAATTATCTAGTTTCCGCCCTAAAAAGTTTACTATAAAGGAAGAAACAAGTTTGGGGGAAAAATATTTCCAAATTTTTACAATGAAGGAGGTGAAGAAGTAAAGAAGCAGAAGCTAGTGAAAAAGGGAATAAGTTTTGTCTTGTGGCCTATTTCCCTTGAACAATTAAGCTCGTAGGGGTGTTTTAACACCTAGTACCCTAATGCCAACTGGTATGGGAGTTGCTAGCCCAAAGTTCTCTAAGAGTAATAGAAAGCCTAAGAAGACAAAACATTGCACTTTTCCCAATCCTAGAAAAACAAAAGCAAAAGAGTTCAAGAAACAAAGGAACTGACCTGAATAAAGAGTATATGGAAATTGAAATTTCTTAAAAAGAATTCAACATGAAGATGAATCAGGCCAAGAGTGAGGAGAATCAGCAAGTACAAAGAAGAAAAATGGTGAAAGTTAAAGACAACGAGGATAGAAAAGGGTGGAAACTGGGTGATTTACAACTTAAATTTTCCCATTATCTACCCAATTACCTAATCCCAACATTACAAGCCTGAAAGACCTCATTGATTTTGAAGGTTGAATTTACCTACATTAGTGGAGATCAATATGAAAACAAGTTTGCTGGACTTCGACAATCGCCCAAGAAAACTCCTGTAAGATTAACTAAATTCAACATGCGATGAAAAGGATTGAAGACTCGCACACAATACGTAACAAGACTTGTTGAATAAACTGTTTAAATACATTACTTTATCAAGAAATTTGTGATAGAAGTATACCATCTCTTATTCTTCAATTAAAACTAAAATTTAAAATGATTCTGGTATCTCTTAATTCCATATCAGAAGGTGGAATGAGAAAGACTGTGGTATGAATCAAAAAAATGTCCTTAAAAATTTTCTAAGCCTATTTGTTTGAAGACAAACAATTCTTTCTTTTCTTTGCTTGAGGACAAGCAAAATTTTAAGTTTAGGGGAATTTGATGAGTCCAAAAACTCATTAGATTTTTAATCCATTTTTCTGAGTATGTTACGAGATAAACAAGTCATTTAATCGCGTAAAAGTGATGATTAACTCAAATTTCATTTTGCAGAAAATACAAATAGAAACTCAAATCTTAGCAAAATCAAGAGTAGCTTGTAGTGCACTGAGGTCACACTGAAAATTTAAGTCGCGACAAAGAATGCTCAATAAGAATACCCCAAGTCACGACATCAACAGATTCAACTCTGAAGAAGAAATTGAAAACTTGAACAAGTGAAGTCGTGACTTGAAGAAGGAGGTTGCGACAAAGAAAACGTGGTCGAGACTAAAGGAAATAATCAAGGGAAGGAATTCATGTCGCGACATCACCTTGATGTCGCGACACCAACTGAAAAGAAATGATGTCGCGACACCACTCTGAAGTCGCGACAAGGATCCGTTTATGAAGCCACTAGAGAGGTTTTTTGCAAAAGAAAGAGGTTGCAACCGGGGCTTTTAACTAAAGGGATCTATTTTCGTGTCGCGACATCATTCTCGATGTCGCGACATACAAATCAGAGGATTTAAGGTGCAAACCAAAGATAGAGTTTGAAAGGAGGTCGCAACCTGTAGCCAAATAAGACTCTCGCCAGAATCACGGAACCCGCGACCTTCACAGTCAAGGATCAAATGATGTCGCGACCACTCATTAAGGTCGCGACCGAAGAAAAGCCAGCAGTATGAAATTGATGTCGCGACATGTAACCGAGGTTGCGACTCCAGAAAATAGGTGCAAAGAGGGAAAATAGCTTGCAACGCAGAACCGAGGTTGCAACCTCGAAGAAAAGAAATGGAAGCAAAGAGGTCGCGACATCACCATGAGGTCGCGACATAAAATTGAAATATATGAAAGCAAGAAGACCACCAACACGACAAGCACTCAAAGAATCAAAGTCACCACATGAAGTCATCATACAAATGTAAAGAAGTGGTCGCGAACCTAAAACTGATGTCACAACCGGAGCCGGAAGAATAGGAAGACAATGATGTCGCCGACATGTAACCGAGGGGTCGCGACATCAACATCAAGGAACGATGAGCAAAAGAGGTCGCAAATCACAAACGATGTCGCTACTCCATCGACATCAAAGGTATTTGCAAGACAACCGTTGCAACTTAGAGAAAGAAGTCGCGATCGATCACGAGCAATCAAGACATTCATGCCGGGCTATCAATCGAGGTCGCTACATGTAATGCTGAGTCGGGCTTTTTCTTCGATTTCCACCGGAGCATTTTGGGGATTCGCCCGCATTCTTTTTGCGTATAACAGATAGCCGTGAAGAGTAAAGTAAGCTTCCCGTCTTCACTACCCAGAAAAGGGAAAAGAAGAGGAACTCAGTGTATATTTTAGAGTAGATTTTTTTTTTTTTTTTTTTTTGGGTTTTGAATATGCGAACTGTGCAGGGATGAGTAGAGCTAGATTTTTAGATATATTATTTTTCTGAAGCATTACTGCCTGAAAATTTATGAAATCTAGACAAATTTCGAATCTTTACTTTCGCCTTATTGCAATTACAAGTGGTTTGCATGACTCCAGACCCATTTCTTAATTGCACGTGCATCAGAGCAGCCTCATTGGGTTTGGATTTACATTTAGCTGCGCCTTTCCTTCATAATTATGGAGAATTAATTTGGGTTTGGTTCTACTTTAATCTAGATTGTTTGAATGGATAAGTTCCCAATGGTAGTACCTAATACCGCTTGAGGGGAGTGTTTTTACTCGAGTATTCAGATGCCCTCTCGATGACACAGAGGGAGATTCCCCGAGAGTTGAGAGCATTCTTTCTTCGGGTATGTTCAACTACCGTTGACGAATCAGGCGAGCTCAAAGCCATTTTTGATAAATCCCCATTCGCCATAATTGAAGTCGAGGTGTATTTAACAATATAATAATCAGAGAGTTCACCTTAATCTATAGATAAGTTTCAATCCCCGTGTTAGCTTAGATCTAATCAAGGGAAAGGGATAAACCCATAGATATAGAGGTTGAGCCACCAATTAAGTAGTAGAAACTTTGCGAAAATCCTGAGAAGGTAAAGCAAAAGTTCTGCTATCAGAAATGGGTGTGGAAGATTAGAAAGAAAAATACCCAGATCTTGGGTAAGAGAGTTTGGAATACGCTAGTTTGATCTTGTCTTCTAGAGAAGGATATCCAATCGCTGAATATGGAGAAACTAAATTCAAATAATGAGAAATCTGACAATAACCGTATCCATACATGTAACAGAGCAATGGGTTTAGTGTTGAATTGATTGTTCCATCATTCATTGATGCATTTTCGCTTTCTCACAGAAACTGATTCAATCCTTCATTTGTATACAATTTATTTTCATTCATTTACTTTTGTTTTAGCTTAGTTTGAACATATTCAATATTATAGATTTTTTAATTTGTGTCAGGTAGATAAAACTCACTATGAGTTTTGAGTCCAATATTATGGAATTTTAGTAGTCAAGTGCTTGACCAGAATTTCGGCTATCAATCTCTATGGGAATGATACCGACTTACATTCAGATGCACTACTTGTATGACTCATGGAGGCACTTGCAAAGTGTCATAGACTCGAACCCTTTACATTTAAATCATGAACATTAAGAGAAAATTATTTTATTAAACAAATTTATCCAAAGTAACATGGATGCAAGAGAAGTGTAAGGCTCTCGTAGTTATGTTAATTTGAGGGGCATATAGAAAAAGGCAAACAACAGCAGCATTTGAGAATTTCATAATTCCAATTGACAGCGGCATTACGCACTAATTTGACAATTATTTTGCCTTCCAAACTAATTTAATAATTTTTTTTTCAAACAAATTATTTCGGTCTAAAACTCTTTTTTTAATATATGATAGGAAGATTTGTTGCTTTTAAGTGATATGTTTTCTCTTCTTCTTCTTCTTTTTTTCATTTTAAGTATTTTAATATTTATTTTAATTCCCTTTAGGTTTTATGTCCAAATATGCACATAAAACTTTATGTGCAAGGTAAAATATATTTCATTTATTTATTTATATTTTATGATTTAGGTTGAGTAATTATGGTAAAAAGGTTGAAAAAGGTATGTAATTTACGTATCAAATTAGGAAATTCACTTTTTTTATTTTCTTTTTTCACTTTTATTCACTTTTCATTACATCTTTATAGTAATATGAAATTGGGATTTCTTGTAAACTCACCCCAAGCTTGATGGGCAGCTAGGAATTTCACTTTTAAGGCATGAAAAAGTTCATGTGCATCTCTTTCAATGATTTGAATATAAAAAGATAGCATTTAGTTGTGTATTCCGTGTTTAAGTATTTTCTTTATTACCATTTCGAATAAAGTACTTAAAACATAAGAATTATTTAAAAATATTTGAGATTTTCAAATAGACTTTTGTTTTATAAACTAAAACGGTTTTCAAAAACTATCATTTTAAACTGTTTTGAGAATGTTCACCAAACTAGCCCTAAGTATATTAACTTGTTTCTTTAAGAAAAAAAAAGCTTCTGAAATTAATAAAAAAATTAAAATTAAAAAAGCCCATGAAATCTGAAAGATTTTTTAGATAAGAAGAATTAGGATAAAATCTAACAAAATAAAAGTATTTGAAAAAATATGACAAATCAGATTTTTTAGTTATTTATTTTTAAAGAAACTTCCTTAGGGAAAACCTAAACCATCATTGTAAACTTAATGCATTTCAAAAAGAAAATTAAGTACTTGAAGTCTAACACAAATGGTAAAGTATGTAATTAAAAACAACGATATAATCCTTACAAATCAAATCCTTATAAAAATAGAGTACTACAACTTAAGAGTTTAAAGTCAAAATAATTCATTTAAAAAAAATATATATACACACATGTAAACTCCTTTTCAAATTAAATATTCACAAAACTAATCTTTTTACTTTTTTAAAACCTTATTTACCGACAGTGGTTTAAAAATAGCGTTGCACCCACTCAAGTGCTCCCAAGGGAAATAAGCTCAGTTGAAACGCCCGAGCCCGGCACCGCCCAAAATGGGAGCCCAGCTTGTTCGCCCCATACAACAAAGATGGACAATCTGAAAAGCCCATGTCTTGTAAATCAAACTAAATCTCACCAGTAAGGGAAGTAGGATAATTCCCAATAACAACTTATCCTATAAATCAAACTAATTCACTGCCATGTGAATTGTGACACCTTCAATAAACTATCCTATAAAACAAACCGAGTCTCACCAATGAGGGAAGTAGGATAATTCTCAATAACTGCTCCCTCATTATCCCTTATTAATCCGATAATGATAAAGGCAGAAAATACCCCATCCAATGGGAAAGAATCCTTACCACCATCCAATTGGGAAAAGCATATGCTATAAATACCAGCCACCCCATCAAATGAAAGATGTAATTACTCGCCCTCTAAGCAATCGATCTTTCTTTCATCAAAGGAAGAATCGACTTAGTAACAGAGGCAATGTGCAAGCCCCGATCCTCTTTGTTTCTTGCTTTTGCAGAATCGTGACGCCTCTGCAGCCAACCTGGACGCCCCAGCGGACACCCAAAGATCGCCCAACGATTCTACACGCCCAGCCTGGGCCCAGCTTGAAAAAGGCATCATCGCGATAACTGTAACGGCCAGCCTTTATAAATAAAGCCGACCTCTCAAAGAATCGATGGTATCAACGTGAATACAGGAGCCACGCTAATCCTTCCAGAATGCAAGACCAGCCTGGTGGGGTGGATAGTCGACCTCCCGGAGGTGCATTAGAGACTATGCAGGCCAACATGGACAAGGTGGAGGCACTTCGTCTCACCAACCAACGCTTGATAGAGGAATTAGAGCAACTCACCAGGCAAATGCAACGCCCGCTGGAATTGCGACAAGCCCAGGAAGGTCATAACACCACCTCAGAAGATGAATGGCACTCCTGGCCTCAAAGCAAAAGCAGAATCCAAATGAGCCGTGGGCAATGACTGATACTTAGCCCCCAGAGAGGAGCGCAACGAAGCAATACCCGGGGGAGACCTCGGAAACAATGAGCCGACCCCTTCTCAGCAAAGAATGGAGGAGCAATCATGGGAACAGAGATTCAAGGGTATCCAACAAGAGCTCAGCCACATGAAGGAAGTCGTCAAAGGCCGAGCGCCAGATTCTATGGACACCCTGGTGCAGCAAACAGAGTCACCGTTCACGGCCGAGGTGCTCTACTTCCCCCTTCCAGCAAAGTTCAGAATGCCGCAAATTGAAGCGTTCGATGGTGTGAAGGATCCTATCGACCATCTTAACACCTATAAGAATCAAATGAGCTAAGGTATCGGGACTCGTACGCTTCGCAGAGCCTTCCCTGTCATTACGCTAAAAGGTCTCGCTTTGGCTTACGAACAGTTCCCACCATCTTCTGGGCCTCCTCATTCGAGAGCTTCCATCGTCTGCCTCCCACTTCATTGAGCGAGAACATACAGAAGCCGAGTTATCACCCGCTGACTATAAAGTAGGAGCCCATAGAAAGCCTAAGGTCTTATGTTCAAAGGGTTCACCGCCGAAGTTCAAGGTAGATATACCAAACGAGAAGTTCTCTATCACCGCATTCGTCGCTAGGTTAGGAGTGCAATCAAAAGATTTGATGTTTTCCATATCCAAGAATCCACAGACTATCATAGATGAGGTGCTCGCCAAAGCGGAAAAGTACATAAACGGCGAGGAAGCCCTTGTATTCAAGAAAGAAAGCTCTTCAACTCACAAAGAAAAAAGCAAGACCAACAAACAACAGGGATGAAGCCCTCAGAGACAAAGAAACCAGGAGAGATCCCCAAAGAAAGACAGGGAACGGTCCCCGAAGAGACGCGTGGGCGTCAGAGACCGCTTGGGACCACCTCACTCGAGCCACGCTTCGACAGATTCACCTAAGCTAAGCCACTCCCTTGACAGCCACAGATCACGTGTCCTATGCCAAGTACAACATGAACAAGCCAGATGGCCGGCCCTGTATGAGGTCAGATCCTACCAAAAGAGATAACACGAGGTATTGTGAGTTCCACAGGGACCACGGGCACCGAACGGACGATTGCATACAACTAAAGAAGGAGATAGAATATTTAATTCGACGCGGGTATCTCCGCCGCCCGCACCCTCCGAAGGTCGAATCGGGCGCAGCCCACCACCCTACAGACAACTCAAGACCAACTCCCTTAGGGGAAATTCAAGTGATCTTGGGAGGACTTACAAGAGGTGGGGAATCCACCGCTTAGAAAGGCTCACTCTATGTGAGCATCAGATCGAGAGTACTTGAAGTACAAGCGGTGTTCAAACTGCCTCGACTCGACATAACCATAACATTCTCGGATTCTAACCTAGAGGGATGCCAACACCCCCACGACGACCCTTTGGTGATAAGGGCAGTTGTGGCTAACAAAACGATCCACCGAGTCCTTGTCGACAATGGGAGTTCAGCCGACATCATCTTCGCATCAGCTTTTGACAAGATGGGCATTGGAAGGGAGAAGCTGGAACCAGTCAACACCCACCTACGAGGATTCTCTGGAGAGAAAGTACTATCTTTGAGGTCAATACAGTTAGTGCTCACTTTGGGAGACCCCCTGTGCCAGGCAACAACGGTAGTGAAGTTTCTCATAGTAAATGCCCCATCTGCTTAACACGTTATCAGCGCACTTCGCCAACGCCATAGCCATCCCCTTTGCTTACCACATGATGATCAAGCTTCCTACCACAGGTAGAGTAGGAATGGTTCGAGGAGACTAGCGCGTGGCTAGGGAGTGCTACTCGGCATCCATGAAGAAAAAAGCGGTCGACAACATATACATGGATGAGCTCCTATTACGCGCGATCGAGGTAACATCTCGACCAGCCCCCAAGAGTCGGAGCCTGGTGCAATTGGATGATAACCCTAAACACCTTGCCTACATCGGCTCTAAGCTAGCAGATGACCTCAGACATCTCCTGTAAGACCCGAGAAATTCCAATTTCTAGAAAAATGGTAAAATCGTAATTTCGGTCAAAAAATCTGAAATTTATTCTCTAGATCTCGGATGATGAAACGGATTTCACCGTTGGAATTGTCTCATGAAATATAGCTAGCACGTCCAATTTTTCACCCCAAGATACGGAGTTGGTATCGCTGAGTGGCATTAGATTCGAGAGTCGTGAAACGACTTCACGCGTAAAAGTCAAGATAACACGTAATCATGTGCCATAAGTGACATGAGTAGAAAAACGATGAAAATGGACGGCCGAGATAGTGCCGAATGTCAAAACTAGGAAAAGGAGGATATAATTAGTATTAAGGGAAAAGTTTAAATGACACTAAAGGACAAAATGTCTAATAGTGTCGTCTCTTTCAAAAAGGGGCAAAAAGGGCCAAAACGTGAGAGAAGGAAAGGATTTTTGATGCAGTAGCCATTTTATGGATTTGGGAGAGAGCATCGTTTCTTCAAAATATCTAGCGATCCGACCGCTTCAAGCCCGGAGCGAGAAGGAAAGTCGCCTCACGCCGAGAGACCTACGGTGGACACCGGTTTTAGAGTTTTCACAAACTTCGTGGAGGTAGGGGGTTTTCCTCCCTACTTGGGTTTTACGCTTTGTTTGGCAATTGTTAATGATTGAGTTGAATGAGGCCGTGAGGGGCCGTTTGATCGGTTCCAAATCTGGAACCGAGGTGTTGGATTTTGAAACCCATGTGGATAATCCGTGAATCGCCCACGGCTGCTCGGGGTGCCATGGTACAATTGCATATGAATGATGCATTGACGTATGAGGCCTAAATGGCCATGAAATTTAGTTCACCAAGGAACCTATGATTGGTGAATTGCCGAATAGTAAATCGAGGCTCTACCATTCCCGAGAATAGTGTTCATAAAATAATTTCGTGAAATAATGTGCTTGGTCGAAAAATTCAAATCGGAGTTGCTCATGTTTGATCATTAGCCCAATGGAGCTAACACTTTTGATGAAATTGATGGTGAAATCTATATGACATGTTTGTGTGATTTGCACCTATGTGAAAATATGCATGATTATATATTTGCATGTAAGTATTGAACTGAAATGGAATTGGGCAATATGCATTCCATATGCACTGGGCACCCTAGACGACAGGAGGAGTGCATGAGGTGATTCTCGAGAGAATGTTTCTGGGAGGGTTGTCTAAAATAATAATGATCTGAGGGTAGTCCATATAAAAAATATCAATCATTGAGTCGCCCAATTGATATACATCGGAGGGTAGTTCACACATAATATCAATCGCCTGAGTCGGCCCAATTGGATATATATATCGGAGGGTCATTCACAAATAAAAACCATGCCTTGCTACGGCTTAGGCATGTGTGAGGGCCTGTGAGGACTCGGATATGAGATGATCGGGGCTAGGAAACAAGTAGGATCATGCATTTGCTTGAATGTGTTTATTTCTGAGCATTTCATATTCACTTAGTGGAGAGTAGCCCACTTAGTGATTCCACTAATGAGCATTAAATTTCACCCCGCGAGGGATACTATTTTACAGGTACAGGGAGCGTGCGAGGAGACGATTCATCATAGAGGCCATTTAGAAGAAAGCCGGAATGTGGCTTTGATGGTTTTGCATGTATTAGAATGTTTTTCATTTTAATGTATGTGTTGTATAAGAGTAGATCATTAACTCAGAACTATAATATATAGTCGATGTTTTGAGAGCATTGCTATGGGCCCAAGTGGCCGCTTTTACTCATGTGATGGATTATATCGATAGTTCGATATATGTTGTGAGTATAATGCAAGTGGGCCCAAGAGGTCATTTTTACTCGATATAGTTTTATATGAGACCCTGTGTGGTCACTGTGGTATATTGGGACAGTGTTATATACAAGCTACCGAATCGGGGTAGAGTTCCCCCGCATAAAGGAGACTCACTGATTATGAGTGGCGTCGGTAACCCGACATCCACTAGTATTCCGCTGGTCGACGGTAGTCAATGGACCCCGGAATCGGGGCGTCACAGCTTTTGGTATCGAGCTTAGGCATAATGGTATCACCTGTGTGGAGCTCTGCTTGGGTAGCCATCACCACTGGTGGTTTGATGTTCTGCTTTTAGGTATGAGATTACCAAGAAATCACTTTAGCTGTAACACCGCATTTACGGTGTTTGATGTGTGATCATGCATAACATGAGTTGTATGTTATGTGAATGATGTTTATAATACATGGCTCGTGATATGTTACATGTTCGGGGTGCTAAGGATTAGCACTTAGTACGTTGGAAATGTTTGGGAGTTTACAAAGGTGTAAACTAACAAAGAAGAAAATAAGAAATAAATTTTTAATAAATTTATTCGAAGTTGTTGATATTGAAACAAATTTTTAATAAATTTGAGGTCAACACTAGGTTAGTGCTATATAAGGAGGCTTTGAGGAAATTCCTAACCATTTTCCGTAATTAAATGAAAAAAATATATATATATATATATATATATATATATATATATATATATATATATATATATATATATATAGTATATATATATATATATATATATATATATATATATATATAATAAAATAAATTTTATAAATTCTATTCGAGTATTATGGAAAATGGAAAAAAATTATTAGGGTGTATATTTTTATTTTATTTTTCCAAAGGGGTCAAAACAAATGAAAAAAAAAAAGAATAATGAAAAAAATTTGTAGAACGGAATCACACGCTTCAATTGTATTGAAAAAATATATATATATTTTGTATTGCAAGCCTTGAAATTGTATTGCAAGAGATGTTGGATTGTATTGCAGCAGAAAAAAAAAATTGTATTACAATACACAAACTGTAGACAAGGGAAGAGAGGAGGCCGGCTCGGGAAGGAAAATGGGTCACAATACAACTTTTGTATCGTGGGACTGGGAAGGGCTGGCGCTAAAACCATCAGACGCAATATAATAGGTGTATCAGACACGGAAGCAAGGCAGGTACGGTCAGACAGAATATAGTTTCATCGCGCTCAATGGCACGCGTTGCTTCGGCGCCCGCGCCAGAAGTGGCACGCAGCGCTAGGCGCAGCGCGCCGAGGTATAGGCGCCGCTAGGAGCCGGACGACGGGGCGCACGTAGGACACGCGCAGCGCCGCAGACGCACAGACGCGGCGGATACGAGGGCCGCGACACGGTCGCTGGCCGCATACGGGGCCTGCCACGGCACTTCCAAGCGTGCGACGCCGAGCGCGGCGGCGCACTGCGTGCCGCCGGGCGCAGTTGCGTACTCGGCGCACTCCGCACTCGTTGACGCTGACGGGCCTTTGTTCCCCGAAGTCGAGTTTGGACATTGCTTCATGAACCTCGCCCATGAACATCGTTCATCGCAAAATTTTTCGAAAAAAAAAAATTTAATTAAAATAAAATAAAATAAAATGAGACAAAATTTTGGAAAAAAAATGAAATTTTCGAAAATAAAATTTTTTTTGTGAATAAAATTGATTAAACTGTGAAATAAATTGTCTCGCATTGCATTTAAATGCGGGACATAGAATATGAAATGTATATTCTGAGTATGAATAGTGTCTCGGGGCTGTGTTTATGCCTTAGAGATACTGCATTGTATTTAACTGCCATGTTAATTGTGTAGATGGCTAGTAGAGGACGAGGACGAGATGATCGCCCACGTGGTACTCGTTAGGGCACCAATCGACATTCACCACCACCGCCTTTGATCGCCAGTAAGCCTTTGTAGGAGAGGCCGAGGTATCAGGCGGCAGCCTATAGCACAGCCGGTATACAGGCCGTGAGGTCCCAGTAACCTCCGGGCTCAGGCGCATCATCCTCCGACATTCACAGGAGGAGATCCGATGAGGCGCACTACTGGTTTACGCAGATCGAGAAGGTGTTGGGAGGCCACGAGATTACCTCTCGACACTATCAGATTAGACCAGTCAAGGCTCCAACTGTGAGAATGAGTACCCAAGTACGGGTGGAAACGGGTAAGGACTTTCGAGACCTAGAGCTCTCAGATGAGTTCCTCCCCTGTGTGATTACGCAGAATAGTGGGATGATATGCCTGAAGTAAGGTCTGAGATCTCAGGACTCACTCATGTGGACTCGAGATCATGGACATGTCGAAATTCGATGTCATCTGGGATGGATTGGCCGACACAAATTACAGTGGTCGCACGATTATGAGCGTAGAGGGTTACCGTCATACACAGATCTGGCACTCGTGTGGTATTTTAGGGGGACAAGACATTTCATTTCGCATGATAACGAGTCCAGTGTCGATACAATGGGTCGGCTAGCGAGCTCACCTCCCAGAGGACTATGGGAGAGACCGACTTAGATCTACCTCGAGTAATTCATGAGCAAAAAGGATGTTTTTCCGTACGGGTTACCTGCACTCACTCCATTGCAGGGCTCAGATTCCCCGCATCGAAGCTACACCGGTAATTTCACCATCTCTATGACTCCGTGATGTGATGGCAATCGCGCCGAAATAAGCAGGAACTCGTGAGTCCGGGCCATGCGGAGCCATCGGACAGTGGGGTTTATCGCATCGAAAGCACTTCACCACGGGGCGCTCCGGCTCGTTATGAAGAAGAAGGATAAGATCCTTCGACCGTGCATTGATTACTACCACGAATGTGGTTATGATCAAGAATCGGTACTCATTACCGAGGATTGATGATTTATTCGACCGGGCCGAGGAGCGCGAAGTTCACTCCAAGATGTGACCTTCGTGACCGTTACCATCACCGAAAGGTGGAGACGTATATCCCTAAGACAACATAGGACCCAAGTATGGTACTTTGAGTTTACTATGATGCTCGATTGACGACGTGCGCCACGCATTCATGCGGATTCATGCATCGGGTATTCTAACCCTATCTAAATCATCGTCGTGGTCTTCGGATGTCATTTCGACTACTCCCGCCGAGCGGAGCACATGAGTATCACTGAGGATCAGGCTGGCGGTCGAGAGACCATCACCAGAGCACTGCCCGCAGCGCGAAGCCTGGGCCATCGAGGTGAGATTGGACACATGGTGCTCGCAGATCGCCGTCATGGACCCATAGAAAGTCGGTACGCGGCGAGTCGGGAGACATCAAGTCGGGCCTTCGAGATACGTAGTTTCGATCGGGCTTCGCATTACAGAGATTCGAGAATGGGCTGAAGTTGTCCATTCTAAGGTGATCGTGAGGATTTCGCCTACGGGACATGGACTCCATTGTCGACGGCCCCCACCACAGAGAGAGATCGAGGATACCTACACTCGACGTGTCGGTAGTAATAGGAGTGATCAGCCTTCTTCTTGGGCCTGGGGGAAGAGCGTAAGACTTCAAGCTTCCACACGAAGTTTCAGACTGTAATGTGGATTTGGCATATGAGACGGATCAGCCTGAGACAGTGGGATCCTGTGACTGGGACAACAAGTAATCCCAAGAATAGAGAACAGAGAGAGCACAAGGCTCATTCCTCCACACCCTAGTACGGGTCGTAGGAACCAGCTGGGCCGGGGTGTTATACAAGTACCCTTAACAACATGATAAAGCCGAGGGGCTGAGTGTGGGTCGAGGTCAAGGACTGTATCAGCTGCTGAATAAAGGTGGTGGGACCTGGGGATGGCAAGTATTACATTGGTCAGTTGATGTCATGCCTGATACGGATGAGCTAACAAATTACTCCAAGTTATCGCACTGACTTTAGTGTGTCGGCTATACCCGACACGGCCTTGATTTGGGCTAAAGGTTAAGGCCTTTAGGAGAAGCTGCATGGATGCTCTTCTCAGGTGTAGAGAGAGTTTAATTCGATAGGCTCGGATTAAGGAACGAGATCTCCGAGATTCTGGCTTCACGTGGTGCAATTCTGTATCAGGTCACAAAAAGATGGCATATTATGCCTGTGTGCATAATACCATCGCCGAGTCGTGGGCACGTGTATGGTCATTCACACCACTCGTGAGTGGGTTGAGTTCGGTTTTCAGACTACGTCTAATGAAGACTCATAGTTCGACCCCGTAAATGAAGAGTAATTAAGTGTGTCGGGCAAAGCAAAAAAGGGGCCGCATCCCCTAAGGTGAGAATCCCGTGTTAGCAGACCCAGAGATATCCCTAAATTTCCGTGTGAATGCAAGAGGCCTAAGTGTAAGTCAAGAGTTAAGTGTAATCGAGATGAAAACACAGGTCGTTATCACGTAGACTTGTGAGTCGAAAGTGATGTGAGCCCGGGAGTGGCTCAGATTCGACACCCCTCGCAATCGCATCGGGTGTTGTTGTTTCTGGCGTGGGCTGCATATGGATGTCATACGTGACATGGACTAGGTTGACAGTCTATTGATTGTCACTAATCGTGACCTTGTGAAGGGGTCGCTTACACACAAAGTAAGGGTCAGGTAGGTTACACGTCAGGTGGATTATATATGCGTGTTAGAGGACACGCCGCGAGCATACGTCCCGGGTATTAAGGGTAAAAGATGTCTTTAGTAAAATTCGCCGCAACAACGCTTATCGGGGCGAAAAGTATACGATGGCATCAGATGAGGCATTATTGGAGGCCATGCAGACGCACCGCAGGCCGACTCCAGGTGGGTTAGCTCCATCACTGATCTTGATCTGATTAGAGACACCTCTAAGAAGGTGAGCTTGATACGACAGCGTCTTCTCACGGCTCAGAGCCGACAGAATAGCTATGTAGATGTACAACGTCGACCCTTAGAGTTCGAGGTTGGGGATCACGTCTTCTTGAAGGTGATGCCTAAGAGAGGAGTGGTTGGGTTCGGCAAGAGAGGGAAGCTATTGCCGAGGTTTATTGGGCCTTTTAAGATACCGGGAGGATAGGCATTGTGAAGGCATCACATGCTATCGCCAAAGATGTCAAGTGTCCAAGAGGTGTTTCACGCTCCATGCTCTAAGTATACTCTAGATCCAAATTACAAAGGTGGATCGTATCGGGGATTGAGGTTGACATCACGGGACTCGAGAAGCGGACCGGCGGTGCATTTTGGATACCGCGGATCGGGTTTTCGCGAACGCTAAAAGACCGTGAGGCTAGTGAGGGTGCTATGGCGCACTGGGCGGAGGGAGGAGTCAACATGGGGAACGAGGACGACAAGTGCCACCTATCCTTCTTGCTTAGGTGGACGAAGGTACGTGGTTTAGTCGAATTTACATGCATGGTATAGTGCACTGTATATGCATGTGAGTGTTTTGATTGTCCAGAATTTCTAGACGAAATTCCTTTTAAGGAGGGAGAATGTAAGACCCGAGAAAATTCCACTTCGAAAATGGTAAATCGCATTTCGTCAAAAACTGGAATTTATTCTCAGATTTCGGGATGACGAACGGGATTTCACCGCTAGAATTTCTCGCCAAATCTAGCTAGCACGCTAGAATTTTGTCGCAACTCCGGTAGACAACAGGAGTTGGCACTTTTTCGGAGGCATCAAGGCTTCAAAGCCAGAACGATTGATACGTAATAAGTCACATATAACACGTACCATGTGCCATGTTTACATGAGTAGAACGATGAAATGGACTAACAGATAAGGCCGAATGTCAAACTAGAAAAGGAGTGACATATCAGACATGAAGAATGATACTAAAGCGTGACAAAATGTCCAATATGTCGTCTCTTTCAAAAGGGGCAAAAAGGGCCAAAACGAGAGAATAAAGGATTTTGATGTAGTAGCCATTTTATGGATTTCCTTTGTAGTGAGAGTATCGCTTCTCTCTAAAATATCTACGATCCGACCGTCGTAAGTCTTCGAGCGAGAAGGAAAAAGCCGCCTCATCAAAGAGAGACCTACGCTGGCGGATTACCCGCCAGGAATGACAACCTACGGCGGCGCTTTTTCCCTACTGGGTTTTACGCTTGCTTAAGTACTTTGTTAATGTTTGAGTCAATGAGGCCGCGAGGGGTCACTGGACGGCTCCAAATTCGAACCGAGGTATTGATTTGAAACTCCATGTGATACCCGCGGATCAGCCCACGGTCGTTTGGGGTGCCATGGTACAAATTCGTGCTATGAATGATGCATCGACGGCATGAGGCCTAAACTGGTTGAAATCTCGGTTCACTATGAACCTATGATCGTGAATCGTCAGAATAGTAACCCAGGGTTTCACTATTCGAGAATAGTGTCTACAAAATAATTCGCGGAAATAATGCGTCGGCGAAAGAATTCAAATCGAGTCAGTTATTGCTGATCATTAAATTTCCACGTGAGCTAATTTTGACTTAAATCGATTTTAAAATTGATACGACATGCTTTCATAGCTGATGAATTACGTGGAAAATGATGCATGATTATATATTTGCATGTGTTATTGAACTGAATGGAATTGGCATCACGCATTCCATACGACGTACACTCCCAGACGACAGAGTGGAGTGCATGAGATGATTCTCGAGAGAATGGTCAAGGGTTGTCTAAAAATAATAATGACGGAGGGCAAATTCATATAAAAAATATCAATCGCCTAGTCGACCCAATTGATATACATCGGAGGGTAGTCCACACACAATATCAATCGTCGGAGTCGGCCCAATTGATATATATCTGGAGGGTTACAAATAAAAACTAAGGTTCTTCATACGTGGCTTGTATGTGTGAGGGAGTCGTGAGGACTCCTGATATGAGATAATTAGTTGTGACATTCAAGTAGGATCATGCATTTGCTTGAATGTGTGTTTATTTTTGCAGCATTGCATATGCACTAGTGTAGAGTAGCTCACTTAGGTGATTCCACTATCGAGCATTAGCTCACTCGTCGAGGGATATTATTTTATGGTGCATGTGAGCGTGCAAGGAGACAAGCCATCATGCAGGGTCGCTGTAAGAAAGCCGGAATGTGACTTCAGATGGTTTTGGTATGTATTAGAATGTTTTCATTTTAATATATGTGTTGTATAAGAGTAGATCATTAACTCTTGTAACTATGATATATAGTTGGGATGTTTTATGAGTATTACAGGGCCTGGCGCCGCTTTTACTCATGTGTGATTGATTATATCGATAGTCAGATATATGTCAGGAGAGAATGCGGTGGGCCCAAGAGGTCATTTTTACTCTGTGATAGTTGTATATGAGACCTGCGGCAGGTCATTTTGTATATTGGGGACAGTTATATATACAAGTGTTGCACTGGGGCAGAGCTCCCGGCACAAAGGAGACTCGCCCGATTTTCATGAGTAATGCCTGCAACCCGACATCCACTAGCATTCGTGGTCGACGTAGTCAACGACCGAATCGGGTGTCACATCTCCTTATTCACTTCAAACGTAACAAGGATGTCTTCGAAAGGGTGCTGTGGAGGGACATGGGGAGGGATTGACCTCGCAATAATCACTCACAGACTAAACGTCAGTCCATCCTTCAAACCAGTCAAACATAAAAGAAGTCCAACGTTTAACCGAAAGAATAGTCGTGTTAAGCAGATTTGTGTCCAAGGCCAACGATAAATGCCAGCCCTTCTTCCAGGTTCTAACGAAAGCTTTCATGTGATACATTAGCGGGCGAAGCGCTCGCAAAGATCAAAATCCTATCCGAGTCTCTCCACTCGTGAGCCCCACCGGCGGGAACTCCTTACTCCGCACCTAGCAATTTCGATTTCTCGACCAACCTTATCGAGACAAAGACTGGCACACATCCAATCTACTATTGCGCCTAAGCTCTAAGAGGAGCAGAGAGGCATCCAAGATGGAGAAACTAACCCGCGTTAGGCAATCACGTCCGGCAAGCCCGCCTCCTTACTTTCAAGCTCATACCATCAAGTCCCAATTATCACCTAATGAAGCAAGTGCTACACAAACCAAAGACCTCAGGAAGATTGATGAAGTGGGCCTTAGAGTTGAGCGAGTTCGACATCAGATATAAACCAAAAAGGGCAATAAAAGGGCAGGTCTTGGCAATTTTGTCTTGGAGTTCACCCCGGCAAAGCTTGTCAAGGATAAGCGAGCGACGCCCGACCTCCCCATTTGGAAGTTGTTTGTAGACGAGGCTGCCAATGCTCAAGGGAGCGGTGTCGGGCTAATTCTGACCTCCCTATAGGGAATAGATATCGAGTATGCGCTCAAATTTGGGTTCCAAGCCTCCAACAACGAGGCCGAGTATGAGGTCGTCATCGTTGGACTCAACCTCGCCCATTCAATGGAAGTTGGACTACTGAGGTATAAAATGACTCCCCGATTGGTAGTAAAGCAAATAGAAGACACCTACGCAGGCCAAAGGTGAAAATGATCTATACCTCAAAAGGTAAGGGAATTCATCGAGGGTGTTCAGGTAAGTTCGATCAGCATATACCCAGAGCGTAGAACTCCCGGAGCTGCATGCCCTAGCAACCTGGCGACAAATTTCTCCCAAGAAGATCTCAACAAACAGACGCTTGTCGAGCACCTTGCAGAGCCCTCTATAGATCTCTATGACAAGGAAGTCTCCCCTATCATGTCCGAGCCGAGCTGGATGGACCCTATTTGGGACTATTTAATAGACGGACTGCTACCCAACGACCCAAAAGAGGCTTCTAAGCTTAGGATGAGGTCGACCAGGTTTACTATTCATAAGGGAAGCCTTTACAAGTGAGGTTTTTTCACACCCATCCTCAATTGCATCGCAGGGAAAGACGTCGACTACGTATTGAGGGAAGTGCATGAAGGTGTATGCTGAAATCACATCGGAACTCGGACGTTGGCGGGAAAAGCCTTAAGATGTGGATACCATCGCTCCACAATGCTCGTGAGACGATGTAACTAGTCAAGAAGTGCAAAGTTTGTCAGGAGCACGCCAAAATCTCTCACCTCCCATCCGATTCACTGACTTCAGTCACAAGCCCCTGGCCTTTTCAACAGTGGGGGCTAGACATATTGAGACCTCTGCCCATTGAAAAAGACATCATCATTTACCAACTATGGTTTTGAAAATTAACTTTAAAATCGCATTCACCAATTATAGTTTTAAGGTAAATTTAAAACCATATTTATCAATCACATGAAGGCACTTTCAAAACTGCACTGTGAATGCATTTTTAAGGTTAATTTTCAAAATCGCAGTCGGTGAATGTAATATTTTGAAAAGAAGCCTATATGTGTAATTTAAAAAAAAATGAATTACTTTAATTGTGGTCAGGTAACCCAGCCGAGCGAGCCGAGCTAAACATTTCGAGCTAGGCTTGTTAATTTATGAGTGAGCTCGAGCCCGAGCCGAGCTTTTGAACGAGCTTAAAATCAGGCTCAAGCTTGGCTTGATGGTAAAAAAAGCTTCACTGAGCTCATTAGGCTCGCTTTCCATATGACAACGCTCGGAAGCACCCGAGCTCGCCCAATCCCGAGCTCTATACAAGTTTGTATCAGAATCAATCCTCAAGTCACCATATACTTTTTAACTTTTTGTAACTCTAATCCGATAACAAATACATCAATTAAGGAAATAATTTTCTAAGGATTTGCTTTTACCTTACTGATGGAAGAATCGATGCTAAAGTCAAGTAAAGCCACCTCCTTCAACATTTGTTTCCTTTCTCGATTACTTAGAATTCCACTCGCCGAACAAATCTTTGCAACCGAAAAATTATGAAATAGAATTAAAACAAGTAGAAATTGCAGAGCGAAGAAATAAGATACCCGAAATTATTGAATAAGAAACATGATCGTTTTAATCAATTATCTAAATAAAGAAATAATATATGAACAAGTGATCCGGCCAAGCAAACTCATTAGTAACAACAAACTATTTGGCAATATATCGCTACACATGGTTGCTTCTGGCGACCACCCTCCCGACTCTACCAAGCCGCATACGACACTTAATTCCATAGCTTCACCATTGCCGAACTGGAGATCAGGAATCTGCCCACCATGTCGAACTGGTAGGCCCAAATTTTCATACCTAGCAACTGACGGCACTCCCAAGCGCTATAATCACCGTTCCGCGCCCTGCATGCCGACTCCTTGTTTCCTCTATGAAACCCCACCCCACGATCACCCTTGATGCCTTTACCCATACCCACGCCTAGATGCGTTAGGTTAAGTCCAGTACCGGTATCCAAAGGGGCCCTAATACCCCCAGATTTGAGATTAGATCCTTGTTCATCAGGCGAATTGATCAGATTAACGGGTCCATGCATTTGCCCTCAATGCTACCCATTCAAAACCCTTGTCTAAGCTCATGGCCGCCACTCTATAGTTTCCATAGGAGCCCCAATACCCTCATATGTGTAATCGGATTCTTGTACACCAGGATCGACCGATCGTACCAGTAGGTCATACCCAACATCCATGTCCTTCCCCGACGTCCCCTTTGCCGGAACCTTCTTCACGCTATCCACACCGAACATACCGTCGCCGATACCTTCGCGACTATCGCGGTACCATTTCCGCTACCGAGCAACCGAGATCTAGGTACAATTCCCCACCCAACGGGCGTGATTCGCTGAAGCTCCGGCCGCCTCGCCGCTACGTTCCTTAATCTAGCTTCGTGAGGATTCACGCATTTGCCATCCATGTCGATTGATCTAGAGCTTGAGGATCCATTACATCGATATCCGGGACACATGACCTGGGCATTTCACCCGGCGCTACCGAGCCTGATCACACCGGTGAAGACCGATCCCGCCTGGCCCGAGACCGTAGTTCAAGCCTCGTTCTAGCGACGGATGGATCCAGGCGGCCCGAGCCGAGCTTTTTTTGAGCGAGCCCGAGCCGAGCCCTAGCCGAGCTCGAGATTTATCGCTTCCAAATTAGTGTTCGCTCGCCGCTTAGCTCACGAGCTGAGCCCGAGCCGAGCTTCTTTCGAGCCAAGCCCGAGCCGAGCCCGAGTAGCTTGGCTCGTTACCAGCCCTAACTTTAATATGAAACTCATAACTTAATATACAAAAGTGAATAGAAGAAAAAAAGAATAATGTAATTAAATATGTTTTAAAAAATATTATATACAAAACACATAAAGTTAATAAATAAAATAAAATAAAATATAAATAGAAAAATAAAAAATAAAAGCAAAACTAAAACTACAAAAACTGATACATAAAAAAAAATATAAAATATAAACTCAGATTTATAAATATTTTAAAATAGAGAAAATATTAATTAACCTCCCCATCTCAAAACTAAATGCATTTTATTTATTTAGTTAGTTATTTTGAGAAAGTAAAAGATGAGTCGAGTTTTTTTTAATAATTTCGTTTCATTGCATTTTATTTCAATCGTCTGGTGATAATAAAATACCATAGAAAAATAAAGGAAAAATATAATAATCGGTTGATGTCCAAAGAAAATCCCCAATTACACGGTCAGATGAACCGTATATGAGGAGAGTGTTGGGCTCGTGAATGGCTCGAGATGATAAATCCAGCTATGTGACAAAGCCTCTTTTGGTCAACACGAATTTTGGTGTCGACATTTTGTAAATCAAAAGGCAATATTCTTTAAAATGAATAAAGAAAAATAGAACAAGATATTGGGCAATATTATATGGATCAAATTTGAAAGATTTGATCATATTTGATGCGATTTCTATAGAAGAAAGAGTTCCATTATGATGAATATAGAATAAAATCAGTACCTTACAATTAGCAAGTTGAAACATATTAGGAAATATGAAGATACATAATATGAACTAAATAGCCTCTGGAGGATATTAAATATGAGACACGGTTTTGAAGAAAGTGGACACAAGAAGAACAAAAATGTGTTCTTAGGGGGTTGAATATCTATTACAGGTATTGCCTAACTCTCTCAATGTTGGAGAGGTTTTATTCATCATGTTGAATGATGTTTTTGGGCTTGTTTGGGCTTGTCGGAGTCTAGATATTTGGGGAATTATGTTTTTATCTCACACACACACACACACACACATATATATATATATATATATATATATATATATATATATATATATGTATGCATGTTTTGATAAAATGAAGTTGTACTGGTGTTAATAAAAATATTTATTTTTAAAAATGATTAAGAAAAATCTATACACTTATTTCTTTCCTACGATTATATTTTCTAGCTACATAAATATTTAATTTTTCAAACAAATAAGATATTTCATTATTATACTGTCGAAATGCATTTTTGGGAAAAAAATATTTTTATTCCAAATATAAATGAAATTTATATTGTTAACATTCTAAAAATTAAATTAATAGATAATGATGACTCAATCAGAGGATGCACATCTTTTTAATGTAGAGTCACATGTTATTATTGGATATAATGAAAACGAGGATAAAGATTAAAGGTATATGTGATTTCATTTGATAATTTGAAGTTTTTTTTATAGATGTTATTAATTTGTTACTTTATTGTTTTTATATTATTTAGCTAGTTAGTTTGATACTTTGATATAATAAAGATTCTTCTAGCATTATATATTATTTAAGTTTGTTTAATATTATATTATTTAGACTCACTATTTTAGTATTAATTATTATTATTATTATTATTATTATTATATATATATATATATATATATATATATATATATATATATATATATATATATATATATATATATATATATATATATATATATATATATTATTTATTTATTTTTATTGAAAGAAATATGGTAATTTGTAAAATTAATTTTTTCGAATATTACGTCTTATCATAATCCAGACGTAGCTGTTTCGTATTTGCACTAAAGCTACCAATAAAATCGTTAGATTAGCCTAAATTCTGCTTTTGACTCAGGTCGGAATGGATTGAGTCAACAGTCGGATGACTGCTACCAACTTTAAATAAGAGATCTATCTTCTATTGCTTTCATCAGAAGATAATTAAATGAGGAAGGCGTTGAAAAAAGGGGAGCCTTGTCTCATATAAGATTTAGGCATAGTCCCATAGATGTAGGCATAGATGTAGGATTGGATGATAGAAGTGACCAATTTTTGGTTTTTCTTTTTACATATCTTGTAATTTTATTTTGATGATTAATGATTGATATATATATATGGGTAGATATGAGTGTTGACAGCTATCAAAACAAACAGTTTTTTTTTTTTTCTTTTCAGAATCTTTCTCTCAGAAAATATTCCGACACTTGTAAACGAAAAGTGAAAGCCCTAATCGCATCGGACTGCAAAAGAAAGGTAGAGAGAGCTTCATTTTATCCTTCCCGTTTTAGGGTGAGAAAGCAAACTTCGTGTTTAACATCTACTGATGCTTAGGATTACAACTTCCAATCTGGAGTTTTGATGTTTCTATTTTTTTTTTTTTTTTTGGGAGAAGAAAATCTCATCCTTCATATTTTTGGTTTTGCTATTTTATATTAATATATAATCATATTTTTCATCTCTGATTGAAAAATTAATAATAGAACACTCGGTCAATCCAATAGATAAATTGTAGACATGACAAAAGAACCACCAAAGGTTAAACATTCCAAGAATGAATAAAAAGGTCAAATGTTGTAAAATTTGAAAATGGTTCAAAACTCCTACTGTGACTTGCCCATCCCAGAGAAGAGTTACAAAACACCTGCTATGCTGAGTTTTGACTTTAGAGAGAGATTTTTTTTTTAACATTGAAGGGCCTAGGGGCACAGACTATTTTCAGGGAAAGAATCACAAACACTCTCTAATCTTAGAGATTTAAAACAATTGACAAAAAAGAAACAATTCTTTACAGCCCCCTTCTTAATACATACAAGAGTGTCCTTCTCCATGCCAATCCCACTTCACGGAATTAGGAAACATCACAGATCCTCCACAAGACATAAAACATCCCCAAAACCCTAGGGTTCCAAAATGACCCTGGACACCCTCCCACAACCAAAGATCTCCACCCAGTAATGTGTGAATGAGAAGGGCCACTGAAGAACTGAGCAAAAGCTTTCTTCAATCAGGGTACCCATACCAAACATCAACCCAAAAACCTCATCCTGTGCCCATCCTATAAAGAAATACAAGCCTTACAATGGAGGGAGGCCCCCTCTTTCCCAACCACTTTCCAAGGCCCAACCACATTGTCTGAGAGAAAGTTTAGAGGGGCATGATCAAGTTGCAGCAGTGGAGAAAGGAATGGAGAGGGGATATAAAAAAGACTCTTCAATAATCTCTTGTGGTCACATCTATTACAGGATTAGTTACATGGTTTTCCTGCTCAAACCATGGATCTGTAGGCCAACAGAGTCATCTACTCACTCTGTCAGTTGGAGACGGCTGTGGAACTTAGTCAGTATATGGAGCTTTGTTAGCCCATTAGTTAAACAATTTTTAAATCACCATGACAAACCCTATCTAAATCCTGCTTATGTTATCATATTTCACTCAATTTATTCTGATTTCTGTCATATTTATGTAATCTTTAAATAAATAGATATCATTGTAGAGCTATTTCTATTTTTGCTCACAACCCTTCAATTTCATTATAAATATCCAGTTTTGAAGGCAACACACTTTTTGTTATAAGACAATAAAAGCATACATTGGGGAACATGAGAAAAGCCATACAAAGCAGACATCGACTCCTTCAGAGAAAACAGAAAACAAAAGAACAAGTACAAGCTTAAAAACCTCGCCTGTCAAACCTACCTCAAGCAAGATGATAAGATCCTCAAACTGCTCAAGAGAGCAGTTGTCAATGTTTTTAGGCATTTCTCTACACAATTTATCCCACATTGGAAGCACATGAAGAGGTGGTTAAGTTGCACATTTAGGTAGTGTTTTTTTTACCACTTAATACCACACAACTTTTTTTATTTTAATGTTGAATAATACTTAATAGCATTAAATATTAAATCGTTGTTTTTTAACATTGTGTGAGTATGATGACAACGAGATTGATGGTTTTTGGCTCTGCCCCGCCGCTTTTAATAAGAGTTTAAGTAATGGTACCGGGTTTTTAACGAGTTTTGGTTTATTTTCAAATCCGACATACAAAGCTCGAGGTGGGTTCAAGTATTGTTACTCCCGCCTCCTATCCCACTATATTTTAAAAATAATTTTTTATTACTTATTTATATTTTTAATATAAATAATAATAATAATTGTAATGTTTTTTAATAAATAATTTATAAAATTCATAAATATTTTTTTATTTTTTGTATAGAAATATATTAATTTTAATATAATAAAAGTAAAAAGCAAATATAAAAATAAAAATAAAACAAAAATCAAATGAAACTGAATCTGGTTTGAAAATTTTCCATCATCGCCCCATCATTTAATTTTTTAAATGTAGAGATAAGCATAAGTTCGAGAATCAAAAATAAACGACCGCCTAATGGGACCGTCTGCCCCAAAACCTCCGTGGTATCCCTAAAGTAGCGCGAATTGCTAGTCTCCCCTTGTTCGGCACAATTATAGTTTTCTGTTTTTATGGAGTCAACTTTTTCCTAATAGAAAAACCAAATATTTTCACTTTTTCTATTCAGAACTTTTTTAAAAAATTTCAACAATAAGTTGTGAAAATTTAAAAAAAACAAACTACTTAATAGCTTTTAGTATTAAGTCAAAAAACAAACAACCCTATGACATGTCATAGTGTGACTTATGAGAGAGCCCACCCAGCCAACAAAGAGATAGTCCAATAATAAGTAATAACAGCCCAATGTTTTGCCAAAAAAATTTGAAACTGGGTAAATTCAAACGCTATCAGTTCACTGTTCACCAATTCAGCATTCAACTGCCCACTAGCAATGTAGGTTCAGTATCTCCTGGCTGAATGGGTTACACAAATAGTACAAGGTCCAATTAAACCAGCCAACCCAGACCGGTTTGTAAATCACTGTTGCTAGATGTTCTAACATGGCAGGCATGGCCAGGGCTCTATGTTAAGAGCCATCCTCCAAGCCATAGCTTCAGGAAAGAGGGTTTGAACTAAACATTTATCCCAATAAACGAGGTGCAAGAATACTTTAAACATCATTTTCATCTTATATACAATTATGGATCCATGATAAAAAATCTTTAAAAAGAAAAATGAATTTGTCTATGCTAGATTTTTTCCATAATATATATCCTCCACTTGCAAAACTAAATTTCAGATGCAGTTGAATCTTTATTGGGTAATTAGCAAAATTGAGAACCCATAATTGATGAGAATGATTTAATTATAAGAATCAAATGGGCTAAAAAGAAAATTTTCATGCCATGCCACAACTGAGACTGCCAATGCCATATGAAATTAGTTTACTGCATGAGCATGACATGCCTATGGTGCAAACATTAAACCTGAAAACAGCATCTTGTGAGGATTAAGTTAGGCCAAGTGAAAGTATAGAACTTAATATTCTGAGAATGAACAACAAAACACTCAAAACACAATAATTCCCAAAATGCTATAACTATACTGCACTGAGATCCTAGAGGATACAGTGTCACCACAGAACTTCATCACATTAGATATCTGTGGATCAAATACACCTTTCTCCTAGAACAGAAATTTAACATCAGAAAGCCTGTTTCTCACATATTCCCCCATGAATCATGATTCTTATTTACCAGGCAGTCGTTAAAGAAAAACCAACTGAAATCTAAAAACTAGAGTATGCTATTTTAGGACAACAAAAATGAGGCAAAAGCAAGGTGAAAAACACATCGAGCAATAAGGGCCTTTCACGCACTCAACCTAACTTTTTCTTCTTTTGTTTCAAGGCATCATCTTTCTTCACCTTTCTCGATTTCTTCAATGGTTTCTCATCATTTAAATCACTAAGGGCCTGTTCTTTCATGGCTTTTACTTTCTTTCTCTTCTTACTGGGGATTTCACCACCACTCAATTCAACATCTGCACTCTTTCCACCCTCACCATCATCGTCTTCCTTCCCATCAGTGTACAGCTCATCTTCCTCCAACAGTCCCCCAACATCACTATCCATGTAGCGAACCATGAATCCTCCCTTCTTCTTCCCACCTTCTTCTTTTTCTCTCTCCTTTCTCAACTTTCTCCTAATTTCATCTTCCTTCTTTCACCTCATTGACCGCATTCTCTCAACTCCTCCGATTTTCAATTTCATATCTGGTACCGCCTGATAAACAGGCAAAGCAAGAGACTCCAACAACTTCAAATGCAGTGACCGAACCCCTGCCAACTTCTTCGGCAGCAACTCAACAATCCCATCAATCGCAGCAACCACATTCTCCACGATTTCCTCTTTCTCCATAGAAAGCCTCCCCACCCTCACTACACTACAAGTCCCGGTCCTCAAATATAACAAAGCCGACCCGCACGCCCTCTCGATCTGCTCCTTCCAATTCTTGTGACCCAAATCCACGGCCACCGGAATCCTCCTCTTCTTAAAGAAATGCTTTCCCAACAGCTTCGGGAGCAAAGGCACAATCCGCTTATCCGCCAAGAAGAAATCGTAGGAATCACAGAGCTTCCGTTTGGCCTCAAAGGGCCTGAAGTTGGACTTAAGCTTGGAGAGACTCAGGACCTTAGAAACAGGAATGTTTTCCGATTTGACCTTGGTTTTTGCTGCTTGGGAGTTGAGATTGGAGTTCGGCCTGTCGTCTACGATGAGGCAGAGCTCGGAATTTGGGGGGGCGTGGAGAGGATCCGGGAGTGGGATTTTGTGGGGGTTTGTACGGCCCTTTGGTGGTATTTTCTTCAGGGTGAGAATGAGGTAGACAAATTGATCTTGGTCTTGATTCAGGAGTTGGGGCTTTTGGGTTTTTGATTTCGAATCGTGCCATTTGAGAAGCGCTGCTGTGGCTTTGTGGATAGTTTCTTCTACTACAGCATGCGGAGGAGCCATTGAAGAGAACATCGTTTCTTCTGCTACAGCATGGTAGCCATTGAAGAGAACACGGCAGGCGGTCTCCTTGTTAGGGCTTTAGAAGCTTTAATATGCCCTCGTCTTCTATATATCTTAGTCTAACAGAGGAGCTCCTGTTGCTTCCTAATTTAAATTTTTAAAATTAAAATTGGTAATAATTATAATAGAACAAGATGTTTGGTAACATTTTCTAAACCCTAACCATTTTCATGTATTTTCTTTAAAATAGGCTTTTTGACAAAAATACCCTATCATATTATACATTTACATATGTCTTTAAGAAAATCTTTTTTAGAGAATATCAAGGATATATTTGTGAAAGTGATAGTAAAAGTTGGTGCAGAGTTTTTTTTTTTTTTTTTTTTACTTTTATTCATTTTCCATTACATGGTTATAGTACTTTATTCTTAGAGTCGAACACCAAATCTCCCTTATACCCATCTTTCCTTTGTTACTTAAGTTAGACCTCAAGGGTAAATTGGTAAAAAGTTAGATTTCGAAATTTGGTTTTCAAAACCCATCTTTCCTTTGTTACTTAAGTTAGACCTCAAGGGTAAATTGGTAAAAAGTTAGATTTCGAAATTTGGTTTTCAAAAGGGCTAGAACAAATCCATGACTATGAGTCCCTTTTTGCCAAACTTTTTTTTTTATATTTTTATTTCTATTTTTGTATGAAATGGAAAAAGAATTTGGAATTTTATTTTTTTACTTAAATTAATTAAAATTTAAAGTCAAAACAATTATTTATTTTTATTCTAATAACTAATAATAATATAAATAAATTGATAATAATACTTTATATTTCCTCAAAGGATATAAATTTTAAATTTTGTTATTAAATGATAAGATTTAAAAAATAATGTATATTTAATAAAAATTTAACCATAAAAAATCATATAAACTTAATATATGAATATTCGAGTAGTCTTTTTAAAAAAAATTAAACAAATTTCATATCTAAGAAATATATTTATTACAAAGTCAAATCACAAACATAGAGGCAAAAATATGCAAATAAATGTTAGAGAAACTTATAATTAAAACTTTAACTTTCATGATTTTTATATTCAAAACCTAAATAAAGAAAAATTCCTTTTTAGATATATGAATTTTAATTTTAATAGCATTTCAAGCCTTAAATTATCCAAAATCAGAATCCAAACCTCGAGGTTGCTGAAGTGATGTTTAATGTGGCACAACCACAATTAATTAAAATTTTCTAGTTTAGCAAAATTACAATTAAAAACCTAAATTTTCACGACTTTTGCATTTAAATCTTGGAGAACAAAAGTTATTTTTTAAATAAATGAACTTTAATTTTAATAGTAATTATAGCCTCAGATATCTGAAACCATACTCCAAACCTCGAGTTTGTTGAGCTGATGTCCAATCTCAACTTTCCCTCATTTGGTAAGTCGTGATTTTAATTTTGCATGTTTAATGGGTGATGTTTAAGATATGTAAAGGGTTATGCTTGTGGGATTTGGTTAATGGACAATTATTGGTTATTAGTTAATGAGCTAAAGATTTATTTTGAAGGAAAAAATGTTGAGGAAATTATGGCTCTCAAAACTTTTGTTTTGTTTTCCCTTATTTTCTCAATAATAAACTAGAGGTATTGCTTTGAATTTCAAGGGTATAATTGGGTGTAACCAATTGGGTATTGGTGGTTATGTTAGGATTCCTCTGTTTGGTTACTTGGAAAGTATGTAACCTCTGTTTAGCTACCTGGAAAATATGCAAAAGATAAACCGAAATTCAAAAGTTTGAATTTGTACTAATAACCAATTGGGTATTGGTGGTTCCGTTTAGGATTCTCCGCTTACTACCCGAAAATATGTAACCTCTCATAAATTTACCTAGAAAATATGCAAAGATAAACCACCAAAAGTTTGAATTTGTACCACAACCAAATTGGGGGTACTGCGGTTATGTTAGATTCCTCTGCTTATTACCTCGAAAAAGATGCAAAAGATGAACTGAAATTCAAAAGTTTGAATTTGTACCAATAACCAATTGGGTATTGGTGGTTCTGTTAGGGTTCCTCTGTTTGGCTACCTGGAAAATATGTAACCTCTGTTTAGCTACCTGGAAAATATGCAAAAGATAAACCGAAATTCAAAAGTTTGAATTTGTACCAACCATGTGATTTTATCTTTAGTAAGAACACTTGAGAATTTTAATCATTCGTATTAGATTGCAATTTAAAAAAGTTCAGATTGGACGCTAACCCAACAACCTTAGAGTTTAAATTTTGGTTTCAAATATCCAAGGCTAGAACTATAATTAAAATTAAAGTTTGTATATTCAAAAAAGAACTTTTGTTGTTTATGATTTAAATATAAAAGTCGTGAAAGTTTAAGTTTTAAATTGTAATTTTGCTAAACTAAAAAATTATAATGAACTTTGGTTGTGCCATGTTGGACACTCAGCTTAGCAACCTCAGGGTTCATATTCTGGTTTCGGATATCCAAGGTTAGAACTCCTATTAAAATTAAAGTTCACATATTTAAAAATGAACTTTTTTAATCAATACTTTATTGAAAAGAATATTTTTTTAAGATACGGTACAAAAATAAGAATTTGAGATCTATTGATTACGAACTAAGCGCCACATGGATATATTGTCTTCAAAACACGATTTTAATGTAGAATTGTGAAATCGTGTTTAAAAAACATAATTTCAATATAAAATTTTGAAATCATGTTTTAAATACATGATTTTAGTGTAAAATTTTGAAGTCGTGTTTTGAAGACAATTTCACGGATCACAAGTTAGACATTGAAATGACATTAAAAATACTTCAATAACGTTTTTCTGATTCAACATTTCATAAATACAAAAATAAAAAAATGCCCTCCAAACATCAATTGGTATCATCTAATATTAGATTGGGAAATATTCTACCATAATTGGAGCAAAAAAGAAATAAATCGGAATGTTATACACTTATTGGTTCCATAATTGGAATTTTTAATTTTATTATGTTTGTGTCGGTCCAATGTCTTTCTGCCTTTATATGTTTCAACAGAGAATATGGCAGACATGACATGACATGATACTGGGTGCGTGAAAGAAACCTTAATAAGAACAGTGGTTTCATCAAGTAAATCAATCAATATTCATGTATCCGCGGAATATAAGCAAAAATCAAAATAACATTAACAAGAGGAAGTGGAATACAACTTTGGAAATAACAAACGACAACACAGAGGAATACAACTTTAGGGTTCATATATAAAAAGCTCGTTCTCATATGAAAACGAGTTTTACAATCAAGTAAATCTAGCGATTTTATCTTTAAGATCTATATATTAAAATTTATCTCGACAAAAACACAAGATTCCAAGAATAAAATCACCATCTAATAAAGAGCAAAATTGCTCAAAATCACTACCTCTTTCAAATTTCAGCAAAGCAAAGAGTCAGATTGTAATCGTATAAGATGAAATGGCCAAACTGAACACCCTATACGTCCGCAGGGCACATTCTATTCAAAATGAAATAGCCAAAAACACCAAGCATAAAAACAAAAAATTGGCGCACAATAAAATTGGATATATAAAGACTTTCTAAGAATCCCAAGTTTAAGTTTAAATCTGGAATAGGTTTTTTTTTTCTGGTTCCAAATGAAGATATATGAGTTTTACTTCCAAAATGCTAAATAACTAATACTAGAACAAGTAATCAACCATTACTATATTTCCATGTCAAATTTAATAAAGAATAGCTCTGCTAAGAGTATATAAAATTTTCTCGTTTTCTCTATTCAAACTTTTCAAAACAAGGAAAACGCCATTTAGTTATGAGAATAAGACTGAAACAAATTTTGAAAACAAAGAAATGAATTCACTATTTTCAACATTTTATATATGAATCGAAAAACAGTAAAGCCGTTTCCTTGTTTTCAATTAAATTCAACCAAATTGTCCAAATGGCATTGGGAAACGAAACGTATTTTCAACCAAATTCAAGATTAAACGTATTTTCCGAAACAAAACCAAAGACAATACATCAAAATTTTCAGGCTCCGACTTCTCGATAGAATAAAATTTTCGCGAATCCAAACGCTAAACAAGCTTCCATCCCACATTCCGTATCACTATTTAAATAAAGTGTTTTCTTAGTCAACTTATACTCGTAAACTAGTTCCTAGATTAGTAACATGAGACTTGAAACTTCCAATACCGGGAATAATGTACATAACTATTAGGCATCGAGAATGCATTGGTTAAACCCACATGGACCATAATCGAAAATTTTTCTACCCATCCTAGAAATTTTAATTTTTTTTATTTTTTTAGTGTTTCAGAGACCAAACAGCATTACTCATCCTTGTATATAGGCTTTAATGTCTGTTCTCAACTATTATTTTGACTCACTTTGTAGTTTTCTTCACAAGGCAATGTTAAAACTTGAAAAGGTAATGGATAACTATTTTCTCCTCACAAGTAAAAAATGTTGTAAAAAGACAGATATTTTTTCTATTACCCGAATCATAAATAGTGTGAAAAAATCCATTATTAGAAATTCTAAGATCCCCAACACTTTATGAACAAGCAAACAAAGCATAACATTTTTGAGAATTCCAAATTTTTTTTTGGAGAAAAAAGAAATCTACCCATTTCACCATCATCAGTGGCAGACCCCCAAATGAGAAAAATAATATAAATAAATAAAAAGTCACCCAGATCTTTAAAAAAAAAAAATCAAAGACAAAAAAACCTTAACCCTTGGTTGGAAGTGAAAAATAAAATGAAAAGAAGGGTTACCAATTCAAGCCCTCCACCACCTTTGTTCCTCCCCAAAAACTTGCTTTGCGTTGGCACTTACGTGCCGTTGACTTGGCAAAATCTACCCTATTTTTCTTAATATTTTTAAAGTTGTTAAAATTAATTATTTTTTTTTTTAAAAAGAATCCAAAGCCAGTAGGGAAACAAACTATTGACTTACCCCACTTTGACTACTAGTATCCTAAAGTTGCAGAGCATAAAGAGCAAATGCTGTTCCACCATCTTATTCGACATAACTACCTGTTCAGCTCTTTCTGTAGATCCAAACCCCACCCCTACACCTTTTCTGTAGAATCCAAGTCCTCAATCTCTCCATAACTTTAGGAGTCATAATCTTTTCGATTATCAATTGGGCAATTCTATCACCAACTTTAACTTCAACATCAACATCAACATCAGAATGGTTGAACAAGATGACTCCAACAGGTCCCCTATAGTCAGCATCAATCACACCGGCCCCAACATCAATGGAGTGTTTCCATGTCAGACCCGATAGCGGAGCTACTGAGAAAAAAAAGGTTTAAGATACCCCTGTTTCAGAATACTGAGTGATGAGAATATAAAGGTAGACATACGACGAGCTGGACCAGCACTACTCTGGATTTTGTTAAGTGAGTAATTACTACAAAAATGTGAGGTATAAAAAGGAGGTCATGTATATTTTTTTCCCTTTTACCATTTTGGTTTCTTGATTTGGAAAATGTATGAAGGAAAAAAGTATAACAGGCTTCTACTCATTGAAAAATAAGCGTACCAATTCAGGCATATGTTCCTTCCGGTATTCCACTGCTCAAATCTGTTGGAAACAGAGCTTTTCCTCTTGCCAGTACCTTAGTCTCCGTTGCACTAGACGTAACATTTAAAAATAAAAAATCATCAAACAAACTTCCTTCTTCAACATGCTAACAAGGTCTCAGACAACAACTGAAGCAACAAAACAGAGCAAGAGAATTTTCCTGAAGAGATCGTAACCAGCGGAGAGAGGAGAGCCCCTTGTAGGCAAAACAGCCTTCTCCGAGAGCTTCTTCACTCTCAATGGAGAGCATTGGGACACCTGAGAGACTCTGTTTGGATGAGTTCTGTTACTTGAATTATTCCAATGCTCAGATGGACCACGCCAGACGTCTCCATTTCCAGATGGTTTCATGGTATCTGCATGATTGGCATAACCTGGGTGTGGGCTGAAATGGTTTTCCTGTATAACAAAACAAATGGAAGCAGAGAATTTAAAGCACTAGGATGAATAAATCCTGGAAAGTAGATGTAAAAAGTGTATGCTTACAGGAAAATGCTTTATGTATAAAGCATCATAAGTTTGACAAACATAAGCAGGCCACTTACAGGTTGACTAAACAAGAAAACATTTTAAATGCAAAGTAGACGGCAACACACCCCAGTCACTATTCCATGCTTATTTTCCCCCGGGTTTGGCAGAAGCCACTGTGGTGAAAGTGGAATACGATTGTCAGATCCTTGCACATCTGCACCATCAAAATGAAGAACTAATTAAAAAAAAATGAAAATACCATCCAGTGCAGGAATTTGAAAAACAAGAAGTTTAGATATTGCTTCAACAGATTTTACATGACTAACACCATATTTCATCATTATTCTACCCATCAAAGGCATACGTATCACCTTCCATTTCAACAGACAAAAATGGAGAAAATGGAGGATACGAACAATGGAAGATAGCTGTATTCTGGGTCATTAAAATTTGTAATGCTGGTTTTCTCAATTTTGATGAATGGTGAATAAAACTGAGAAGAGAAAAGAATAAACTCACTGTTGTCATTTTGGAAGAGGAAAAACGCTGGTAAACTGTTCCGACGGAAAACAAAGAAAGAAATGGATAATAATGGATCTTAGAAGATGAAACATGAACCATTCTATTAAAAACATCAGTTTTTACTGTATTAAAATATCTGCATAACAAGTTCTGTACATGCATGATATCCCACTTCTTATCTAAACTGCTGAATTGTGTATTCAAAACCCTCACTTAAGCAAACAAATAAAATAATATAAGAATAAGAAAAGAGGGCAAAGAAAAAGGAGAAAACATTGGAGATGCATTCCATTTCCAGCTATTGTGCTCCATCTCGATCACCATCGCACATTTGCAATTTCCCCATCCCTAACCAATTTCACAGTCATCATCATCACCTATATCCTCGTCTTCATCATCATAATCCGCCTTCCTGGCCTTGCAAGCACCAAGCCCACCTCACAGACGCCTGCTCCCTCACTCTCCATCCAACGAGCAGTTGCAGAAAAGAAGAGCGAGAAATACAAAGAAACAGCAGGAGCAATTCCCAACCCAACAAGACCGATTTTTTTCTTACATGAATTGTACTCTTCTACCGAAAATTTCAACCAAATCAAGAAAACCCAGGACCCAGGAGAGAGGAAAATCAACTGCAGTCAGGTCATTTTCACAAACATGTTGTGGGCGAATTTGAAGGCAGCATTGGGCCAAAGATTCAATTTTGAGGGAATCATCAGAATGGGCCGCTCTGCCAAAGACCGCCACATAGCTGTGCCAACGTTGCCGTCCCCGATATTAGGCAAATACTTATCAGCCGAGTTGTATAGAAGGTTTCAAGGATGCGGTGTTTGACAAGTACAGTCACCTCACCAAAACCTTACCACGCTTTGGGACCCTATCGGGTCTTCTCTGCAACGCTGCAAATCCGTGTTCGGAGACGATACTAGCGTGTTCAGTAACTCTGCCAGTAATTCTAGATGGACTCGCTTGCAATTTTCTCGTGTTGTTGTTAATGATGTTGTTTCTTGATCTTATGATCGTGTTCAATGCTGCATTGATAGTTTTGGCCTGACCATTTGTTAGTTTTCCTTCTTTTTGTTGTTAGTGATGTTTTCAATGAATCTGTTGGTTCTTTTATCTCCTTCTTTTACATTTCTTTTTCTTGTTGCTGGTGGTGCTGTTCTCCTAATGCAGTGTTTCATTTTATTGATGTGGTGAATGAGGGCTATACGAGTATGACCCAGATGGATCAAAGGCCAGGGTACTTGAGTGGGCCATTGGACTTAAAGTAATAATGCATAGTAAGGGCTTTGTTCACTGCTTCTTTTGTTGAAAAAAAATGGAAAATAAACAAACAGAAACCAAAAAAAAATCCAGTGGACCCTTTGGGATAGGCTTTTGGAAGGAGATTCTTAAAGAATCCAACTAGGTTAAAGAGAAATGGAGATTCAATATTGGCAATGGTACCAAGGTTAGAATCTGGCTAGACTCTTGGTGTGGAACCACTCCTCTTAGACACTCCTTTCCTATCCTCTTTGACTTAGCAGTTAACAAGCTTGGATGTTTGGGATCAAACCATTGGGAATGGAATGGCAGCTGGAAACTTAATCTTTCTAGAGACTTCAATGACTAGAAGTGGGATTTACAGGCCCTCCTCAAATCCTTCTATGTTAAAATTGGGCTTCCTTTCTTGATTCGCATAAAGATCTCGAATGGCCTAGCAGGCTATAACTTTTCTATTAGTGATGTCTGCAAAGTGCTAAATTTGAGTACAACGCCCTTGTTTCCTGTTAAGGGCATCTGGGTGCCTTGTGTTCCCACCAACGTAGCCTTTTTTGCGTGGGAAGCATCCTTGGGTAAGGTTTCAACTTTGGACAAGCTTGAAAGAAGGAGGTGGCACCTCCCCAACTAATGATATCTTTATGGCCGAGATGAGAAATCCGTCCATCATATCTTGTTGCATTGTTCGGTGGTCAGACCCCTTTGGGATATCTTTTTCTCCTTAGTTGGTTTCTCTTAGGTCTTCCCTAAAACTGTCAAGGATGCTCTCATCAGCTAGAAGGGTTCGTTTGTTGGAAAAATAGAAGAAAGATTTAGAAATATGTTCCCTTTGCATTTTTTGGACAGTATGGAAAGAGAACAATTACATAGTTTTTAGAGATGAGACTGTGGATGTACAAAAACTTAAGCATTCTTTTGTTTCTAACCTGTGGAGTTGGGATAGTTTGTACATAGGTGAAGAGATTTCTTCACTTATAGGCTTCTTAGAGTGGTTGGCCTTAGGGTTAAAAAAATCGGGATATATCGACGATATATCGTATGTCAGTCGGCTTTGATACGAAACAAGACATCGATTATTGTTTGATGGAAAAATCAGACTTATCGTCGATAGGGTTAAAAAAATCGGGATATATCGATGATATATCTTGTGTCAGTGGGCTTTGATACGAAACAAGATATCGATTATTGTTTGACGGAAAAATCGGACTTATCATCGATTTATTACTAATATATCGGATTCAAAGCGATATATCGAGAATACTAGCAGGTGTGTCGAGAGACCAAAAATTCAAACAAAAATTATGGAAGATCGTTCAAATTAAACATAAATTTCAAACAAAGTTTCAAATTTTAAAAATTGTGCAAGGTTCAAACAGAAATTTCAATCAAAAAATTCAAACAAAATTTCAAAGAGAAAAATAAGAAAAAAAATTGAAAAAAAAAAAAGTCTAAGCTAGAAGACCCGAGTTTGAGTTGTTGGTGTGTTGGTGCCAAAGATACTGGTGGCACTAGCGGCACCGACGGTGCTACTAGGTTGGCCTGCGGCGGGAGACGGAGCAGTGGAGGAGCGAAGAAGAAAGAAAGAGAAAAACAAAAAGAAAAAAAATGTGTGCAAGAGATAAAAGAAGAAAATGGAGTTGAATATATCAAAGCTACCGCCATTATATCAAAGCTACCACCACTGGTGGTAGCCACGTGGTTTGTTGGTTATTTTGGGAAAGGCCACGTGTGTAATGTTAAGGAATTATGTAAAAACAATATTTATTTGATTTTAGGTTATAAAACATTTTAAGGAAAAATGTTATTTAATTAAATCTTTTAAAAATAATTTAGAGTGATTTCAAAAAAAATAAAATTAGTCGTAATATATTAACATAAAATAAATTTAAAAATAATTTTTTACATTCAAAATTTAATATAAAATTTTATTTCTCAAAAGTTTTAAACTAGTTAAAAATTAATTTTTAAACAACTATTCTAAAAATATGATCATGTTCCAAGTATATATATATATATATATATATATAATGTTAATATTTAAATAAATTAAGTAATTAAGAACTTTTTGTTTGGAAATTGAAGTTTACATTTATGATTTCAAAATAATAAGTTTAAGCTTTATCAAAAAAATTTAGAGTTTTGACCAATTATTTTTTATAAATCATAAAAATAATTTTATTTTTTAATAAACAAATATAAATATAATAAATAACTATACTTTCAAAATAATTTGAAATGTAAAATTAAATATATCTTTAAATTTTCAATAATTTTTAATTATCGAAAATTTATGTAAAAATATCCCCGATATATCCGTAAAATCAAAATACCGACATATCCGTTGAAACCGATATTTTCATCTTTGATAAGGCTTTTTTGTCTACCTGGCCCTTAGTTTTTTCGTTGGTAGGTTTTTGCAGCAGCCGGTTATGCTGTTTCTTGCTTTCCTTCTTGTTCCTGTGTACTTTTGGAACTTTGGTTCTCTTTTGATCAATACATGGCTTTTTATCCATCAAAAAACAAAAAGTAGTTCTCTTTTGTCCTTTCCTTCTTACCAAGAAAAGAAAAAGTGAAAATTCAACTCAACTCTTAGGTTGAGTTAGGTGAAATATATTTTGTTTTCTTTGGCTTCTCAATAATGGATGAGCTGAGATGTATATTTCAATTCAATAGAAGAAATCAACACTAATTCCTGTCCACTATACCTTGAATTAGGGGTGAAGAAGCCTGCTGGGAATGCTAAGGAGATCGAGAAACATTTTGGTTGTGCCTCCTCTTGACTTATCATGGTAGACATGAGTTAAGAGAACTGATCAAACAGTTTAGTTAGTTTCTCATTTGCATTATATGGATTCATAATCATTTCCATGGCAGGTGGGTGATCGGTCATTCACTGACGTTGTTTATGGGAACCGAAATGGTTTTTCTCAAATTACTTAACAGAGCTGTTGAGTCTTGGTGGAGGAGCCTTTTCTTGTTAAGCAGGTTGGTTCTTCCTCTTTAATCACCCTATTAATTATTTTTTTACTTACCTCTACTAACTTATGTAACATTTTGGCAAACCCATAAAAGAGCTAAGGGGTCCTACTCTGGATAAGAATAGAATGATATCGAAATGATCTACTTCTGCCAAGCATCCGTATTTTAAAAACAGAACTCTCTGTGCATTTATCAGAAACACTAAAATCCCCATCCTATTTTCATAAGATTCCGTGCATTATTCCAGAATCTAGTATTTCTTGATATGTTGGCATTTTGAAACTACTAAATACAATTAATTCCATATCACATCAGTTTATTGCATGAGATTTTACGGAACTAACAAACATGTAAGCTTCTTGTCCAAATTTATGATGTGGGTTGTTAGTCCTTTATTTTGAAAAGATTTTTAGGTAAGTGATAGAAAACAATTCTCTCAATTCTAAAATATAGCAGAACTTCGATTCCAGTAAGTTTTCTATCAATAACTTTTCTTACAAGTCATTCCATAAAATGAAAATAACAATGGAATTACAGGGGAGACATCTCTGTCGGTACCTGGTTCGTTTGATCTTCGAGGCATCAGCAGAGCGACGTGAACATGTAAAAAAGGGAGTCCGGCGGTGGTGTGTCGGTCGCCTCCCCGGTGCTTAAGTTAGGAAAAGGATGAAGAAGATGAAGAAGAAAGTCTTTGCAGTTAGGATTGCATACCTTTCCCTCGTGGGGAGTTTATGTTTTACACTTGAATTTCTCCTTGATTTTTGGAAAGATAATCTTATGATTTTGGAGATATAATCTCTCATTCCTTATCAAAGACCAATTCTCTTTTATTTTTGGAGAGATAATATCACGAACTTAGCGATAAAGTTTTTCTTTCCTTATCAAACACCAATTCTCCCTTATTTAGGATTATTGTTTTGAGATGTAATGGATTAAGAGATCCGTGGATAAGTATCCTCAGAAGCAAATAGGACGACCGATTAGGCATTGGGACCCCCGGGACGGACGTAGCCTTCCCGTCTCGAACAGCCTCAGATAGTTTTGATGCAATAGGCTACTAACATGTCGAGTTCGACCAGGTAATGGGCCCGCAGATGTCGGGCCTATCGGTAGTGGGTCTTAGGCCCAAAATCCATGGTACTCACAATGCCTCCCTTTTATTCCGACTAGAATATCATGCTCTTTAGGGCTGTGGAAAATACTGTGTTTAAAAATAGCAGGGAACCTGAGGTGATTAATGCTCCTATGTTCCAATGCCCATGGTACTAGAAAATACTGTGTTTCCGATGATGTATTTAATACGCCTTTAGGAATCTCACTCCTATATATATGATGGTGAATTTAGTGAAATATATGAGATTTCCAACGGATTCCTGTTCAGTTAGCTTATCCCTCCATCGTGAATTCTTCTGGTCCAAGGTGGAATATCGGTGGGCGGAGGCTTCAAAAGCCCTGGCATTTGTTTGCCGCTTCATGGATACCGTGTTTTTGAAGACAATACCAGGTTAACCCATCAAAATCTAGATTTGGGGCCTAACTATGCTAACACCGCTTCGTGATCCCGTTTCGCCATGCTAAGGTAGATTACCGGAGGTCGTGGACGAGGGCCTATTTATGTTACCGCCTTCTTCAGCTCGTGTCAAGCAGGATCCCCTTGCTAGTGCCTTATGGGGTTGCAACGTCAAGTCATTAAAGCCGAGATAAGGGAGATTTCAAGTTTAGATTATTCTTTTTCTTTGATTTCCCCTTCTTTTTCTTCCTCTTCTTTTGTTCATCTCTTCCTTTCCTGATTTTTTTTTTTGTAAGGTACGTTTACTTGGATATCCTTATAATGGATTCACCAAGGTTGCTTGGATATGTTAGTCTTAGTCAGAATGTAACCATAATCCACCAAGGTCAGTTGGATATGCTCGTTCTGGGTTATATTGGTAACCATCGCGTATTCGCATATTCTAATGAAATTGGGTTATTGGGCATACTGATGCATCGAGTTTACTATTTCCCATCTTTTCTTCGTATCTCGTCTAGAGGAGCTATCCATCTGGGGTTGGCTCCTAGGGAGCCTCTACTGTTTTCGTGAGATGAGTTTCGTCTTCCAGATGGGCGGTGGTCGCTCGCTTGGTTAGCAGGCACGAGCCACTTTGATAGTCAAGCCCAAGGGCCCACCAACCAGACGGATCTAGGCCCATAGGGCTCATTTGCCTTTTCCGTGCCCTAGTAAGTGAAACGTTTTGCGAATACTAAGCGTTGGGGGGGAAGGAGCACACCTCTCGATATTGTGGTTGTTCCATCGGCACATTTAATGCTTATGTACATGCCTTAACCCTATATAAGAGTAGGGTTTGGAAGTTAGCTTCTTTACTTACGCTCAAAAACCTTTTGCTTGAAATCCCTTTGTATTTCAGAGTATTCCAAAGTTTTCACTTAAGGAGCCGCTTGGGTATCCTAATCGCCTTCGACCTCTCGCGGGTTTTTGCCATTTTCGTTCGCTTTCTGCGCGGGTCGTTTGGTTATCGGGTTGCTTTGCTTTGCTAACGTCACTTCTTCGCTTGCTAAGAGGGTTTTGGGGACCCGAATAAAGACATGGGGTTTTAGGATGCACCCAAGCCTGTGGGCAAATTTAACAGCTTTGCAAAACTTCAAGGTTTTTAGTCTCACTGCCGCAGGTCGCCGAGAGTTGATCTCCTTTTATTTTTCGTCGTCCTGTCAGAATGGCGAGAGGTCAAGAGGAGACTTCCACGCCATGTTATGTCTGAGAGGGTCCACCAGAGCCGCCGCATAGCCTTGTCTCTTCCATGTCCATGGAGGAGTTGAGGTCCTTTTGCCAAATTCCTGACATCATTAGTTTAGAATTCTTGGACGGTTCGGCTACCTCAACTATAGGAGAAGAGGATAGTGCTGTCTACTTTACCCGGGAGTAGTTCGTAGCTGGACTTCCCTTCCCCGTTTCATCATTGGTGAAATAGTTTCTTCATGTCTCTATTCCTTCCATTTATGTTTGATTTTGTTTCAAGGTTTTCACATAATGGTAGATGTTTCACCTCTCCTCACAAGACCCATATAAATTTCCATGCTTGATTCAAGAAAACAATTTAGATTATCAACTAATGTTTTTTAAGTTTTTTTTTTTTAACACAAAGAAAATAACATATTTCTTACTCATTACTAATGGAAAATTTTCTACCCATTTTAGGTCTTATTTTTCACTTCATATAATGGCCATAAAACAAGGTTTAGGTTAATATTCGACTTTAAGATACTTAAGTTCTTATAAATGAAACATCCCTTTGATAAACAACAATGTTGCTATCACTATTTTTTAGGCATTCTTTAAGTGTGTTATGGGGCAAAGTGGTACGGTACATGATGAGGTGGAGGACACAAAAGGGAAGCCAAAAGTGTAACACCCAGGAATTTGTATAGGTATAAGTTAGGGAAAATAATAATTACATGTGAATTGCATTGCATAAGTTACGGAAAATAATAATGACGTAAATTTTTATAAAGTATTATATTATGAAAATAATAATGATAATTGAATTAGGACGTTATGGAAATAATGATAATTCAATTAGACGTTATGAAAATAATAATGGTAATTCAATTAGTAATTAATTAATTACTTGTAATGAAAAGATGTTATGAAAATAATAATGGTAATTAATTAGTAATAATTAATTACTTTAATGAAAGGACGTTATGAAAATAATAATGAGTAATCCAATTAGTAATTAATTAATTAATTTAATGAAAGAGGGGTAAAAGGTAATTTTCCTAATAGATACTCCTAGTATAAATCGAATGTTATGGCGAAACTTTCTATTCTTCAGCCCTCTCCGATGCAAGAATTCCGCAGGACGCACGTGCTTCGAGATCTGGGTGATTCAAGAACAAATTTTTCTAGCTAAGATCTTCTCATTTTATTTTTCAGATTTCTTTTGATGTAGATTATTTAATCTTCTTTCGCTTTAGATCAACCTCAAGAAGTTAGATTTAGATTACACTGCTTCTTAGAACAATAAAATAAAAGGAAAGATTGGTGTGTCACACTAATTACTTTGAGTATGAGAATGAAAAAGTAAAAGAAAAAAAAAAAAAGAAACATAAGTGGGAATTGTAGAGATGAACCGTAGTATATGGCAAGTAGGTCGAAAAGTCAAAATGATATATTTGCATGATTTTGATATTGGTATAAGTAAAAAGACAAAAGGGGAATGTGGTAAAAAACCAAAAAGTTCTTGTTATGAAATAAGTCTTGAAAACTTGGGTATAAGAAATCTAGGAAATTTGATTCATGACTAGATACGAAAATAAAAATAGCTAATGTTAGATATTCAAGATTTATTTTAGAAAAGTGAAAACAAATATTTTGAGTATCATTTTTGAAAGAAAATAATGATAAACAAATAAGATAAATTTGAAAAGGCTAAATTTTTATAAATATATGTATTTGATAAATATTTAAAGATATATGTATTTTGGCAAGTAAATATTTTATTAAGAATATCAAATTAGGAAAGTTTTAAGAATAAATAAGTAATGATGGTAGTTTCTTCCTTATTATTTTAGGGAGAATATTTAATGAGGTGAAATTTTCTGATTAGCTTTTTCAAAGCTTTTGAGTACTCCTTTGAGGTAAGGGATTCTAATACGTTTTTCAAAAATTATTTTATATATATGTATCGCAGTAAGGGATATTAATGCGCATTTAAAAATTGTTTGTTTACTTCATTTGAGGATGAAAAATTGTTTTAACCGAATTATATATAATCTTGGTTTATGAAAAGTTTACTTTGTTTTATTTATTTAATTATCCATGGATCAAAAAAGTAGTTTTAAAGTGATTGTACTTTTCGAGATTTGTTTTGTTTACAAAGAAATGTGGAGATATGATGTTTTTGTAATTTGAACTTTTGAATGAAATATTTGACTTTAAGGCTCAAATTTCTAACAACTTTTAATAATAATGATAATTATTTTGGCCTCTTGTCAATGGATATAATAGCTGACCTTACATTTTCTGGTGGGGAATGTAATTGGATTTGAACCCCAGCCTCTAGGGTTTGGTTAGAGGTTACTAGTACCAGTAGTGTTTGGTTCCGTCCACATTAAAAGGAACAATTTACGGCTAGCCACCCATATGAAAGTCCCACATAACTGGGCACCATTTGATATTTGATGACCAGAGAAAAATATATTTGAAATGTATTTGATTTTGGATTCGATATGAAAGAGTTTGAATCAAAATTTGATATGAAATTGTTTGGATCACATTTGATATGAAACCGATTTAAAATGAATGTGAGAATGTTTTAAAGTATATTTTGTTAATGTTCCAACTTATTTTTGAATCAAAAGTTTCATGAAAACACTTTCTATTTGTTATATGATTGAAAACTTTTGATCCATGAAATGTATTAGTATTTATTGGGCTTTAAGCTCACCCTTTATTCTTTTTAAAATTTTCAAAATTTAGTTCGGCGAGGAGTGACGGTTAGGAAGGGAAAATGGTTTTATTAGAATATTTGTTTAAAACTTCTCTTGTGACATTGTTTAGATGTTAAAGTTTAGTTTTGTTTGGAATATTTGAGTTTGAAGTTATTTGGATAAGGCACAGGTTGATGTATTGGTTTCTTAAAGTTATATTTGAGGATTTAGAAAGTTATATTTACTCAATAAAGTGATTGGTAATTAACAAAAATCCAGCTAAGGAAGGTTAGTGTCGTTTCACACTTCAAACCTTCGGGCTGAAGGCTTGAGGGTGTGAATTGACAGTCATGCCCCCCTAGGGTGGGTTTCGGGGCGTGACAAAAAGTATGACTTAGGGGTTGAGGCTTAGTTGAGAAGTATCTCATCTATGCTGTTCACCCCTCTAGGTGTGAAACTGAGGCCTTGATGGAGTTTCCAATGTGGCATATCCACATATAAGTTTTAAACTATTACCATACACAAATCGAATGAGTGAAAAACCCTATCCTTACTAGCATTCTTTTTTTTTTTTTTTTCCATTTTTGATAATCATGGGTGTCTAGCCCAGTTTGCGTGCACCTTGATTAATCCAATAGGGCCTGGAATCAATGGTTAGGTAAAACCTCTACTTCTGGCCCTGGGCTTTAATTGTGCGGATCCCTACTGTATTCTCATTTATATTACTCACTCCAATCCTTTGTCATTGGCAGTTAGATACTAGCTTCTCTCCCTTAGTATCATAACGTCCCGCTGAGCCTTTCTCCGCATTAGTACTGTACATAGGCATTTTTCCCTATTTCTTCTTCGTTCTTCCTGGTTCTCTCTCTCATTTTTATTGGATCACTTTCCTATTTATTTTGAGAACTTAGTGCTCTACTTTTTCTTTTTTGGTGTCTTTTGTTTTCCTTCCATAAAAGGAAAAAATTGTCAAAATAGATGTCTTTTAATCTGTTTTATTTTTTTTATAGATTTATTTTTACAAAATAGAAGCCACTAGTATTTTACTGAAGAATAATGGCAATGTATAGGACCGACATTGATAGGGCTTTCAGTTATATGTATTTAACTTATGTTTCTTATTTTATGCCATCTAAGACTAAAGAAAAAAGTATGATTGCTTTGTTCTCCATGGGCTTAAAGTTGACTTATTATTATGCAGTTTATCAGTTATTGTATTTTCTATACATTTTAAATTATATTAATTCAATTGAGAAGAGTCTGAAAGCTAGCACTCAACATTTTGTTGCTTACTTCTCGCCTTACACTTTGAACTTTAAAACTTCAATTGTACTTTATATGTTAGACTTTAGAAAAAGGCTTGCTCTTCTCTCAATGATGAAGGTTTTCAGTCTGTTCTATTCCTTCACCAAGTCCTTTAAAAATAGGATTAGTAGTGACACTTCCTTATCGGGAGCACTACAAGAAAAATCGAATTGGGGAGATCTAATCAGCCCCTAATCCGTCTGAAATGGAATTGTGGGACTACTAGAGATGTAATTTTCGGTCTTTAAAACGTCAGAGTCTAATTGTGTCTGTCACTTTCGTTTACTCAGAGACGGAAATATTCCAGTTTTGATCGTAGACCTAATTACGTATTTAATTTTTCCATCTCTAATCTAATTAGAGATATACTGGAGCTAATTTTCGACTTGCAGGTTTTTTCTTTTATTACTAATTGAACCTATTATGGCTGAAGATTTCAATTATATGTAATCATAAAGTTCTAGATTTAAGAATTAAATTAATAGATGTCATTAAATAAGTTGAACCACTATATTTTTCATTAATTATAAAATCAATAGTACACGTGGATAACAAAATAGTAATATTAATGTCAAATGTACTAAATACAATATACTAACTACTAATCAAACTACAAATTCGTAGTGTCCTTAAGAACATTCTTCCAAGTCTACTCATCCTTGTGAAGTCGCTCCTTAAAAATCTTGGTGGCTTTCTATGAGCATTCAGTGTAGCAACCTGTGATAAAAATTACTTTCTTGTTAATTACACTATGGGCACATAATACCATCATTAAAACTTTATTTTATTTTAATAAAAAGTAATGAAATGTACAACCACAAACTAAAGTTGTTTATTCATAATTAATCAAAGCATTTATTAATATTAAAAGCACTACAAGAAATTGTTGAATCATAATCAAAACAAATACTTCGCTTTCTTCCTTTAGCTCATTATAGCCTTTTCAAAGCAAACTTTAAAATGTAGGTAAGAGAGTACTTTGAAGGATTGATGTAGAAGAAGAGGGCTTTTAATGCATAAAAATCGATCCAACTGCCGTTGATTCACGAATTCTTCGTGTCATGGTGAATCTTAACCCAATATAGTCAGTTCGATATGTAAGAGGCCAAAGAGACTAAAGTATGTGTTGAAGTTCTTATAAATTGTTTTGCCACGTAAAAGAGGGATGAGGAAGCTTGATCATAAACAAGGAATATATGACCATACTCCACCGGGCTTAGAAAATTCATTCTAACATATTCAAGGTAATGATTAAAAGGCAAAGTATGAGCACCCTATGTTCATGTCATAACTTCATGCCCAAACCATGAACAAGAAAACAAAAACAATAGTAACCAAACCAAGTATCTTCTCAAACACCAATTTAGCGATAAAAAGCTAGGTTCATATCAAACTTGCTTAGTCGACAAGTAGATGTTAAATGGCATGGGCAAGAAAAAATCAGCAGCATTAGAAGTAAGGTATTAATATTCAGACTTTTAACCTCTTGGCGAGATTTATTTATTAACTTACTAGAAAATAACTTCATCTCAGCAGCTTCCTGAACAAGTTGGTCATCATTAACATTTGAATGAGAATGGTCCGTTGGATTTGGATGTAAACCCACATGCCAATCTTTCCGAACTCTCCTTCGAGGCACCTCTAGCTTATAGGTCATCATATAACCAGATACCCGGAAATAGAATAGATAAACTTGTCCTGAGAAAGCAGAACTAGCTAAATAACAGACATAACACAACAATCAGAAGCCATTCATACAAAAATAACATTGGAATATTTTTGCTAGGAATCTTGTCAAGACGGGATGAAATGCACAGGTTCAGACATGAAGAAAGCTCAAATTTTATTCTTTAATTTAACAAAACTAGGTTTACCACATGATGATCATGTGAGAATGACCATGTTATGTATTTTTTAATTTTATTTGTAAATTAACTCATAGACTTTGAACTGACAGATGGTTATGTTCCTTCTCTAATTAATTAGATTCATGGAAATATATTATGAAATAAAATTTCATTATAAATGATTCACTCATAGCCTTGATTTGCATTAATTAACAAGAGAAGCCAATCTATTTGATTTGCATAATCTATCTAATTAGCCTTGAGATATATAAACATAAATAGATAGCCAAATCCTAATTTAAGTAAATAAGAAACTAAGTATTTTGAACCAATATTTCAAATTTTGAAGTGACTACCGATGATACACCAACAAAATTTTTTTTTACTCATAGAAACCCCTAAAAGGAAACTTCCAGAATCCACAAATAAAGCAAAATGAAATCCCTTATAATTAACACTAGATTCCGGCAACTAAATTTAAACTACAATGCCACCTAACGATGACAATTCTGAAAAAAAAGACAAATTAGACAGGAAAAACAAATTAAGTGGAGTCAACACAAAAATAGGAAACATCAAGTTTATTATTTGAAATTATTAAACGTAAATTCTAGACTTTCACAATCAATACAAAACCAAATTCATTAGAATATTTTTGCCCAAGAATTTCAAATATTAACACGGAAACAGAGAGATCCATTCCAATCATGAAAATTACAGAAAATTGAGTAATGGAAGCTCCACAAAATCTACAGAAAATTGAATAATGGAAAAGAAAAAACAAATATTGTCGATTTGAAATTGATCATCCATAAAACGAACAGAAAAAAAGACTTCCTTAATTACAGGATCGAAGAAGAAAAGAGTGGGGAGAAAGAGGCTTACATACGAGAGATGTGTTCAGCAATTATTCTCAAACCTTTCTTCTTTTCCGTAGTATCGTGCTCTGTAAGCATCGGCCTCTGATCCCCCTTTGCAAAGCCCTGGCAAGAATTCGAGCCAATTGGAAGAGGAGAAGCTTGATTTCCAGGCAATTCAAGGAGAATATCTCCGAGGCCATGAGGCGGCGGAGGATGCTGGGAAGGGAAGAAGTGAAATGAGAAAACTAGAGAAAATTGGTTTTACCTTAACGTGATGATTATTGATCTCCTGCATACATCGTAGACGAAATTTTCTAAGTTTCAATCGTAGACTGAGGCGAATCGAGACTAAATCGGTTTCCGCCTCTAAATAGAGAAGGAAATTGCTTTCAAATAGAGACGTGAAATCGGGCCTCTAATTAATTTTGTATGCAATCCCGTCTCTAACTGTTTCTATTTAGAGACGATAAGTGTCTGTCTCTAATTTCCATCTCTAATTCGATTTTTCTTGTAAGTGTACATAATAGTTATTGGTAAGAACCAATGCTTTCTTGCCGCTCTACTCTTTTGAAGGGTTGTCTCTAGGTGAAAATTTCAAGAATCTACCAAGTTTTGGGTTGTTGTTGAAACCATTGCTTTGGGCCTTACAGGAGGTGTGGAAAATGTTTTTTGAAGATTTGGCTTTCCCAATTTATTTTCACTAGTGGAAGTGGATGAGACTTTTAGGTTTTGCACTAAGGAATAAGGGGATTGTTTGGGGTTCAGGCCTTAACTTAGATGGTTGGGAAATCATGAATGTTTGTTTTGTACGTGTGTATGTTCTTGGACAACAAGGGCATGTATTAAGAAGCAAAAAATAAAAAAATAAAAAAAAAGGAAGAGAAAAGAAAAAGAGGGCGGGGGGTTGGGTGTTGTTGCGGGTGTAGACAGGCTGTATACACAAAACGCCACACTCCCATATCAAAGAACATGTTGTTTACTTCTGCAAAACAAACCACAAGCTATCCCGTGATGTTAGGTTTTTGTCAAAGTTTTTTCCATGCTTCTTAGTATGGGGCCAGAGGTTCTTATTGTTGGTTTCTGGATTTGAGGAGGAAACTCTTTGAGATCTTTTGTCAACCTCGTTAATTGCCTGATTATAGCTCTTTCCTGGTTAAGAAACAGTGTTCTGTTTATGTCATCTTAAGTACCTTTTTTACCTTGGTCTACAATTTTATGTGGTTCATTACTGTTGATCAGCTGAACATAAATATCTCTACGTCCTAATTGGTCTGATTTGTTTGTTTTCTGAACAAAAAGAGGAGAAGAAAATTTGTGTAGAACTTGCTAAGTCGACTTGGAGCTTATATAATTGACAAGGAACGGTTCGGGATGGTTGCTTAAAATTGAAGTTATTTGGCAGAAAAGGGGGACAAAGTAATCAATCAGGGATATTTGAAACACACAAAGTCTAAAATATTGAGATATAATTTAGATAAACATCCCTTTAGATGCTATGTATTCCATCTTTGCATTAACTAATAAGAGATATATAGGCATCCATTGTTAACAAAATCATCCCATTTGTTCTGCTCAGAAGTTAAAGCAAATCATTTTCTGAATCATTATTAGTTGCCACCATTAGTAGCATTTTGAGTGGCATTTTACAGATTTTGTGTAGGATCACTAGGATGTGGATCATTTTCTTCAATTGTGAGTGAGTGATCGAGTCAAATTTCCTGCAATGTTTCATTTATATTTTTGTAATTGTAATGACTATTTTGGTTGATGGTACTCTTCTTAGAAACAGAGGAAAAAATTGTAGAGATTGCAGATTTCATTAGAATCTAAATGCCCTATGTGCTAGTATCCGAGTAATTTATTTATCTGGTATGTCATGCAGAATACACATTCCACATCATATACATATGTGCAAATCTCATATAAATGATGCATAGAACTGTTTGCAAAAGCAAGATGTATAGCTTTTTTTTTTCTATTTAATCTTGCCAAAGAGTGTTACCCTCCTTCCTAAATGTTGGCTTCTGCGATTGGTACCGTACATTTATGTTTTGGCTCTCTCTCTATTTATTGCAATGGAATAAAACATCTACAGGTAAGGAAATTGGAAGCTTTTGTTGTGAACCAGTGCTATAGGAGAGGGTTGAAACCGACTAGTCACAGTCTACTGCCAGATGCACAGGCGTGTGTGAGAAATTCTCCACCTCTTTAAGAGATATTGTGGGATATAATACACAAATTCCATTATTCTTGTAGCTTCTACAACCCATTTTTTTGGCTATATATCATTTTTCAGTTACTGAGAACTACATAAATAGAATTATGTTTGAGATAATAGAAGGAAAGGCAAGAAAAGAAGAAAGCAAATAAAGCCTAAGAAGATAAGCTTAGTCACTTGGCATTAGCCTGAGAACTTTTCAAGTGGGAAGTGGAAGGGAATACAATGAATATTGGGTTGAATGGGACTGAAACAAACAGAAACAAAGGTCTTTATGGCTTTTTCACTGCCCAACCGTACAAGCTCTGCAAGATTAAATGCTATGCCAATTTTGTCTGATTTTGTATTAAAGGTATTCATCTTAGGCTATATGAAGTCTTCTATGTTGCGCAAACTGGAAACTAGAATTCATTGGTCTGCTGAATTTTGAGTTCCCTTCCTTCATAGGCTTTCAAAATTGTGGAAACAGGAAACATACATTTAATGTTTTTCTCACAATCATTCTCTTTGGGTTGATGAACCTTCTTTCCTGGTTAGAACATGGAATAAGAGAGAGACAACTATGGGAGGGAACAGATGAATGTTTCTTGAGCATGCTGATCAATATTCTTCTTCTTCTCTAGCTGGTTAATATGGGTCAACAATGACAATGATCCCATTTTCCATGAAAAGTTGCTTGTAATTTTCATCCCAGTATTTTTTACTCATAAGAACCAGATCTATGATGTATTATCAGTTCTCTCTTTCCACAGTGACATTGACCTCTGAAGCACAACCCCAAAACCTCCATTAAAAAAACCACTATATATATGTATATTTTCAACTTCTATTCACTTTGGTATTAACCTGTTCTTACAAGATCTTTCGGAGCCTCTTCATACCCTCTTTCTACTTGAGCCAGGCCTAAAGGGCCTCAAAAACACTAGGCACTAAAGAGAATTCTTAAGCAAGATCTGGTCCTTTGGAAGAACTTCCCACTCAAGGACCATGACAAATATTCAAAATCTGTGCGTTTATTCTTAGATATAATCATTTTGTGGTAATCCAAAACGCTTCACTTCACAGGTAATAAAAGACAGCGTCATGATTTAAAAACCATGACATTTGCATTGCTAGAATTTGATAGCCATGGGTGTGATGCCTCAAACTCTACTCTAGGCCCCCATTCATAACCCCTTTTTTTTCTGAGGTCATTTATGAGATGGAGTATGAATCACATTTCAATCTTTACTTGAATTACAGTAAGATTAGACATCAACAGTGATCAAGAAATTCAAACATTAAGAATAAGTCAAAGGCGCTCTATTTCCACCTGATCAATGCAGAATGACCAAAGACCAATTTCCATGAAAAGATTTTGTACAAATATACAAATATCAAAACCTGAATATCTGACATACACAATATACAGTTGCTACATCCACAATTACAAAGTTGGCTTGAAGTTCTAAACTTACAATCCATCGAGTGCTAATTTTAATCGTATAGCACTGCAGAAACATAAAACGTTTATCACTAAATATAAAATCACCTCAATGAGGAGTTGAAGTTTTTTCCATTAAATCAAAATCAATGGTTGAAAGTTGTCAGAAAAAAACCAGTGGTTGAAGTATAAATAAGGAACAAAAAAGTTTCTTGTATTTCAATCAAAACATACACATGAAGCCCACAAACTAAATCATATAATTGAGAAGAAAAGGGGCAGACCCAGTCCTTCCAGAAATCCCAAAAACAATTCTCAAAATCAGGTTGCTTGTTATTCAACAAAACAAACTTAAAATACAATAAATACCACAAATATAAATATAAAATAGAAAAAGAAACCGAAAAGGAATTGACTTGCATACACCTGAAGTTCAAAGTCCTAGTTACTTTGTCCAATGTGAAGGCGCAAGAAGTTAAAGAAAAAAAAGTAAAATTACTTATTAAAAGAAAAAAAATAAGAGAAAGTAAGAGACTTAGCATCATCCAGGATTCAACAACTAAAAAATGTATCTCTTTTGGAAAAAAATATGAATTGTATGGTAAACATCAGACTACACCCATTTCTAGATCATTGATTTATATTGCTTTCCTTTTCATTCCCTCTTATCTTTGTGCTCACTTTGAATATCTCAATAAAATCTAGAAAGTCTGAAATCCTTCCCAGGTCACTGCCATCCATTTGAGGTTAACAGGTACCTCAAACCTTTTTTTTTTCTAACAAATGCTCACAAAGTAACTTCCCACATATATTGATAAGCATACAAATATTCAGATTTACTTAAGTACACACATACATTTATATGAATCTACACTAGTTCAACATCCTTAAGTGATGCATAAAACACAATTTTAATTGTTTAAAAAAATACTAAAAATAAAAATACATTACTTAGATCTAAACAAAAGCAAGTATAAAGAACTTTGCGATAAAATACCTGTTAATCATCTTGAAAATGGAAATTCATCTATAGTACAGAAATGGGTCGACTCGCCTTGAATGGGCAGTGGGCTAATATGGGTCATGCCAATTTGGCCCATTTCCATTCATACCATTTTTTGGTCGGCCCAGTCCAATACTATATGCGCCAAGGTCAAGACGGTACCCAAAATCATAAATATAAGAAAAGTGGGTCATTACAAATTCAATATTTTATAAAAATATATTTTTGAAATTCTTATAATTTGGCTTTTCATGTTATTAGAAGAATATATAATACATTATTTAATTATTTTTATATTTATATAATTTTATTTTTAATTATTTTTCTTATTAGTATTATTTTATCAAAACAGTGATTTGAAATCACTACGATAACTATTATTTTTCTTTAAATTTTTTATATTTCCAATAATAAAAAACATATATTTTTCATAATTGGAAAACTAACTACTTTAAAAAATACTAATAAAAACATGTATAATTATTAAAAGTAAAATACTAGATATACAATTGTATTGAAAGCATTAGATAATAGTTCTCAAAAACTCTTGTTAAAAATGATTTGTTGTAACCATTTTATAAAATAGTAATTAAAACAGGTTTTATAAGAATATGTTTGCAAAAGTATTTTAAAAAATATTAGTAAAAAGTAGTTTTAAAATATAAAATATTCTCACAAACAATGTGTTTTTTAAGAATTGAAAGTGACTTTGAGCAGTAAAGCATTTTTTTTAAATAATTTTAAAAATAATATTAATTGAAAAAAATTATTTTATTTTTCTATAAAACAAAAATATGTTTCAATTTTTTTTATTTATATTTTTATGTTTTTAAATTATGCTTTAAGTTGATCATTAAAAAGGTGTAAAAAATTCAGGCCAAGTGGACCAACCCAACCCGAACCCAAATAGGTTACAAGCCAATTAGCCTTTGACATCAATTTTATAACCCAACTCTCTAAAAAAGTAGTTGAAAGTGATAGTGACAGACACAAAAAATTAGTCCAGAATGGGTATATTTTAACAGACTTGGAATGGTGGCCTAAACAAGACAAACAAAAGATATATCCAAAGTATGGTCAAACTATTTCAACTGAATACACAAAACACAATACCCTATGAACGACGCCAAAAACTCGGATGCCACGAAACATGTATGAAAATATAATTCGTCGGCGCGTTATCGCGCAGCGCGCCATGTTCAAGTAATAAAGTGAAAGTAAGAGTATCGTCCCACGAGAATTGACTATTAAGTATTGATTCTAGTTTAGCTTAGGCTCTATTTGGATGATGGAAAATCTATGGAAAACTCAATTTACACTAAAACTAGCATGAAAGAATCTTAAATTAACAAAGACTCAAGACTAAAAACCCTAGGACATAGATTTCACCATTCCAAACATATATGAACCTCTTAACCCAATCAAGTAATGTTCATTTCATTATGTTGATGGTGATTTCACTAATACATATGTGAATCTCTCTCGATAACTCACAATCTACCCCAGATCATGTATTTCCTGCATCTCTTCTCAACCCTGTATTTTAAAGAAAAGATTAAAAACCCAAGAACTTAATCCCACTTATATCTTTATTTCATGACAATTAAATGGTAATTCATCCATGGTCTAATCTAATTCTCACTTCTCAGATCTTGAATCGAACCACAACCATGCAAGGCTACTAATTAATGCCAAGCATTAAGAATCTAAATGAACTACTCAAAAGATCATGAAAGTAAAGCATAAATCAACTAAAATTAAGAGAGATTTCATATAAACGAGTCTTGATTACATCTAAGCCTTAAGAAAACTAACTAAAACATAACTAGAAAAGGAAATTACAACTGTCAAAAGAAAGAAATACAAAAGAGGGAAGAGATTAAACAGCTTTGGAAGTGAAAGCTTCATTCTTTTCTCCTAAAATGTCTTATTCTTCAAGTTCTCCTCATCTTCCAAAGTAAAAAGAACAAAAATTGGACACCATAAGTGATTCAAGCTTAGGATGAGAGAAACCCTAGATTAGGTGTTCTCCCACCCAAGTTGACCCTAATAATGTCTCAAAGTTACCCTTATATACATATTGGAAAATGAGCCAAAATCAACCCAAAAGTGGAATATCGTTAGGCTGCCAACATTGTGTGGTTGCGACCATGAATGTTATGTGGTTGTGGCCACACTGCAAGATGCTAAAAGCAATGGCTGTAGAAGAGGTTCGTGGTTCCGACCATAAATTGCTATGGTCACGACTACACTGCAAGATTCTGAACACAGGTTGCCACAGTTGCGACCATGGTCGCGACTATATCGAACATTGACTGCAACAGTCTTCTATCATATTTTTGGGTCATAGTCTCGACCATGAAAAGCTGTGGTCGTGACCATGATTGTAACTTGCATAACTTCTTCATTCCTTGTCTAAATTGCTTGATTTTTGTCTTGTTTTCTTCATTTTTACAAAATACGCATAGAGAGGGGGTTAGACATGAAAATAAATGAAAATGGTGCTAAGTTAAAATAAAAAGCGTGAAATATGAGATGTTTTGCAATGATAAAGGCTAACATGAAGCACACCTAACAGAAGGACATGGTGGCAGTCTATAGCTGAGGGAATAGAAAGAAAATGTGGTGTGTGTAGTGAATGAAATCAAAGTGGTAAGTGTGTGGTGAGTGTTCCGTGGGTATGAATATTGGTGTGTGTAAAGGTGAGAGGGTAGGCAAAAAAATTACTACATGTGAGTGGAATTAATGTGAGTGTGAGCAAACAATTAAGTGTATTTGATATAAGTGCAAGTAAAAGTGTGAGCAAGCAATTGAAAAATGTGAGAGAAAAACAAATGATTGGAGTTAAGAACAAGTGGATTGGAGTTAAGAACAGGACAAAGCAACACACAACCCAATAAAGTACAATCAAATCAATTTCAATACAGTAACCAAATAAAATCTTCTCAACACCCTACCAAACAGCAACTTATAAAATGAATTCTTATTCCTCCAGCAGCAGAAATCCTATTCTACTACAACCTAAGCATATTGCAAGCTAGCCAAAATTTTGTAAATACATAAGTATACCTTGTATTAGCCCCAACGATATTACGAATATCAGATTAAAAAAAGATTAAGGTAATCAGTAATGGCAACAAACAACTAAATAAATGAGTCTTTAATGCCTAGTAACATTTTAGTAAATGAAACATAGGTATGATCCTCAATCACTGAACATGGAAGCAATACAATGTCCAAACACCTCCAAATAATGCCCAAGAAATAAGGAAATCCAATATATCATAAGCTATATAACATAGCAATCAACTTAAAATAAAGATGTGCTTACTATAAGTTTCCTTGAGTCAACAAAGCAATGATGCTCCTGCTGTTTGGCCCTTCAATCCCTCATTTCTCTATCTAGAAGACCCCCAATCCTAGTCAGATCTTCCCTCATAGGTCTCTTGACGGCTACCCCAAGAAAAGTTGGCTGTCTCAATTTTTTTTTTGAGAAAACCCTAAAAGCCCCTTTTATACGTCTTGTAAAAAGACAAGTCCTCTTGATGAATGTCATTTGGAATTCATCCAAGGGGGGCTCTACAAAAAAAGAAAACCTTAATTCTAAGGCTCTAGGGGTGCCAAGTGGCACCGTTTAGTTGTATTCACATATGCCCCTTTTCGATACAGTTCATAAGTACAATGAACATGAACAATGACGTGAAACAAAATTGTGAAAGGTGAATGAAACGAAATGAACTCTATCTAAGAATAAAAGACCCCTAAACGCGACCACAAAGAACACCGACTCACTCAAACTCAAGCAACTAAAGGGGCTCTAAAAACACTCCAAAAGAAAGCAATAAAAGAAAAAGGTCTAATCTACTAAAGTCACAATGTGAGTCCAAATCCCCTCCAAATAGTCTCCAAAAGTGGCTGGAGGAATGGTGTCAAGGTCGAGTAATAGCCATACCACCAAGGATAAAGAGAATATACACACAAAGGTAAATCTATAAGCACACTAAAGGGACACCAAGGAATAAGACCAGATAACTGGACCAAACTCAAAGCTCAAACCAATAAGAAACTAAGATCCTGTCAAGAAAGAGCGCTAAAAACTCTATTGTCATAAAGCGAAATGATGAAAACAAATGAGGACACGATGGATCATATAAGTGCCAACTACGCAAAAAACAAAATGAGAGACATGACGGAGCGTACATGTACTGTCCATGCTTGAAAACAATACGAAAAAACATGAAGATTGTACAAGTGCCCGTCTATGCAAAAAACAAAACAAGAGACATGACGAATCATACATGTGCCGTCTATGCTTGAAAATAAAACGAAAGAACACGAGACGTCATGGTTACGTGGTGCCTATACAAAAACAAGATACATGACGGATTGTACATGTGTCATCTATGCTTGAAAACAATATGAAAAATTTACGATGGATCGTACAAGTGTCATCTACACAGAAAATAGAAAAAGAGACATGATGGATCGTACATGTGTCGTCCATGCTCGAAAACAATACAAAAGAACTCGATAGATCATATAGGCACCATCTACGTAGAAAATAGAACAAGAGACATGACAGATCGTACGAGTGCCATCCATGCTCGAAAACAATATGAAAGAATGTGACGGATCATACAGTGCCATCTATGGTGAAAACAAAAAATGAGACATGAAGGATGGTACAAGTGTCGTCCATGCTAAAAAATAATAAGAAAGAACTAATGATAAGACGGAAGCCCCATCTACCCCGAAATTTAACAAAAGACATGGCATATCGTACAGTTGCCATCCATGCTTGAAAACAATATGAAAGAATGAGATGGATCATATAGGCGCCGTTTATGCTAAAATGTAACAAGACATGACGGATCGTACAGGTGGCATCCATACTCGAAAAGAATACGAAAGAACGTGACGAATAGTATAGGTGTCGTCTAAGTTGAAAACAGAATAAGAGACATGGTGGATCGTATAGGTTTCGTCCATGCTAAAAAACAATACGAAAGAACTTAATGGATTGTACAGGTGTTAGTGTCATCTACGCTGAAAATAGAATAAGAGACATAACAGATCATACAGGTGTCGTCCATGTTTGAAAACAATACAAAAGAATGCAACGGATCGTACATGTGATGTCTACATGGAAAACAGAATAAGAGACATAATGGATCGTACAAGTTCCATCCATGCTAAAAAACAATACAAAGAATGGGCGATGTATCGTATACTGCGCTATACTTTTACGCTTGAAAACAATACAAAAGAACATGACAAATCGAATATATGTCGTCCACGTTGAAAACAAAACAAGAGGCATGACAGAACGTACAACTGCTTCCATGTTTGAAAATAATAGTATGGAACGTGACGTAATCGTGAAGGCGTCGCCTCTACACTAAAATGTATCGAAGAGAGCATGACGACTGTACATGTGTCGTCCATGCTCGAAAACAATACAAAAGAATACGATGGATCGTAAAGGTATTGTCTACTAGAAAACAATACAAGAGACATGACAGATTGTACCGATGTTGTCTATGATCAAAGCACATGATAGAACGTGGGATTTGACGCACAGTGTCGTCTGGCGTAGAAAATAACAAGAGACTTGATATATCAGATAAGTGACTTATGCCGAAAAACAATAAGGAAAGTAACGCGACGAATCGTGATAAGTGTTGGGTTTGGTGCAAAAATAGAACAAGAGAGAGATATGATGGATCAGACATGTGTTGTCCATGCCCGAAAATAATAAGAAAGGACGTAATGGATCGTACAAATGTCATCTATGCCAAAAAAAAACAAGATAAAGATAATGCTCAAAGAGGTAGCCCAAAGTCAAAGGATGACCGTAGTGATTGTACCAAGAAACTCAAGGGAGCGATAAACAATGCAATCTACTAAGAGTATGATGATCACAATGAAGAGGTAAACTCTAGTATGTAGCTCAACATGGTCAATCACTCGATCTAGAGGTAAGGTAATGAAATCTATGGATGATCTGACAACATCAAAGATGGGGGTATGCCTTTGTATATGAATGTGACCAAATTGATAAAGGCGTGTCAAAAACCATTGATACTCTAGAGCATGCTTATTGATCACAAAGTGAAGTAAATATGTAAGCTAAAGGAAGCCAAATAGGATCAAGCATCATTACAAATTGACCGAATAAAACTAACCAACAAATAAAATCATGTGACCAACATTGAAAGCAAAAATATGAAAGTCAAAACTTAGCATGCCAATTGTCAAAATGGATAAATAATCACAAACAAGCCAATAATCTCTTAAGCCCTGCCATCATGGAAAGTGTTGAACCTAAAGTCCAATAAATATACAAAAGCTCGACTGGAAAGCTCAAAGGCTGAACTACATTCTTCCTTGATCATGGGAGCAAATCATATATCATGGTGAAATGGGTAGGTCAAAAGAAAATAAGCGGTAAACTTTGTGAGGGTGTATGTAGGTATAGGGATATCAAGGGAAAAATGTTTGAGTATAGAACATAAGATAGGTAGGTATCCAAGATCGACCATGTATGTCAAGAAGACTGAATCCCATGTGACTTCACGACTATCAAAATCCTCATCAAATGATCATATCACCATGTCGACGAATCAATCGAAAGAGGTGGCTATGACTCTGTATCAAATGAAAACATGAAATTGCCAAATAATCCCTAAATCACTAATTTCATAGTCTGATGTGATGAATGAATGAGATAAGCCTCCCAAAGATGGGTCTGCTCAATGCCAGAAATGAAAATGGCTCAACATACTCCATATGACGACTGCTCTAAGTACATTGTGAGGGTGGAGGACATAGGTATGCATTAGTGTAAGCTATATGAAGTGGCTATGCTCTAAGACAAATCAAACTCCACCATCCATGGGAGGACTATATCTCAATATGTGCATGTCATGATCAAACTCAACTCCAAGTAGTACATAATGGTCAACATGATCTCAACAACTCCATATCAAGATTCTTTAAAAGAATGAATAAACTAGTTGTGTCTACAAGAGAATCTCCAAAGTAGTTATACCTCCTCATAAGTCATCAAATCAGGACCACTAACCATCAATGGGATGAATATGCTCCAGTAATAAATAAATCAGCTACACCTCTCGCAAAATTTCTCTCGGAAGTTACTATACCCAATATAGGGATGTCTAAAAAATCTTTCATCCATAAAAGAGGGCTATGCCCCAATGTAGATCATCTCAAGAATTTACCAACAACTAAGTGGGTATTCCCTAGTATCGAGTAAATATAATTATGATAAAATGTTCTCCAAAATAGCTATGCCCTAGTGTGAGGATGTCTCAGCATCCGATGAAACAAAATAGGGACAACTCCAAGTATAAAATCATCATCAATGCTCTTCACCCAATCAGGTTGAAAAGACTTAACTAATATCAACATCGCCTATGTGTAAGATATCAAACATTAATGTGTGGCATCATGGCCTTGGTGGTCTTATCACCAACCATAATACAGCTCCTGGGTAGTAGGGTAAAAAATGAAGGAAAACTAGGCTCAATAATCTCAATGAGAAAAATCCTTAAACCCCTCATGCATGTAATGCAATGTATAGAAACCTAATGAATTAAGAACCTATGTATGTAATGCGAAAGCATTGATGGTGGGTAACGGCATCACATGTCAATTAGATGAGTGGAAATGATAAGTCAATAATAAAACCGTGCTCAGGTGTCAAGTGAGAAAGGAAGGGAAAAGAAGAAATCGAGGCATGATCAAATAGATAAAGGTAATGGAATAAAGGTCAACAAGAAAGCATAAAGGTGAAAATGGGTGGTGGTCGCCTCGTATCATAGCATGGAGGGAAGTCACATCTAAAATGGATAGTGTGATGGATAGACAAGAATCCAGATATCCTAAAATGAGAATGTCATAAGTCTCTATCAAATGTCGCACCATCTAACTCTAAGGAGAGCGCACATACGAAATCTCACCATCATATATACTGAGTGTAATAAGATGTCATGTTCATACATGTGCTCAATGGAAAATGATACAATATAATATATAAATGATGTCTTTTTTTCTTTATTTTTTCTTTTTTATTTGTTTTTATTTTTTTATTTTTTTCATTTTCTTTATTTAAAATTTTTTTTTTTTGTACATAAACTTCAACAATGACTAATATACAAAACATAACTAGACGGATGAAATCGCCTCAAACACTGATATAGTCACGAATTCTCACTAACAAGATAACCTCTCAAAACCAAGATATCTGGATCACTGCCCAAGGGGTGTAATGAGGAAAAGATGTGACCGTCCTCCATACAAAGACATTTGGAAAGCCATTGCTCAAAGGAAAGTAAAGGTAGTGTCATACATGAAATAACATATAAAGGATAGGGGTAGGACACTAATAGTGACATGTGACATGAGTGGGAATGATGATATCAAAATGGAAAGATCGTGATAAAGGGGGGATAAAAAATCATAACTTGCCTATCAAGTCCAAAATTCATGCGAGATCCCAATCAAAGCATGCATACATCATGGAGTCCCTAATCGAGTGTAAAAGATAAGCGAGGAGATGGAAGAAAAAGGCTATAGAATCTATATAAGGCTTAAAGGGTTAGCAAAGGGTAACTCTATATATGTAAGGGATAAGGTACATAGGCTCATGAAATGGTGGTCACCCATCCTTTGACCACAACATCAATACATCACGCTGTTAGGCTGTTGGCATAGTGCCAAAGACTTGCTAGGTTTGCAATGTGTGTCTATAAAAATGAAACAACCTAAGCCCGCAAGTGCACGTGTCATAAGTAATAAAGTGGTTTTCAATTATAAATCGAGATCAGTTCTCTAATGTAGGATTATCTTCGGGTTTTGATGGGGATTAAAATGATTTGAGATGAAAATTATAAAAAGCAATAAAAACAAAATTAAACAAAAACAACAAGGATTTGTGAAAACTAGAGCAATCAATAAAACACTCGAGAAAACGACTTGCAGAGGAACCTAGGTTGGTTATCTAAATGATGCCAGTGGTTCATCTATATGAGGTAATGGGCTAAAATGACCATGCACTGACCGCATGAGGATACGGTGTAAGGATCCCACTTTCGTGTTCCCCCTTATATTTTCTAGCACTATCCACCTATTCACAGTTACGTTCTTCTAGGTCGATAGGGTGATACTTTTCAAAGGCACTTTTCCTCGAGAGCTCTATTGGTCACAGTTACATTCTTGTGATAGAACTAATCTGACCGCTTCTGATCTAATACAAGCATGCTTCTTTCAATCCTCACTTAATACATTTGCGTCCCCTCCAGTGAAATCCATTTAGTACTAGACATTTGCACTCCCTAAACTTCTTTAACTAGGTTAATTAGAATCTAATTAATCGACTCCAATTCTTAAGAGAATCGTAACCGTATCTATGGCTGCAATTCAATCGCCACTAAGGATACTTTGTAAAAGGATCAAGATCCACTCAAAGATGCATCAATTAACCAAAATCATAATCTTCCAAGTAATAACATCAAATACATCAAGTCAAGCATAAATCATCCAACCAAACTAAAGATTAGATGAATCAAGCATCATATCCAATAACCAACCCTATAGAATGCCTAGCTTATCATTTCATCCATCAAAACCCATAAATTAATGTTCATGACAAACATAAAACTGTAGAAATTGAAAGAGTAGAGGTGAAAATGCAAAACTGAGATTAAGCTGAAATAATCTTCAATATTCAGATCCAAGCTAAAATCCACACTCTATAAGATCGTGCTTCCAATGATTCTTCAATTACAAACCAAGTTCTTCACAAAACACTCTAAATCTAAGAAATGTAACCTAAAAGATTGGTTCTAAGCTCAAGAAGAGAAAACCCTAGAAGAGGGAGCCTACTCTCTCAAAGTTTGAACCTTAAACACCTCGAAATAAGAGTTTATATAGAAGTTTGGGAAAATAGGCCTCTAAAGATGGGCTGAAAATGATAACTTGTCAAACTAGGCCACCATGCCGCGACATGTGAATATGATGTCAGAGGCCATCGTTGTCTATCATTAAACTCTTCTCTTAGATGTCGCGGCATATGAACTTAACGTCAGAAGGATGATGCTATAGCATGCCGATGACATGTGAATATGATGCCTAAAAGATTGGTTCTAAGCTCAAGGAGAGAAAACCCTAGAAGAAGGAGCCTACTCTCTCAAAGTTCGAACCCTAAAAACCTCAAAATGAGAGTTTATATAGAAGTTTGGGAAAATTTAAAGCCCTAAAGATGGGTCAAAACGATAACTCGCAAACTGCGCCACTATGTCGCGTGATATGGAATATGACGCCACGGATATCGCTGTCTATTATTCAACTCTTCTTAGATGTCGCGGCATATGACTCCAATGCTGCAGCATGTTAGTGCTTATCTCTCAAGTGTTTTGTCTTCATGCCGCAGCGACAGCCGTGATCGACCCAAAACCCTGGGTCCGTGATACTCGTGTGATACCACGCCGTGACACCCAAAACTGGCTGGGTCCATTGATAACTTATCAACCCATAGAATATTTGGGTCGCTTCTCTCAGATATTTTTCTTTACAAATATACAAATTCTTATAATATTTTATAAGAGCTCGATGTAATAACTCTTTCTTTACACTTTTTACGCCAACATATATTAAAACCAGATTGTCTTTAACATAATTTACAAAAAAATGATTTCCTCAAGGCTATAACCCAGCCTCTTCAGACTACTCTGGACCGATGAGCCGTCGCCTTCGTGGCACTGAAAAGTGGTGGTCATCCCACGACTGAGCGAAGAAACCTGTGAGATATATTTCTCCACCAAGGCTACTCCTCACTCAGAGCAAAGACAATGCCACATACAATCACACACATTCAAGTACCTATACTCTGATGTATCTAAATTTCTACATGTCATAAAATGCAAAGATGCCCTCATGACTCAAACCCGAGTCCTCACCGACTCTCTAATACCCCGTTGCCGCTTAAAAACCGTCACGCTGCCTCACCCCTCGACTCCTTCCAAAACAAAAGCTTTTTGTTTTGTAATTCTAGACACATTGGATATCCCTAATGCCTACTTATTTCCTTACCAAGTATTGTGTGTTATGCATTTGTGGGCCATGGATTTCCGGGTTCTCACCATAGGACGTCGCAAGCCTATACAACATTTTTTATGGGCTTTCACTCAATCCGGCTTCACGCCTAAACCATACCGTGCTCTTACACATGAGGGGTGTCTATCCCCTTACTTTGCTTCTACCCATTTACACACGATTTCTTTCTATGCCATGCAATCACAGCCTGAATTTGAAGCTGTTCCATTTTATTGAGCTCACCATCAAACACCAAACACAAGTGGTTTGTTTAACCGTCCTCATGATACACGAACACCAACATAGTGTCAATTTACCATGTCCTCATGACATACATCGAACACCAAACACAGTGTCGATTTACCATGGTCGAACACCAAACACATCGTCGACCCCAACCATGCACTCACACCCCACTCAACGTGATGTCCAAAGGTAGACAATGCAATGCAACGTCATCAGATGCCATTTCATGCCTACATGTACGCTTAATGGTCACACAGAACATATCTATTACACTACATGTCAAGTGTCATGGATAAATTATATTTAATACATATAATTATTTCATTTATCACACATATATCGGCATAATTTCACACATTCAATATGTTATTCAATTTATAGCAATAACACATTAGTCATTCCGTGCCATAAACTGGCCTATGTCGGGCCTTAGAAATAATCCGGACTTAGTCCAAAAATCCGCAAATTATCAATACCACAAAAATGATCCAACACAAAAATTCCCCTCGTCGTGCCATAAGCGTACCCCAAGATTATACAAACCGCCTAAAAAATGTAAGTTCCTAAACCGTAATCTTAATTCATTCCTCAACTATCCGCGGACCCACCCAATGTTTGGGTCCATGTTTCTCGATGAGCACTTTATCTTATTAAATTTGCACTCAATGAGTTTTCCGTGAGAGTCCAAGAACACATGAACGAGTCAGACTTTAGCTGGGTGACGTCCTGGGTTGATAAGTACCAATTCAGCAAGGGTAAAAGTGAAACGGGCACACCGTCGCTATTCCGTCGGATTTTTCCGTCCCAGTTGATTAAGGCTCAAAAAGGCGTTATTTCGAGCCCCCGCGATTTATGGTTTCTGGTCTCACTTTTGTGTACTAATCAACAGAATTAACCCAATTTGCACATTAAGGTCCCACTATCTACCACGACGATTAGGCTAATTTTTGTAGCTCGTGTGTTCTGGCTTACATTAAAAAATCGGCTGGGAATGATCAAAGCACGGCAATTCGTTGAACTCAAAGATCGCAGACGGTTAAGAAAGAGTATAGTGGTGCACTGTGGCTGAAAAGGCCATTAGTCAGTGGGCCTGCAGAGCCATGGTACTTCAAGAATCTCTGCACTTTTACAGCTGCGACCCCAGCAACCTCGCGAAATTTCACACTACTATAAATTTTCTCCCCATTATCGATACATCCCCAGCCCACCTGCTCACTATTTCGCTTCAACGCTCACTTTCCCGCCTATGTTGTTCACCTTTTGCTACAATTTGTTTTGTTTCTTCCTATTTTATCCCTCTAATAGCCTTGTTTTATTTTGCTTTGTAATTTCCTGCTTTGAAAGCAAAGATATAAGCCTTAGCCAAGCCTCTCCTCCGTATGCTTTCAATCACAGCACAGTTTTTACGCCAAAGCCACTTTCCGCTTTTTCTTTTTCTCTCGTTTTCTCTTCATTTTCTTTCCATTTTCTGGCAATAAACACCTCCAGGATGACAACTTCCCGAGGATGAGCAGCCAAACTTTCTCCTTTCAAGCGAAGGTCACTGGTATGTGGATCTTAAGGTCGATGGCCTCATTTCTTCACGCAGGTACTCACCGGCAGCCAGGTTCCATTTATAACTTTAGGTTTTTATCCCTTCGAATCCCCTTTAATGGCTATAATTTGGTAAGATTTTAGGGTCTGGATGCTATTGCTAGATTCATAATTTGTGATCTGCCAAGTTACCCTCTACGACCCATTGGTAGCGAAATAAGGAGACTTATTTTTCATCGTCATGACCACTACCGTCAATCGAACACCATTTTTCAAAAAGATAATTATTTTGGGTTAGGTTTTATAGCTAAATGAAGATCCGGTTCAGGAGATGACTATAGGTCATCCTCCCCAACGCGAGGAAATGACCCTGGATACCCTCAGTTGCCCTAGGATCCTAAGCCCAGTATCCTGATACTTCAAGGGGTTCTATTTTACATTTTTTCCTTATTTTATTTTCAGCCTGCAAACCACCAATTCTCACTGTTTTTACCAAAACCTTAAAATCCAAACTAAAATTCACCTTTTTGAGCTCACTGTAAATCATTTGTGCAAAGAAAACTCCATCCTGGAAGTTTGAATCTAGAAACCCAAGATACTATGTAGAGTTTGCTACAAGTTAATACTGTGAGTAAATTTTTATAGTGGATAAAAAATATTGTAATCTCAAAGACACCCATCGTGGCACCTAATCACCCGTAACACATTGTTTAGTCTCGGATAGTACCAAAACCCCGTGAAACCGATCTTTAACCATCACACAACAATAACCAAACAACACACATCTTTAAATTCGGGCCCTGGAACTTAAAACCGTTAGGCCATTATAAAAAGTGTCCCAGGCGTGAAATAACGGAGTAGAGGAAACCTACTCTTCATGGGCCATAGCCTCCGGTCCTTTCACACCCGCCCAAGCCTCCCGCGCTACTGGTTCTGATTCCCCTCCTCATTTTCCTTTCTTCCTTCTTTCCTTTCTCTTTTCTTCTTCTCTATTTTCTTCCTTCCTTTTCTTTCTTTCCTTTTATTTCCTTCTTTTCTCTCCTTCCTTTCCCTTTCCTTCTTGTTGCACTTCCACGCACCTTCTCCTATTTTTTTTTTTTATGTTTTGCTTTTCTCCCATTTCTCTTCATATATAGTATATTTTATTTTATTTTGCTGTTATTTATTTTAGCTGAACCTGCCAAAGTAGTCACTCCCCCACCCGCTCTCATACGCAGCCTCTGCGCTTCACGTAGCCCCCTCACCGCCACGTGGTAGGCCAAAAGTGCCTACCACTGGGTGCCACGGGGTCACTGCACTCGATTCTGCAATTTTTTTCGAAAAATGTGAAATTCCTACAGCCTCTTAATCTTAATGAAATTGACCGGGTGCTAGTTTTCACTTAGACAATTCCAACTATATGGAAATCCTCAGCTTCATCATCGACATCAGAAAATCCCATCTTTTCCTCTGGACTAACTGGCAAATTACTCGCTTTGCCATTTTTCCTAAAAATTTAAATTTAATTTTTTTCATGGGTTTTACACATGTAGCATCTATGCGAGGCATTCCGCAATTCCTTACTTCTCCGCCTCTTGCTCCAAAATGCTTGTTCATTATGATTCTGAAAATGTGTGTGAGGGAACAAGACAAATTCATGATCTGTGTTAAATTTTCATTAAAAGCTCAAAATGAATGTGCTAAATGTGCACAAATGCTATGTAATTTCACACCTAACACATGCTCTAAGATTACATACACGCGTCAACATTAAAGATCAAGATCCATCCAATGCGGGTAATGTGCAATGCTCCAAATCAGAAAGATCATCCCATATGCTGTATAAGATATCTCAATCCATTTCAATCAAGCATGGTCATAATAAACTCATTAAATCAACAAATCACTCTCTTAATACAAGTCACTCATCATCAATCCATGTAAACCAAACTTCAGCCAAATCAAACTCACGGCGTCATATATAAGTGTTAAACACATCCGCCCATCTCAATTCGTGGAATGATCAATGATCCCGCTGGCAACCTAAATCACCCTCTAATCATGTCACTTCATAAGAAAGCGTAACTCGATGGCAAATCCGGTGCATCCCAAACCCACCGGGGTCATATCAAGGAAGGGATGCACAAGGCTATGAAATATGGCGGAAAATATATATAGCAATGTAAAGGTGCGAAGGAGTCACTATATAAAACTCACAATGGATAAATAATGTGTCAAAAAGGTAAAGGTGAGAATGCATGTGTACATGAGATGCTACTCTAATCAAAAGTTAGAATGTGCCTCAGTCTCCAACTAGTCAAGTCTCTAATGCTAAGTCAATAAGCTCAAATCCCTCCATGATGGGTCGGGCCTAAGTGATCACGATGTGCAAGTGAAAGCATCTCACATCAAAAGCCTGGTGTGTATCAGCGATAAGAAGAAAACCACACGCTCATACAGATAAGATCATATCATGCATATCATATCACTAAGAGAAAAAAATACTTCATGTATGAAACAAGTGACTCAATAACAACTCGACCCTTAAAACAAAATACCAACAATCGAACTCTCAAACTAAAAGAAAGTACCAATAACCAAAAAGTCTAAACAAAAAGGCTCTATGCCTAGAAAAGGAATAACCAAAGTAGAATAAAACTAGAACAACGAAACACAATTGTCTTCGATGTCGACTAACCCACACCTAAGAAAACGTTGTGCTAACTCTGAAAACCAAAATAAACCAGATCATATGAAGGAATATCCAAATCTAAAGGCCTCAATGTGTGTAATGACACTTGAATACTATCATCATCATCTATGCTCTATTGAAGACTGAGCGGAGGGGGAACCACATGTGTGGAAAAGGTAGGCAGAGGGTTGGTGGTCACACTCAAGCTAGACAAGGCGACCATAAAATCGATCAAATTCTAAATGGCACGACGAAGTGCTGCGCAGTACTCAGTATCATGCCCGTGACTCCGATGATATGTGCAATACACATGTAGACGATAATGAGGAGGCACAAGCTCTAGCAGGGGGCATGGTGGTAATGGAGTGATCAAACCAACACCCATAAGCTTCTCAAAATCCTAAACTATGGTCATACCTAATGGAGTGAATTGTCTCACAGGCCTATGAACAGGTGGTTGAGGCTGCTGTAGAGCAAGGGCTCTCTAATGTAATGGTCGTGGCTGTATGTTGGTCTGAGCGACATATGACTGCTAGGCATAAGAATGTTGAAGCTGATATTGTAGCGTGGGTAAGCGAGCTCTGGAGACAGGATGCCTATAAAGTAGTTGATGAATGGGCCTCTGATGATAACTGATAGTATTGACCTCTCTAAATCTCACGCTAGATGATTCCATAGGTTTCTTTCTCTTGCTATCAGGGGAAGAAGTATCATTTGACCCTAAACCATGAGTAATGGCATCCTTAACAGCACGAATAGGGTCTCAAAACAAACTCATAAGATCCTAGAAAAGGATACTAACAAGGCATCTAGCAACATGGGATGTAGGTCCGGTTGAGTTTATCTATCTACGCCGCTTCAGTCGATCAACTCATATAAGCCACCAGCCTCTTTAACCGACTAACAAATGAAGAATTTGTCTCATTAGGCCTCTGTTTGGTGGCCTTTAACTCTTACCTAGATACATCAATATCAACACATGAAACAAGCTTTGTTAGAAACTCCTGGGTCACATCCTCCGACGTACAAAGTGTGGAAGGCTGAACTGATGCATACCACCACTATGGTACCCCACTGAGTGACATAGGAAATAGAGTAAACCCACTATGTATCGCCTAACTGGGGTGTGCCCTCATAATACCGAATTACGAGCCCAAGTATTCTTAGGGCAACAACCCCACTATAATGCCTACTATTCGCATGCAAAACTCTAAAGGGGGCCCCGCCGGGTATATCATCAATGTCATCCCTTGTAAGTCCTCTCTCATGTAGCCACATCTGTCTCATCCTGGACTCAAGCCTCTCCATCCTGGCCTCATGCTCAATTAGTCTAATATCCTCAATGATGGGCACTATAGGTGATGATGTTGTGGTAACCATAGTAATAGGTGGTAGTGGTACATCAAACTAGCCTAATAACCTGAATTGAGCTCGAAAGACACCTCAAAGGAGGAATATGTACTATATGTGGAGCAGAGGAACCATCTCATATGTATCTACCGCTGTCAGAAGCTCATGGAAAGAGCTCCGAAATGTCCAAGGCCTAGTCATCCCAACCATGAGATCCTACATGGAAGTGATAGTATAAGCAATATCATTCGACATCTCTACTAGTATGTCAAAAATCTGGTGTGAATCTAATTTGATCAAACAACCCCCAACTCTCCTCTAAGTATGCAACTCTAGACTCAAATAACTCCTCTAAGATTACTCATACAATGCAAATGCAACCAATAAAGGACACAAGAGAAACTCATAAACAATGAATGTAACCCAAAAACAAAGTCCCAAGATGGCATCACAAAAACTGGATATATGAGACAACCTCTACCACAAAGTTATCCAATTATAAATGGCCATAAATGCACTAAATTTGATAAAATATCTAAAATGAAAAAGGTCTAGGAAACTACCATGAGATCAATGCGCCATCTTGCCATCAATCCTTGATTCAATCTTCAATTAGAGTCCTACAAAGAGAGAAAGATAAGGTGATCAAGGCAAATATCTCGAGAAAAAAGTATAGATATAAAAAAAGCCTTTCACCTTTCCATATGAAAATTATGGAATCGATTGAGCAAACGAATCAAGTATGAAATAGGTAATGGGGCACGGCCCATCATAGATGTGAGGTGGGTATAAGATAAGGATCGTGAGCATATCCCAAGGTATCAAGTAGCGAGTGACAACAAACTAAGTGTAAATGCCAACTCAAGAAATCAATACTGACGAAAGTCCTATGGTGAAGGTCCTCTAAACTCAATAAGCGGAGGAAAGGAAATCTAACGCACAAATATAAGGAGTGATCCAACTCACACTCAAAACCTAAACCAATCTATGAACACTGCAGTAGAAGACCAAGGAGAAAACCGCACCCGTCCATTACTAAACGGCCCTAAAGCTCTCACTCATCCATGTGTCGGATAAGGATACACAATAGGATCCTCGGCTCAATCCCATGCGACAAGGTAGGCTCTAGAAAAAAGGAGGATCCAAGATATGGGTCCTAGTGGCAAAGAGTCTCATAATGGCTGATAAGCATGAATTTTATGGTTATTTTTTTTAATCCATTTTTGCATGATTTTTTATGTTGAATACTTGTTTTAAATGCAAATTATGGATTATCACCAAATTTAGTGATTTTGCAGGAATATCATGAAAAACAAATAAAACAACAAGAAAATAAGCAAAAAATGGTCAAAAGTCCAAAGTCGCAACATTAGTTGAGGAATGTCGCGACATCATATCAAAGTCGCGACGTCGGGTGAAAAGAGTCACGACATTAGCAATAGCAGTCAGAGTCGCGACAGTAATGAGGTAGCTAATAAATGTTTTCAATCGCGACACAGAATAAGGCTACAACATTGAAGACACTAATTCCGTGAGTTTGCGGATTCCACAATGACATCATATCGTGAGTCACTATTATCGAGCGAAAAGAGTCACGAGACAAGAATAATAGTTAGAGTCGCGACATCACCGAAGGAAGCTGCATCGTATGATCAAAGTTGCTACACGGCCAAGGAAGCAGAACATAAGGATCAAAGTCGCTACACTACATAAGTCACAACATCGACACTCCGTGAGTCGCAGAACATCAGGATGTGATAATGCAATGTAGAGTCAAGGGACATCTAAAAGTAGTCACGACATCACAAGAGAAATGTCTCGACATCACGCAACATCAAATCATGACTAGGCATATCCGCCTTTTCTAAGTCCACATCACCGCTTTTGTTTCAGCCCAATCATTAGGGCTTCCAGGTAACAGAAGCACTAAAGGTAGAGTACTTTCGAGGAGTGGATGACTCTTGCACTTCAAGAAGGCATTTGAGAAGAGCTTCAAAGCTCAACCGACTTAGCTAAATAGTTTTGGCCGGGTGAAGTAGAGCATTAGAATTCTTTTCTCACTTTACTTTCTATTTTTGATTTCAAAACCTGGTGGATATTGCTTGGATCACCAGTATCGTATGCTCGAGATTTTAGAAATCAAAGACTCACCACCTGGATGAATTAATCGAATTAATTTCTCATTGTAGATTAATTGTCAGGTTTGATGATTGATTGAAGCTTTATATGATTGAATCATGATTTGTTTTTTTTTTAAACTTCATTATTCCCGTAATGTATCTTAATTTTGTCAGTCAGATCTCTTCATGTGATCCCCCTCAAAGCACAAATGAGGTGTGATTTGTGAGAGATGGATCCCGATTATTTTGTTCCTGAGTCACTGTTTGAGTGTTGTTCTTCCTTTAATTCAAAGGCATCAACCTCGGGTCTACGGAGTTGAGAGATGAGGATCAAGTCCATCAAATTCTCATGGAATTGATGGAAACCTCGGGTCCGAGGGCCATTTCTTCCCTTAGCGGGACCCATTTCATAAAAGTAACGGCTCGGTTAATTTATACTTGGTCGAGCTTCGAAAGTTTCGTGTGGTGAAAAAAGTTAGATTTGTGGAAGTTAGCCAAGATCTAACCAAAGTACCCCTTGAGCAAAGACCGTAATCATATCTGATTGTACTATTGTTTTGATGTGAAATGTTTTGATGCAATTAATCCATTCCAAATTCTATCATAATTTGAAAGACCAAAAATATTGCATAAGAACAAAAGAACCAAAAACATTATTTTCGTGATAATTTCAATATCTTTACACCTGTATTTTTATCTCAAATAGTGATGAACTTGAGTAATCGTGGGTACTTTAGTCAAGGTTATGTTAAGTAGATCCCCGTTGAACGGCGATCCTGACTTCCAGAGTCCTCTTTATTACTCAGACAACGGTGCAATTCTGCGTACATTCGAGGCCCAGTTTAGTTTGACATGTCTATTAATTTGAGATAGCAATTTAGAATGCCCCGTGTTGATGCCTAACGCCTTAGTATTAATTTGCCTCGTGATGAGTGGTAAGTTTGCACTTTGCAAGAACTTGGCTTTTCGCCAACCAATGTTGCACCGCTTCGAGGATCAAACTAGAATTTAAGACTAATATTCATATAAAAAAAGAGATTAATTCGAGCAAATTTTAAAATTAGGTTATTTCAAGCTGAATGAATAGCTAGATGTTAAATTTATTGGCCTTGTAGAAATTTGTGCTAATGTCACGTATTTTAGTAAAGATATCACTCAGGTTTATTTTTTAAGCAAGATCGTTAAGATAGTTAGGTTATGTCTTTACATTTCATTGTAATTCAATTTTCAATATATTACCCGTTTAATATTTTCTTTAGCGTCAAGAATTTAAATTCATCAGCCAAGATAAAATCATGTATTGAACGATTCGTTAGGATCTAACTGCGGGTAATAGCCTTCTGGGATTGACATCGTTTTATGCATAGAAGAAATGTATGAAGATAAGTTGATGTCACTAGATCTTGAAATTGAGAGAACATTAACAAGGTTAAGGAAGTTAAAAATTACTGAACAAGAAGGGATGGCTGAACAAGAAGACATGGGAGATAACACTTTGATGGGTATTTGGTTGCCCATCCGAAGGCCTTGATGGGGTGCTCTAGGTCTGGTGATTTTTCCATTTTTGTTCCCTTTTTTTGATAAGAAATTATGTGTGGATAGAATAGAGATGAAGGCCCCAAGAGAGTTAATACAGATAAAGGGGAGATGAAGAAAGTGATGGTAGATGGAGTCATTTATGAGGAAAGGGAAATTATGTGCTATAGTTCCTAACTAGTGTAGTCACCAAATGGTTGATCTCGTTTGATAGCACACCTGTATGTAGTACTAGTTTTGTTTTATGATATTCTGTAAATATATTAGTTTAATCAAAGTCAAAGTGCACTTGTTTCACAAATGAATATAAATTTCTTATAATTTGTCTAAAACTAAAAATGCACTCATCTAGGATGTTTAATGAAAGATGTTTGCCTCCTTGTGGAAAAAATATCATGTCTATTTTTAACTTTCAAGTAACTTTATGTGACAACTTGGGTTACTATGGAGTGTCACTTGAAGAACCATTCTTGCAATGAAAGAATATTGAAGTAAGAATCTATCATTCTTTTGGAATCACGTGCTTTAAGTATCTATGAGAGGTTGTGGTTCATCATTGAATTGATTTAAAAAGTACTTTTAACTTTAATGCCGTAGTGAAGAAAAATAACAAAAAGTGAAAGAGAATAAGTTGCTTGTCAAGAAAGATATTCTACTAGTTTTTGCATCAAATGATGCAACACTTTCAAGACTGAGGTCTACCAAGATATATATATCAATGATTAATCACGATAATAAAACTGCAGGATATGTGAGAAAATAAACTACGACACACAAGGAGACAAAAGATTGGTCATGCGGTTTGGCAAAAGCTACGTCCATGGGACTGAGCTCATATGCAAAGGATTTCACTATATATCAATTAGGTTACTGATGAGTATCTCACATACTCATTTGATTCCTATGTTCGAATTAAATTTATAGTATTTTTTTTATGTTAAATAAGTGTTCTAATGCTCTAAATATTCATCTTTATGATTAGGCCAACCATTTGACGGAATTGTGTGAAAATGAGCGAAAAAATGAAGAAAAATCAAGAAATTCTATACAACAAGTAAAGACTATTGGTTTTTCGTGATTTAGCATCACCCCTCATCGTAAACGAGGGTTTCGCCAAGAATGAACTCAAGAATTGAAATATGCTGCGCTGCTCATCAGAATCGGCTAAACGGGATATGAGCAACATACTCAAGGGTTCGTCGCGACGAAGCATCGGGCTTAACAACTAAAATAGAAAGATTTTGACCTAATTTGAGAGGGCTTATAAAATGAGGGCAATGGACGACAATAAGAGGGCTTCGGCAGTTCGAGAGAGGTTTCGACTTTGAGGGAGAAAGCCCTCCTTAGGGTTTCTCCCCTTTTGTTCTTGAAGAAGGAAGTCCACACTTTGGGGCCAGAAAGGAGGCTTGGTTGTTGTTCTTCAAGATTTGGGAGAAGAACTTAGGGATTTGTGGGTTAAGACCAAGGACTCACTCACTCTCTCATCAATAGAGTTTCTTCTTTCCTTTTTCTCACGTTTTATCCTAATTTTGTGTTGTACTAAACCTATGTTTTAATTTCGTAGTCTAGGGCCTTTGCCATTCTTGGACATGAAGTTTATATCTACTCATAATTTTCCCTTTTTCCTATTGTCTAGTCTGTGATTGTCAAATTCTATTGATTCATACTTAGTTTTGTTTACATATTGATTTCTAGCTAATCTCAATATGGTGAGTGGTTCCTTATGAGATCTAAGGAGGGAGTAAGGAATTAGACATAGGTGAATCAACCTAATTAGCTTGGTAGTATAGAAATTATTGGTAATTAGGAGACGTGTGAGATTCTTGGGTCTTAAAGCATCTCTAATGCTTAGGGTTAAGCTAAGAAGCAAGAAACCTAGTATTAGTTGGTAGATTATCCGACCCCGAGATAGACTTTTAATTAAATTAGGCAAGAGTTGCCTTAGAGAGCCTTTTCAAGAGACAATAAGATGAAATTTCAGCCTAGATACAGGAGGATTGTCCAATTGCACCTATTACCCAAGGATCTTATCATCTCATGGTATCCCTTAGTTGTACTACTTGTTCGATTGCTTTCACTAGCTCTAGTTGCTTTCTAATTTGGTTTTAAACTCAACATTGATCGTTTGAATAATTTAGGCGAAGAGATTTTGTACTTAGTATCCCTAATTTCCTAGCTGATTTGATCTTCAGATATCTTTAGACACTGATATTGATAATGATAGTTCTTAACAGAAGCTCATTACATTACCTTACTGCACATCTAACACAAAACAATAAACACGCCTATCAAGGCTTTGACGCTGTCGGGGATCTAATGAGTTCCCGCGGTACGAAGCCGCTATTAGTTATGTCGGCCCTAGGTGAGACAAGGCTTCCCTTTCTCACAACTCGTCTTCTCCTAACTCTCATAGTAATCATAAACAAACTCCTTGCTTTCCCTCGTAAATAGATATAGACTCCTACATGTCTAACTGTCTGCCAAGGAAGATGTTCTACTAGTTGTTGCATCAAATAATGCAACACTGTCAAGACTGAGGTCTACCTAGATATATATTAATGATTAATCATGAAAATAAAAATGCAGGAGATGTAAGAAAATAAACCACAACACATAAGGAAAAAAATGATTGGTCACACGATTTGGCAAAAGCTACGTCTATGGGACTGAGTCCAGATGTAAAGGATTCCACTATATATCAATTAAGTTACATGTTGGTTTTAGGTGAGACAAGCTCCCTTTCTCATCAAGCCGCTCTTCACTTACTCAATAAAGGAAACATAGAAATAAGCTCCCCTTATTTCTGCATAAACACTTCTAAACTCTTACACGCCCAATCACTCATTCTTAATAAGGAGTATCAATACTGCTCATCATCAAGAATAAGAGCAGTACCTTTATCAGCTTCTTCACCTTGTGAACAACACCTTCTTAAACCAATCTCCAGGTGTGAATCACCAACCAAAGGAAATGTCTTCATTAATCTTTTATGAGCCTCTGGAGATCTTCTCAATATTTAGAATCTCCATGCTACCAAAACTATCTCAACAAGCCAGTTGGAAGATTATACTTTCATACCATATCCATCTTAATGCAATATCTTCTTCCAGTAGAAATCTCACCAAATAAGATCCAATCTTCCATATTTGATCCACCCAATATTTCCTAATAGAACTCCCTACTCTTCCTTATCCATCACAATGAATATTGATCCTTGATCTGCAAAATATTTGCTCTAAAATTGGATTTGGTTGAATATGGTAACTTGTGTCACGCAACTTGATCCACAACTTCTATGACAATAGATGTGATATCGAATTTTGTTGCTGCAAAACATGAGATTTATATTTTCCTAATATTATGACAAGAAATACCTTCAACAATCTCCCCCGTTGGCATTTCTTTGGCAAAAATAAATAGCATAAGAGAAGCATGTTTTTGAGAGACTAACAAGATATGGAAATCGACATTTGAAGAGTCATCAACAAATTAACCCTCGGTGAGGCAAGTACTAGCATGCCGTATCCAAAAAACCAAATATCCATCAAGCTAAAATATCATAAAGAAACAGGCTTCACAATATCTCCCCCTTCTTTTTGCCATAGAAGGCAAAAAAATAACATACCTACTTATCCTAATCAAAGAGATGCATTGGATCCTTAGGTATTTGTTCTTTACTTCAAGATTAGCTCCTTGATTTCTGCCTATCATATGAGAAGCATTGAAGAGGTTAGTGCGTAAATCATATTTCAGATATTGGATGGAAGGTACTTCCATTCACCTATTTAGATCTCTTACTTAATTCGACCGACAACACTCTAAGACAAAACAAGATAATCTACAGATCTCACCATCAACTTAGGAGGCTCGCTTGGATACCAATTGAAAGAGAATAACTGATCAGTATGAAGTTTGTGATCAAATGATGCAACACCATCAAGACTGAGGTCTACCAAGATACATATAAATGATTAATCATGAAAATAAAATGGTAGGAGACGTAAGAAAATAAACCACCACACACAAGGAGACAAAATATTGCTCATGTGGTTTAAAAGCTACGTCCATGGGCCTGAGCCCATATGCAAAGGATTCCACTATATAATAATTAGGTTACATGTTGGTCTTAGGTGAGACAAGGTTCCCCCTTTCTCACAACCGTCTTCTCCTAACTCTCTCATAGTGAAACATAGAAATAAGGTCCCCTTAGTTCCCGGTAAACACATATAGACTCCTACACGCCCAATTTATCATTCTCAACAAGGAGTATCAATACTGCTCATCATCAAGAATAAGAGCAGTACCTATATCAACTTCTTCACCTCGTGAACAACTTCTTAAAGCCAATCTCTTCTATGTGTGAATCGATCAATCCGTAGAGAAATGTCTCTACACCTTTTTAAGTAGCCGTTTGGAGATCTTCTTAGTATTTAGAATCTCCATGTTATCTAAATTGTCTCAACAAGCCAGTTGCAAGATTATGATTTCATACCATATCCTTCTTAATGCAATATCTTCCTCCCATAGAAATCTCACCAAGTAAGATTCAATCTTCCAGATTTGATCCACCCAATATTTCCCGATAGAACTCCCTACTCTTCCTTATCCGTCATAGTGAATATTAACCCATGATCTATAGAATATTTGTTCCAAAATTGGATTTGGTTGAATATGGTAAGTTGTGTCACACAACTTGATCCACCAACTTTTGAGACAACAAATATGATATCGAATTTTGTTGTTGCAAAACATGAGATTTATATTTACCTAAGATTATGACAAGAAATTGTTGGAATTTCCTATCCAGTTTGAATGAAATTAACATATTTCCTACTTCATTTGAATGAAATTAACATACGTTGGGGTTTTGGTTTAATACCATTTATGGGTTTTAATTCCCCTCTGTCGTTGAATCTAAAACGGTCGGAGTTTTTATTCTTTCGTTCATCCCATGTACTCTATATATTAGTCAAAGTCTTCTCAAAAAATTGACTTGCTGAAGTCAAGATATTCCTCTATCTACCTCCATATTCCTTTCTTTAGTGATAGATCAACCATTGTCTCAGCCACCGTGAAGAAGACGCGCATCGCGCGCCGCTTACGTAGTTTTATCTCGAGACGACGCAACATAATTCTTTTCCAGCACTAGGAGACGACGAATATATTTTAAGGAGACGCGAATTTCTCACAAGACTCGATGTCCTTTATCTGACAAAGACAAGTCTCAAGCCTTTTTTTTGTCCTTTTGTAATTATTCTTTCTCGTTTCTTTGTAATTTTCGTCTCCCTCTTTAGTTTTGTTTCCATGTATTTGCAAAAGTTTGTAACATAAATATCTTCAACAGAAAGTTTAGAAAGAGATTTTTCTTGGTACCCACGCTTATTTTCTTTTTAACCCTCAAGGTTTCTTTTAGAGAGGTGATCTCATGATTAGGGGTGGGCAAAAAAACCAAACCGACTGAAAAACCAAATTGAAATCTCCAGCCGAAAAATATATAATCAACCTAACGGTTTGGTTTGGTTTTGTTTTACAAAAAATCTCACTCGTTTAAAAATAAAAAAATCGTGGTTTCTTAACTAAATCAAGAATTATATATATATATATATATATATATATATATATATATATATATATATATATATATATATATATATATATATATATATATATATATATATATAATAGGTTTCCCTACTTGTGTGAGTTGGAGTTGTGACTTTCCAACTTCTATCTGTCGCTTTTACTTTTTTTTCTCCAACTCAGGTTTTTACCATTTTTCTTTGAACCAAAGCACATAGGCTATGATTTCTTTGGATTAGTTTATTTTTCTATTTCTACTGAAGTTGTTAAAACATATGGTTGATTAAAAAAACTATGATTAAATTATCTTACCCTGCGCATTTCATATAATATTTATGGATGTATATAAATTTATATTATAAACGCAATATATCACGAGATTGCAAATGAATAGATTGTATTCATTTTTTTCTTTGCAGATTTTTATTATATTTATAATAATTATTATAATTTGAACTGTAATATATGATTATGGAATTGCAAATTTATTTTTAACTATGGTTAACCGAAAAACCGATATATGGTTAACCTAACTAATGGTTAACCAAAGATTTGGTTAATCATGTCAATGGTTAGGTTTTTGGTCTATATAAATAACAAATCAAAAACCGACGGTCGGTTTTTACTGCGCCATGGTTCACTTAACTAGGACCATTTCACCCCTACTCTTGATCATTATCCTGGGTTCATTGATAGACGTATTGATTGAATAGGCTGGACAGGTTTAGAAAAGTCCTATATTATAAAATTTAGTTTCCAGTGGGTTGACGTAGAATTGTTGTAAGAATTATCCCATGGGACTCACCCAAATGTGATAAGTCCATGAGAGAATGTTATTGCATGAATTAAGACTTGTCTCTTATGGCTTGTAAGTGTTTTGCATTTTATCTTGAGTGGAAGTTCATCTATGTGACCTCAAAAAGAAATATTGTTTGTCTCCACAGGGAAAGTAAGGTTGATCATATGATAAACCGTGTACAAAGAGGGCAGAGAATTGAGATGAAGACTAGAACACAAATGTGGACATGGAGAATCTTCTCATATAAGACATGGAAGTTTTAAAGATTTCTTGGTATGCTTTATGGGTCTCAATGTTTGTTCTTCACCATTACTTCCATGTCATATTAAGATTATGAAAAGATTTTGGTTTCCCTTCTTAAGGATTTTAGGAATTTTTTTATCCTCTAATTAGGTTGTTTAAGATTCTTTGGAAAAATATTAAAGAACCTACATTTTAGCATTATTTTAATTTTGAATTTTATGTTTTTTATTTTCAATTAAATACATATTTAACTACAAAATGTATATTTGATTTGGCTATACTTGGATGATAAGAAAAGAAATTATTGGGAATATGAATACAAAATTGACTCATCATATATATATATATATATATATATATATATATATATATATATATATATATATATATATATATATATATATAGTTGTCTTAAGTTTACATAAGATAATAAACTCTAAGCATTAGTTACAGCAATGATGGTTTAGATATCTAGATTTTTGATAATCATGCATGTGTAGATCTCTTGAATATGAATTCTATGCATAGTGAATAAAAATTTAGTTTGTAACTCCATTTCCTTTTCTTTCTTTTTCTAATTTGAAAAACTGAGTTTTACAAAACAACAATGTCACTGTGCGTCGTTCACTGATATTTAAAATAGTGAATAATTAATATTAAGAAGATAAATAATTAAGTACCATGTAATATTTTTTAAAAATATTGATGTTGTGAGATAAAATCAATTATATATATATTTCGTTTATAGGCTTACATAAACTACATATATTATAATCTATCAACATATATAATGGATAAAATTTGTTGTAAACCCTATTGAATTAGAACATGATAGAAACGACTTCAACCATCAAAGATGTTCCTTCTTTGCCAAAGCCCAACGCGCCCATATCTCTCTTCCTCGAACCTCAACCCGAACTCCCCAACCTCATCTCTAATGGAGGTCAAGGTCCTCTCTTCGCTTCTCCATGAAACTTAGCACTTACAAGGCCTTTATCAACTGCCACCAATGAGCCATCCTCGTCGCCTTATCCTTGCCTCATATTCCACTGTTATGATGCTCATAATTTTGTTGATGAGACTTTTAGTATGGCTAACTTCCATACAATATGTCATAATTTTGTGTCTCAATGTGAGGGTTGATTAATTATGAGCCATTTTCTTGAAGGTGAAAGAATTGGAGGCTGCACTGACTGTCAGCAGGATAAATGTCGTACTTGATGAAATTGTACTAATTTGATTATTGTGTGACTTTCTTGCTCTTATATTATTATGATATTCTAATTGTTTTAAAATTTTAGTAGGATGCTCTTGAGGCTAAGAGAGAGCAGTTAACAAAGAATATAGATGAAATTCAAGACTTGATATAAAATTACTTAGCAAGAGGAGGTGATCAATGATTTGTAAATACTAACATAACACTTATTACAATGTATTGATGAAATGTAAAGAGCTAAAATTTAAGCCTTTACCGTCTTGATTCTAACCCCGCTCATAACGATGATGATACAAAGGACTATTAACCACGATAAATGCAATTCCAAAGTAGCCATTGTTTGACGGTTTCATTTTATCACGTTATATACTTTAGAATGTTTCAGACTTTTTATTATTGTCATTTTTATAGTTTATATAAGACTATACTTTAACTTCACTTTCTAGAAAGGTTTTATGTAATTTGAATAATTTTATTGCACTATTATTATGATTTTATTGGCATTCTGAATCATATATTAATCTACTTTTTTTTTTGTAAATTTATTATGTTTTAATCAAGATTATAATTAAATTAAATTTATAAAAATATATAATTATTGACAATTACCTATGGATTACAAATATATTACCTACTGAATTGACAAGTTAGGCAACTAATTTACCTACAGTTACCTACTAAATTGACAAGTTAGGTAGCCAATTTACCTACAAATTACCTAATAAATTTGTAAGGTAAGCGACTACCTTACTTACAAATTACCGACAATATAGCAACAAAAGCATGTAAATTACCTACACAATTTTCTGATAATACAGTAATCACTAAATTTACCTACAAAATTACCGACAATAGAAACTGTAGGTAAGTTATTTTCCCGAAAAAATATGACATGGAAATTACCTACTATATATTGACTAAAAGTCTAGGTAATTTTTTTTACCGACATAGATATTACCTACAACTGTGTTCTATAGGAAATCAATAGGTAAACTAAATCACCTACAAAATTTCAATCATTACCTACAAAAATTATCAGTAGGTAAACTATTAAATTTGTTTATAGTTTTCAAATGAAAGTGATTAGCCTAAAAGATGAGAAATCATTATGTTAAAAGAAGGTGACGCTGAAAAATATGAAGACTTTATCAATATTTATTCTTTGGTTAAAAGAATTAGAAATTGGGATATGACTTGTGATTATTATATATAAGTGGTTACATTATTGGTTGGAACCAAGTTATTATGTGCAAATATTTGAAGACATTTTTAGCAGTAAAATTCAATTTGATTGTTGTTTCTTTCAAAATTTTATTATATAAGAATTCATTGATTTAATACCAGGATATAAATATTTTTTTTAATATAAAATGTATTAACAACAACTCTCCTTTTTAAGTGTCATTGTTATTGGTGTCATTTAATTTGAAAATGTTCAAAGACGATGCTTATTAGAAGCGTCATTGTTGCCCCATATAGGAAAGTGTAATTGCATTAACTTTTTCCTTGTAATGTACATATTTTAAATGGTATTAGTTACCTTGTTGCTTCATATATAGGATGTTGTGCCTTCTCTAAATTTTCTTTTAACATCCACATTGTAACATTGTAGTCCTACTTTTGTTTTTCCAACATAAATTAATTATCAATAAATAATGAGTAATGAAATTATTCTTTAACAAAATATTTTGGAGATTAAAGAATGGCAATGAGAGAAAGTTATTTTACCTTGAAATAAAATTACATGGTGAAAACCTCAAGTATGGGAGACAAAATTATTTTACATGTAAAAATTCATTAATTGACATGTTTGATAACAATCATTACATCCCTAAATAGTGATGGAGATAAAAAGTTACGCATAAAAACATATGACATGATTTTAATCTTATTCTATTACAAAAATTTTAAAATATAGTCAATATTTGTAAAATATTCCTTGAAAAGTTGTTCTTTTATTAGTGGTAACTCAAAAGTAATAAGGTAATAAAATACTAAAAATAAAAATAAAGTGTTTGATAACATTGAATTTCCAACCTGAAGCAAATATTTAATTAAATTTGGTGACGCATTTCTAAATCTAAAATTTTTCTTTAAAATCTTGTCAACAACTGAATCAAATAAAAAAGGAATTGTTTACCATTAGGAGTACTCTTGGTTCGAGCATATAAAAATACGAAGTTGATAAGATATAGAAAAATAAATAAAGCTTATTATGACGGTTGACGGGTCTATATTAGTCCGACACCATTTTGGTCCTGAAACAGTGTTCTTGATGGAAGGGATCTCTGTATAAGGATAAGTCATCTCTGTTTGCTTTTCATTGTTTTTAGAATTCCATTATTTTGAGAGAGTACAGCAAGGGAAAAGTTGAACCGGTTTGTGGTCTTGACATTGTTACATAAAGGGTAAAGGTGTAAAAAAAGCCTTTTGTGTTTTACAAATATCCATCTGATACCTCAAACTTTTTTTTTGCGATTAAATAGGCCCCTAATGTTTACCATCATAACCTACTTAAATCTCTGTCATAACTGATAACGTTAATGAATACAAACGAAATTAAAATGATTGTGAAATCAATTCCGTAAATTATTGATGTGACTAATTTGTGCCCTAATTGATCTAAAAATTTTGGCAAAAATAAAAGCCTAATAGCCCTAAGTATCCTAAAACACGAGGTAAAAGCCCTAATAGCCCTAATTGTCTAAAAGCATTGAGGTAAAACCCCTAATAGCCCTAATTGTCCTAAAACACGAGGTGTTTGATATAATCCAATCCAATCAAATCGATTTAAAAATGAGGGAGGAAGTTGAGCTTTTACCATGAAATTGAGAAAAAAAAAAACCCTAATTACCGATAGCCTTAATTAAAGTAAATCCAAAAACTGCAAAGGGGCAAAGAAGAAGACCCTAACCTCTGGAAATACGAATAAGAATACGAATACATGTGTTTTTACATAGATTTGCAGACGGAGAAAGCTTTGATTAGTCCCTTTTTGGTGGGCTGGGAAGATTTTCAATTTTCTGTCTCTTTCTTCTTCCTTTTTTTTTTCTTTTGAAGGTCTTGAAGGACTCATCATTTTGACTCATGCACTAGTTGATCTAGTTTCTGGTGTGTTGCCATTATATCTGCAATACCTCTTTTGAAAGATATCGACTTTAAATTCTTGATATCTGATATGTATCCTTAAACCTTTCGAATCGTAGTTCTTGATTTGGCGTTTTTGTCATCACCATCAACGTCTATTATGTTTATTTAGAATTTCGTTCCTAATCTTCTAGGGTTTTCACTTTTCAGTGGTTTTTTCTGAGTTCTTGCTTGAAACCCATCTCGGGATTTTTTTTTCTTCTGAAATTTAGATTTCACGATTGAATTCTTCGATTTCCCAGCTAGGTCTTGGAGCTTTGACTGATAGTTCCACTATTTTTTTTTATGTAAATTCAATTCCACTGCTGGGTTTGTGCCAAATTCTTGTTATCCATCTAACCTCGTCTCACATCTTGACCTGTCCCACTAGGGTAGCCCTGGATGCATAGCATGATTAATGTTATCAAGTATTAGGATGATTATATATATATATATACACACATTAACTTCACATTAGCTGATCCAATTGAAGTGAAAATATATATATGGAGAAACCTTCCTCCTGCTATAAGGTCTTTTAGTGGAAGGTAACAGGGTTCTAAAATATTAACAAATTCTCCTTGATTATAATGAGGAAACTTTTCTTAAAATAATTTCAACCCTAAGGCCTTACCTGGCTTCCTTCATTATTATTACTCAAATTCACTGTTTTATTTTCTTTTCACTACACCAATAAGAGGGGTTTGGTACATTGGAATAAGGAATAGAAATAAAGCATCTCTTATGGAGTGAATCAATAATTTGATTATATTCATGGTGTTTAGATTAGTTTAGAAATCTTACGTGAGAATAATTGTTTGTTTTCATTCGTTTGATAATATTAAGAATTTGAATGAAAAATGAACAAATTGACAATAATACCCTATCATATGATTTTAAGTAATTTTTATTTCATTTTAAACAATGAAGTTCTATAGTTTTTTACTAAATAAGATTAAACAAATAATATACCATTCAAAAAAGATTAAAAACAATATATAATTTAAAAAAATCATAACAAAATCATATAACCTTATATACAAATATTTAATCATTCATTTCATAAACCCATCACTTTCTCTCAGCTAAAACCCCAGTCGTCTCTCCCTTTTCTCATATTAGTTGTTCTTTATAAATGCATCATCTAAAGTAGCGAGTGCGATTTTACTTTTCTACTGAAATCATTCATCTACATCTCTTCTTACCATTTTCTTTTTTCAATAAAGCTGGCTATTCCACAAAAACTGATTTTACCTGTTTTTTTTCGTTATCGCCGCCTTGTAATGACGTTGGCTTTTCACATCGCCTCAGACCACGCGCTGGTTTACGTCGTCTTAGCACGACATATCGTTTTCATCACCTGCTACGCACGCGACTTTCTTACGCACGTATGGATTCAAACGACAAAATAGATTCGACGCACAAATACATCGCTCAAATCACACGCCAATACGTCAGATAATCCAGAGTCTTACGTAGATTACCATCATAGACTATCAAACGATGATTGAATCGACGACATGCTATTAACTGGTGACGCTCACCATCATTTGCAGTTTTTAATGATCTGATTCTTCGTTCAATGATAAATTACGTGATCAATAAAATTATTATTCTTTACAAAAAAAAAATGCATTCATTTCATAAACATCAAATTCAATAAAAAAAATAGTAAATTTGTAAAAGAAATTTCTTACTTTGGAAAGTATAAATTTTAAAAAAGAGTTAAATTTCATCTATTGTTTAATAAACATCATATTCAATAAAATCCATACCCCTAATTTGTGTGAAAAATATTTGTAAAAACATTTCTTTGAAGATAATTTTAGAATTGCTTAAAATATTATAATTCTAATAAAATCATAAAAATAATTTATTATCCATGTAAGAATTTGATTTCTTATAAAACTATGGGTCACGAAGTATAGTGATAGAATTTTTTTTTTGTGAAATATAAAATTTTGACTAAAAAATATAATTAATCATTTTAGATTTTTAGATGACTATATGTGTTTAGGTACGTTTCCTTTTTTTATTTTAATGAAATAACCTCTTTTTAAATATTTATTCGTGAATTATTTTGCAAGAATCATGACATCAAACTTGAGAGAAGTTAGATTGTAGGACTTAAGAATTAAAATCCGAAAGTAAAATAGTAAATTGAAGTTATTATACATTATCTCCTTAGAAGAGAAAAACAAAATACCACCTTGATATAATAAATCAAAATACCATCTAGGTATGATGAATCAAAATACCATCGAGGTACGATGAATCAAAATCCTACTTAGAAATAAAAGTTTATTTCCGTTGAAATTACTTTTGATTTCATTTTTATTCTTGTAAAACTTATACAGACATAGAAATGAGGGAGAAATGGAATGAAATTATTTCAATTTCCCACTCTCTATTCCCTCTACTGGATGCCCCCAAAGAGATTTTGTATATTAAAGTAGTGATGGCTTCAATATGTTAATTTATCGTAAGAGAAGGATGCATTGTATAAGAAAAAAGGGAGTAAATCAATAAAACAAAGTAGTAATAGCCAAAATCTTCTCTTTTCATTCAACAACAAGGAAATTAACAATGTCCAACATGATAGGGATTTTTTAATTACGGCCACATAAATTAACATCTTATTTTGGGTACAACAAGAGAAACACCTTATACAAAGGTTTGCTTAGAAACCTTCTCACACTCCAACAAAAGCACACTGCAATCATATGAGGCTTAAAGTTGCCACATATTATACACAATATATAACATTATTCATAGGATGAGATACTACTCACTACACAACGTTTTCGTATTTTATGTTTCTGAGTGTCTATGCTTGGACAAGGTGGTCATCAAGGTCCTCGCTCACATGAACCACAAATCCAAGTATTTTGATTGGAGGAGGGATATCTTTGTTTAACTTCTCATACTCCAAAGTCCAATGCACCCAAGTATCTTCACCCTTAGGAATTGCTTGAACCACAATCCTGAAACTCTTGTATTCCTTGAGAAGATCCCCTTCAATGACTTTAAAAGTGACCGACTTGTTTTCCTCATCTATAGCTCTACAATTTCTTTGGCCACATGATTATTTCCATCTTTGATTTCATGAAAAAAAAAATCAATTAAACATCAGTTCATACTGAGTTAAAATTAATGGTTTAGGAAATAAATGTAATTGGGAAATGAATTATGCTTTTCAATATGTTATCAAATTAAGAGAACTCATACACTATCTTTTATTTTAAAAACATGTTGAATAATTTAATTAAGTGGAGTTAAAAAATAAAGAAGATATTCTTTCATCAATTTACATCAACAGAAAAAATAAAAATGGAGTAAATATTTGTAGTTTGTAGGATGTCCAACTAAAATAACAAAACAAATTTTGGTAGGGCCTTGTTCGGTGATAATCCTTGAAATTTTTCGAAAAGGAAAATTTTGAGAATAGTTTAAAAAATGTTTTAATTTTTTTTAATATTTTTTAAACTCTAAAACTAAAAATAGTTCTCTTGATTCTTTTTTTTTCTTTTTCTTTTTGTGTTTATAAAAACCTTTCTACACATGCACAAAGCAAAAAATTAAACTATTTCACATCTATCTTATTATTAATTTATCAACAAATTTTATCGAAAATATATGAAAAACTTAAAATATATTCTTGAAAGTCATCAAGTTTTCAGAAAAAAAAGAAGAAGAAACCTATAACCTATTCACAGTTCCAAACTTGGACAAAATGGGGAACTAGTGTTTCACACATGGACAAATCTTTGTCCAGAAGATAATCAAGGAAAAAGCCAAAAAATATAGTAAAGAATGGCAAAGTGGGGAACTACTAGTAATAATTTAATACCTACTATTCAATTTTCCTTTTTTATTTATGAAATAATATTAATATAGCTCATCAACCTCCAAGGATCCATTATTGAATTAAAATCACTAAAAAATTGTGACGTCAGTCAGATGTCCATTTATAGTAATATTTATAAATCTGAAATGAGAAGGGACTACAGAGTCAAAGATGGAAAAGCATTATATTAATGGACGGGTTGATGGTAAATCTTTCAACTCAAAGGAATAAAATACAGGGATCTGGAGATCTCTATATAAAAAAATAAAAATAAAAATAAGAAAGAAAAAAATGGGGATCTCATTGAATAAAATTAGTAACCAGGGAAAGTAAGACAGAAGTAGATTAATGACATCATATGCTGGTGATCACTGGTGGATCCAGCATAGATTCCCGAGCCCCCTTGAAGTTTTTTAAGTTTGCCGTTGGATATTAAATCCTTTCTCAACCACCACTGATGCTGATAATAATGTATATGAATTTTAAATAAATAAATAGGAATCAAATATTTAAATTACAGAAATAGGTCTTAAAAGACTTTTTATTAAATCAAGTTTTGATTAGTTAAACGATGTAACTCTTTTAAAAGCTCAAATTTTATGAATTTTGATTTAATATAAATATCATATTTAATTGGAAATAAGATTTGGATTTAATAAAATTATCTTACCAACAACGTAGCTCCACTCGATGATAGAACCGGGACTACCCCAATCACCCTCATGGAGATGAACTTTCTGAATCTTTTCAGGGCAGACATTAGAGATGTGGTGTGGTCTGCACCAGAAAACTTCGTGAAACTTATGAGCAGGAGCCCCAATGAGAGTTTCTGCCTGAAGCTTACCAATCAGACCCATGTTTTCTCACCAACCAAACAGAGCTAGAAACAATGGAATATAGAAGAGGAGGTCAAGGCAGTGCTGCGAGAAAAAAACGCTCGGCCTCGCACCCTTAAATGGAGAAGACGGCTGTGGGCATGGATCTCCTGTACACGCACCAGGTTATCAAGTTTCCAACCACAGTATGCCACGTGTGAGGCCAACTGTCCAGTCCCATTATTAACGTACGCATTTATTATTATTGAATAGGTGAGGACCATGGTGACGTACCGTGCTTTTCAATAATTAATATTTTGGTCGACTGTTTCTAAAGGTTATCCTCCTCATCCTCCCATTGACAGCAATCGCTAATCCAAAATATTTGTCATCAAAGAATAAAATATCCTTTTAAAAAATATAAAAATCAACGTTTGTTGGACATTATAAATTTAACCTCTAATGAATTAAAATGTCTTTATTGAAGGTAAGAGACCACCTTGGTGAGAACACCATTATCAGGGTGGTTAAGATGGCTATGTCAGGTAGTGTTTAAAATATCGGGATATATTGAGTATCGGTTAATCCTGACATGATATTAGACTACGATTATCTCGAATAATATCGGTAATATACGGTGGATATATCGGTATAAGGGAGATATTTCGGTGAAAGGTGAAAGAATTGATTAAACATGCCAACACGCGTAAAAGAGAAGAAAAATACGATAAAATCATCAATTTATCAGCAAAAGTCGACAATATCACTCGATATTTTGATGATTTTATCGGCAATGTATCACAAAAATCGCTACACACGTAACTTCTTCCCTCCTGATTTTCTTAACGTTAGTTTTGTTAGAGGATTTCTGAACTTCTTTTCCGTTTTTTAATGTAGTTTTGTTAGATAATAAAGTACCTCAAATATTATCTCTTTTTTTTTCAAAGGTTACGTAATATTTATGTTTAAATATTCAAATTTCCTAAAATATCTAATAATTATTTTAGGAAACATTTCTAAAAATCAAATTAATTATATTAAAAATATCTTGAATAAAGATATTATCAAATAAGTATTTAATTTTTAATAATACATTTAATATTCCCTTAAATAATATTTTTACTATTTTTATCAAATATATTTAATAAATACACAATAAATTGCAATTTTTAATTATACTATTTAATAATTTCAAAAAATTATTGAAATAATTTTTAATTATAAATTGATGTCAATATCAAAATATTCTCATTACAACTATCAAATTTTAGAAATTAACTCTTAAATAAAATATTTTTGTATGAATCATAGAAATAATTTATTTCTTAAATGTTATTAAATATGTTTTACTAAAACTAATAATATTATCATTATATATACTTTCAAAATAATTTATAAGTAAATTAAATATATATATTTAAATTTTGAATAAATTTTAATTACCGATATTCATGTAAAAATATCCACCGATATATCCATAAAATTCAAGTATTGATATATCCGTTGAAACCGATATTTTCATCCATGGTTACAAGTGAACCAATGATTTTTTACTACAAGAGCAACTACTTGTTGGAGTTGTATTCTGTCCAGAAAATAGTGCAGCAAACAAATTTGAACAGCAGTGTATACTTTGTGATGTTTAGCAGTAGTCAGTTGATGCTAAATTTGAAGTAGTTGTGATGATGCAGGGGACTGGGAAAAGATCTTGGAAGTTGAAGATGATAAAGACCATTATTAAGAGTTCCTTTTAGAAGAACATCTCTGGTGTGCTTGTCCTTAACTAAGAGAATATTTCGAAGAGTAAGAGGCTTAGAAGAACTGCCAGAATCTGGTAAATCAAATTTACCAATATTAGAGATAGGCAACTCAGTACCATCATCAACCATGAGTTTACCATTGCTAGAATACTCAGTTTTTGAAGTAAGAGAGTCACAATGACTGGTAACATGATGTGTAGCGCCACTGTCTAGGAACCATGAGGCATTATCTATATCCTCAGGTATGTTGGAGATATTTCTTGTAATAGTCTTAGGCAAAAATAAATATCATGTTTTCCAACAACAAAATTCAATTTCACAGTTGTTGTCGACTGAAATGGTAGATCAAACTGTTTGACGAAACTTACCATATTAAGTCAAATCCAAATTTGGAGCAAATATTCTACGGATTAGAAGCTGATATTCTCTAGTACAGATAAGGAGGACTAGAAGTTATCACAGATCAAATCTAAAGATTGATCACATTTGGTGAGTATTTCTATACAAGATATCATGATCGCATTTACTCAATGAATAAAATGTGATCTTACCACTCGTGATGCTGGATATATTACGTAAACTTGAAGATACAGAATATTGACTAAGGATCCTCTTGAGGATATTAAATATTGGACACGATTTTGAAGGTATACAACGAAGATGTAGAAGAACAAGAATGTGTTCTTGGGGGGTCGAATACCTGTTGTTGGTATTACTCGACTCTCTCAATGTTGGGGAGGTTTTATCCATCATGTTGAATGATGTTTTTAGGCCTAGAGTCTAGATACAGGTGAAATCTATGGGATCTCATTCTACGTTTGACTGCATGGTAATGTGCGAAGAAGGCATTGGAGAAAGGGAGAGCCTTGTCTCATGCAAGACCAACTTGTAACCTAATTGAGATATATTGGAATCATTTGCATTTTGGTTCAGCCCCGCGGATGTAGGTTTTGTCGAACCGCATGACTAATCTCTTGTGTCTATGCGTGTATCCTAGTTTATCTTTTTACATCTTCTGCAATTTTATTTTTGTGATTAATCATTGATATATATCTTAGTAGATCTCAGTCTTGACAGTGGTGCATCTCTTGATGCAACAACAAACATATCACTATCAAAACAAATAGTTTTTTCTCTTTTAGTGGAGGCAATATATGCCTGAGAGGATTGAAACCGAGAGAAATCACGAGTAGCATCACCAGTATTAATTGAGCCTTTTGAAGACTGAGATTGAACCTATGATAGCATTTTATAGCAGAGTGTTGAGATTTACCACAAATCTAACATAGAAGCTTATTGCTCGCTCTTGGAGAGAAATTGTTGCGAACTCCAAAGGAAGAACGACCTTTGCCTCTACAACCAGAGTGTCCTCTAGAATTTGTTTGATAATCTCGAAATTAATGAATGAAGAACTTGATTGTTTATGAGAAAAAAATTGCTTCAGAAATAGGAAACTCAACAACATATGCAGTTGTAAGATTTTATAAACGTATTTCATGTGTTTGTAACAAATATTAAACCTCTTGAAGGGTTACTGAATCTTGTGATGTGAGATTGACTACAACTTATTCAAAATCAGATCAAAGACCTCCTAAGATATACAAAATCAATTCATCATCTGAAACATGTTAACCAGTAGCAATTAGAGTATGAGCAATACCTTTCATTTTAAGGATATATTCTTCAACAAAATCAGCACCTTTCCTTGTAGTTTGTAACGAAAACCTCAATTAAAGAATTTGTGCTTTAGATCAAGTAGAGAAGATTTGATTAAACACTTTCTAGATTTGTGTTGATGTCTAACATTTAAAAACATGTTCTAGCATTTGTTTAGTTATGGAAGATAGTAACCAACTCATTAGAAACCGATCCAATCTCATCCAAGAGAGATAATCAGAATTTCTGATAGGATCATGAGTTTGTAGAATTAGAGGGAATCTATGTAGGCTTGAGTAGAGTTCTAAGCAGAAAAGCTTCTAGATCATGTCCTTTTACCATTAGTAGGATTTGAGATTGCCAAAATGCATAATTCAACTTATCTAATTGAATACTTAGAGGGACCATTGTGGATGGAATCACCATTGGAAGACGTTGAGGGAAAGGAAACACCATGGTAGGCTTACTGGTGGTTTGATACCATGTTGATGATGAAATGCTAATGATAAAGCAAACTTTCTGTTTGATAAAATGATGAAGAGAATCAAACTTGGAGAGGAAGTTTTTTTCAAGGAACTTCACACACCTATTGATACGAGCACAAGCCTTTTATAGTTATAGAGAAGCACTAAAGAAAATGAAGAAAATATGTCTCAAAAAAAAAAAAAAAAGAAGATACAACTGAAACATAACTAACTTATGTTACACGTGATTTCCATAACCTTCTTCTTCAATATGACTTCCAAAACCTTCTTCTTCAATAGCCCCCCCTCAAGTTGGACATGGAACCTTCCATGGTTACCTTGCATTGAAGTGCTTGCAAATCATTGGTTCATTTATGGCATATTTGTCTTGGCTACCTTAATAATGTTGTTCTCACCAAGGTGTTCTCTTAGATTCAAATTGCCTCCTCTTCTAAGTCACTTGTGCAATTTTGTGATGCTTTCCAAATATGGAAAACTTCACTAGATTTCTTTTCCTTCAATTCCTCTTAAAACTACTCAATGTTTTCAAGTGCTTTATTAAGATGTATGGGGTTCTTCACCTCTTCTTTCAATTGATGGTTATAGATATTATATCTTATATGTTGATGACTTTACTAGATATGTTTGACCTTTTCTCATTCACCAAAAGTTTGAAGCAACTATTGTTTTCTTTCATTTTAATAAGCTAGTTGAAAGACAATTCCAAACTCAGATTAAGTGTCTCCAAACTGATTGGGGAGGTGAATACTGTAAGCTTCAACCTCTTCTTCATGATCTTGGTATTGTTTTTCGTTATCCTTGCCCCCATACTAATCAACAACAAGGGAGGGTTGAAAGAAAACACTGAATTATTGTGGATATTGGTTTGACACTACTTGCTAAGGCAACCATGGATTTAAAGTTTTGGTGGGAGGCTTTTCTCTAAACAGTTTATCTCTTGAATCGCATTTCTACACTGGTACTTAAGGATCCTTCACCCTTTGAATCTCTATTTGGATATAAGCCATATTATTATTTTCTCAAGGTGTTTAGGTGTGCATGTTTCCCTTAGTTAAAGCCTTACAAAAAACACAAACTTGCTTTCAAGTCTTCCAACTGTGTCTTCTTAGGTTATAGTCATTTTCATAAAGGCTATAAATGTTAGCATCCTTTAGGCAGAATTTACATAGCTCGAAGTGCTGTTTTTTATGAGTCTTCATTTCTATATCAGTTGTTATTTGAACCTAAATCATCTTTTGTCACTCCAACGATTACTTCCTATGGTGTTCCTTTTGTCATTCCTTCTGTATCTACTTTTCCTTCTTCCAAGTCTACTATTGTGTCTAATTCTATTTCCTTACAGAAATTAAATACCAGTCTAGGATCTTTGGCATGTTCTGAAAATAATTATGATGTTCCTGTTATTTAAGTACCATTTATGTCTCCCTTGTCTTTTGGTAAAATTGCATCCTCTGCGTCTAACACTGATGCTTCTTCTATTGGATCTTTTCCTAAGTCTATCACATTATTTCCTCATGTTGAGTCTATCTCTGTACCTACTGTCTCAGTTACTAAAATGAATGTTCCTTTTCAGTCCAACCATCCCATGCAAACTAGGTCTAAGTCTGGTATTTTTATACCTAAACTTCTTGTTGCTTTACTTCATCAAGAGCCAACTACTGCACATCTTGCTTTGGATAATTCTCGGTGGAAAAATGTTATGGAAGTTAAATATCAAGCTCTCTTAAGAAATAATACATGGAAATTAGTTCCTCCTAATGATACTTCTTATGTTATACAAAGTAAATGGGTATTTCGAATAAAGCTTAATGTTGATGGTACCTTGGACAAATACATGTTAGAGAAGTGCTCTAAACGCAATCACCTTTAGCATTTATTGTAAGATTTTTGTTATGATGAATAAAAGGCTTCTTCATTAATTTGAAGTGATGTCGATCTTTAATCGAATTAATGAAGTCCATGATATGAAACATAGCATGAAATAAATCGTGATGAGATCATTATAATAAGATTCCTATCATGTGCAATTATGTTAATATCTAAATTATCCCTAACATAGGATCTAAACAGATCGACATTGTTGATCTAGAGCAGGGAGTTTAGCACATGTCATACTCCTTGATTGGATCAAGTAGCGGATCTTATAAACTGTTATCATGAATTGATTAGAGTTGACATATGGATGCTTGCTAAGAGTAGCTGAGTACATCGGAGACCTACTATGAGACAATCATATGGATTATCTATTATATGTAGATGATAGTCTCATCATAGCAATGGTGCAAGTATCCTTGAATTTGAGGTGCTTAAGGATATCTTGGATGTTAATTCTATACTTAGACTTCATTCTTTGTTGCCTTCTAGAATTTGCTCATAGGGTGATGATCGGGTATAGTTTGAGGTATTCGAAGGTAATTGAGTAGCTAACAAAGGATTCGACACTCTAAATATAGGGAAAGTATACATAGCCTCTTGTTGGAATCATTACTCGGGAATCTCTAGCCATAGTAGAAATGCCATGAAGAGTGTCTTCGGGTGCATAATAGTGACAACTGAGTCCGAGGACAATATCTATGTCACTTATGCTAAGTGTGGCGTAGCCAATCTAGTGGGAGCTACACATTGTTCATGCTTTAAACCGAGTGGGGTATGGATTGGTGAAAGGACAAATTGCGCGATAATTGTCTATGGAAGGGTTTGTAGTCAAACCAATGACTCTCCGGTCAATTGGGGGTCATGATATGTTGTTAGATACCACTCATGATTTGCTTGGATTCAATAATTGAATGAAATGGGCAACATAACCGAGAACCTAATGGGTCACACACATAGAAGATGTGTGGCTGATATAAAATGGGTTTAGATAGTGATCCAAATATGAGGACATTAATTTAAGGAATAAAAGTCACGGGATTAGTGGACTCTCGGGAACAAAGGGCACACTATGAGAAAATGAAGGCTTGGAAAAACTCATAAGGGTACATGATACATGCATAGAGATGCATATACCTTATCCTATCTCTAAGTGAGGGCTCTTTGGTCATTTCAAAGGCTAGGGTTCTCCTATATAAGTGTTATGATAGGGAAACCCTAACCCTAAGCCATATTTTCACACTATCTCAAGAAGAATCCTAGAGAGAGTTTTCTTGTTCTTGTTAAGAACAAAGTGATAGAGGAAGAGAGAGAGAGATAGCTTTGAGTGTCAAATCTCTTCTCCCTTCTTCCCTTTTTGAGTTTGATCCTTGCTAACATTTGAATCCTTCTCATACCCGTTTCCTTGGAGTTTATCAGCATCTTCTTTCGAGTGGATACCGGTAGAGACAAACCTAGGACTTGGTTCATTTTAGGCTGCTACAAATCCATCCTTTGAAGGATTCATTCTGGTTTTCATCTTTGGAAAGTAAAAAGTCGAGGTCCGTCTTTGTTCAAACCGTTTTTTATGCAAAAAGGGGTCCTTGGGTGGGAATTTTCTTGTTTTCTTAAGATTTTGTTGCTTCTTGGCATGAGTTACCATGGAGAAATCCTAACAGTAGTATCACAGCACACTTGTTATAATAAGTGAAAAGCTGTGATTATTATAGTAAGTGAAAAATGTCTTGGATGGGATTTAGATTAAAAAATAGAGGGTTTTTCGGAAGATCAGAAGCTAGAAGACAAACCAGTTTTAAGATCTACCTTCACACTATAACGTGGGAGTACTTCACGCTATAGCGTGAGAGTACTTCACGCTAAGTGTGATTGTGATTCACGGTATTGCGTGAGTCTTCATCACGCTACGGTGTGAGTGCACTTCACGCAATAGTGTGACTGTGCTTCACACTATGGTGTGAGTCCTAATCACGCTATTGCGTGAGAACTTCCTCTCAGTCACGCTATTACATGATGCTCTTGTGTGGTTTGGTCAGTGAGGATGTAGTGAAATTTCTAGTTTTTCTTGTTTGTTCTTGCATTCTTTTGGGTGCTGATAAATAGTATGATCGAGAGAATATATGCAATATGAGATTGAAGTGTTCAATCTTAAATTTATGGAAACATGGCCTTTAAAGTTTATTGCGAAAAACTTATACATACCCATGTTGAAATTACCTTCAAGAGATTTTGTACAAAATGTATTCCTCATGGGAGATAAGATTCAAGTGTTGAATCAGTTTGAGTTTTCAAAAGGTTTTTGAATCAGTTTAAGATTCAAGAGTTGAATCACTTTACTTCGCGGTTGAATAATAATGTTTCGGGTTCAAGTGTCAAACCATCGAATAGCAATAAACTATGGAATAGTTCATTACTTTCAATGCTTCCATTAGAGAATGCATGTTTTAGGATGTATGTTGTCATGATGGATGATTATGGACAATGCCCAATAGTTATTGAGCATATTGCATTTGATTATTATTTCTTTTGGGTAAATAAGGAACGAACAGAGATAGAATCCGACCAATTCTCGAAATGCCTTTCTCGATATTCCTCAATGTCAATGTCCCGGCTATTCATGGAACGTGAAAAGAAGATGATTATTCATCTTTCTAAAGAAATTGAAGAATTTATTAGAAATCTTACAAGATCTAGTTGTTATTTTTCTCTAACAAATGGTCAGAACTTCATCTAGGTTCGAATCCTATTGACAGGTCCACTAGAGATCAGAAATTATTGAAGAAACAACAAGATGTTTCTTTTGTCCCTTCAAGGTGATCAAAAAATAAAGAAATGGTTAATATATTCAAGATAATTACATATTTACAAAATACCGTCTCAATTCATCTTGCGTATCCCTACCTCTCTCTAATTTCTCGATGTATTTTTCTTCTCAACTAAATCCCCCTCAAATGTAACATGAGGTTCTTCTTTTGAATGTATGTAATTAGATTACATAGGATTAGGGTTAGTTGGTGGAGATACAAAGGAGAAAGGAGCATGAAGGAGGAGCCAAGAAAGAAGAGCTTGAAATGTAAATTTGATTTATTTTCATGGGTTGTAATAATCATGCATATTCCTAGGTTTAACCTAGTAAATTCCATTTTAGCTCATGGAATTGATTTTAGAATGTCCATAATCATGTCATATAGTTAGAGTAACTATCTTTATATTTTCATGGGATGAATGTAAATGTCTAAAGAATGTTAATGCCATGATGAGACTAATCTAAATAATTCCCTCAATAATATATATTAAGGCTAACGTCTTCCACTAATATGGTGTGAACCTGAGTTCTTCTAGAGTTGTGGTTGTTAGGTAAACCCAAGCCCTCTCTATAAGGATATGTTTTATCCATGGAAATGAGATTCTTGATTAGTGAGCTGGAATTAACTGACTCATTAGCTTATTGGGCAAACCTAAGGTTAATGTTGGATGGAGACGTAGTTGGGTAGATGTACATTAGATGTGAGCACATCAAGAGTTGATAACCCAATGATAGTGTAACGCCCCAAAAATACCCTAGAATTTTTATAATAATTTTTATTATATATATTCAAAATTAATTGAGCCAAACTTAGGTTTTTCTCAAAATTGATAAATTGACAAATTGTGAAATGTAATTGAAAGTGTGAGGATATGATTTAATATTATATGCTAAAAATGAGAAACTGGTGAACTTAAATAAACCTGTGAAAAAGGGCGAATGTAGAAAAAAAATTGTAAAATGAGGACCTAAGGGTCAATTTTTATAAAGAATAAATGTCTAAGTGAATTTATGATAAATGAATGGCCAAAGTGTATAATAGGAGACTAAAATGGAAAATTGGATTTATCAGCGGCCAAACAAGGGCTTATGGGGAATAAGTGATTTAAGACCAAAAGATAAAAAATGAGAAATGATAAAAGTGTGTAGGCCAAACAAGGCCTTACACTTAAGGGAATAAAAAGGCCAAAAATGTGGTCTTAGGCCTATTATATGAGCAATCTCGCTTTTAAGGGAATAAGAGAGAGAAAAATGTGAGCTTTAGCTCCGGCTGTAGATCAAGTTTCGTTGGTTTTGTTTCCCATCTCTTGCTCCTAAGAGACCAAGCAACATACAATAAGAGATTCAAGAGGTTCAAGGTACAAATCAAAACCCTAACTTCATCCTATTATTGATTGGGGAAAAGCCCTAACTTGAGAGAAAAGGGTTTTCATTGATTCTAAACCACTTTTGGAGTTGTTTCTGGGTAGATTCCATGGCGGATTTTTGATAAGGACGAATTAGAGAAGATTTATGGGAAGAAAAATTAGTGAAATGCCAAATCCCCCATTTTGGGCAAACCGTAGGGTACCTGGTGACGCTTGAGTGGTACAGTATCAGATGCACAGCACCCGCATCCAGACACCCAAACCAGACGGTATCGATCGCAAGGATTGTCCCAGATCGTACCTGGGCCTATGGTACCGTACTACTTCCAAAGAGCCTTGTTTTGACATATTTTTGCACCGTTAAGTCCCGTATTCGTATACCGATGTTTAGGGACCCTAAGAAATGAATAATGGGGGTTCAAATAAGGATAAAATTAAGTGAAAAATGTACCGTACCTCGCTACCTCGGCTAAGAGAATTCGGGCAGACTTAGTGTCTTAACCCAAGACTGTTAACAAAAATAAATTTGCAATTCACTAAAATGGTTTAACAATTGTTTATCCACTAAGAGTGGCGTGAATGTTATTTACTAGGGACGGGTGATGATCGCCTAACCTAGGACCGAGATTGAAGAGAAGGAAGCTAAATTCGATAGCTTCGGTTTGTTCTCTGACTCTATTCTTATTACAAGTATTTTGGTAGTTTACCAAGTAACTATGAAACGAGTACATGAATAAGTATATGAAATGAGTACGTGAATGAGTATATGAAATAAGTACATAGATTGAGTATATCTTTGAAAAGATAATACGAAAGAGAAAATGGAATTGAAATGTGATATTTGAAAACCGATTGAATGTGAATGATGTTGAGGACGGGATTCATCAAACGAAATCCGTCATAAATGTGAATTGAATGATATATCAAATGAACCGCCTGACGGGATGCACCAATCATCATCCGCCACGGGTACTCCTCAAATTCTTCAATGTCCCATTTGGCGGATGCACCAATCGACATCCGTCATGATGGTATGGCATTGAAGAAATGTCCCACTCGCGATGTACCAACGGCACCGCGACGACGTATGGCATTTATGATACCACATGCCTGGTACCAAACGACATTCGGCCACGACGGGAGACCAATAAGTGATACCACATCGGGTGCACCAAACGACATCCGCCATGACGGGAGACCAAATAAGTGATACCACGCTCCGGTACCAAACGACATCCGCTGCGACGGGAGACCGACAAGTGATACCACATGTCGGTGCACCAAACGCATCCGCCATGATGGGAACCAATTGTTAAATGTATAAGCACATTAACACGATAATAAGGGTTAGATTCATTAAACTAATCCGCCGAAATGTGAATCGAATAGTCGTGCTAAATAACTAACATTGACGAGTGTAAACTGGATTTTTAGCGTGATATGCTTAAATCTCATAAATTGAATTGTGAATTGAAAATGCATGTTGTGATAAGGAGAAATGACTTGTAAATGAAAGCATGCGTATTGAATAAAGATGAGTATATGTTGGATATAATAGGCATGGTTTGACGTTAAATGCACGCCGTTAAATTAATATCGGAATAGAATCCAGATGTAACTACTCAAACATGAAATGCTTAGAAGGTGATAGTTTTATCGCATGCCAGTATCGAAGCAAAAGGCGGTGCCAAGATCACGCGTTGCTACAGAGTCATAGAATGATAAGTATATACTCCGCCATTCAGATATCATCTCTTTAACAAGGGTATTTTGTAAACAAAAGGGTTAAACTCAACCTTGATTTTGTATCATTTTGCAAAGGCATGAATGCCTTTCTTTGTAAAAATGTAATTTTTGTTTTATAATTTACAGAATTGCATTGAAATTCTTAAATGATTATGGGTCGTTTAAAACTAAAACCGCTTCCACAAACGAAATGACATAATAAATGTTTTGTTAAGATAACAAAGTCGAGTAAACTCGCCCGGCCGATCCGCCATTCGTCGGGCCGGATTCGGTCACACATTTTTGAAAAAGAAAATTTAATAACATGAAAAATAAAAGAAATAAACCGCCGTCCTCACTGGGCTTGGTCTGACTCTCGCTAACTGGCTCGTCGGCTCGGGGTCACAGATAGTGCACACATCAAACAGTTAATAGCACTGGTCGATAGTTACATGACATTGCAATTGGTATGGATCAAATACCTACCTTTTGATCCAAGCTAGCTTGTTGGGTAAACCCAAGGTCATCTTGGTGATTTTGGATATCGACCCATTAGGAGAACTTCCATATAGGTTCTCTTGGATTCGTAGTAAGGACTATGGATTCACAATAAAAGAGTGGGAGCCATAATGCGTAATTATCGAGTTGTAATAATCATGCATTTTAAAGTACAATCTAGCTAACCTGATATGTTTTACATCCAGGTTGTTAGAATCAAACTATGTCAACAACTATGAACTCACGATCAATAATGGATGCCAACAAATTCATCGGTCCCAACTTCTTGGACTGGCCAAAGAATTTGAGAATAGTTCTCAAAAGGGAAATGTTAGCTTATGTCCTTATTGAGCCACTACCTTAATCCCTAGTTGTTGATTCATCTGAAAGAGTTAAGAGGGCATATTAGAAGCGCATAATTGATAGTGCAAGGACGAGATTTGTTATCCTCACCTTCATGTGACCTGAGCTTTAGAAGCAGTATAAGGCTATGGATGCATATCCCATTGTGTGCCATCTAAGGGAGCTCTATAATAAGCAGATGAGAATTGAGAAGTTCAAACTAGAGGAGGGAACATCCTCAGTGTAGCATGCACGAAAGTTGTATGAATATATTGAGATGATGAATCAATTGGGTTATTGGATGGACTTTGAATTGAGTATAGACTTGATTATGGAGAGTTTACCCTGATAGTTTTGCATAGTTTATGCCATACTATAGGATGAACTACTGATACCTGAGCTTATCAACTTATTCAAAATAGTTGAGGGAAAAATGGATGAGAAAAAGAAGAAAAAGACTGCCCCGAAAGAAACTTGCTTTTATTGTGGTCAGTTGGGCATTGAAAGAGGAACTACAAGGCGTACTTAGAATCCATGAAGGAGGTGGCATATGATGCTCCATCTAATTTAGGTATTTATGTCATTAAGGTTGATACTATTTCTCTTGATAACATATAGGTATATGATACCGGTTGTGGCTCACACATATGGTTTGATATGCAGGGCCTCAGGAATAGTAGAAAGCCCACTAAGGGAGATTCTAACCTTCGAGTGGGCATTGGTGCAAGATTTGCAGCTGTTGCTATATGGACTTATGTTTTGAACCTCCCTAGTGACCTATGTTTAAATTTGGATGATTGTTGTTATGTCCCAACATTGATAAAGAATAATTTTCAATTTCTTATTTGAACAAGAAATCATTTTAATGTTCTTTTATTCTAGTGGTACATTAAGCAATGGAATTTATATATTATATATGCATAATCCAATTTTAAATGTTAATGACAATGAAAGGTTAACGGGAGATAATTAGAAATCATCGGTTTTATGGCATTGTCACCTTGGTCATGCAAGTGAGAGGTGCATGACTAAGCTACATAAGTATGCCAAATTAGGGTCATTCGATTGTGAATCATTTGACACATGTGAATCTTTCTTGTTAGGCAAAGATGACCAAGTTGCCCTTTAACGAAAAGGGTGAAGTGCTGGACCATTAGACCTAATACATAAAGATGTATGTTTTCTTATGTCCATACATGCTAGAGGTGGTTTCATCTACTTCATAACCTTTATCAATGACTATTCACGATATAAGCACTTGTATATGATGAGATACAAATATGAATCCTTTGAAAAGTTCAGAAAATTCAAAAATGAAGTACAAAAACATTTTGGGAAAAGTATCAAATCACTTAGATGAGATCCTAGTGGTGAATACTTAAGCTAAGAAATTCAAGGTTATCTCTGGGATAATGAATTTAATCTTAGTGGACTCCACCTTACACACTACAACGTAGTGGTGTGGCTAAGAAGATAAACCAAACCTTGTTAGACTTGGTAAGGTCTATGATGGGTAAGGTGCACGTAGTCAAATCCCTTTAGAGGTATGCACTGTGAGACTACTATTTAATTGTTAAACAAAGTCCAATCTAAGTCAGTTGAGGTTACTCCTTATGGGATATGGACTAACAAGGAGCCCTATCGTCCTCATCGGAAAGTATAGGGTAATCCATCTTATAGGAAGCAAACTATGCTAGACAAGTTAGAAGCTAAATTTGACAAGTGTTTGTTTGTAAGATATCCTAAGGAAACTATTGGATATTAGTTCTACAACACTTTGGAACAAAGGTTGTTTATTTCAAAGAATAAAGTCTTCTTAGAGAAGGAGTTTCTTCTAAAAGAAGACAGTTGATGAAGTTCAAAATGCTCAAACAGACATGAATCAATTAAGGTTGTTATTCATGTTGATGAAGTAGTAACTGACCCTTTTGAAGCGTAAGCACACTGTAGCATAAGTAGGATACATACTATTCCAGAGAAATATGGAGTTCTCATTAGTAAAAAGTAGGACATATTGCTCACAGAGGTCAATGAGCCTACTACCTACAATGAATATCTTAATAGTTCAGAGTCTTATAAGTGGCTTGAAGCCATGAAGTCAAAAATGGATTTCATGTATATAAACCAAGTACTGACTTTGGTTGAACCACCCGAAGGGATAAAACTCATAGGGTGCAAGTGGATCTTCAAGAAGAAGACTAACAAGGAAGGTAATGTGATTACCTACAAGGCTAAGCTTATAGCTAAGGGTTATCGCCAATAAGGAATTGACAATGATGAGAATTTTAATCCAGTAGCTATGCTTAAATCCATAAAGATACTCCTAGCCATTGCTGCTCCTTATGATTATGAAATAGCAAAAGGATGTGACGATGACTTTTCGCTAAGGAAACCTAACTAAGGATATGTACACGACAAAACCGGAGGTCTTCACACCTAGAGTTGGCAGTAAAGTATGCAAACTTTAGAGATCTATTTATGGATTAAAGCAAGCATCTAGGAGTTGGAATATCTAATTTGATGAGACAATCAAAGGGTTTGGTTTCTCACAAAATGAGGATGAAGCTTGTGTATACAAGAGGGTTAGTGGGAGTGCAGTCGTGTTCCTAGTGTTATGTGGATGACATATTAATTATTGGAAACGACGTCTCAAAGTTACAATATGACAATATATTGGTTATCCAAGAATATTCTCCATGAAAGACCTTGGAGAAGCAACTTAATCATTTAGGATATAGGTCTATAGAGATAGACTGGGAAGGTTCCTTGGTCTTTCATAGTCTACACACATACCTTAGTTGCTAAAAGAGTTTAGTATGGAGTAGTTCAAGAGATATAAATTCCCATAAATGATGGGATCACCCTCTCAAAATCTTTTTGTGCCCACATACACAAGATGAGAGGACATGCACGAGCATGATCCCATATGCTTCAGCTATAGAATCAATCATGTACGGTTTGTTGTGTACTAGACTCGATGTATCATATGCTATGAGTGTCATGAGCAGATACCAGTCGGACCCAGGTGAGGGTCATTAGGTGGCTGTCAAGAATATCCTCAAGTACTTGAGAGGGACTAAGGATGTATTCTTAATTTATGGAGATGGGGATCTTATGGTAAGATGTCAACTTCCAGTCTAATAGAGATGACTCCAAATCTCAATAAGGCTAACTGTTCACATTGAATGGTGGCACAATCCGTTGGAAGAGTTTAAAATGGGAAACAACTATGGATTCTATAATTGAATCAGAGTACATAGTTTCTTTCAATGGCAACTTAGGAAGCGATTTTGATAAGGTAGTTCATTTATGAACTAGGAGTGGTCCCTAGCATTGTTGATCTGATACTGTTGTATTAGGATAACAATGGAGCCATTGCGAAAGCAAAAGGAACCACGGTCTCATCAAAGGTCCAAACTAGTACTTAGGGTGATGCCATTTGATTTGAGAAATCTTTGGTGGTCATGGTGTAAAGATAAAGAAATGCCCACTTATCATAATGTGCCTAATCTCTTTGCTAAGCCACCTCCCCAAAAGAAGTATGATTCACATCTACTCAACTGAGATACAAAGGCGATTGGCTTTAGTGCAAATGGGAGGTTGTTAGAGAAGTGCTTTAAAGGCAATCAACTTTAGCACTTATTGTATGCTTTTTGTTATGATAAATAAAAGGCTTCTTTATTAATTCAATATTCGTACTTTAAAGTGATGTCGATCTTTAATCGAATTAATAAAGTCCATGATTCAAAACATAGCATGAAGGAAATCGTGATGAGATCATGATAATAAGATTCCTATCATGTGCAATTATGTTAGTATCTAAATTATCCCTAGTCATAGGATTAATGAGACTGGACATTGTTGATCCTGATAGACTACCACATGTCATACTCCATGATTTGATCAAGTAGTGGATCTTATAAACTGTGATAATGATTTAATTAGAGTTGACATGTGGATGCTTGCTAAGAGTAGTTGAGTACATTAGAGACCTGCTATGAGACAATCATATGGATTATCTATTAAATGTACATGATAGTTTCATCATAGCAATGGTGCAAGAATCCTTAGACTTAAGGTGCTCAAGGACATCTTAGATGTTGATTTTGTACTTAGACTTCATTCCTTGTTGCCTTCCAAAGGTTCCTCATAGGGTGGTGATTTGGTACAATCTATATTCCAAAGGCACTGAAAGTAGCCGGGAGCAAGTCTTAAAACTCATCTATTTTTAATCCATTTTTCTGGCATTTTTTTAACAATTATAGATCTATTTGTATGCCAAATTAATGAATATTCACCAACTTTATGTTTTGCAGGTGTTATTTGAAAAAAAGAAAGAAAACAAGCAATAAAGTTACAAAATATAAAAATGCAAGAAATTCAGTTGGCTGCAACATAATTTTTTTGTATGTCGCGACACAAAATTCAAGAAGCAAAGGAACTATGGTCGCAACCAAAGAACTAAATGTTGCAACAAAGTTCGTATTGCAGCTCTATGAAGAAAAGAGAAAATTTTATGTCGTGACAAAGAGTTTTTCTATCACACATTATTACAGCAAAGCGGCGAAAACTATCACGATAATCAGTTGCTCTATTGTGACAAAGATTAAAACAAAGAGCAAAGAAGTTGTGTTGCGACAATATAATCTCTGTCACAACATAAAAAGTTGAAGGCTAACAGATGAACTCTGTTGCGACAAAAGAGTATTCTGTCGCGATAGAAATTGCTTAGAATACAACATAAGTCAACTAAGACAAGTGTTTTTATGTTGCGACAAAGTTTTCAGCACCAAGCCAGCTCAAGGTGAAATTCCTGTCGCAATAAAGAAAATCTTGTCACGACATAACATTCAGAATTTATAACCAAAAGCAACAAAATCTCTGTCACGACAAACAAAACAAGAAGAAGTGAATTCTCTGTCACGACAAGAAGCTGAAGAGCAACACAAGAAGAATGGCGACAAAGAAATTCTTTGGCGAGGACCAGAGTTTCAAGGAAACTCTATGTCGCTTACTGTAAAGAAGATTTTTATGACGACAATAAAAGTTGGTGGATAAAATTCACCGCAATGTGTATAGCGTAGGCTGGCGATGTGTCAAGAAGAATTGAAAATGGCCAAGGAAATTTTTTCACAACATATAATTCTATGTCGCGACAAATAGCTCAGCAAGCGACAAGAATCAGAGAAGAAAAGTCTATCGCGACTAAAGAGTTTCTTGTTGCGATAGAAATTGCTAAGGACTTAAAGAAATCCTATCACGACAGAGAAAACTCTGTCGCGACAGAGTTGATCAGGATGAAAAGAAATTGTTTGTCGCGACAAGAAAATCAGGTCGTGACAAACTCTGTGGCTAGAAGTGGCGACATGAGAAGCTCGTGCAAACAAGTTCTCAGGTCACTTATCAAGGCACTCGCCGCGACAAGAACAAGACTACTGAATACAATTTATGTCGTGACATCATCAAAGTATGTCGCGACACAATCTAAGAGCAAACCTAGAGAACAGGTCGTGACATAATACAAGAAGCTGGGCTGTAGGTAGCGCATGTAAAGACTGAAAAGCTTGTCATGATGTAATCTTTCTATGTTGTGACAAAGAGACCAATTTGGGCCAGAATTTTGGGAGTCCACAACACAATTAATGAAGTGAGGCCCAACATTGGAAAGCCTATAAATACACGCTCTAGCACCGCAAGGAGCTTTTCGCTTAGAATTTTCAAGTGTCAAGACTCTTGAACATTTTTTTTTCCATTTTAGTAGATTTAGCTCAGTATAGTTTTATTTTGTTAGTTTTCCTTTAATTTTTTGGATTTGGGTATTGTACTGAAGTACAGCTTCAAGTTGGTATTTCTTTATAAATTATTCTTTTCAATTACTGTTTGATTTAAATGGATTTTAGAAGATTTTTGGAGTTCATTTATTTCAGTTCGTTTATGATTTCAGTGAATTTTCCTGATTAATTAGTCATTGATATGAGTAAACTAGTTTTGAAAAGTTGAGCTCACTGGAAATGGGTCATTGATGATAGCTTACATTTCTTTATATGTGGAAGAAAGCTTATTAGAATTCTTGAATTTATTTGATTGAGGTTTTTATAAATTTACTGCTTCGCACTAGTACTACCCAATGCAAGGTACTATATCTCACTATGATTTCCAGGAGGCCCTCTGAGTGGCACAAAGATGGAGAATCTTGAGAGTGTAGAGCAAAGCCTTGTAGGTATGGTAGACTCATACTATGGAACTAATGAACTTTGAAGGATTACTCCGATAGATCACCAACTTACTTATAAGTTGAGATAGGTTGAATGAAGTATCTATTTAATCACTCAGAGGTCTCTCCTCTTTCTGATGAATTGATTATGATCCCGTGTTAGCTGAGATCTAATCAAGGAGATGGAAATTTTCATCAGAAGTGTAGAATGAGGTGTTAATAAAATTGGAGAAGGCTTGCAATATCCTATCTATGGGGGCAAGAATTCTTTAGTCCTAAGATCTCAGCATGGCACTCGAAAAGGAAAAATAATGTAAATCTTAGAGAAAGAGGGTTATATATTACAAGTAACTGACTAGAATCATGTCTCAGAAATGAATATGAACCTTTAATCGGTGAAAAGTATGGTTGAGGGAGAAATCCAAACCATACTACTTTGCATCTTTGACAAACTCAATTTTCCAATTGATGGTTGAGCTATAAATCGAAATGATGTAGAAATTGATTATTATTAAGTGATACATGTCCTATTTTGTCTCACTCAATGAATCCTCAACCCCAATTTTATTAAACTTTACTTTTGTATATTTAAGATTTCAGTCTAGGACTACATTTTAGTCCTCTTGTCATCATATTAGTGGAGTTCAAATAGTAATGATCTTGAGTAGTCAGTAATTAGTCTTTTTGATTTATCATCTTTCTTCCTGGAACGAGTATCCGGAATTTTAATATCCACTTTTATTACTTCACGACTGCACTTGCAAAGGATTGAGACCACACGCATGCATTTTAAATGAGTCATCTTATAAGAGAGAACAATCTCCATCTTTTCATACATATGAAAACGGGTTCAATAAGTTTTTAAAGATTGCTGGGCTGGTTAGTAATAAATTCCGTAATAGTGTCATAAATTTTTATATATCATTTGGTCTTAATAAGTTTTTTGTGCCGTTGCCGAGGATAGAAATGATAAATTTAAAGATCAATATTCTAACCAAAAAGGGATTTACTAATTTGGACATTTTTATTTTTGATATTAATTTTCAGAAAATCACAAAAACAATTTTAATGGCAGTAGAAGAAGAAGCTACTGACATGTTTCTATGAGCTTAAAAGGATATAACTATTTCCCACAGAATTCATTTAATCTTAGTGTGTTTCTATTTCAAGAAGATTTTAAATGCATAGAAAACCAGAAGCAGATATGTTACCTCTAGACATTGAAATTAAGAGAACACTACAAAATCTGAGGAAGATCACAGTTGCAGAATCTAGAAGTATGGAAAATCAAAGAGAAAGATTACAGGCTTCTAGAAGAAGAAGAAGAAGTAGAGAGAAATCAAAGGCCTAATACTATGGAGGACTTTTGGAAGCCTATTATTTAAGAGGAGTACTATGCAGTAAGACAACTTGCCATAAAAGCCAACAATTTTGAGCTAAAGCCAGCATTGATTACCATGGTACAACAAAGACCAACACCCGGTCATCCTCTCAAGATCCCAATGAGCATATGGGGAGATTCATGACATTTTCGCCAACACAATCAAACTCGAACAAGCAGACTGGGTATAATCAAGTTGCAGCTCTTCCTTTTCACCGAGAGATGTGGTAGCAACATGGCCTGAGTCATTGCCACTGGATTGCGGAACACTGGGAAGAGCTGCGGAGGCCTATATGAGCATATTTTTCCTTCGCCTTTTAAACCGAAGAGGATAAATAATTGTCTTCAAGCAAGGGGAAGAGGAGAGTCTTTTCAACGCATGGGAACTATTTAAAAGACTATTAAAAAGATGTCATATGCATGGAATAGATCTGACCACTAAGATGGATATATTCTATCATGCCATGAATTATGCCTCCAAGGGTATAATTGATGCATCCTGTTGTGGAACTTTTAAGAGAAGAAGTGCAGAGGAGGCAAGGCAACTGATTGAAGACCTTGCCGAATGTAACTACAAGGCTCCATCTGAAGCTTCAGTGAACAGCAAAGCAGATCAGGAAGTGGTTTGATCGAATGAACCGCATGACTGCCATGTGGCAAAGCTGGGGATGCAAAGTGATGATCAAACTGGGAAGCAATGAAAGAAGAATGCACACTACACATGAAGTGGAAGCAGTAAATGAAGGAACTATATGCAGTGCTAAGGGACCAGTAGAAGAAGAGCCCTACCAAGTTGAGGAAACCAAGTATATGAGTGAGCTAAGAAGTTATCACTTCAAGCCTAACCCCAACTTGCCTACACACACTATACTACACCAAAGACTAAGAAACTATGATAACCTTTCATATGGTGGAGGAGCACGCCAGTGGCCCCCTGCACTGACAAATGACCATCGTGCTATGCTTAACCTGTGTTCCAAGAACAACAGCAGCAACAGAGGGACAATAGAGGAGAATATCAGGGTTAGAAAAGGACTCAATCATTTGAAGATCAGATGCTGCATTTTATGGGGGAAAACAAAAGGCTGCTAAACATACATGAATAGAAATTTGCTAAGCCAAAGATTCCGTGCAAACACAAACTGTGTTCCGTGCCAACACAAATGCCCCTTTTTGAAGAATCTGAGACTCAGACATGGAAGCTGCTCGAACATGCGTAAACAAATTCAAGGATTTAGTTCCAAGTGACACAAGGAAGGATCCAAGGGAATGTATGGCAGTACTTCTAAGAAGTGGCAGAAAACTGAATGAGAGAAGAATTGAAAAGGACACTGAGGAAGAGAAGTATGCTAATTTTGGAGAAGAGTTTAAGCAAAGACAAAGCCGTAAAACTACTAAGGAAGAGAAACAACAAGGACGCAAACAGAGCAAGTATGCTGAAAATCCAAGGAAAAGGTGCTGTTAAGAAGGAATTATATGAATTAATTCTTACTATAAAATATGCAAGATCCCGCAGCCTTCACTATGCCCCCCGCGTAAAATCTGGGCAAGGCCGATGTGGGAAAACACTGCGTGATTCTAGAGCCAGCATAAACTTGATGCCTCATTCTGGTCAAGCAGCTAAGCTTAGGAACTTAATTCCCACAGCCATGACCTTGCAAATGGCATATAGAACACTAGCCCATCCTAAGGGCATTCTAGAAGATGTATTGATCAAAGTGGGAAAGTTCATTTTCCTAGTGGACTTTGTAGTCGTTGATATTGAGGAAGACAAACAAGTCCCACTGCTATTAGGAAGACTTTCTTAGCAATAGGAGTAGCTTTGATAGATGTGAAAAAATGAGAATTAACTCAATCACAGCTTGAAACAACCTGAATTAAGTAATACAAATTGTGATTTTAGAAGCAAGAATTTATCGGTTCAAGCTGGAACCTTGATTGTATTTTAATTCCAATGAATGAGAATGAGAAGAAATTTCCGTGCTTGAGCATCTTGAGAAATTGAATTTATGGACTCCAATGTTAAATTGAAAAGGAAATTTTCGATGTGAAGAGAAGATATCTGAGGGGAAAAATCCGGCGATTATGAAATTGCTAATAAACAAAAGTTCAGAGGGTTTAATTCTAAAAGAATTACTTGAACATTAAGTATGTTTTCTTGCAACCAGAAAAAGGAAAGTCAGTCATCATTTCAGCTGAATTGACTAAGCTTGAGAAACAAAAACTGTTGGAAATTCTCAGAAAATATCAGGAGGCAATAACTTGGTCCATAGAAGATTTGAAAGGAATCGATTCAACCTATTTATATGCCTGGTCTTGTTGGAAGGGAATGCTAAAACCTACATAGAACCTCGAGAGAAGGAAGCTGAAATCCGGTCATGAAGAAGTAGTCATAAGGAAGTACTGGGTGGCTGAATGCGGGCTTCATATAGCAATCTTATACGACCTCCCAAGGTAAGCCGGTTCATGTGGTTCCAAAGAAGGGAGGATTCACTGTGATCAGGAATGAAAAGAATGAATTGATTTCTACAAGAACTGTGACAGGATGGAGAGTGTGTGTAGACTACCGAAAACTGTACACTGCTACAAAAAGAACCATTATCCCCTACCTTTCATTGACCAAATGCTGGACAGGTTAGTAGGGCACTCCCATTACTTTTTTCTTGATGGATATTCTGGTTATAACCAGATTGTTATAGCCCTAGAGGATCAAGAGAAGACTACATTTACATGTCCTTATGGCACCTTTGCTTTTAGAAGGATGCCTTTTGGATTATGTAATTCTCCTACCACCTTTCAAAGATGTATGATGTCTATGTTTTCTAATTTGGTGGAAGAGGCTATGGAGATCTTTATGGATGACTTCTCAGTATATAGATCCAGTTTTGAGCATTGTGTGAAAAATTTAGAAACAGTACTTTATAGGTGTCAAGACAAAAATCTAGCTCTGAATTAGGAGAAATGCCATTTTATGGCGACATAAGGTATTGTCTTGGGACACAAGATTTTTGTTGCTGGATTGGAAGTAGACCAAGAAAAAGTTGTTGTTATTAAAACTCTTATGCCACCTATAACAGTAAAGGGGATAAGAAGCTTCCTTGGACATCTTGGGTTCTGGAAGATTCATAAAGGACTTAAAAATCACCGAGACCATTATATGAATTATTTGGAAAAAGAAACAAAATTTGATTTTGATAGATCGCTCTGAGATCTACATTTGAAAGAAATCAAATCAGTTATTGATGGCTCCCATCATGTTGACACCTTCTTGGAACAATGATTTGAAATTATGTGTGATGCTGATGATTATCTGATAGGAGTTGTATTGGAATAGAAATGAAAAAGATATTCAAGGCCATAATATACCAGCAAAACCATTAATGAAACCGCAAGCACTCCACCCGCGAGAAAAGGAGACGTTGGCAATGGTGTTTGCTTGTGAAAAATTCAGGCCTTACATATTAGGGTCTTATGTTTTAAGACACACTGATCATGCAACAATTAGATATCTAATGGCAAAGAAGGAAGCCAAACGAGGCCCGATCGGATGGGTATTCTTTGCTAAATTGATCTTGAGATCAAAGAAAAAAAGGGTAGTGACAATGTGATAGCAGATCACTTATCATGATTAGAAATGACTGTTGGAAATGAAAAAGGAACCGAAATAGCAGAAAATTTTCTTAATGAGCAGCTATTTATGTTGACAGTTCAAACGCCCTGGTATGATGATATTGTCAATTATTTAGCTTGTGGAGTAGTACCACCTGAATTCAACTACCAGTAGAGAAGGAAATTGAGAACTGATTGCAAATTCTATATTTGGGAGGATCCACTACTTTATAGAAGAAGGGCGGATATGAAGTCATGGAGGCGTGTTGAAGCGCAGAACAAGGTGGTATTATGGAGAAATGTCATGCATCACCATATGGAGGACACTTTGTAGAAGACAAAATAGCCCAGAAAATTATGTAATCAGGTTTTTATTGGCCCTACCCTATTCAAAGACTGTTTTGAGTGGGTAAAACATTGTAATAATTGTCAGAGAATGGGCAACATAAGTAGAAGAAATGAAATGCCCCTGCAAGAAATTTTGGTGGTGAAGATTTTTGATGTTTGGGGAATAGACTTCATGGGACCTTTTCCATCATCGTTTGGTAACATATACATTCTCCTAGCTGTGGATTATGTATCCAAATGGGTGGAAGCATCAGCTTGTCCCATAAATGATGCCAGCATAGTGGTGGGATTAAATGCAAAAGTATTTTGAAGCGGTTGGAGCACCAGAACCAATCATCGATGAGGAGGCCATTTTGCAAATAAAATTTTTGAAAAACTCATGAGCATATATGGAATCAAACATGTGATGGGTTTGGCATATCACCCTCTGTCAAATGGGCAAGCAGAAATTTCCAATAGGGAAATAAAGAAAATTCTAGAAAACAGTAAATACAAGTAGGAAGGATTGGTTTATCAAGCTAGATGATGCATTGTGGGCTTATAGATCTGCTTACAAAACTCCCATTGGAATGTCCCCATACTAAATAATATTTGGAAAACCTTTTCATCTCCCTTTAGAATTGGAATACAAAGCTATGTGGGCCATCAAGAAGTTGAATTGAGACTTTCAAGTTGTCAAGGAAAAGAGACTACTCCAAATGAATGAACTAGAAGAGTTGAAATGAAACATGATAATGCATAATTTACAAAGAAAAACCAAGAGATGGCATGATCAAAGTTCAGGAGGGAATTCAGAATTTGGAGAACAAGTCCTCTTATAACTCCGGACTCAAGCTATTTCGGGGGTTATTAGAAGTCGAGATCAGTGGTACTTACATAGTAGTAGCTCAAAGTACCCCTTTAGATGAGTAACACTAAGATTGAATCTAGATTGAGATTCAAAATTAAATAGTCGAGGCGAAGCATTATCTTAGAGGAAGCATAAATGGAGTATATCCAGATTGTGAAAAAGGGAAAGAGTTTTGCTGAAGTGAAGACATTCTGTAGCAAGTGTCTGGCTAAGGACATGAAATTGAGCAGCTTCTTGGGAGGCAACCCAAGCAGAATTTTCCTTTTAATAGTTTGATTTATGTTGAATACTTTTATGAGTTTGAAGTGTTAATTTTAATTTTTTTTAGATTGTTAAATTTTAAAGTTTTTAGGAAGTTTAATAGATTGCTAAATTTTTCTTAATAGGGAAGATCAAATAGAAAGAGATATTATTGGGAAGCACACTTTCTCAACTAAAGTGTGCAGAAAATAGCTACAAGGGGGATTATTTCTATTTCCTTAAATTTGTTCTTATTGAGAATGCATAGTTGAAGTTTGGAGGAATTTAAAGATTTTTAGAGCGTAAATTGTGAGACAACTTTCTTTAGCCAAATGCTTGAATACCTTGTTAAAAATCTAGATGGGTGATATCGAATGAAGAGAGTTGTTGTTTATAATTGAATGGAGATTGTTTGAATAAATATGTGTTTTCACAAGTATGAACTAAGTGGAAGACTTTATTGCATAATGTCATTAGGTTTGAATGGTTGAAAGCAAGAAATTATGCAAAGAATGTGAGGTAAAACAAAATTTTGTCGTGACAGAAATTGTTATGTCGCGACACTGGTTGAACTTTTGTGCTAAAATAGAACAAGCTTTAGTCGCGACAAGCTTTCTTTTTGTTGCGACAAAGTTGGTGCTAAAATAGATAAGCAAGAAAAAGTTTTTCATGACATATTTTCTCTATGTCACAACAAACATCAAACTTAGGCCTCAAAAAACATGTTAGAGCAAATTTTTAAACATGTGACATAGTCAATTAGACATAGATAAAATTGTGTCGCGACAATTTTTGCTTGGTCGCTACAAAGAATTGCCCTAGTCTAAACTTAAGTGAAAAATTTATGTCGTGACATCACTTCTCTATGTCGCGACACCAATTTAAAAAGGGGCACACTTTAGGTCAAAATTATGTCGTGACAATTAAGTAAGCACATCAATTCTTTACCTGTAAATAGAAAATTTCAAAGACTGAAGAGTCATCTGCCTCATAACCTTCAAACCATTCAGACTCTCTCATCGATTCTCTCTCACTTGTTCAAAAACCCTAGAGCTCTAAAACCCTAACCGATCTCTCATGATCATCAGGCCCATAACCTGGATTCCAAACCTCAACGAAATCATGGAGGCTTGATGAGTTGAAGAATGAAACAATTCAAGCCACTCCCGGGCATGTGGGGCAAGGTGAAGAAGAGGTGAGGTAAGCGATAAACTTGGTAGGCGTTAGAGAGTCTAGGAAAAGGAAAAGAGGAAATGAAGAAGCAGAGAGTAGCGAACAAAAAGTTGGTGATTGGAGTGTAGTGCTGCAGTGCTAACCTTGCTACAAACCATGAGGCAATAAATGGAAAAGAGGGACAAGCAATTGAAGCTCCAACTACAACTCAGGGATGAGTTGAAAATGAGGGATCAAAACTTGGAAGAGGCCCTAAAGCAGAGGGATGAATAATGGAAAAGTAGATGGGAACAAAGGGAACAAGAGTTAAGTGCAGAACTGAAGGCAAAAGAAGATACCTTATTCTTTCAACAGCTAAAAAAAGAAAGTGAGCTATTTAAGATCATGAAGGAAAGGAAGGATGCTATGGAAAAGAACATGTTGCAGAAGGCAGATGCCTTTGGGTATCTGTACAAAGAACTTCTGAAAATTAGAGCTTTAATTGAAAAAATGAACAAGGAATTGGAGGGCACCTTGAATTACAGGGAGAAGTGCTAGACAAAAAGCTTATATATGATCAACAAAAACCTGATTAAGATATACTCTGCCTAGGGTGAGTTTGAGGGAACCCTGAATTCTATTGGGCAGAGACAAAATGATATGATCAAGAAGCTAGCCTTAACCATGGAGTGGTCTGTACTGAACAGAAGTGGAGAAGGCAATAAATCAAGCAAGCCACAAGTCCAAATCCCTGAGTTCTCACCTTCTGCAGTTGGGTATAAGTTAGATCCAGTTAACCTACCATCCTCCCATAGGCATGAAAGAAAAATAAAATGGCTTTCACTACACTCTTCCATCTCTTCTCCTTCTCTGTACCTAATATCCATCCTTGAAACAATCAATAAAATAGAAAATTCTTTGCCATATTTGTGTTCATTTTTGTTTAATCTTTTTTTTTATTTCCTTTCCATCATGTTTAATAGTTAGAAATCTTTGACTTGTGATAAATAGCTTAGTTTAAATAATTGAGAAACCAGCTACCTGGATCTAAATGTTAAATTGTTGCAACATGTTTGGTTGATTGGAATTGAATAAAGAATGACATTGTGGTTGTGTTGGATTTTTTGAGTTAAATGCATGATTTAAATGAACATTTTTAATTTAGTGGCGGCCTGACAACAAAATTCAAAACCAAACAAAAATCTGATAGATGCATTGGGGTAGGATGAAATGAATGGAAATGGAAAGTTGTAAGATTATGAATAAATGTGTTGAATTTCAAGATTATGGAAGGCTTTAATAAATTGATGGAACAAATAAAACCTATAATTCTTTTTATGTAAACAGTTTGATTATAAAATCTCGATAAACTTTACACATGGTCAACAACAACTCTTAAATAAATTGTGCCAAGACTAGGAACATCTTCTGGGATCCATCCCAGTAAGCTCTTCAATGTCTTAGAACTTGTTGGATTATTAATCAAGGCGAAATCCTATGCAATACCACTAACAAGAAATGATTTAGGCCATCCTTGGAAGTTTGTGCCTTTTGAAGCCTACCTTGTTATATGCATATGCATACACACTAGTTCCTTATTTGAGCCTACAACCAACTCATCATCAAACAATAAATAAGAAACCCAATTCCTTCCTTACACATGATCCTATAGTAAAGAACCCTTATTTGCCTAGATAATCAGACAAAGTACATCAAGGATAGAAGAGGACAAGTTTGGGGGAATATTATTTCAAGTTATAGAAAAGGATAAAAAGGGTTGAGAAAAACAATTCAAAGAAATAAGAAAAGATGAAGAAGATTATGAAAGAAGCTATGAAAAGAAAAAGATCAAGGAGGAATGAGTTTGGTCTTGTAGCCTTCCTCCATTGAACAATTAAGTCCTTAGGGGTGTTCAACACCTAATACCCTAATGTCAACTGGTATAGGAGTTATTGACCCAAAGTTCATTAAGGGAGGTAGAAAGCTTACAAAGAGACAAAACATTGCACCATTCCATGAGCGGAATGAAAATTAGCTTCTAGAATAAGGAGGAGAAGTTATCCTACTGTGTTGGGGAAGAAAAGGAGGAAAAGGCACCTGATAGAAAATATGAAGAAGATGCAAGAGAGCACATTAGGAAGGTTGGAAACTTACAATCAAGAGAAATCAAGGATGCATCAATAAGGAAAGAGAGTCATTTGTTAGTGAAGTCTGGGTAAAATTGAGCCTAAAATGTCTAATTATCTACCTCATTACCCAAGCCACACATTACAAGCCTAAAAGACCTATTTGATTCTGAAGGTGGTGTTTTGCCTACATAGTGGAGATTAATATGATAAGCAAGCATATGAGACTTTAAAAATAAAAGAGAGTATGCCAACTGAGTATTATCCGAGAGAAGAGATTAAGCGATCCTTCCAAGAAAGAGTAAAGACCAACACACACAAAAATCAGGATTGAATGATTAAATTGTTACACACTATGAATTATTGGTTGGTTCAGTGAACTTAATTGAAAATCTTCCTGATTCTAGATTGTAGACATGTTTAAAAATAATTCTACAACAAACTTATGTTACCTGCCCAATTGAGTTTTAAACAGAAAAATGTCCTTAAAAATAAAAAGCTGAATTGTTTGAGGACAAACAAAATTTCTTTTATTTGCTTAGGGACAAGCAAAACTTTAAGTTTGAGGAATTTGATGGAGTCTTAAACTCATCTATTTTTAATCCATTTTTCTGCATATTTTTAACAATTTTAGATCTATTTGTATGCCAAATTATGGAATATTCACCAACTTCATGTTTTGCAAGTGTTATTTGAAAAAAATAGAGAAAACAAGCAGAAAAGAAGCAACAGGGTGGAAAATGCAGCAGTTTGTGTCGCGACATAATTCTTGTATGTCGTGACACAAAATTCAAGCAGGCTAAAGGAACTATGTTGCAGCCAGCAACTAAATGTCTCAACAAAGTTCATACATAGCTCTATGAAAAAAGAGAAATTTATGTCACAACATTATTGAAGAAAGGTGAGAAGAAAACTGTCATGACAATCAGTTGCTCTATTGCGACAAAGATTAAAACAGAGAGCAAAGAAGTTGTGTCGCAACAATATAATTTATGTCGCAACATAAAAAGTTGAAGGCTAACAGATGAACTCTGTCGTGACAAAAGACAATTCTATCATGACAGAAATTGCTTAGAATACAACACAAGTCAGCTAAGATAAGTGTTTTATGTTAAATTAGAAGTTTTGACACCAAGCTTATTTCAATTAAGGTTATATATCCCGATAAAAGAAAATCCTGTGTGACACCAACATTTAGAATTCACAACCAAAAGCAACAAAATCTCTGTCACGACAAAGATTATTTCTGTCGCGACAAACAAAACATGAAGGGAGTGAATTCTTTGTCACAACATGAAGCTAAAGAGCAACACAAGAAGAATGGAAACAAAGAAATTCTTGGGGCAACATAATTAAGAGTTGAAGGCAAAAACCTGTGTCGCTACAAAGAAGTTTTTGTCGCGACAATAAAAGCTATGGAATGACAAAATTAGGTCGCGACAGAGAAAAGTAGGTTGCAACAGAAGTTGAAGAAGAACTGAAAATGGCCAAGGCAATTGTGTCACAACATATAATTTTATGTCGCAACAAACAGCTCAGGAAGCGACATGAATCATAGAAGAAAAATCTGTCGCGACAAAAGAGTTTCTTATCGCAAAATAAATTGCTAAGGACTTAAAGAAATCCTGTCGCGAAAGAGTTGACAGGCTGAAAAGAAATTGTTTGTCGTGATAAGAAAAATTATGTCGTGACAAACTCCAGAAGAACAAGGACATGAGAAGCTGGGTGCAAACAAGTTTTGTGTTGCGACCGAAGGCATTCTTGTCGCAACAAGAACAAGACTACTGAATGCAATTTATGTCGCGACATCATCAAAGTATGTCGCAACATCATCAAAGTATGTCGCAACACAATCCAAGAGCAAGCCCAGATAACAAGTCACGATAGAATACAAGAAGCTATGACAGAGGCAGCGACAAAGATTGAAAGCTCTATCGCAAAAGACAATTCTATGTCGCGACAAAGAGACCAATTTGGGCCAGAATTTTGGGAATTCTGACACAATTAATGAAGTGAGATGACATTGGAAAACACATAAATACACACTTCTAGGGCAATGTGCGGAGCTTTTTGGTGGCTCCAGGATTTCTAGGTGGTTGAAGACTCTTATACATATTTTTTTATTTTTTTATTTTTTATTTATTTTCCATTTTAGTAGATTTAGCTTAGTTTAGTTTTATTTTGTTAGTTTTCCTTTAATTTTCTGGATTTAGGTATTGTACTGAAGTGCAGCTTCTAGTTGGTATTTCTTTATAAATTATTCTTTTCATTTACTGTTTGATTTAAATGGATGCTGAAAGATTTTTGGAGTTCATTTATGATTTCAGTGAATTTTCCTGATTAGTTAGTCACTGATATGAGTAAACCAGTTTTGAAAGTTGAGCTCACTAGAAATGGGTCATTAATGATAGTCATTTTGCTGCATAAGGTGGAAGAAAACTTTAATTAGAATTCTTAAATTTATTTGATAGGTATTTTTTATAAATTTACTTGTTCAGTATACCCCAGTGCAGTGTACCCCAGTAAAGATGCGTATCTCCTCTGATTTCCAAGAGGCCCTCTAAGTGACACAGAGATGGAGAATCCTAAGAGTGTAAAGTAGTTCCTTGTGGGTATGGTATACTAATACTATGGAACTAATAAACTTTGAAGGATTACTCAGATAGATCACCAACTTATAAGTTGAGATAGATTGAATGAAGTATTTGTTTAATCACTCAAAGGTCTCTCCTCTTTCTGATGAATTGATTTTGATCCCTTGTTAGCTGAGATCTAATCAAGGAGATGGAAATTTTCATAAGAAGTGTAGGATGAGGTGTCAATCAAATTGGAGAAGGCTTGCAACATCCTGTCTATGGGGGTAAGAATTCTTTAGTCCTAAGATCACGAAATTATAGAAGTCTTGAAAAAAATACTTAAATCTTAGACATAGGGTTATATATTACAAGTAACTGATTAGAATCATGTCTCAAAATGAATATGAACCTTTAATCAATAAAAAGTATGGTTGAGGGAGAAATCCAAACCATATTACCTTGCATCTTTGACAAACTCAGTTTTCTAATTGATGGTTGAGCTATAAATCAAAATGATGCAGAAATTGATTATTATTAATTTATCCATGTCCAGTTTTGTCTCACTCAGTGAATCCTCAACCCCAATTTTATTAAACTTTACTTTTGTATATTTAAGATTTTAGTCTAGGACTACATTTTAGTCCTCTTATCATCATATCAATGGAGTTCAAATAGTAATGATCTTGAGTAGTTAGGGTAATTAGTCTTTTGATTTATCATCTTTCCTCGTGGGAACGAAATCTGGACTTTAAATATCCACTTTTATTACTTGTACGACCTATGCACTTGCAGTGATTGGGACCACACGCACAAATTTTAAATGAGTCATCTTATAAGAGAGAACCATTCCATCTTTTCATACATATGAAAAATGGTCTCAACAAGTTTTGGCATTGTTGTTGGGGATTAGGTAATAGTCCTTTGGTAATAGTGTCATAAATTTGTATATATCATTTGGTCTTAACGGTAGCTAACAAAGGATTCGCTACTCCCAATAGAGGGAGAGTATACCCATGGCCTCTTGTCGGAATCATTACTCGGGAATCTCTGTCCAGAGTAGAAATTTCATGAAGAGTGTCTTCAGGTGCATAACAGTGAGCAATGAGTCCAAGGATAAGACCTATATCACTTGATCTAGATGTGGCGTAGCTAGTCTAGTAGGAGCTACACATTGTTCATGCTCTAAACCGAGTAGGGTATAGAACGGTGAAAGGACGAATTGTGTGGTAATTCTCTATGGAAGGGTTTGCAGTCAGACCATTGACTCTCCAGTCAATTAGGGGTCGTGATGTGTTGCTAGATACCACTCATGACTTGCTTGGATTCAATAGTTAAATCAAGTGGCCAACATAACCGGAAACCTAATGGGTCACACACATAGAAGGTGTGAGGTTGATATAAAATGGGTTTGGATAGTGATCCAAATATGATAGAATTAATCAAAGGAATAAAAGTCACAGGATTAGTGGACTCTTGGGAACAAAGGGCACACTATGAGAAAATGAAGGCTTGGAAAAATCCATAAGGGTACATGATACATGCCTAGAGATGCATATACTTTATTCTATCTCTAAGTGAGGGATCTTTGGACATTTCAAGGGCTAGGTTTCTCCTATATGAGTGTTATGATAGGAAAACCCTAACCATAAGCCATATTTTCCACACTTTCTTAAGAAGAATCCTAGAGAGAGTTTTCTTGTTCTTGTGAAAAACAAAGTGATAGAGAGAGCTTTGAGTGTCAAATCTCTTATCCCTTCTTCCCTCTTTGAGTTTGATCCTTGCTAGCACTTGGATCATTCTCATAATCATTTCCTTGGAGGTTATCGACGTCTTCCTTCTTATGGATACCATTAGAGACGAACCTAGGACTTGGTTCGTTTCGGGTTGCTGAAAATCCATCCTTTGAAGGATTCATTCCGGTTTTCATCTTTGGAAGGTAAAAACTCGAGGTCCTTCTTTGTTCAAACGATTTTTGATGCTACAAGGGGTCCTTGTGTGGGATTTTTCTTGTATTCTTACATTTTCACTGCTTCTTGGCATGAGTTGGCATGGAGAAATCCCAATAATACAAAGCTCGACTGGTAGCCAAGGGCTTTCAACAAATTCCTGGTCTCGACTTTTCTGAGAAATTTGGTCGAGTTATTAAAGCTTCAACCATTAGAATCATCTTGAATGTGAATAACGCATTCAACAAATTGATGTGAATAACGCATTCTTGAATGGAGTTTTCATGAGGATGTCTTTATGACTTAACAAGAGGGGTTTGTGGATCTCACCAAGCCTAACCATGTGTGTAAACTTCATAAGGAATTATATGGTCTCAAACAAGCTCCAAGAGCTTAGTTTGAGAAATTGAAAAGTGCTTTCACTGCTTAGGGTTTTCAGAACTCTGTTTCTGAAACATCACTTTTCTTCACTCATAAAGGTGGTTGAATGATACTTCTCTTAGTGTATGTAGATGATATCCTAATTACAGGAGAAAGCTTTACAGACATTCAGCAGGTTATTTTAGATCTTAACACCCAGTTTGCTTTGTAAACTTTGGGTTCTATAAGCTATTTCCTTGGCTTTGAAGCCATTTGAGACTCTTCAAGATTACATCTCAATCAATTCAAATATGTTGTTGATCTCCTTCACAAAACTAATCTTCTTAATACCAAGCCTCTCTCCACACCTTTGTGTATCAATTCTAAAATGTCTCTACTTGACAATGCACCTTTTGACCATTTGTCTTTGTATAGGAGCACATTTGGGGCACTTCAATATCTTACTTTAACAAGACCTAATATTGCTTTCTCAGTTAATAAGCTTAGCCAATATTTGCAAGCTCCAACCCTAGCTCATTGGAAAGCTTGTAAAAGAGTTCGGAGGTATAAAAAATAAACTATTTCATATGGCCTCAAGTTTAAACCAACACAATTGCTAAAGCTTGAAGGGTATTCAGATGTTGATTAGGCAAACACTATCAATGATAGAAAGTCTGTAAGTGGTATATGCATTTTTCTTGGAAGAAATATTATCACTTGGAGTTCTAAGAAGAAAACAATTGTGGCTAGGTCAAGTATTGAAGCAGAGTATAAAGCTTTAGCAAGTGCTGCTACTGACTTAATATGGATACAACATTTGTTAATTGAAATTGGTATAAATCTTCAGCCCACACCACCCATTCTTTGGTGTGACAATCAAAGGGCTCAAGCTTTGCAAAGTAATCATGTGTATCATTCTAGAACTAAGCACATAGAAATTGATGTTCATTTTGTATGTGATCTTGTAACAATAAACAAACTGGAAGTCAAGTCCCCTATTAAGTTCCAACTTGCTGATCTTCTTACCAAGGCTTTGTCAGAGGATCGTTTTCAAACACTTCGATGCAAGTTAACCATGGAAGGTTCCATGTCCAGCTTGAGGGGGGCTATTGAAGAAGAAGGTTCTAGAAATCACATGTAATAGAAGTTAGTTACGTTTCACTTATATCTCTTTTTTTGCTGAGACATATTTTTTGCATTTTCTTCAGTGCTTCTTTGTAACTATATAAGGCTTCTACTTGTATCAATAGGTGTGTGAATTTCCTTAAAAAACTTCCTGTCCAAGTTTGCTTCTCTTCAACATTTTATCAAACATAAAGTTTGCTTTATCATTAGGATTTCATCTTCAACACTCTTATATTATTTTTCGATAAATTTATTAGTTTTTTTATGATATATATTCACTTTGCATATTATATTGTAGTACTTAATTTGTTATGGATTCGATTATAGGTTCTCTCGTTTGGCCATTCCACCATTTTACTATTTGAGCCAGGCTGGCAAAAATTTATTAATTCTTCAAAATAATTTAAAAGTTAAAAATTAAGTCAATTAATACATATGATTCTAGCATACAATTAAAGGATAATGCAAAGTAAATAGGAGATCAATTTGGGGTTGTCAATGAATTTTTTGATTTATAATTTATATGAAATTTTTGTATTGATTTTTAGAAAACCATTCCTTCATCCTTGGCTTATAACCTTTGATAATTAATATGTTTTCAATATGCTAACCAAATTAACTTTATAGTTGTTTAAATTGGTTTGTTTTTTGCTTACACATCCATATATAGAAGAATGGGAGCTAGGTTTTATGAATCCATGAGTCGAGTTTACAAAAAGGTGTTTGAAAGTTGGAGAGGCCATTTAAAGTTGGAAGATTAAAGGTATAATGAAGGAGACCAAGTAATGAATGAGGCAAAATAGAAAATGAGTACATAGAAATGCCAACAATTACATGTTTAAAGGAAAGAGGATCATATTCTATCATAAACAATCACTTATTTTGAATGTTATTAATAATTAATAATTTTTTTATTAGTGATTAAGAGAGGATAAGATGAATTAAATTGAAGAAAATTAGCTGGCGCCCCGATCGAGGTGTCCAGTTGACAGCAGATCAGCCGTGGAAATCGTGTCTCAAGTCATGAGGCACGTACATTGAGTAAATTGCCACTTGGGCCTACACATCCTACTCATAAGAATACTTCACATTTTATACAAAAATGATTTATACAATTGTATTTAATTACAGATTTATACCATGAGTCTCTTGCCGGACACTACAAGAAAAATAGAAAATACAAGATAAGGCCGATTTGGCCATTTCTTCGCCTCTAAGGCCCCGGAAGCGTTCCATTCCCAAGCGCGTCTTGATTGCCTAAAAAAATAGTCCCACGGCCGGGGGTGAGCAAAGCCCGGTAGTGGGAATTTCCCTACTTGAGTTCTCCGCTAGGAGTGCAATGCAATGGCACATTCTTACATGCTAATATATCTACTCTATTATATATCAACATAACTAATTCCATACATCATGTTATTCGAGTTTATAATAATAACATAAACTTAGCTCACATGGGCTGAGCTGTCAATGGTTCCTCTTGGAGACAACCCCTGGATTCACACCACATGTTATTTTCTCATAGCAGCAAGCACACATCACACAAATCACACAAGCGGTCAGGTGAATTTCTATTCAGACCCACACCAGGATTTATTCACTCGGTCCAAATCTTTTGGAACCGAAATCACGGCCATCCCGGCCTCGACTAAATCCGCGTAACAAGACCCTTAGCGAAAAGTAAAACAGAGTAGGAGAAAAACCCTACCTTCGGGTTTATTAAAAACTCCCAATCAGAGTACTCACCGTAGCCCTCTCGGCGTGTAGACCAACTTTGCCTCTTCTTATTTGAGCGAGCGACGGTCGATCGTCGTAGATCTTAGAGAGAAGCGGACTTTCTCTCTCACAAAGCCAGAAACAAAGCCGCTACGCATCATGGTTTTCTTCTCCCCACGTTTTCTCTTGGCCTTTCCTTTGTTTTATTCCCTCCTTTTGCTTTTTCTTTCTTTTCCTTTTCTTTTCTCATTTCTCTTCTCATCCTCACATTTTTCTCTTAATTTTCTCATTTCTGTCTTGGCTTTCTCCTTCGCTCTCCTCCCTTTTGGGACATGTCGGATGAGACAAAAAAGGAAGTTTCCTCCTCTCCTTCCTCAAGCCAAATGTGTGGCTCTCAAATTTCCATCTTTTTTCTTTTATTTCTTAATTCTCTTTTATGACATCATGCTCTTACATGGCTCAATGTGAGCCATGGATCTCCTCTTGGTGCCATGTGTCCTCATGAGGACATGCAAATGGTTGGCATTTGGTCTCCTCCACGTGGCAGCCACTCTAAATCCTGCCATGGCATCCCCTTACCTTGCCATGTGTCATGTCAGGCACCCACGCCTCGGCGTGAATTTCAGGCCACCTCGGAATCAAGCGAAATTCAGCGTGGTAGCTAGATTTGTGAGACGATTCCAACGGTGAGAATCCGTTTCGATCATCCGAGATCTGAAAAATTCCGGGATTTTGACCGAAATTACCATTTATCTGTTTAGGAAATGCGAGTTTTAAGGGGTCTCACAAAAATGATGATCAAAATTATAAATAATGATCCTCTAAAGAACAATTGATAAATTAGAAGTTGGAGCAACAATTGAACATTTTAGATTACAAAGTTGTGATCATCTTTGCCAAATTGAAGAACAATTAGGTCTTCATGCTAGATTATAATTGATAGTTTCTATTCACTTTTGATCATTCTTATAGACGTTGCAATAATGATTCTAATTTTTTTATTCATTTGTCCTATAACATTTGTTGGACACTTGGATTTCATCTAAATGTACGTAATTATTTGGGATGTTAAGATGTTTTCACATTAGTTTTAATCTATAAGCTAAGTTAGTTAGAAAATGAAAAAGAAAAAAGGAATCTTCATACTTTATAATCACATTTTGAATTTAAATGAAAACAATTAAGAAAAAAAATCACTCCACTTGAGTCTCTTATTTTCCTTCATACTAAATCAGGGACTAAGCCTAACTTCTTCATGAATTATGGCTAGATCTTCATTTAGACGATTTGTACATTTAAAAGAGAATATTAGTAACGAATACTTTCTTATTTTTTTGGTAAAATCTGATTTCCATGTAAGTTCAAAATAATCTAGAAACATAAAATAAACATGCTCTCTAATTCCTAGAAACATAATTCAAAAATCTTAGATTTCATGATATTCACATGTTAAATAAAACAAGAGTCTATTCTGACTTGGATCCATTATCAGAGCTTATTTGGAAAAAAAAATGAATTGTTTTTCTCTCTCTTTGCCCTTCTGTTCGTTCTCTGACACTCGTTCATGATGGTGAAAAAATTTCTCAAAGAAACCTCATGGGTAGGGGAAAGGATGCACATACATAGGTTTAAAACTTTAATTTTCCCTTTGCTTTGTCAGTGGTACCTTAGTAATTAAATTATAATCCTTTAATTAATTAATTATTTATTAAATCTGATTATCAATCGAGTCATAGAATTTTTAAATAAAATTCTTACATTCTCCAACTTGACTCATATGATAATACATTCATGATTTAATAAGCATATTTGTTATAATGCCCATTATACAGGGTTATTCATTCATTCATTGGTACCATTATAAAATCATAATCAAGAATAAGAAGTAACAAGAGTCATGGTGATTGTACATCATTATACGACATAGTTCCTTCCATGTACTACACAATTAGCTCCCACTTAACATGACCTGTAAATGAGATGTACGAAAAAGGTTCACAATAATGTCCTTGTCAAAAACTTTCTTTTTAACATTAATCTATACTCAATTACGTATACAAAATAGACATAAGGAAATTTCATAAACATATAATTGAGCTCCAGTGTACTCAATCAACAATCATCAAGAGACTAATACTATAATGTGCCCAAGACTCATAATTTCCACGTGTCATTCAATGTCTTAGTGGCACTCCTTTTATCATTAAGTCTTCAAACATAAGTTTTACACATAATCAATAAATTTAACACTCTTGTTCTGAATTATCTCATGTACAACAACAAAAATAAATCTTATGTCCTCAATAATCATAAAACATTTGTTGTTGAAAGAGAAGTGATAACGGAATATATTATTTTTACCAACTTGGAAATAAAGTTAACAAATCCAAGTCATAAAATAATATTCCACAACCATAATCCATAATTTATGACATATTATATCATAATGCATACTTTTCTAGTAGATAATTATACCTTTACATAGCATTATTCATTTGTATAATTATCAAATAATAGGAACAAATAACAAAGATAAATTTTCAACTATCACTCGACATAGTTGAATTTGATAGAAAATAGAAAGCATGAATCATTGAGTTCCTCTATCATGATACTTTCAATCCATTCGATGCCCCAACAGTCTTAAAATATATACTCTTTATGAGACAATTTGACATTCATGTAACTTCATACGAGGGGACGCATCTAAGTGTATCTCAATCCATTCGTCTCTGAAATATGAAATATATACTTCTATATAGAGGCTATTCAAACAATTTTGCATTTACTTCATATAGGATATCCTATCACATAATATTGTCTCTTCTATATACTTTAGCATACAATTTTGAGATCTTTTCATAAATTAATGCAATAACTATAAATTGATCACTAGTAACTATCAAAACATAATTAAAAATTTTGCCTCCCACTAATCTTTGGATTTATTCAATAGAGATAGAGGTTATCATGAGTCCACAGTAACATTATAATAATCACAAGCAGTACAATGAAAAACATTCATCGGTAATATTGCTTTAATATAATTTCATGGCTTTATTTGATAGCCTATACAGAGTTTGTCTCTCTTAAACTTAATCGTAAAAACAATATTACTCAATCATAAAGATATGAGTCATGTGAAGATCTAAAATTCTCTAGTTAGCTTAGGCACTACATTAATTAAGAAACAAACATGAAACATTAATAAAATTAGAAGCTGAGTACTTATACTAAACTCTAAAATGAAAGTTCTTTATGTGATTATGGTATTCACTTCATTTAAGAGTGACTACTTTTAACCTCATGAGTAGCAATTACCTTCTTTAGAAGTCATAAAGTTATTGACAACTTCATCAGTATTCTTCCATTCACCATATTTCATGATACTTATCTCTCCTGCTAATGTAAACATTTTTAATGAACTACATATTAGAAGGTTTAACTATCACTAATGATGCTTCAGTTTGGGTTGTAAATCTATACCCTTTAAGCTAGTAACAGATACTTGCATACTCAAACTAAGTAAAATTAAATTACATCACAACTATACTTGATATAACATAAGTATCAAGTGGATAAAGAATTTAGTGATTATAACTAACTTCATGCTTGCTTCTAAACATCATTATGTGAAAACCATAACAATTTGATCCATAAGTGTAATTATAGTCATTCATGAGTAAAACATGAAGCATATTGATTTCAACTTTAAATCAAGCATTATAAATTGTTAAGGTATTTCTAATGTAAATACTTCTCATCATACTAGAAACAAAATCATTGCTATTAAAATCGATCATTTAAAAGAAAACTCTAGTACATATGATTGGAATCATATAAAAGAACAAAACTTAACTATTCTGTTAAATTATGCTTAGCAAATGAACTTGACTTACCTCATACAATGCCTAAAAGACTCCATTACATTCTTTCATTTGTTTGATCAATGACCAACCATAACTTAGATTATTTCCAAAAACTTACTCTAGGTAATGATTTAATCATCCATAAATTTCCAATAGTGTGATACTCAATATTTCAAGTTTCTCTTTTTTTATTCTTGATAATTCCATAAGAACCATTAATTGGTTCATTCATATCTCTTATAGGCCTCATCATTGACCTCTTTGTAAATCTTCAAGGGAAATGTATTTTCATCAAGTAGTCTTGTTTTTTTTTCAAGTAGATATGATCATTAATTCAACCAAATCTCACTTATTACTTGAGAAGTTTATACTAAAACAACATAAAATGAAAATTTATCCATCATTCCCAAGATCTCTAGTCTTTCAGTTTTATTGTTTATAAAGGACTTGTTTCTTGTATATCATCAAATTTTAGGATGATACTAGTAAGTCTTCAATCAAATATAATTTTATTCAGAGGAACAATAATGAACTTGATATTGTTAAATAATGAGCAAATATGAGGACAATACTATAACATAAGATATCATGTTTTTCATATTTAAACTTAATAAACTCCAAGCAAATCCCATAATTAGATTCAAACAATTTCCAAATGATACAAATACTACAACTCTCCTTTGGGAAGATATTGCAATATGTAATACTAATACCTTTATGATGCTTTTAGTACATATTTCTTTAATGGATAGTCTTCATAGTTCATGTTAAAATTACACTTGTAATCTTTGGAAGTACAAATATAATACAACAAAACTATAAGATATATTTCATCATGTTCATTATTCATAAGAAGGTTGGTTTACATTTGAGTAAATTCTTAAAAATCTTATAACTAATATGTGATGTCCCAAAACTTGGGGGTCCCGTTGACCAACCGTTAACCTGCGGAAATACTATTTTAGGTCATCGCGCATCTAAGTCTTGATACCAAACTTATATTAATCACTTGTGGATACCGAGTTACTCGGTACCACCTCGATACATCCCTTTTTACCCGGGATCCATTCATCCATATTTAAGTTAAAATATACGAATGTTACATTCAAAATAGTCTGTAAGAGTTTGATCACGACCCTCTTACCATTATTACAAACCCGATTATATTGGAAATAGTCCAAATTAATTTAATTACAATTCTTTTATACAAAAATACATGCTAGAGCTAGTTTGTTTCAAGCACTTTTTACAAAAGGATTTTTCAAGGCCACATGTCAGAAAACGATGAACAGTGACATGGAGTAGTTCTTCTTCTGATACTCATTACATAATTATCCAATAAATCTGAATTTACATAAAATTACCCAAAAATAAATAAATCAAGGAGGAATATCTAATCTTATGATTAGCCTCCAAGTTACATCCCAAAGAAAATACAATCAAACACACCCATGGATTAAGGCAAGCTCAAGGCCATTCATTCATACAAAAATATAAATAACATGAAACATAGAACCTAGGTGCCATATATCTAATTACATCAAATATACATGTAAAAAATAAAAGGATTCGGTTTACCACACACCAATTCAATCAAGGCTCTGATATCAATTGTAGGGATCAATGTACAGCGGAAGCTTGGATCATGGTTGAATAAGATGTGTGATAAACTAATGTTATCGTCCTTAGGGTTTACTAACTTCTTGGCGCGAGACCTTCTAAGCTATTCTAGTCACAACATATCTGCATATGAGCTCGTCTAATTGCCAAAGACCAATAGAGAGAACCCCCGCGCTAGTGTGTAAAGGCCCTATGGAGAATGTGTGAAGGTCTTAGGGAGAGGGGTATATTTATAGACTCCAAATCCTAATCTTATAGAGTTACTTGTCTAACAAGCAGTCAATCTCTGCCTTACAGTGTTTATTGTCTATCAAGTAATCAAACTCCTACCTTATTGGGTTTCTTGCCTCTTAAGCAATTAATTAATGAACTTTGTCACTAATTAGCTAGCTTAGGGATCCAACAACCCATTATTAATTTTTGCTCTTGATCAATGGCTTAGATTGTTTCTAGATAATAAATCCAACAATATTTTGCCTCAAACAAATCGGTTTTTCAATTGTTAGAGAAAGTTAATGTTTATTTTTCATTTAAATATTAGTATTTATCTATTAGTTTTAAGTTATAACAAAAGATGCCATTAATTGAATTTTTAAACTAGACGAGAAAGATAGAGCTTAAATTAGAGTGGAAGAAAGAATATATGTTATTTGTATATAAATATTCATTAATCATCAATGAGAATATTATGATCTATTTTCCTAATCTTTTTCTTTCAATGACATTAGAGCAAGCTCCTAGGCCTTTGAATCCCTATACATTTATAATACTATTTTTCCTTCTAAAGTCATTCTTAATTGTTATTATTCTGCCTATCAGTTAATTACTTATGTTCTCATATGTTAGTTTTCCCATGAGCTCCAAACCGCCCTAACATCAACATCCATGCATGCCTAATGATGAAACCTTTTTTGTTATCATCCAAAATACTACCAACACCTTATGTTGTCACCATTAGTAGTGTTAATCAACTTCCCCTCATTCTCTTATTCATGAATTATCTCATTTAAAAAAGACAATTTGAATCTCTCATATATGATCTACTTGGCCACATTGATGGCACTAAACTTGGCTCACCTACCTCCATCTTTGCTATTAGTGTCATGCACTTACCAAACCTGACCGTTCGAAGAGAGTTACTAGTAAAAAGTTTGATAAACTTATCCACTTTCATAAACTTTTTTTTGGTGGGAATTGAAGAAAAGATGTAAAGTCACTTGAACAAAATTTAATGACTATAATGAGTTTCTCTCCCTTTTTATTCTCATTCTCTTTCTTTATTTTATATTATATTTCGTGTTCCACTATTATAAACTTTATTATTGTTTTTCATCTTAACCCTAAAAATAAAAACTCTAAATCATTTATTTGATCCCGGGTAACCATCCAAGGGCTATTTAATATACATAGAAATTGATTATTAAGTTGTTCTCCTTGCCATCCTTTTTTTAAGATATCTATTTCATATTATTTTTCATCTTCATCGTGAATTAAGTCACTTCATCATACTAGTTTTAACTTTTCGCTTCATTTTGCATGACCATCTCAAGCAATTTTTTCTTAATGTATCTCGAATTGGTGCCACCTTAATTTACTATTTTCTGAATGCATTATTCTTTATTTTATTTTATTTTTCAATGACATTCGACCATTGTCGATTTTTAGTAGGGATGTGCACAATAAAATCGGTTCAATTTTGTTTATAGATAATAACGTATTCAAGTAATTTAAATCAATTGGATTCGATTCAGTTTAAAAACCGAATAAAAAATTAAGAGTGTAATATAAAAATATAAAAATAAAACTAACATATTTAATGTTATCCAAAACAAATCCATAATTTTTGCTAACTTTATTAATAAAAATTATAAAATATAATATAAAAAAAATAACGAAAATAACGAAAAAAAAGTTAGAATTAATTTTAAAAAAAACAATTCCAAGTCTAATTTATTTAAATGGAATATAGGATTTATCATAATATTTAAAAAGAAACCTAAAATATATAATTCTTCTAAAACATTATGTAAATTTATAAAACTATCAACCTATCATTACGAAATTATCAAAATAAATATTTAAAAAATAATATTACAAAGCACTTAAAACACTTCCTAAAAATTATCCAAATCAATTTTTTTGAACAAATTATCCAAATCAATTTGATTCTTCAAAGACTCAAACAAATTCTTAAAATTATCCAAATTTATTAAATTAAAATAAATTAATTTTATCCTTATTTTGAGAGTTCCAAAATCCAAACCTAAAACATAGAATAAAAGTTTAAAAGATAATTTTTATTCTTGGTGTTGTTTTTTAAATTTTGAAATTAAAACCAACAACCAAATACATTTGCTCGATTTTAAAGCTTTAAAACCGAATTTTAAAAAAATAACTTAAAATATTTCAAAATGGGGTCGGTTCAATTCGGTTTAATCGGTTTTTTTAGTTTAATTGATTTTATGCACACCCCTAATTTTTAGTTATGATTTTATTTGTTTAAAATTTTTATTTTTACAAATTTGTTTCTTACCTTGACAACATTTTGAATCATAACATTAGTTGTGTTGGAAGTCCCACATAAGTGGGACATGGTCCAATCCAAATAAATATATATGGAGGAATCTTCCTCCATATATAAGGCCTTTTAGTGAGAGGTGAAAGAGGTTCTGAAAATATTAACATAGAATTAGAGTTGACTAAGTGTCTAGATCATGGTGGAAGAGGCTCCACACTTAGCATCCTCTAAAAGGATTGGAAATAGAAAAAGAAAAAACCCAGTCGAGAGGGAGTGTTGGAAGTCCCATATCAACTTAACAAGGTCCAATTGAAATGAATATATATAGAGGAATCTTCCTCCTGCTATAAGACCTTTTAGTGGGAGGTGAAAAGGTGTCTAAAAATATTAACAAGTTGTCCTTGTAAGTTGTAACATTCTTCAAAAATTTGCCTTTAAATTGATAGAAATGGTAATTGATGATCCTTATTCTACCCTAGATGTCCTCTTTTTCAATTTATGCTCTAATTGGTATTCTCATACTTCCATTGCTTAAGGGGAATTGGCTCACAAGTCACAACACGATGATATTCGTCACCTATATTTGTATTCTTTTTTTATGGCATAGTTGGTGCCAGTAGTTATGCTCTAGCCTAATCATTCACTTTTTCATAAAACATGTAGTCATTAATTTATATATCATCGGTAATTAGGTTCAAAAAGTGCTCTTTATGTTGCTCGTGTGTCATCATTTAACAAATGCTCTTATGAAGCCATTAGCTAAAGTCATTTTCTCTCTCTCATGACCAAGATTAGATTTAATCGGAATTCCATTTCAGGGAAGCTTGTTAGAACACTAATGTTATATTTATCTAATATCTTGGTTTAACTTAGAATATAAGATAACTATTACAAAGTTAAACTATCGAAACTACGTGTAAAAATGCGTGGGGAAAACTGAGTAAGGAATTTCCTTAGTTTCAGATTCGCATCATGTCGTTTTGTATTTTTGTTTTTTTTTTCATCCGTATAATATTTCTTTGGAAAAATGTTTTGTATTAAGAAGTCAGTACCTTTCATCATTTTCATTCTCATAATCGAAGATAATTGCGCCATCTCTATCATCATATATGTCACACTTCGGAGATGAAGTTGATCTAAGATATGTGACTACCCCAACAATAAAAGTTTTTAAGTTTTTTTTTTAATTAAAACAGCAGATAAATAAAATAAAATTTCCGTTGTTGTCGTCCTACAATCAGCCCGATTATTAATCTAAAAATAAAAAAATCTAAAGCAAAAATATTTGAAGGTACGGCTTCCACATCCAATCATCATATATGTCACACTTCAGTACTGTTGGAGATGAAGTTGATCTAAGATATGTAACTACCCCAACAATAAAAGTTTTTAAGTTTTTTTTATTTTATTAAAACAGCAGATAAATAAAATAAAATTTCCGTTGGAGGTAGCTAGGTACCATTAAATGATTTGTCGTCCTACAATCAGCCCGATTATTAATATTAAAAAAAAAAAATTCTTAAGCTAAAATATTTGAAGGTACGGCTTCCGCATCCAATCACACATGAAATTTGAATTAATTAAGTAAAATTGCGACAAAAGAAACATACGAAGAGATGTAATTAGGGTTTTAAGAAAAGTGTAGGAGAGTGATTAGGAATATGTAAATAAGACTAAGATCGGCATTGAAATGGTAACTCCTTGATAACATTGAATGCGCAAGTTCTAAAATCCAAACAAAAACGATAATGAAAAGAAAATTTTGAGAAAGTATAATATAATCTTCTTATTGATGATTGCTAAATATTTATATATATAAATAATTATTCGAGTTTATCTTCTATTCTAATTCAAACATAATCTTTTAGTATAATTCAAATTATTTGAGTCCATCTTCTACTCTACCTCAAACTTGTTGCATCATCTTTTAAAGTTTTTAGTGAATTTGATTCTGTATTTCTATCAAATGTAAAAAAAAAAAAAATCATATAAAGCATCATTTTAGATTTTTAAAGCATTAAACAAGGGATTGCAATCTTGTTGGAGTACAAACTTTGAATTGGTTTGTATTAATATATGTTTTTTTAAATAGAAATTTTATTGATAATATATCCGATTAAAACACATAATCAAATTCGCTTGAAAGCACTAAAGGATGACATAACATCCAAGTTAATAACACTAACATAATGACTCGGAACAAAACCTATATATTTCAAAATTCTATGATGACTAGAATTCATAAGATTCAAGTTTTACTGTCTAATCAAATATGTTTTATCGTTTAAATCACCTAAGACATTAGTACCTGTCGTAATAAACCGATGAAAGCCAACACAAAACAACATGCTACAAAAAGACAACGATCAAATCATGAAACGAACAAAATAAATCAAAGGTTTATATGAAATAACCACTTTATTGTGCAAGAAAATGAAAGATAAAAACAAATGGGTGATTTCAAACAAAAAAGAGGGGCAGCGTATCAATATATGTTTTTACAATCGTATTAATATATGTTTAAATCCCTCTTTTTATTTATTTTAATTAATAGATTCCATAACCATAAAAATCACGTTGATGATCAAATCATATTAAAATCTTGTATTATTTTACTTTTACACCTGTGATCAAATTTCACCTACCATCATATTTTACTAATTAGATTTTTATCATTTTTTAAGAATTAGATTTTTTTTTTACAATATTTAAACACTTCAATAACAATGTAGTATATAACTTGCCTTTTTTAAAACACGACTTCATAATTTTACACTGAAATCGTATTTTTAAAACAAGACTTTATAATTTGACATTGAAATTGTGTTTTTAAACACGACTTCACAATTTTATATTAAAATCGTGTATTCAAAACACGACTTCACATATTTAAAAATTTACATTGGCATTGTGTCTTCAAAACACAATTTCATATTTGTACACTAAAATCGTATCTTGAAAACACGACTTCATAATTTTACAATTTACATTAAAATCGTGTTTTTCAAATACAATTTCACATTTTAACACTGCAATCGTGTTTTCAAAACACGATTTCACATTTTCATATTGAAATCGTGTTTTGATAACACAACATCTAGTGACGTTTAGTTAACAATAAGTGTCATAGATTTGGAATTTTTTTTTTTATATTTAAAAAATATATTTTTCTAATTATGGTATTATCTAAAAAAAAGCCCTTCAATCATAATAGTAAATAAATTATATTATTATTTAGTGCTGAGTTTGGTGGGTGTCGGCCAGTACAGCCCCATTAGTGCATATCATCCTTATCCTACCTAGAATCCTCCTGATTCCAATCACGTAATAAGAAGATTACGACATATAATAAAATAAGCTCATCAAGTTCGAGGTTTGGTATGAAGAGGTCATGGATAATTTCATTGCCTTGATTAAAGTGAACTAATTAAGTGGAGTATGAGAAGGTGAAAGGGCATGTGCCCGATCCAATATTGTAACTAAACTATTGAAAATCCCCTTATTAAGGCATGATTCCATTACTTTTTGACTCTGAAGCTTGATGCAATAAAAACAATACTATAAAAATTAAAAAGATGTGGAGATATTGTAATTGCCTTCGCCGTAGTGAAGACTGTTGGCTGATCGCATTGGCACCCGACACTCACCATAATTCCTACACCAACTCCCAACTAACCCAATCGCGTAGGCCCTCATTAATCTCTGCACATGCTTCTGTTAAAAGATAATATTAAATTATACACGCCCCTCACATGTGTACTCCATAAAATATTAAATTATACTGCCGTTGTTGCGATGTTTTATTTATTTATATACAGGTGATTCAAATAGACAAAACATATTTATTGAGATAAAAACAATAAATTAGATTATAATTATCAGTATATTATAGAATTAAAATCATATATATTCTGATCGTATTATCAAATTTATAGCCTTTTAGCCGAATTAGTATGTTATTGATATGTGTTGCTTCATCCTTTGTATTTTCAATAATTTAGCATCTGTGTGTTTCCATCGATATATTGTTTGTTTGAATCAATAAAATAGTTAAGATGTATAAGGAGGGGAAAATGTTTTTTGAATTTTTACGTATTCATCGCTTATAGATCTCTCTGTTAACACATCCAATGAAATTAACATAGGTTAATTGAGAATTCATTATAAAGATATCCCAAAAATAATCTATTATAAATTCTTTTATTATAGAATATGAGATATAAATTATTATAGAAAATTATCTAGGATCTTCAAGTAATAAATAAAATCTTCCTCTTTAAAAAAAAAAAAATTCATTCTAATTTATTAATGATTTTATATCCTTTCTTATATAAAAATTTTGTTATTTGACATCAACTATAAAATAGAATTTTAAATTTTAAAATATACTTAAACAAAAAATTAAAGTAAAATATGGATTTTTATTATATTTTTATATTTTCTCGACATTTATATTTTCTATTGGTGATAAGTAAAATTTCTTATTTTATTATATATTTTTACCTTTAATTTTTAATTTTAATTACATTTCTAGTTCTTAAAATACTTTTTTCAATGATCTCAAATCATTTCTTGGAGTGAACAAAATTGTCAGTCTTTTCAATTCGACCATTGCATTTGAGGAAATAATTAACTTCCATATGATGAAAAAGTCCATGTATTCTAAATGAATGAGGTTAAAATTAACTTATAAAAGTTGAGGTTTTTTCTTTCTATATTGTAAAAAATTAGTGAGTGAAAAGTTAAAACGTACTTTTCCTTACAAAAAATCATTAAACCTGTAACTAAAGGAATTCATAAATGAAAGTATTTTCATATATACATAAGAGGAGAGTAGGAGCATGAAAATTAAGGGTGTAAAATTCAAACCAAGTATTAAAGTTAGGGGCATATATGAATCACTATATACTTTTTTCTTCGTACCATAAGTATTATTAAGAAAATATTTTTTCTATAAGTGGAGTACAATTAATAACTACAGATGCTTTTCTCTTCAAAAAAAAAAAAAACAAACAAACCACTGATGTTTTTATTAAGAAAAATGTAACTTACTTTATAAGGTTACTAATAATGATGATGAGATATGTATAGGAATTCTCGTCCATAGTTTCCTTTCACCAAAAAAATGACGATGGGATAGAAAATCTTTATATTTAATAAATAGGTATTGATTGTTAGCTGGCGTCTTGTAAACCGATTAATAAAAGTGGTACACTAAGAGCAATATCTACACTAAAGAACATTCAACCCATTTTTTTTATTTAACCTGCAGTATTTACATTCTTTCAAAAAATAAAAAAACACCTGCAGTATTTACATAATATATTATAAATAGCCTTTACAGAAACCAACCTTTACAGTAAAGCATAGAAAACAACCAAATTACAAACAGCAGCAGAAATATTGAAATCCAACACTCAAAGGGAAACTTGGTTCATCTTCTCAACTAGCACTCAATTAGCCCACATACATGTGATAAAAGTTCCCCATACATGCATGGCCTCGACCTTATGCCTTGAGATGGTGGCTTTCAATATCTTTAGTGACATTAACTGCGAACTCAAGGTGCTGGCCAGATTTGGGAGAACTCTCATTTACTTTCTCATATTCTATAGTCCATTTCACCAAGCTTCCCTTATCCTTTGCTTTTACTTGCAAGTGGGACTTGAAGATCTTGAAGTGTTTCGTGATCTCTCCTTCCAACACTTTGAAAGTGATTATCTTGTTTTCATCATCTACTGATTCCACAGTCTCTTTAAGACTCATAGCTTCCCCCTTCTTGTAATATCAAATCGAAACGAGGGTTAAACGTGGTATTTTGAAACTTTTAGGTCATGAAATATCATAGAAAATTGATATGCTTTGTCATTTCTTGCCATTAAATTGATCTCAATAAAAATGGGCGAAAATGATTCGACTCATATTGGCCCATGGCCTGATCAAAACAAGTTAAAATTGGTCGAATTGGTCCATTTCCCACCTCTACTTCTTGGCTCTATAAAATAAAAATATCTTTGATTTTATAAAGACTATATTTTGTTCGTTGTCCAAAAAGTTCACCAAAGAAAAAATTAAATTTAAAATTAATGAATTATTTTATATTTTAATTTAAACTCTACTTATTTTTATTATATTTGATTTGATTTTATATTTTTTACATGTATTTTTCAAGAACAAACATAATTGTGAAAAGATATTGACATGATCCCTATAATTTTGATACTAATGTCAAAGTTAAAGAGGAACCACCTATTAAAGCAATCACCAATCTCTATATCAGAATTAAATTCAAAGTAAAGTCTTTCCTTTTTAGGAAATATCTAAGTTGATCAAAACAATGCAACTACTTCATTGACCATCATAATAATCTTTGTACCTAAACTTTAGGTCCCTTTAATGGTGGGAAACCAGTTGAAATAGCTCTATTATGCAGCCATGTGAAAAGGGTCCCATAAACGTTAAGTTAAAGATAAGGAAGATCGCATGTGCAAAAGGTGGCAATCTGCTGCTGTGCGCTTATAGATGCATTATTTTTTTTTTTTGATAACGAGGGTGTCCGGGCCAGCTTATACGCACCTCGACTAATCCCCAAAGCAGGCAATTCCTACCAAATCATGAACACTGTGCAAGACGCAAGGAAATTCTCGGTAGTGGCCCAGAGACTCGAACTAGGACCCTCGCCTGAAAAGGCAGAGACCCACCCATCCGAGCTACCTCCTTGGGTTTATAGATGCATTATTGGTACAAGCATATGACATTAAAATAATCTCACGCATATAAGTATGAAATAAAAATAGTTTAGGATTTTTAAGTTGATTTGAGAATCAAGATGATACCTATATATATATATATATATATATATATATATATATATATATATATATATATATATATATATATATAGTACAATTCTATGATAAAAATGAATAAGAATTCGTATAATGGTAAAACTCCGGAACAATCTTTTAGGCTATGTTTGGTTTGTGTTCTTGAAAATTATTTTAGAAAACATATTATAAAAATGGAGAACTTTTTTACCAAATAAATTTTTAGCATTTTTATTTTATTTTTCAAAACGAAAAACTATTCTTGAAAATAGAAAACAAACAACCCCTAAATTAGAATAAAATCTAGAACAAATTAATATTTTTCAATATATATATATATATATATATATATATATATATATATATAACAGAGGTAATCTTGTCAATTACCACATAAAAATAAACAACTCCTTAGAGTTGATTAAACAATTGACTTTTAAGATTTCAACCAAAGCATGAAACTAATTAAGTTTTTCCAATCAATATCATAAACTTCCACATGATGGAATCAACTCTAAATTGCATTTATATTGATATTCTAAAGAGTAATGCCAAAAAACATAATAATAGTAATAATAATAAAATAATAAAATAATAAAATAATAAAATAATAAAATAATAATAATAATAATAATAATAATAATAAATAATAATAATAAATGATAAAAATAATAAATAATAGTAGTGCTAGGGTTTTGGGGTTTGAGTTGTGTGGTTGCCTTACCAAGTGTATAACCCCAGTTCTTGACGGAGCCTGGAGTCTCCCAGTCACCTTCATGTACATCAATTTTGTGTACTTTATCGGAGCAGATATTTGGAAGGTGGTGAGATTGCCTCCTGAAGATGTTATAGAATTTATCCACCGGTGAATTGATTGCCACTTCAACCTCCAGCTTACCAGTTAGACCCATATTTTCTCAATAATAGTACTAGCAGGAGATTGAAATTAACCAACTTTTTGTTTTATCTGATAGGAGGCAACGGTGGGAAGAACCGCATACAAAGCTTCAACTTATACGGAAGGATTGAGAATTAGCCAGGCAAACGTTCCTCTCTCCTGTTCCCATTTGAGAGCAACCGTTATTTTGTTAAAGTTCCACTTGTAAACATCGCCAAGGTCATCGACTAAAAAATTCGCTTGCTTAATCTCCAGATTTTCTTTAGTCATAACGATAATTAAAAATGGAAGTGATATCTATCAAACTTGATCTCGAATCTAATCATTGAAGTGTGAAGGTATTCATAACCCAGATCCTATAAATGGAGACTTGGTCATTTAACATGGTATAGAGTTTGATTTGGCATGAGATCATGGGATCAAGACCTCTCTTTGCAATTCGAACATTTGATCTCCATTTGTGTATTTGAAAATCTATGGTGAATTTTGTTTAATTTGTTTGACTTTCCATATATGAGGATAAGGTTGCACATGAGGAAATGTATGAAGCATAATATTCATATTAAATCTAAATTCTATAAGTTTGAGCTTTAAGGAGACTTGATCGTTTAACATGAAGAACCTGAAATTAAGGTTTTAAGACAATTGTTTATTCGAAAGTCACCGTACTAACAACTCTCAGGACCCATTCAAAAACGGGGAACCATGACTTCAAGGATAAGTTGTGATGAATTTCCCGGGATCTATCAAATCATAAGAAGATTTGTGATTTTGTTTTTTAATCCATAACGAAATATTCAAAATGATGGAGTTGGTGTTTTTTATATCTCTCTGGCCCAAACCCTAGGTGGTGGATTAAACATTTAATTGTTTCTGTGCATTTAACTGCTCTTAGGTCATGTTCATTTGATACGCTCAATATTGAGATATCTTATTGTTTAAGGATCTATCCCATGTTCACCATAACATGATTATATATTTTAGAAACATCAACTGGGGGAGTTCTCTTTGGAAAAACCGAGGCATAAATTAATTTGTTCAACGTTCAATTGATAGTGACTGCAATTGGCATACATCACATAAGCATCAATTTATTAGAAGAAAATAAGATGACAAAGTATAGTCAGACCCATCTTGCCTAGCTCATGTAATAAAGTACTCAACATTTAAAAAACCAAGGGCTTAGAGAATGAGGGGTCTCGGGTTCGAATCCTAATGAGAATGATTTACTACTGTTAGTAATATAGCATAAAACAATTATACAAATTGAAGGAGAGGAAAGGGAAAAAACAATACATAGAGGAGAAAGACCGGGTCTTATTGCACAATCTCCTTAAAGTAGATTTGCCTTCTCTGGTGGTGCTTTGAGATTTCGTCGACATTTACTTCTTAGGATAATATGGTATGTGGAGGGACGATGATAGCACCTTGACAGAAGTCTCTCTTGATGAACTAAAATGATGTTCGTAATCTTCACTCGGCATAGGAACAAGATCAAATATAATCTCAGAGGATTTTAGAGAATTGATCTTAAAATCTCTATTCCTAAAGATAGTTGGATTCTCTCTTTATATATCGGCTCGAATGGTGATAGGTGTTTCTTTGTTTTTGTATTAAAATTACGTGAAAAGGATATGCAATTATTGCCTATTTGCGCAAGTATATGCGTGTCAAGTAATACGGTATACTAAACGTACACAGATCAATCCACAAGGAGAAATGGGATGCTAAGTACTGAAATTGAACTACTTCTCTAATATCCAAACGAATAGTTGTGATGATTTTGAACAAGAAAATCTAAATTGAAATACTAAATAATAATTAAAACTAGTAAATAGATTAATTGAGGGTTCCCAAGATAAAGATGTTCTAAGGTTTTTAGTGCAATTAGACAACCCACCTATATTTGAACCAGAATCTTATTCTATTGTTCCATTGGATAGTTCTCTAAGGCGATCTTGACTATTTTAATTACGAGCCCCTCTCGAGGTCAAGTAACCTACTAACTAATACTAGGTTTCTTGCTTCTCAACTCACCCCAAGCATTAGCAGTGCCTTAAGTTCCAAGAATCCTGCACGCCTCCTAATTTCAGATGATTTCTACACCACAGAGTTAATTAGGTTGATTCACCTAAGTCTAATTTTCTACTCCCTTCTCATATCTCATAAAGGATCACACACCACATTAATATTGGCTAGACATTAATATGCAAATAAAATCAAGAATGAATCAATAGAGGTTATGTCCCATGAGACAATAAAAAGAGGAATTCTAGCAAGTAGATATAAGTTTCATGTCTAATACACAACCAAAACCCTAGAGTTTAAGTTTAGAACATAATGAAATTCGTGTACATCATAAAATTTGGAGTAAACATGAAAGTAAGGATAGAAGAACTATAGTGCTAAAAGATTGGGTGATGCTCAGTCTTCTTCCCCCTATTCTCGGTCCTCCAAATCATCGATATCGATTTCTAGGTCCGTTTTTCTCTACTCTTGTCAGCTGTCATCCCTCTCAAGTCCGAACCCTTCATCCTCCGTCGTTCTTCCTTAAAAACCCTTAAAGAGTGTGTTCCTCGATTTCCAGAATGGGTTGGACCCATGAACAGGCCCAACGACATCGTGACATTGGGACGTTGCGGAATGGGACAGGAACTCGATTCTTTCCTCTCTTAGCGTCCAGGATGCCTCCAAAATGCTGAATTTTGACCTAACTGCAAAAAGAAACTACATATTAGTATATGAAGAAAAAATGCTATTAAACTAATTATAGAAACGGTCTAAAACATACCAAAACCTGGGTATGTAATGAGTGTTTTTAGACACTCATCAAACGATAAAAAGGTTAACGGAAGAAATGAATTGAAATTTTAAAAGGAATTAAATCACCGAATGTTTTCAAATACATTTTGGAAAAGGAATTAAAACCAAATTGATCCATTCGTTAAAATGTAAAACAAGAGTTAATTTCATTCACCCTTTCAAACAAAAATTCCAACAAATCCCCACATGAATGAAATTAACACCCAAAGATACAAGACCTCTCGAGTTATAGAATACATTGGTAGAAACCTGCATAGGATAAGTCGGTGTTAACCTTTGAACCTTCCCTTATAGAAGTACGTTTACTCTACTGACTAAACAGGAGACACGATGTTCTTGAATTGTTATATTCTTTGTGTAGATTATGACATATCTCATACAGGAATCTTCATAACATTTTTCAGTTCTCACTTTATGTTCATTTTGGCCATGAATATACACTTGGTTATGCAAGAGCTTAATAAGAATTGCACCTTATTCAATTCCCTTTTAAGTAGCCCCACTTCACTCTTACATACATAGTTGATCTCCTAATTAAGAGTAACTTATATCACTCTCGTATGACCTTCCCATTGCAAAAAGATCATTAAAAACATCGCTTAACCTTTTCATTATGAGCATCATTGTTTCATCATAGGAATTAACAAGGGAAGATCCCCACAGTGATTAGATTAAAGTCTTTACAATTTAGTTGTCCCCTTAAACCTAAATCTTTGTATCTCTAGTCAACTAGGTTGGGTATCCATCGTATCGACTTATTCTTCTATGGGCTTTAGTCTCATCCCTTCATATTTCAAATGAATCTCCTCATTTAACCCTTTAGTTAGTGGATCATGAATATATTTTAGATTCGTACATAATCTATAGAGATAACCCCAAGAGAAAGAGTTGGTTCATCGGTGCTTGTCTACGCCGACGAATATATCTAGACTTACCATTCTACATGCTATCTTGTATGCATATTGGAGTCACATGTTTTGGCCATCTTGGAACATCCTCTAGGAAGTGACATAGTCATTCAACCTCTTTCCCACATTTTTCTAGTGCTATAAACTCAGATTCCATCTTGGATTTGTCAATAACCATTTGTTTTAAGGATTTCCATGAGACTGTTGCTCCTCCTAATGTGAACATATAACCACTATGAGATTTGAAATCTTTAACATTGGATATCCAATTAGCATCATTAAATCCATCATTTACCACAGGGTATCTTGTGAAAGTTGAATATGACTTACTAACCTAACCAAGAAAGAAGTGGAGGGGTGGTGGTGGATTTGGTTTTCTCACAACTTTCTACAAAACAATAAGAAATATTCAACTTAATTCAAGAACAATAAATAAAGAGATAAGGATAGAAAGTGCAAACTAAGATTTATAGTGCTTCAACACACCCTTGCCTACGTCTACTTCTTCTCAACCTTCAACCGGTGAGGGTTCCAACCTGAGCTTCTTTCTTTTACAACTTGGATTTTGGCTCCAATGGGCATTTCACAAATCCTTCAAGCTATACACACTTGAAGTCTTCTTTAATGCTTAATGAGACTCTCACTCTCTAGATTTCAAGATGGATCAAATACAACTCAAGCTTATGATGAATACAAAGGTGTACTCTAGAATATGCAAATGAAATGAATGCACCAAGAATCTTAGATTGAGAATTGATTAGCAAGAGAAATGGTGGTTGAGAGAATAGATGCAATAAGTCTCATTATCATTAAATGATCCCCAACACTCTATTTCTAGAGTAGGAACTCAAAAACAAAATAAGCTACCAACCAGTTGATCGGTTCCTTTAAAAAACTAGTTGTATGCACTGTATGTTACTGTTTTATAGCCATTGGAATTGACCAATTGCTCAAGCGGTCGACTGTTTCACTCAACCGGTTGATCATTTCATTAAATGGACTGCATGTTACCATTTTATAGCTGTTGGACTTGACCAAATGCTAAACTGGTCGACCGTTTCACTCAACCGGTCGATTGTTTGCTCTTCTAGATCTTTAGATGAGCTACTGCATCCAATTGATCAAGTTTCACAACTCATATGGTTCATAACCGGTCGGTCATTTCAGTGACCAATTCCAGATAGATGTTACTGGATCCAACCGGTAGACCCTAAACGATCGGCTGGTTCATCCGGTATGTCACAACCGGTAGACCAGTTCAACCGCTTTACCTGAATCGGTCGACCGATTCAATAGATGGACTATAATCAGTTGATCAATTGAGACTCTACCTTAGTCGGTGGACCCTATAAATGCTCAAACTCATGTGTTTTTTTATTTAAAACACTTCTAAACCTTAGATGTTTCATTGAAGCTCATTTAGGATTATAAAGCCTAAGGTTTTATACTCGAACCCAAGTTTTCAAAGAATATGCAATTTTTGGATTTGAAAACTGAGTTATGAGTGATGCATGATAAATGATAATATCCTAAGTGCACCAATGCTATAACCTTACAAGGATTCCTAAGTTTACAAAGTCTTCATGGTATGCTTGAACTTGGAATCCTAATTTTACTTATTGAACTTGATTTTGATTCAAATCTTGGATGAATGATGTAGTCTTTAAGTTCATAATTGCTTGCCATCTATCACTCATCTCAAGTAAATCATTAGTAACTAATTACTTTGGTTTGTTATCATCAAAACCTCAATTAGAAGAACCCTTGGGCCAACACTCTCCCCCTTTTTGATGATGACAAACCTAGGTTATTTAGGAGGAGTGATACTCCACCTCAACCCTATAATCCATCAATAAGTCAAGAAGATTATAATATAATAACATGCAATCATGAATCATGATAAAGAATGATATCATTAAAGCGCACAATGAAGTCATGAAGTCATAAAAATGTGTGTGTGTGTATATATATATATATATATATATATATATATATATATATATATATATACATATATATATCATAATTGAGGAGTACAAGATTTGACCATACAAAGAATAAGCAAGTGTAAATACATGTGTATGTCAATCACCTAGGCAATATACTCCTAAACTCCTAGATACAAAATGTCTCCCTGGGCAACAGCAAGGAACAACCGGGGCACCTAAGCAGCGAAAAAAACAGAACCAAAAGCACTGGGGAGGAGAGAACACCCAAAGTGAAGATAATCCATCATCTTGTAATGATCACGATGACGCTCCTCCTGATCATGGGCATGAGACTCCGTGAACTGAGTGAATTGCTCGTCATGACGATCTAGGCGGAGGAAGAGTGCCTGCATGTCATGTTGAAGGTGAGTCTCTAGATCATTGGACAAGTCTCGAAAGAAATGAAACATCGATCGAGAGTGGTTGTAAGCTTGGAGTGGTTGTGATGGAGAACTGCACTCCATAGAGATCTGAGCTCTCCTCAAACGTCCCATGTAACTCAGTAATATAATCTCTCACCCCATGAAGATCCTCTCGCAGCACATGGAGATCGGCTTGAAGCTTGTGAAAAAAGGGTTGCTCAGGTGGTGGTGAATAGTGAGGATCCAGGAATGGTGAATAATGTCGAGTATGCTCAAAATGTGGAGGCTGCTCAAAGTGTAAAGGCTTGGTGAAGGAAGGCATCAGTGGTGGCTCAGACTGGTGTGTAGAAGAGGTTAAACCGAAGTGTGGCACGCCATAGGAGGGCGGGTACTCTGTCTAAAGAGGAGGGATATGAAGATCATCCTCCATATGATCGAAAGGATCAACTTTAGCCTCCATCCCCCTGATCTCATCCTCCTCCTGATGAGCCATAGGCCGTGCCTTGGGAGCTGGTATCCCCATACGACTGAGTTGATGATGTGAACTTGTCGTAATAACGAGGCGCTTGTAAATCAGGCTGGTCGGAGAGATCGAGGCCTTGTAATGTGAAGAGACGGGTGAAAAGGTGATTGTATGGAAGTACTCAACCTGACACACTATGACTTGAGATCATATGTCGGATCATCAGATGGCTGAGATCAACAGGTCGCCCAACAAGGATGGAGTCCAGAATGAAGGCATCTATGTAAGAAACCTCGTTCCAATGGCCACCCTGGGGGAAGAATGCATTGATTGACGATCTAATGGAGGAGACGCGCCTTGTGAGCAAGGCAATTGGCCTACAACCACACAACGCCATAAGCATCAGATCCCATAAGGCGATGAACGACCGAGGTGGGATCAAAATCATGAACTTGAGGCTAGGTCTTCTATTAGAAGACCCGAACGCTGATGCTCAAAACTAATAGGAGATGACACAGCTCAGAGGCACCAATGTCGAACTTAACCCCTCGCAGCATGCTCATGATCCTCGAGCCAGAGACACGTGCTTAAGCGAAGGAAACCTAGACCAAAGTGGGGTACACGGGCTCATGGAGTGATATAAGTGGGAGCCACCCCATCTCGAAGAAGAGGGCCTTAAGTCGAGACCCCTTTAGCCAAGAGAAGTTAATGTCGTGGCCTACGATGATCTTCTGCAAGCGAAAGTCAGAACAATAGCTCTCATGCTCTTTGGGTGATCCAAACAGACTCATGTCAACAGATCATCAGCTCCCTCTCACTCATGCGTGCAGTTCACTCTTAAACTCGTTTACTCTGGGCGCTTCTGGCCTCGGCCCGTGAAGAGGTCGGGTTCACGCCCTTGCGCCATAGCATATGAAATCTGAAAGAACACACCTAATTGAATGTCGAAAAAATAAGGAACATAAATGAGAAAGAGTCCTAAGGGAAGCTCTAAGAGAACGTGAAGAAGAAACCCGAAGAAAGGCATGAACTCTTAACTCGAACCAAAAAAATGGAACAGAAAATACCTAATTTTGAATCATCAATGTGAACCAACTATTTCTATATTAAATATATATATATATAAGAGCAGGAAGAGAGAGTATATATATATATATATATATATATATATGAGGCAGATAGGGAGATATATATATATATATATATATATATATATGGAGTATATATATGTATATATATATCAATATGAAATGGCAAATAACTGAAATATCAAGCCTAGAGATGAATCGGTAAAGAAAGAACATGCATCAGTAGCAGCATCGTGAAACATATTTTCAAACAAAACATATGCCTAAGCATGTCAAAACAGAAATGGCACATTGAAGACCCTAAAATCAGTCCATTCCAAAAAGGCAAACCAAAGACAGTGAAGACCCTGGAACCAAATTTTGCCTAAACACAAAAGGACCCCAACAATTTGCAATGTTCACTCTCAAGGTAAATGAAGAGTGTAAACTAGCACTGAAAACACCCAAACAGTCCAATACCAAAATAAAACCCAAGATGACCATCCTAATGTCAGGGTTTATCCATAAATAGGAATAGGGTCGTCGGATGTAGAGAAGCGAGCAAAAAAAAAAAAAAAAAAGAATTATGATTGTTACCGAACAACCAAACAAACACGAGGAGGAAAAATGACGCAAACCAAAAACAGTAAAGCACACCTAAAACGAGATGAAGAAACCAAAAATGAAGGTAGAAACTTACCAAAAAGGATGAAAATTGCCCCTGCAATAGAGAAGATGAAAAACGGAAGCCTTAGCCATGAAGAGACATATTGTAGATGCTAAAGAACGAACCTTTGCAGCCTAGAAATGAAGATTGAATGTAAGGAAGGGGTTTCTAAGGTTTAGACAGAGAGGAGGGAGGGAATGGAAGGGAGAGAAATGAGTAGAATGAGAAGAGGCAAGTAGAAAAATGGGATATATAATCGTTACCATTAATGAACTGGTCGATCGTTTGGCCGTAATTCTTCTGCTATTAACATAGTTGAATTGATCGACCGCTTGGTCATATTTATCCTTATTTTCTTAATTTTCATCTGAAAGCTCCCCCTAAGATATTCAAATAGTTTCCCCATAATTTTTTTAACGTTTTTGCCAAGGGATAGAAGAATTTGATTAAGATTGATCAAATTTGAATAACAAGCTCATATACCTTATATGCAAAAAATTTCAAACAATCTTAATCACCAAATTACAAGGTAATAACACCTAATTGTCTACTAATATTAACAAATTAATCCTCATTAAGGGGTTTTGTGAAAATACCAACGAGTTGGTCTTCGGTTTTAACAAATTCAGGTGTAATATCCCTAATTTGTGATGGTATCTAATCTCTATATGCTTGGTTCTAGAGTATTGCACAGGGTTCTTTGATATGCTAATGACGCTTTTGTTATCTCATTTTATTAAAATACAAGGTAATAACACTTTTGTTCTCCTTCTTTTCTTAATTTTCATTTGAAAGCTCCCCCTAAGATATTCAAATAGTTTCCTCATAATTTTTTGATGTTTTTGCCAAGGGATAGAAGAATTTGTTCAAGATTGATCAAATTTGAATAACAAGCTCATATACCTTATATGCAAAAAATTTCAAACAATCTTAATCACGAAATTACAAGGAAATAACACCTAATTGTTTACTAATATTGACAAATAAATCTTCATTAAGGGGTTTTGTGAAAATACCAACGAGTTGGTCTTCGGTTCTAACAAATTCAAGTGTAATATCCCCATTTTGTGATGGTGTCTAATATCTATATGCTTGGTCCTAGAGTGTTGCACGAGGTTCTTTGATACGCTAATGACACTTTTGTTATGACATTTTATTGGAACATTTTAAAATGTGAAGCCAAAGTCAGTAAGTGTTTATTTCATCCAAACGACTTGTGCACATCCTAACCCGACACCTATGTATTTGGCTTCCTCCGTTGACAAGGCAATCAAATTTTTTTTCTTGCTATGCCAAGACACAAGCGAGTGACCTAAAAAGTGACATGTTCCACTAGTGATTTTTCTATCAATCTTACAACCTCCAAAGTCCGCATATGAATAGCATATAAATTCAAAATTATCATACTTTGGATACCAAAGACCAATTTCGATAATGCCTTTCAACTATCTATATAGTCTTTTAACTGCATTCAAATGAGATTCTTTAGGACATGCTTGAAATCTAGCACATAAGCATACAATATACATGATATCTGGTCTACTAGCTGTTAAGTATAATAAAGAACCAATCATGCCTCTATATTTCGTTTGCCTAACGGGATTACCTTTCTCATCCATGTCAAGCTTGATGGATGAGCCCATGGGTGTGCTCTTGGTCTTTACTTCTTCCAATTATTTCAGATGATCTTACGTGATTTTTGATTGATTTATGAAGTGTCCCTCCCAAGTTGTTTGATTTGAAGAACAGGGAAGAAGTTGAGCTCTCCCATCATGCTCATCTCAAATTCACTATGCATAGACTTGGAAAACTCTTCACAAAGTGAAAATTAGTAGCACCAAATATAATAGCATCAACATAGATTTGAACAATAAGCATGTCATCATCCTTTGGCTTAATGAAGAGAGTTGTATCAATTTTGCCCATTTTGAAACCACTAGAAATAATAAATTTTCTTAGCCTTTCATACCAAGCTCTAGGAGCTTATTTCAAGCCATAAAGTGCCTTTTTGAGTTTGAAAACATGGTTAAGGAAATTAAAACTTTCAAACCCTGGTGGTTGTTCAACATACACTTCTTATTTATGAAACCATTTAAAAAAACACCATTCACATCCATTTGATATAAAATGAAGTTTTTGTAACAAGCAAAAGGAAGCAACATTCTTATGGCTTCTAATCTAGCTATGGGAGCAAAGGTCTCTTCATAGTCAATTCCCTATTGTTGATTATATCCTTAGGCCACTAATCTTGCTTTCTTTCTAACTATTATGCCATTTTCATCCATTTTGTTCATAAACACCCATTTTATTCATTAGGCCTAGGTACTAACTCCCAAACTTCATTTATTTCAAATTGATTGAGTTCTTTTTGCATAGCTATTACCCAATTCTCATCTACTATAGCATCATTTAAGTTCTTGGATTCAATTTGAGAGATAAAGGCAAGGTTATTGCAAATATTTCTAAGAGAGAGGATCTAGTCCTTACCCCAATTGTTGGATTACCTATAATTTGATCTTGTGGATGATTTGTGAAAAAATTCCACTCTCTTGGAAGTCCTTGACTAGATTCTCCTTGCTCAAGTTAAGGAGGAGGAGGAGGGGCCAAAGGTGATTCTTCTTCCTTCTTTGAATCATGTCTCCTCTTCTTATAGATGAACCCCATCTTCAATTTGTAATCTTCCCATGGAGAAGTCTAAACCTACATCATCCTCAACACTTTCTCTTCTTTCAAGAGAATCATTAGATTCATCTAAGACTACATGGATGGACTCCTTACTACTAGCGGTCTTTGTTGAAAACTCTATGTTTTATTTGATGAATAGTCAAGAAATATCCCAACATTAGATTTGCATCGACTTTCCAAGGTTGTCCTTTGTGTTTAAAATAAAGTATTTACTTCCAAATACTTTGAAATAACTAATGTTAGGTTTCTTCTTTTTCCAAAGTTCATAAGGGGTTTTATCCAAAGAGGGCCTTATCAAAACTCTATTCAATATATAACATGAAGTATTGACTGCTTTGCCCTAAAAGTAAGTTGGCCAATTGTTTTCATGATGCATGGTTCTTGCCATTTCTTGTAAAGTTTGAGTTTTCCTTTCAACAACCCCATTTTGTTGGGGAGTTCTAGGAGTTGAAAAGTTATGGTCAATTCCATGCTCATCACAAAAGCTTTCAAAATCAACATTTTCAAATTCCCTTCCATGGTCACTTCTTATACAAGAGATGATAAAACCTTTTTCATTTTGAATTTTTCTACAAAGCTTTGAAAACTCATGGAAGAAATCATTTTTGTGAGCTAAGAACAAGACTCATGTACATCTAGAGAAGTAATCTATAATCTCAAATTAATATGATTTACCTCAAAGACTAGTTGTCCTTGAGGGTCCAAACAAATCCATGTGAAGAAGCTCAAGAGGTCTTGAGGTAGAAATGATTTATTATTATTTTTAAAGATGTTTTTATTTGCTTTCCTATTTGGCATGCTTCACAAACTTTATCTTTTTTAAATAAATATTGGGAAGGCCTCTAACAAGTTCATTTTTTTTTAGTTGTGTAATGAGATTCATGTTCACATGTTCTAATCTCCTATGCCACAACCAACTCTCATCATGCATGCTAGAAAAACATTTATCATGGACTTCATATTTTGAAATATCAATTGTATACACATTTTCATTTCTATGGCCCATGAATATGATTTTGTCATTTTGAGAATCCTTGATGATGCAATGAGAAGACTAAAAAATCACTTTAAAACCTTTGTCACAAAGTTGACTAATGCTTAAAAGATTATGTTTCAAACCATCAACAACAAAAAAATTTCGATGAGAGATGAAGAATTGTTACCTATATAACCATGTTCAATGATTCTACCTTTCCCATTGTCTCTCAAGGTTACGTACCCTCCTTTTCTCCCTGTGAGGAACTAAAACTTTGACTCAACTCCGGCCATATGCCTTGAGCAACCACTATCCAAAAACCATTTCTCCTTCTTTGATCCCTACAAGAGAAAATCAAGAAGTTTTAGGTACCTAAATCTTTTGGGTCCTTGGTGGTTAGTGACCTTTGATTTTTCAACCCAAGCCTTCTTTGACTTAGAGGTTGAGGCCTTTTGGGATCTATTTCCAAGAGGACAAGTTCTACTAATGTGTCCTCTACCACAAAAATTGCAAATGGTTAAGGGACTTTCACTAGTGGACTCATTGACAAAGTAGTTTTTGAAATATTTTTCATTATTTGAAGACTTGTATCCTAGCCTCTTTTTATCAAAAAACACATTTTTGGCTAGCTTCCTATGTCAAAATATTTTTGTCCATAAGAGAATTTTGAAAGGGAAGAGATAATTTTTTTTGAGTAGTTCCTCATTTACCTTTTTAAGAGAAAATTTTGAAGCTTTAACCTTTGAAAATTTTTCTTTGATTTCATCAAGTTCTTTTTGAAGCTCAAAAACTTTCTTCTTAAGTGAGGTGTTCTTTTCACCAAGCTTGTTGATGTCTTTAAGTAATTTCTCAAATTCAATCATAAATTCCTCATCATTATCAAAGTTAGAGTTTACCTCATCTTGATCCTCAAGAGCCATGAAGCACATGTTAGCAACTTTTTTCTCATTTTCATCATCAGATGAATCTTCACTTTAACTCCATGTTGCCATCATGTCTTTTTTTTTTTTTCCTCTTGGCTTTGTAGAGAGGACAATCATATTTTATATGACCCAGCTTCTTGTACTTATAGCAAATTACTTCTCTATCTCCTTCTCTCTTTTATTTTTCTTCTCTTGAAGGACCTTCTTTCTTGTAGTTACTTCTTTTATTATAGGTCCTTCCACTAAATTTATCCTTCATCATTAGCTTTTGCACTCTCTTTGTGATGAGGGTGATATCATCTTCCATGTCATTGATCTTTGTTTCCTCGACAACTTTCTCTTCTTGAGCTTTGAGTGCAATACTTTTCTTTTTGCCTTCTTCCTCTTGAATTTCCTTTTCTTGTCTTGCAATCTTCATTTCATAGGTCATCAAGGAAATGATATGTTCCTCAAGAGGTAGCTCTTTCAAATTCTTTGCTTTCCCAATAGCTTCCGTATTAGAATTCCATTTAGAAGGTAGGCATCTTAGAATTTTAGATACCTTATCTTCTTCACTTACTCTATTTCCCAAGCCCTCATGTCCATTTACAACATCTGTGAACCTAGTAAACATCTCAACAATAGATTCATTAAGTTTTATTTTGAACATTTCATAATCATTAGCAAGAATTCTAACTTTAGAATCCTTGACTTGGTTGGTTCCTTCATGGGTAATTTCGAGTATCCTCCAAACCTCCTTAGCCATTTTATGCATTAACAAATTCTATTATACCCAGTTCTATCCATAGCAAATACAAGAATATAAATAAATCTTGAGTTTAATTTAAATTCTTTATTTTCTTCTTCATCATATTCTTCAAGAGGTTTTTCAATTTTATTTCCGTCAACATTTTTTGAAAGGAAGGTGTATCCACATAAGATTGTTTTCCAAACTTCCAAATGAAGAGATTGCAAATACCAAGTCATTTTTTTTCCAAAATTGATAATCTGACCCGACAAAGAAATGAGGTTTGTTGATAGGAAAACTTTCAGCTTGAAAAAGGCTTGGGCTAGTTTTAGTTTTAGTGCTAGTAATTTTCCTCTTAGACGATTAAGTCTTGAAAACAAAAGGCTAAGCTCTAATACTAATTGAAAGTTGAAAACCTAACCAAGAGGAAGGGGGAGGGGGTGAATTGGTTTTCTCAAAAACGTTTTTCAAAACAATAATAAATCTTCAAATTAATTCAAGAACAATAAATAAAGATATAAGGATAGAAAGTGCAAACTCGAATTTATAAAGGTTTCAAGATTACCTTGCTTACATCCACTTCTTAACCCTTCAAACTCATGAGGGCCCATGCACTAGTTTCAAGATCCAACCTGAGCTTCTTCCTTTTACACTTCTGATTTTGAAGTTCAATGGCACTTTTACAAACTCAAGCCAGGCACGGGCCTCTGGAAGCCTCTCTTTAATGCTCAATGTTATGACTCCCTACCTCAGCCTCTCAAGATGGATCAAATATAACTCAAGCTTATGATGAATACAAAGGTGCACTCTAAAATATGTAAATGAAATGAATGCACCAAGAATCTTAGATTGGGAATTGATTAGCAAGAGAAATGGTGGTTGAGAGAATAAATGCAATAAGTCTCATTATCATTAAATGATCCCCAACACTATATTTATAGATTGGGAACTCGACAACAAAATAAGCTTCCAATCGGTTGACCATTTTCTTTAAAAACCTAGTCGTTGTGCACTATTTGTTACCATTTTATAGCCGTTGGAATTGACTAATTGCTCAATCGGTTGACTGTTTCATTAAATGCACTACAAGTTATCATTTTATAGCCGTTAGACTTGACCAAATGCTAAACTCGGTTGATCGTTTACCCAACCAAAGAGACCGCTTTGGCTTTCCTGGATTCTGGGATGAGCTACAGCGATCCAATCACCGATTCAACTCCATCCTGCTCCCAACTGGTCAATCATTTCAGTGACTAGTTCCAGATAGATACTATTAGATCCAATCAGTCGAGATGTGCAACTCAACCTGTTGGTAACCTGATAGACTTAACTACACGACCTGGCCATCCTGTGATGTCACAACTAGTAGACCTTGGCCCAACTGACATTCAATCGCTGATCGATTCAACTCCATGGACTATAACCCATCGATCACGAGATTTCACTTCAAATTTGACCGAGCAATGCTTAAACTCATGTGTTTTTATATAAAACACTTCTAAACCTTAGGTATTTCATTGTAGATTATTTTAGGATTATAAAGCCTAAGGTTTTATGCGCGAACTCCAGTTTTCAAATGATATGCAATTTTTGGATTTGAAAATCAAGTTGTGAGTGATGCATGATAAATGATAATATCCTGCGCACCATTGTTGGTAACCTGCTGGTGATCCCAAGCTTACAAAGCTTCATGGTACACTTGAACTCCGAATCCCAGCTTTACTTCTCGAACTTGAGATTCTGATCCAAACTCGTTGATGAATGATGTAGTCTTTAAGTTCATAATCATCTGCCATCTGTCACTCATCTCAAGTAAACCATTAGTAACTAATTACTTTGATTTGTTATCATCAAAACCTCAATTAGAGGTACCCTTAGGCCAACATCTTTTATAGTGAAACCCAAAGTCACAAGTAAATCATAAGTATTTCACTACTCTCATATTTCTGTCAATGGTTGTTTCTATGATTACTCGTAGAGTCCGGCTTCAATCTATTTGACAGATGGGGATTTACACCTGGTCTTGTACAACTTATTAAGTACATTAGACCGTCTATTACTCTAGAGTATTCTACTTGAGAAACACTCTTTCCTTTATTCTTAGACAAATGCAGAGTTACATCTATCGGTGTTCTAGCTATACCAGAATTATCCTTATCAAACTTCCTAAGAATATTGTCAATATAATGTGACTAACTTAGAATGAGCCCATCTTATGTTCTTTTGAGCTTTATTCCCAATATTATATCAGCAAGTCCTAAGTCTTTCATATCAAACCTTGAATTCAACATGTTCTTAGTATATGTAATCATCTTATCATTACTACCGATAATAGGCATGTCATCTACGTACAGACATACAATCAAATATTCGTGTTATGTGTCTTTGACATATACACACTTGTCACATTCATTAATTTTGAAGTCACGTGACATCATGACATTGTCAAATTTCTTATGTCGTTGTTTTGGTGCTTATTTTAGCCCATACAATGATTTTACCAATTTACTAACTTTTTTTCTTATCCTAGAGCAAACAACCCCTGAGGTTGCTCCATGTAGATTCATTCATTTAAATCTCCATTTAGAAAGACTGTTATTACATCCATTTGATGTAATTTAAATTTCTTAGTGTAGCAATTGCAAGCACCATCCTTATGGAGTTTATTCTCGTCACAGGAGAATATGTGTCAAAGTAATATAGGCCCTTAGTTTGCCTATAACCTTTGATCACAAGTCTTGTCTTGTATTTTTCTATTGATCCATGTAATTTTATTTTCCTCTCGAAAACCCACTTAGAACTTAGAAGTTTGCACCCTAGTAGAAGATCCACTAGTTTCCAGGTATGGTTTTGTAGTATAGAATCAATCTCACTTTTAATGGCCTTTTTCCACATGAGACTCTCTAAAGAGTTAACTACTTCTTTGAAGGTCTAAGGTTCCCTTTCAAGCACATACATAAAAAAATCTAGACCAAATTTTTTTTCTGTCCTTGCTCTTTTGTTGCGTCTGGGTTCTACCTGACTATCATTATTTCTATTCTTTACTATTATCATGAATAGTCTCAAGCCCTCGTTTTGATAAACTTGGCTCTTCTTTATATCTACAAGGAAATACATCTTCAAAGAACGATGCATTCATTGATTCCATTATCATGTTCTTGTGAATATTAAAGATATTCAACGCATGAACAAACAATCGATAAGCAACACTGTTATGTGCATACCCAATGAAAATCCAATCAATAGTTTTTGGTCTTATTTTCACCTTTTTAGGTGGAGGAACTACCACTTTAGCCAAACATCCCCACACTCGCACGTGTTTATAGGATGTCTTTCTTCATTTTCATAATTCATATGGAGTTTTTTCTACTTTCCTTTTAGGAACCTTATTCAAAAGGTAATTAGAAGGCAAGATGGCTTTTCCCCACATGTTTTGTGGTATACTTGAACTTATTAGCATTGCATTCATCATCCCCTTTAGAGTGCAGTTATTTCACTCGACCACTCCATTGGATTGAGGCGAATAAGGTGTTGTGGCTTCATGTATGATCCCATGTTGAGCCCAAAAGTCAACAAATGGCGATTCATACTCGCCACCTTGATCACTTCTTAGTACTTTAATTTTCTTGTTGAGCTCATTGTTGAATACACAAAAGAGCAACAATTATATTGGAATTTAGCACCTTCAGGTCATACTTTTCTCACATTTTGTATAAGAATAGGTACTTTTAATTGTTTTCGTGTTTCTGGACTTGTACAGTTTTTCGTGTTTCATAATTGTTAGCAAGGGTTCGCGGTCCGTGAAGCTAATATGGATCTTCTATTGAGGATGATGGCAACCGCTTAGTAGTTTCGAAGCGAACGTACGCCGAAACAAGTGCGCAGGCAAGGGTACCAGATCGCTAAACCAGACGGGTATTTAACCGTACCAGACTTCCATACGTAAAAGACAGAGCAAACGGTAATGCACGCCACACTAACCGATACCGGTAATCGGCATGTAATATTTATGGAACTGCAGGGATTACGATTCTAATGCAAGGGTACGTTCGTCCTTCAACCAAAAATGAGGGATCACAATGGAAAAGGGTATAAAAAGCTTAAGTGAAAGGTGGAGAACGCAGCTTTTGATTGCTAGGGTTTGGTTTTCATAAAAAGGAGTGTTCTTTCTCATAGTTTTTGCTAGGGTTTAAAGATTAGAATAGGAGACTTCACTTTTCTACAGATATTGGATCTCAAGTTCATGTAACCTTTAAGTTAGATCACACAACTCGTTTCCTCTCTCAGTATTTTGTATTTTTGATTCTTTGGTTTTGCAATTGAAGTTTGATTTTCTCAAGTTCCTTTTATGAATAATTTCATCACTATGATTTTGCTTTATAATTTCAATGAAGTTATAAACTTTATGTCAAGTTCTAACGGTGGAAACTCACCCCGATCAAGGTGGATAACCCTCTAATTCCTCTTTATACTTCCACGGGACAGATGTTAAGCAATTTGTAAGAGAAAACTTTATAAACCTTAGTTGGGTATATTCTCGACAACGTGTGAACGTAGAGATCCTCGGTACACGCAGTTTGATTACAATGCCAAAACTGAAGTTAATTGTTGAACAAGTGTTTAACATCCCTCGATCGTTTTTCATTCTAAAAGAGCGTTTAGTGCAAAATCTTCCGTCGAAGACCATTCATCAATGGCTCTTAGATGAGATTGTGAACCAAGAGGTGGGAATTTACCTGATCAATAGTGAGTGAAAACCTAAGAACCCCATCAATCATTTTCTTGTTTACAGTAGTTAATTTAATCAATTACTCAACCAACCAACCACAACCCCATAATTTACTTTCAAATATACATCTTTTGGAGAATAGCTCTTAAGGATCACCTAGAAGACCACTCCCTGTGGAGATGACCTGTGGACTCCCATAGTATTACAATGCTAGATGACCTTAATTCCTACGCTTGGGAATAAATTCAGCATACGAATAAGACGAAACATTTTTGGCGCGCTAAGAAGGAGTGGCGATCAATCCGCTTGATCCGAAGAGGCTAGAGGTACTGTAATTGCATTACAAACTGTAATGCTTCTACCTCATTTTTAATTTGTTTTCGTGAGGAACTTGCGGGTGTTTGCTTGGAAGGAGTAGGATTAGTGCATGTCGGTTTGGGCTCGCAACGAGTAACACCGACTTGTAAGAATTATACTCAAGGAATTCTGGAAGAGTCCATAGTAAGTCAATTGTTTCAAGAACCCCACACCTCAACGGACTTACATCCCGGAGCCAACAACCTCTTTTTAATCAAAACGCTCAAGGGATACCTGTTGACCCACAAGGACTCCATGAACCTCCACAACATGGAGAAGGTGTTGCACTCCTAGAAACACCAGCAATAGGAGGGGGAAATGTTAACTTTCAGCGGAATCAATATCGAGCTCCCCCTGCTCCTTTACCTAATGTGGAAAGAACTCTCCGAGAGATTTTGCAACCTCAAAGAACCACAACAAACTCATGTATTCGCCTACCGAAGAGGCTAATCAATTCCTCATGAAGTCGGAGATGATCCGTCTTCTACCTGTGTATCAAGGGGTCGATTTTGAGAACCCCTATTCATTCATGAGAGATTTTGAGGATGTTTGCAGTGCATTTCTCTCCACTGGATCACCTCTTCACATAATCTGTATGGTTCTATTCCCGTTTACTCTAAAGGAGAAGGCCAAAATCTGGTTTCATTCGCTTGCACCTAATTCAATCTTTACATGGGAGGACATGCGAAATGAATTCCTTAACAAGTTCTTCCCTCCCGCACATACCAATGCTCTCATGCAAGCAATTCAAAATTTTTCTGAAAAGTCGGGTGAACCTTTTGCCGTGGTATGGGAAAGATACAAGGATCTCCTCCATCCTATTCCTCATCATGGTTTGGATGTTGGACAAGTCTGTGCGTATTTTCATCAAGGGCTATCCTTGAATAATAAAAAATACATCCAAATGATAAAGTGAGTTTTATGAGAAAGTGCGCTGGAGGCACCAATCTCTTTGACACCATAGCAGAAAATGCTCGAACATGGGAAACTAATAATTGTGATACCGCTAAAGTGCATAGTACACATACAAAGGAGAATCCATCACTTAAGAGAAAATGACGATTCAAAATAGCTAATCAAGGAAGTTGAGGCCATAGAGCTGGAAAAGTAAACGAGGTAACTAGTGTGCCTCAAATACCCTCTATGCCTATGGGACCCAGAGTGGAGGATCCATGCATCATTTGTGATGACCCTACGCACTCAACTATTAACTGCCCAAACCTTCCTCAAGTTAAGGGAGCAATCCAAATAGAGTAAGCTAATGCCCTTAACTACCAAAGGAAACCTTTCAATTCTCCATATTCTGAAACATATAATCCAGGTTGGGGTAAACACCCGAATTTTAGTTGGAGAAATGAGGGAGGCCTACACAACTTGCCAAACAACCAAGGACCCAATTATCAAAACCAAGGTTTTTCAAATCCAGCCCCTCCATTTCAGAATCAAGGTCCTCAAGGATTTCCTGTGAACCCTAATCAAGGTTTCCATCCGTCAAATCAAGGGAATCCAAATCCACAGCCTTATCAACCTCCACATAAGAGAAGTTTGGAGGATATTGTGACACAGTTCGTATAGACCCAACAATCCACAAACACTGAATTTCGAACTGCCTTGAATGATGTGAGATCCCAAATCACTAAGCTAACCTCTTCTATGGGCAATTTTCAACAAGAAAAAGGGAAACTCCCATCTCAAACCATCCAAAACCCCCAAGGTCAAAATAGTGTTGGAATTTCAGGACAAAGTGAAGGCACTAACATTGTAAGGTCGCCACCACTCTTCGGCGGTAAGGTGAATCGACAAAACCATTCAACCCAAGGAACTGGTACAAGAATCTCAAATGAACTAGTCGAGGATGATGAGGTGTCTAACAAGCCTCATGTTCCTAGGACAGATGTGACTGATGGTGAGCCATGTGCCAGGCCAAGGCCTCCCATATCCCTCTCCCGGCCTCCATACCTCATAGGTTGAGAGCCCCAAAGAAAGTGAACAATCACATGAGATCTATGAGTTGTTCAAACAAGTGAAATTGAACATTCCCTTTACTAGATGCCATTGCAAAATCTGCCATATGCCAAGTTTCAAAAGATTTAAAGCACGTGAAAAGGAAACTAGGTGTCAACAAGGAGGCATTTATGACTGAGCAATCTACCTCATTGATTCGAAACAATTTGCCCCCAAAATACAAAGACCCAGGAAGCCCTACTATTTCCATAGTGGTAGGGAATTCAAAGTTAGGACATGCTCTAGTGGACTTAGGGGCAAGTATTGGTGTTGCCTTACTGGAGGTATATGTTGATCTGGGTTAAGAAGTGGGCCCAGCCAATATCACCCTCCAAATGTAGTAGTGATTCTGAAGGATAGTAAAGGATGTATTATTGAACAGTGGGCAAGTTCTGCTTCCATGTGGACTTTGTTTGTACTTGACACTCGACTGTGGTGAACGAGGAACTCAATTCGATTGATTCTTGGTGATGAGCTATTGCTTGGCATTGCTAATGCCATCATACAACATAGGGAGGCCTAACGACACTATCATTTGGTAACACCTATTTGTTAATTTGAATATCTTTAATGTTATAAAGATGGGGATATGAGAGATGCTTGTGAGGTAAACATGGTTGACTCTTGTTCACGAAATACTTAGATAATCTCTCATATGATGACCCTCTCGTATGCGTCTACATTAAACCCGAGTTGGGTTGAGGAGGTGACCATACGAGTCGAATTCTATACTCTATAATTGAACACAATGAGGTATTGGAAGTGAATGGGTGGAGCACCTAAATTTGAACCATTACGATTGAGGACGGGGCATTTGCCGGAAGAGAGACCACTAAGCAGTTAAACCTTTTACCATCACACCTCAAATATGCATTCTTGGGGGTAGAAGAAACTTTTCAGTTAAATATATCTTCTTTATAGTTGAACCAGAAAATAAACTTTTGGAACTTTGAAAACTCAGAACTGCCCCAGGATGGACAATTCAGATATTAGAGAATTAGTCCCTTGATGCATACCTGTAGGATTCATTTGAAAGAGGATGTTAAACCTACAGACAACCACAGACGGCGAGCGATAATGAAAGAAATTGGTCGAGAAAGAAGTTACAAAACTTCTTGGATGTGGTGTTGTTGCCTATTGTAGCAGATAGCAAATTACCAGTCCCAGCCAAACATCAGGTGATCCCGAAATGCATGATCCTTTGTGTGTTATGAATGAGAAATAATGAGCTAATTCCCACTTGTGTCACCTCAGGTTGGAGGGTTTGCATAAACTATAGAAATTGAATCACGGCGTACAGGAAGGATCACTTTCCTTTACCTTTAATCAGATCAAATGTTAGAGAAGTCGCGGGGCATGAATTTCTTGTTTTCTTGATGGGTACTCGAGTGATCAAATTGAGATAGCTTTAGAAGTCGAAAACTACATTCACATCCTTTAGCGCTTACTTTTAGGAAAATGCCGGATATCTGTGCAGCAGGAACCTTCCAGTGATTGCATGATGGGGATTTCGGTGATATGTTAGTGATTTGGAAATTTCATGGATGATTTCTTGGTTTGGTGACTCATGAGGATGCTTGGAGAACTACATTAAGGTTTTGGAGAGATGTCGAAGAACCTCGTGTTAAATTAGGAAAGAAAGTCATCTTCACTTGGCGCCTGAGGGTTGTCTTAGGTCACATAGTATCAAAAAATGGAATGGTGGATAAAGCCAAAGTCGAGTTGATATTGACACCTACTCCCTAAGTGTATTTAGAGACATAAGGTCATTCTTGGGACATACTGGATTTTATAGGAAATTCATAAGATTTTAGTGCTGAAGGCTGGATCCCTTATCTGATTGACACCAGGATATCACTTTATAGTCCTGAGCTTGTGAAATTTGCCTTTGATAAAATCACGAACTATGTTAGTGTCTCCTCTATGTCACGATCTCTAATTGGAACTGCCATTTTGAGATCATGTGTGATGCTAGTGATTATGCTATAGGGGCTGTTTTGGGGCAAAGGGAAGATAAAAAGGCTTTTGTGATCTACTATGCCCATCGAGACTCTCGATTACCTTTCAAAGCCCGAGTGCGACCACTTTGAAAAGAGTTTTAAGTGTAGTGATGCTGCCTTAGAAAAGTTCGGGTCCATACATTGTGGGTCTCTATGGCCCCATTTTCCAGATCGTACGTGATGAAGTACGCTCTAGCGGGATACGAAGCCTCGGTTGATAGGTGGATCTCTTTGTGCGAGAATTGCTTTATTATTAAAGAAAAGATAAAGGGGGGTCGAGAATGTGGCAGCTGACCACTTATCTCGGTTAGTTCCAGATTCTAGTTCTCTGACATACCCGCCGTGACGGTTTTCTACGATGAAGCGACTTTTTCGCTCTTGTTCCTTTGCCCATGAATGCAGCGGACATAAAGTAAGTGCACGGTGGCCGGTCCGAATCCACCTCAATGGACTTCTCAGCAAAAAAGGAAATTTTTGGTGGACAACAAGAAATATTACTTTGATGATCCATATCTGTTTAAATATTGTCGGAACGATTGGTGTGCAGTGATGATCAAATTGGGATACTCACCCTTTCCATTGAAGCTGCGGAGGCATTTCTGCCACGGAAAAGCGGCCGGATAAAATTTTGCAAGCTGGTGTTTATTGGCCCGCACTTTTTAGAAATTGCTGAATTTTGCAAAAGCATTGCTTCCGATGCTGACAATTAGGAAGTCCGCAAAAAGGAACATGATGCCTCTTACCCCGATTTTAATCATTGAGATCTTCGACTATTGGGGTATAGACTTCATGGGGCCTTTTCCCCCTTCTTGTGGGTACCTTTACATTTTATCGTCTGTTAGCTAATAGGGAGATCAAACACATTTTGAAAAAAAACGGTTGCCCCAAATCGGAAAGATTGGTAAGCTTGACTTCTGCCGTTACTCTTTGGGCTTCACAATCTTGCCTTTAAAACATTGCTTGGTATGTCTCCTATAGGCTTGTTTATGCGAGGCTTGTCATCAAGTCGGTTGAAATGGAGCCGCCATGGCATATTAGGCTATTAAAACTTTTAATTTTAATTTGGATCAGCGAGTAAAAGCGGCTGATGCGGATGAGCGAGCTTGGCGAATTGAGGCGAGTCGATATGAGCTCTCGGATTTACAAGGAGAAGCTGAGTTGTTCCATGATAAGACCATTCATGGCTGAAACCTTTGAACCTAACCAAAGGTGCTCTTTATCTTTGACTCTCGGTTGCATATGTTTCAGGAAAACTCGCTCTTGGTGGTGGCGTTCGTTTGTCAAAGGTAGTTTACCCACGTATGGTCTGTAGTGGAGATTGAAAATCTGGAAAATGGGAAATCTTTTTAAGTCGATATTAATAGCCTAAAGCCATTTCTTGAGCACTTTGACCGTCGGGTAGTGAGGACACAGTGAATCAGCTGCTGATGCTCTCCTTAAATTCTACCCTGACCTTGTTGTATATAGTTTGTTCCGTTTTTGCATTTCTTTTTGCTGCTATTTCATTTGCTTTTTTTTTTTTTTTAAAACATAAAAAAAAAACACATAATTCAACTGCCTACGTTATTTTAGTGCCTCCATTTACGTAATTAGGAACCTATGTACGTGAGGATAATCTTGTTTTCTGTAACAGTGGGGTGGGCTTACCTTTAGTTGGACTGACTATGCGCATGTTACATGTTCAGTGTATAACAAAATTTTTCGAATTGCGGCCCTTTTGGGTATAGTACTTGACATGTAATGTATGTAACCGCATGACTTCTTATACACACTCCATGTCATCTCAATGCATTTACACATTAACAAGCATGCAATCTACATGTTCATGTGGACATGATCATAGGTCTGTTCTTAAGTGGCCAGTGGATCCGCTGGCCAGTGGCACCAAGCGAGAACATCTTCTTATCCGAGCACACATGGCGAGTGGCACCAATGTCAATCCACCATTCATGGATTGGATCACGAGTTCACCCTCTTGATTCTTATCGTGGGATCGATATCGAACCACATCCTTGTTGATTTCCTCAACCACATTGACTTCTTTGGGTTTGCTCCTCTTTGGCAATCTATAATTTGTAGATTTGTGACCTTGCTTCTGATAAGCATGAATTTCATGGTTATGTTTTTATCCATTTTTGCATGATTTTTTTATGTTGAATACTCGTTTTAAATGCAAATTATGGATACTTCACCAAATTTAGTATTTTTGTAGGAATATCATGAAAAAAATAAAAATAAAACAACAAGAAAATAAGCAAAAAATGGCCAAAAGTCCAAAATCGCGACATCGAGTGAAGAATGTCGTGACATCATATTAGAGTCGTGACATTGGGTGAAAAGAGTTGCGACATCAACAATAGCAGTCAAAGTCGCGACATCGGTTGAAGGATGCAGAACAGAAGGATCAGAGTTGTGACATCAAAGAGTTGCAACATTAGAATCCAGCAACAACATTCAGAGTCGCGACACCTACTCTAGAGTCGTGACACCACATTAATCGCAACATCATAACAAGGTTGCAACATTGAAGATGCCAATTCAGTCCATGACTCAACCAGCGACATCATAGCGGCGTGACTTTGACGCAAGATCCGCGGCATTGTATAGATAACAGAAATGGTTGAGCGCGAAAAGTAGAGCCACAATATCCGACATAAATATGGCGACATTGGCGCCAGCCCAGAGGCGAATCAGCGGGCTTTTTCTAAGTTTGCATTATTCGCCTCGTTAAAGGCCCAATCATTAGGGCCTATAAATAGAAGCGCCTAGGGTAGAGTGAGCAATTTTTTGGGAACCAACTTCATAATTTCACTTGAAAAGAGACGGAAGGGTGGCGACACCCGAAAGCGGGATCAGATTGACAACGAATCAACGCGAAAGATTGTGGGCGTTAGGTAAGCGGAACACCGCACCATTAGTCCCTTTTTCGGGACTCGGGATTTAACAAAAATCGGGGCGAGTCTCCTTTGTGCGCGGGAGCTCTACTGAAAATACAACTGTGCATTTTTCCACTGGCAGCATCCCAATATTGTAAGACCAGGGTCCACATACGAGTAAAAATGGCCACGTGGGGCAGTTTATCCATATAAATATAATCTATATCACTTAAAGCCACGAGAGTTATTACATCACTCTTAATATGGTATTATATTAAAACTAACATGTTCTAATATAATATACAAAACTTATGGATCAAGGCCACACAATCGGCTCGCTTCATGATGTTGGCTCTGGAGTGCATGCAGCACTTAATCCTGTACGAAGGGGAGTCTCGCGGCGGGACAGGCTAACCGCATGATAGAGATAAGTCCGACAAAGTGCATTCCCACCTAAATGCGCGGATGGTCAAATAACCAAGCACACACTAACCTACGCGCTGAAATCCTACTTGTCGCCGAATGGAATCGACTCATCATGCCCCGTATAGTCCTCACCAGACTCCTCAAGCGTACATTTTACCATGAATGAAAACCATTTCCAAACAAAGGTATTTGTGCATTTTACCCACTTGAATAGCCTCGATATAAATAGTGGACACGCCCGATAATCTATTTTTGTGGACAATCCTCGATGTATATCAATTGGGCATACTCAGACGATCGACATTATGGGCTGACCCTCAGATGTATATCAATTGGGCATACTTGAAGGTTGATATTGTGTAGACTGATCCTCGATATTGTAGTGGACATACTCAGATAAATAATATTGTTGGTGCCCTCGAACAAAGATTCTCTCAAGACACCACCTGTATGCACTCCTCTACTATTCTAGGGTGCTGATGCATATGAAATCACGATGAGCCATTTCCATTTCCTTAACTTGGGTGCAGCAAGTACAAACAATGGATATCCATTGGACTTAGATCCAAAATACGAGTCCGACCCATTCCTGGACGATGAATAGCCGCTGACTATGCACTCACACCCTGCATCGATGTCCCCGTGCACGGTGCAATGCAATTGTGCCATTGCACTCTGAAAGTCATACCCCGATGTATAAGGCCTCATGAACAACCGTCCTGATTAGTGTGCCCAATTCTATTCCCAAGCGTAGGAATTGTAATTCGTCTAGCATTGTATCTTGTGGAAATCACAGTCTCCTCAGAGGCAGTCTTACTTTGTTGATCAATAGGAGCTATTCCCCACTAAAAGTATGATTTAGAAATTGTAATGTTGTGTTGTTTGGTGACGGTTGATTAGTTAAATGTTTTTTAAGCCCCAGAAGACAATTCTTTGGGATTTTTTAGGGTTCCCTCACTTCGATCGGTAAGATCCCACCTCTTATTTTATAAACTCATCACAAAGGAACCATTGATAAATGGTCTTGATGGAGGATTTATCTTCAAATGCTTTGGAAAATAAGATGATCGAGTAATACTTAACACTTGTTCTCAATTAAGCGAACCCTCGGCAATTTCATGATCAAGCACAACGTGTACGAGGATATCTTAACACGTTGTCGAATATCTGCTAAGGATTTACAAAACTTTTTACACAAGTGGTTAATATTGCAAATCCGTTGAAGATCAAAGAGGTGAGGGACTTGCTACCTTATTCAGGTGAGATTTCAAATAGGATCAATGATAGGGGTTTAGACTCCATAAAATTATATAGACAAAATTAAAGTTGAGGAGCAAATTAATCATAAAAGCGATTACCTTGAAGAAATCGGAATTAACTTGTAAAGAATAAGAAGAAGAATATGGAATGCTAGGATTTAAAGCGAGAATAAATATTTATCTTTGAAAGATTACAAACTAATGAATCAAGCTTCCTAAAAGAATGGAAATGAAATCTTTGGTTCTACAAGGTACCACTCAAAATGGAGAAAAACTCTTATTCTATCAAAACCTAAACCTAGAGAGTGAAAGCTTAAAAACTAAGAGAGAGAGAGAGAGAGAGAGAGAGAGAGAGAGAGAGAGAGAGAGAGAGAGAGAGAGAAGCCTGTACTTGTGTCCTCCTCATACATAGCCCCCTCTGATATGATTTTCCCATTTGGTTTGTTGAGAGTGCCTGTGAGCAGTTGAATTCTTGGACAATTCTAGAAAGTTCCATCACGATTGTCTGGGGTAGAACTTTTGTTCTGGGTGGGAACTCCTCTTGTTGATTTTCCCGGCCAAAGTTGTGCGGGTAGAACTTTAAGTTCCGGTGAAGTCACTTGGTGCTTTGTGGACCAGATCACGAATGTGTGACTAAACTTTAAAATGGAAGGAAAAAATGTGAAGAAAAGAAAATGTGGGTTGATTTTGAGTTTTGGAAAATCAGTCCCCCGAGGAGGAACGGTTTTGCTTTGTTACGCCTTACTTTTGGCTTTTATTTTAAGTGGGGGAAAACCAAGTAAGGAACTCTGAAACCCGATGACTCGATTATGAAAAAAGCGATTCTGCGAAAACTAGATTAAGATCAGGGGATCAGATTACTATGGAAAGTACCTCATGAGGTGCACCCTCTAAGCTTGGAACTCGGTCTCTACTAGTGAATTGGGTATGTAGGAGCATATGGGTCAAAAATCGAGATGAACCTCATAGGCTAAACATACAACTTGGATCGGGCCAGACTCAATTGGTATCTAGCATGCTTAAAAACACTCAACCCAAAAGAAAATGGTCGAAACATGTTAGGCTACAAATTCGCCAGCGCGCTACATGAAGGGTTAGCGGCCAAACATAGCAAGCATGTAGCCACGCAAACACAAAGCATCCATGTGAAATTCATTACCCGACACTAAAAGCGCGCATACACATGAGTCCTAGCCCGCTGCTTGTATAAGAAGTGGTCGCGTTTACGAATCTTGTTCTCCAAAATTTAAATATAAAAGAAAAGAAAGCTGGGAGAAACCATACATTCGCGTCTAAGTCGCTCATTGATACTCTGACACTGTCCGATATACAAGCAAATCTTCATCTCGAAGAATCGGTCGTGCGGCTCTTCAGATTATTGGTGCTTAACTAATCACCCTTAGGGCCATATAGACCGATTCTCAAGAATCCAAAATGGAACCGACAATAGCCTGAAATAACCCCATTTTGGAGCCCTAAATATAGCCACATTGATTTAGGGGCGAAGATGGAGTGCAGACTCACAAAGATCATGGGCTTCAATTAAAGCTGTCAGAAGGACATGAAGCCCAAACAAAGCGACGATCTAGTTCCCAGCCGTTAGTAGGTTGAGAGAGGGACTCCCGAAAATTTGTAAGAACCTTCCTCGAAGATTCATGAATCCAGCAAGACAAACGGAGTTCAATTTGAGCTCAGAGTAACCAGAAGACAAACCACAGGCTCATCGAACCACCCAAGCTGGATTTCGACAAAGGCCGAACGAATGAAGCCGGTGGTTTGGTTTCCCAACCGGTCGAGATGGTTGAAAAATATTTCAAAAATCTTCCAGAATTCCTTACAAAGTCAGAAATCCAACAAGACAAACGGAGTTCAATTGGAGCTCGAATAGCAAGAACCAACACAAACAAATCAAACCACCCAAAGCTGAGATTGTGGCGGAGCAAATAGGCAAATTTGGTTAGTTTTCCAACCGGTCTGGACGGTTGAGAAAATATTTGAAAAATTGTCAGAATCTTCTTTAAGGAGTCAGGAATCCAAAAAAACAAACGATTGATTGATTCTCAGCTTGGATGGTGAGGCTCCAACTAAAACAAATCAAACTATCCAGAAATTTACTTAGTAACGGTAGTTCAGCTGACCAAACCAAATGGACGGTTGGTTCGATTTCACCAACGATGCAGACGGTTTGAAAAAATATTTGAAAATTTTCAAATCTTCTTTAAAAGTCGGGAATCCAAAAAACAAACGGTGATTGATTCTGGCTCGGATGAGTGAGAACCAACCAAAACAAATCAAGCCCCATCCAAGCGCCGTTCGGCGGCTTGGATTGGATCATCTCCGCCCATGGCGTGAAAACCGGTTCAAATGGTTGGTAAAACCTAAAATTTGGTCAGAATATCTGTATAGAATAAGTGGGCAGGTTCCATTTCTTACCTCTTCACATAAAGCGACGAGAAACCAATTTACACATCCGGGAAAAATCAATGAAACGTGTGTCGAGCGTGCCCCTCAGGTCTCTTCCACTTTGATCTCTCCTTTTATGCTGATTCTCACCTCAGAATCTGGAACCTACCTAGTGTTTTCCACCTTCAAGCTTTGGAAAGGGCCCCAATCCAGTCTCGAACGACTTCACCATTAACTCCTCTCCTTGTTCCCATGTCTGAATCTCTTGAATTTGTTTAGCCTTCCTGCCAAATATCCACATGGAGTTCATGGTGGGCTGCATGTAACTTAATCCAGGCTGAAATGGACCCCCTGTGCCCATGGTCGAGCTTGAGCTTATGGGCCCGAAACCCATATCGTTGGGCTCCCGAAATCCCTACTTCGGCGCTCCACACAAGCTAGCCCTACTAACTTGGTTAGACAGCTGCCAACCAGTCCATCCCGATTGAGAAAATTATAAAACTTTGATAATGTTTCACAGAAGATAAGGGAACCAAAAAAGCGATTGCACCATTCCAAGTCGGATGGGGAGATATGATTGGGCGGAGTGCTCACCACAAAATCACCCAGCAGGTGTTGGCATACGTATTGCCACTGATGAACCAGTCAAACCCGATTAGCCAAACAGTTGACAAAAATTATGAAATTTTAACAAAAACCTCCTTGGCGAAATAAGGAATCCAACAAAACAAACAGTGAACAATTCTGAGTTCGGATAAGGGAGATATGATCGAAACAAGCTCAAGTGCTACGAATTTGACATACTCTAATAAACTTTGATTGAGCTAAAACCTCGAGGGGGCCCCACTTGCTTCCTATAGCACGTGCAATAACTAAAAAAAATAAGCCATGATGACACTCTAAAGTGAGCCCCACATACGCCTCAACGGACCACATACAAAACCCACCAGGGCTCGAGGCGGTAAGCGCAAGGGCTGTGGTGTTATATATGAGAACGATGGGTGAGTGTGACACCCATAAGATAAATGCAAGTGTTGATGGACAAAATTGAGGGTCTAAAAATATGCCCCTATTCAGTAGAGTGAATGAACGAGTGAATCGTGGGTGCGAAGTGAAAGCGATGCAAGAGTGGAATGAATTCTAGTGAAGAACCAGATGACCAACAATTTTGTCCCTTACTTAATACCAGACTAACGGAACAAAGTCCTACGATTGAAGGACTTAAAGAAAGCTGAGGCACAATGCACGTGTGAAGATGAAGTGATCCGAGACACAATACCAGAAAAGATAATGAAATCAGGCAGTCTTAGGAAGGTAGGATCGGGGATGGTAGAAGGTAAAATCCGGGTGGAGTGCGGGAAGGGGATCCGGGTGAGTGCCGAAATGTGGGATCTGGCGGGAGTGCCCGAAATGTGGGATGCAGAGGCGAGTGCAGGAGAGAGTAACATCCGGTGAGTGCGGAAGAGTGGGATCCGGGCGATCTTTTGGAAATGTGGGATTTAGGCGATCTTGGAAATGTGGGATCTCTGTGAGTACGGAAATGTGGCATCTGGTGATCTTAGGAGGGAAGGTAACATCACAGGGTGAAGATCAGAAAAGGTAGGATCACGGGGCTGATCTTGGAAATGTAGGATCGGGCCGAGTGTGGAAATGTGGGATGCAGGCGGGTGCCGAAATGTGGGATCGGCGAGTACCGAAATGTGGGATCGGCGAGTACCGAGAAGGTGGCATCGGGTGAGTGCGGGAAGCGTGGGATGCAGTGGTACCGAAATGGGATCTGGCGAGTACCGGAAATGTGGATCGAGTGAGTAGAGGGTAACATCGGGTGGTCTTAGGAAAGGTGGGATCCGGTAGTCTTTGGAAATGTGGGATCTGGCGAGTGCAGGAAATGTGGGATCTGGGCAGTGCAATGTGGGATCCGGCGAGTGCCCAGGGATGGTAACATCACGGTGAGTCACCCAGGAAAAGGTAGGATCGGGCGATCTCTGCCCGGAAATGTGGGATGCGGGTGAGTGCCCGGAAATGTGGGATTGGGCGAGTACCGGAAGGTAGGATCCGGGCCAGTGTGGAAATGGGATGGGCGGTGCCGGAAATGTGGGATCAGGGCGGTACGGGGTAACATCAGGGTGAGTGGGAAGGTAGGATCCCAGGTGATCTTTGGAAATGTGGGATGCAGGCAGTACGGAAATGTGGGATCCAGGGCGATGCAGGAAGGTATTTATCCGGGTGAGTCTGCAGGAAGGTGGGATCCGATGATCTGCGGAAATGTAGGATCAGGAATGATCTTGGAAATGTGGGATCTGGGCGAGTACTGGAAATGTGGGATCTGGGAGAGTACCGGGAAGGTAACATCAGTTGAGTCTGGGAAAAGGTGGGATCAGGCGAGTCTGAAAATGGGGGATCTGTTTGATCTTGGAAATGTGGGATCTGGGCGAGTACTGGAAATGTGGGATCGAGGCGAGTGCGGAAGGTAACATCCGGATTGATGCCGGGAAGGTGGGATCAGAGCAAGTATCGAGAGTAAGAATCCGAGTCAGGGAAGGTGGGATCCGGCGAGTCATAGGAAGGTAACATCAGTGAAGTACGGAAAAATTAGGAAATGCGGGTGAGTACGAGAGAAGAGCCGGATGAATCACAGGAGAAGGATCGGAGAAGAGGTTAGGAATCCGGCGATATGCAGGAGAACCACCAGATTAAAAAGGGATAGGGGATGCCAAAACTAAGGCTCTAGACGAACTAAACTGAATGGGGATGACCTAAAACAGAAACCTAGAGCCAATGGGGAAACTTAGGATGTAATGTTGAGATCTTGAAGCCCAGTGACGAAAGGTATGCGGTGTGACGTCGAGAAAGTGCCCTGAATGATAAGCGAAGCGAGAACTTAATAACAAGGCGAAATAAAGGGGTATGCCCTTGTAGGACAATCTCACAAATGTGACCAAGGGTGAAAGAAAGGGTTATGCCTCGGTCCTAGAGTATCAACGCCATGTGAAATCTCATAGCTGCACATGCGGGTCAAAGTCGAGAGAAAATTTGAAAACATCCACAATCACTCATTCGTGAAAAAATCATCCATTTCATTCCATAAAACTAATATAGGGTATGCCCTACTGTGCACATCTGATATGCAAGTGCCTTGATGAAAAAACTAAAATAAATTTCTGAAGAACCAATCGTACGAACAATGAACAAAGGAATGACATATGGGGTGTGCGCCGGTGTGCACCCTATTGAGTTAGCGAATGAAGATCTTACCCCCTAAATTGGCCTTTAGAAGCACTCTGCTGTATGAAGAAACCCAGCTGTATGTAGAGCACACTCAAACTTTGATGCCAAAACATCTCTAGGCGAAATGGGCTGCCAGTGTACATGCGTACGAGCGATGCCAACATGAAGGATAGGGTATGCCTGGATATATTGCACATCGATATGCAAGTGCCTTGATGAAAAAACTTCTGAAATAAATTTTGAAGAGCCAATCGTGCAGGAACAAACGAACAAGACAACATATGGGGTGTGCGCCGGTGTGCACCCTATTAAGTTAATGGCGAATATGGCGAACACCTAAGTGGCCTTTAGAAGCACTGTATGAAGTAATTTGTATGTAAGACACACTCAAACTTTGATGCCAAAACATCTCTAGGCGAAATGGGCTGTCAGTGTACATGCGTACGAGCCAATGCCAACATGAAAGGATAGGGGTATGCCCCAGTGTGAACGTGTCAAAGCATTAGCTAATGGGCTATCCATGGTCCCGACTCTCTGTATCATCTATATCTGATCATGGACTGAGACGAAACAAACTAAATGGAGAAGCGATATGTGACCCCAGATACTTCCCAAGAACGAGACACAATCGACATCACGGACTCGATCGGTAGATAGAACTGTCCACTATAAAATGCTTGAGAAGCAAACACGAGATCTCATGGTCTCGGGGTGGTCATACGACTCGAGACCGTAATGGCCCGAGGGTGAAGGTGAATGACATGATGAAACAAAGGCCCCGAAATGCCAGTAATCTTGCTTGAGCCATATGCAGCGCGATGTCAAATATCAAAGGATCATGTGAGCAAGTGACTCAAACCAACATCCGAATGAACAATGTGAAATGACAAGTGAAGTGCACGAAGGACACATCGCTTAGAAGCGAACGATAGTTAATAAGGTAGAGGCTGAAAGTGATAAAGCTGATGAATGGATAAAGAGAAAAAAAGGAAGAAACAAGGTAGGGATCTGAATGTGGCAATGTGTGACAACGACCAGACAACTCTCCCAAAAGAGCGTCAAGTCAAAGCAAGTCAATATAAGATGGGGTGGTGATGGGGTAATGATCCGGGGACCTGGTGTGAAGCAGCCCAAACCTCATACCCAATGTATTACCCAAATCCATGGAGAAAGATCGCCTGATACTTTCCTCTGACCCTCAGAGGAATAATAAATCTCTCAAATCCTAAATGACCTTTGATGATCCAGTATATTAAAGAATATCAAGCAAGCATTTTTTTGTTTTTGTTTTATTTTTGTTTTTTTTTTTTTTTGTTTTGTTTTGTTTTGTTTTGTTTTGTTTTTTTTTTTTTTTTTTTTTTTTTTTTTTTTTTTGCGTGAGAACAACCAAATGGGCTGTGTCACTAGCACAGACAACCTAAGAGACCTCAGAGCCTCGAGCCCAGATGGTCCCTCGACTAGAATCCGGATCAAAACCCGTAGGCGAGCAGAAAGGTGTGACAAACGTGGTGGCGCTCTGGGATGATGAGAGCACGTCATCATCATATGAAACGAATAGAGATGATAGAAACTAGACTCAAAGATAGATGGTATGAAAATGTAAAATGGAGAAGAAGAAAAGCAACTGATGATGCGAGAAAGAACAAGCGAAGAATGTCACAATGCTCATAATGCTCACATATCCAAATAATAAATGAAAAGCTTGCTAGGGTAGGCCCCCCAGCGGTCAGAGAAAAAGTATGCAAGGCTGAATGAAAGAATAGACCATAATAAACGCGTGAAATGAAAAGGGCTAGCGATAGGATATATCGATGTATGGGTGTGTAATAGGGATATGGCTACTCAAAGTGATGGCCACCCATCCTCGACCATGATCTCCCTTGTAAACTTCTTTAAGTTTGATCCACATTGGCGCTCCGTGAGCGATTTCAGTCAAGTCACATCCAGCGAGTGCAGCTCCATCTTGAGTCGGATCTCGGATGACGCAAGGCGCTCACGGTCGGTGCAAACTTACCACAGCGGTCGTTGATCAATCCCTGAGGACCTTCAAGACCTAGTGTAGCCTTTTTGAAACCTCCTGGGCTTGACCCTTTTCCAAATGCACGGGTCATTTTCCTCTGATAGGCCTGAACATGATCTATTTAAACTCGATCTCCTCTCATCCAAGGTTGAGTGATCATAGCAGGGACCAGACCCACTCGGTCTCAGATATCTGATGCTCTAATGCTACTCTTAGGATCTATCTCAGATTTCAGCGAGTGACACGCCTCCATGCCATATATACCAAGAATAAGGTGTAGACCAGTGAAGTCTGAAAAGATGTACGATAAGCCCACAATGCGAAAGGGCTTCTCGACCCGATCCACCAAAAGTCTCGACCATCTTTCTCGAAATCCTCTTGATATTCTTATTTGCGGCCTCAAGCTTGCCCCATTAGTACGTAGCTTTATCATGCGGATGATCGATGATCTTGAATACCATACTCTTGGACGGTGTGTCCACTTCGCCTCTGAAATGGAAATCCTCTATCGAGATCTGACTCATGAGGACCCATATCGATAGATAATGCGTCGATAGATTTGGCCACTTTGGCGTGTCAATCCAGCATGAGTAGCTTCCACCCATAGTGAAATGTCCGATAGCACTAGGATGTACTCATGTCAATAGAAGACTTGGGTGAGATCTTCCCAATAATATCAATACCCATGCGAAAGCGGCCAAGGGGATGTAGGGTGCATGCAACTCGAAGGTGGCACGTGTATCAAGTCTCAGTGCATTTATTTTCGAGACATCTACGTACTAGCGGCAACAATCTGTCTCCATAGTCAACCAAAAGTAACCAGTCCTCATGATCTTGCGCGCTAGCATGTGGCCTCCCATGTGTGGGCCATAGACTCCGGCATGAACCTCTCTCATTACTTGATTTGCAGAGGCGCGGTCCAGACATAATAAAGCAGTGTCGGGTGATCTCCTCTAAGGGCATCCCCATAAATAACAAATCTGAAGGCCAAATGTCTCAATGCTCTTTTATCCTTGGGTGTGGCTGTTTCAGGGTAAACGCCACATGACAGCAACTGATAAATATCATGATACCATGGTAGCTCATCACGATTCTCAATATCTCGATCAAGCAACGGTAAAGCGGGTGCGAACCTGGTCTGATCATCAATGGTATAGTCACTCCCGCGATCTCAACCATAGAAGCTAAGGTGGCTAATGCATCGACAAAGTGATTCTACGCCCTAGAGCGGATGTATATATCTTAACTCATCAAATCTAGCTGACCCGGTAGGTCTAAGTAAGCATGGTAGGGCTTGAGCTCGTCGAGGTCCCTCAGGATGCCTTGGGTCTGCTGTATAAATAAGTGGAATCTGGCTGGATCTCAAGCATCTAATGCCAAGATCCAGCGCAGTCTCTTGGCCCATAATGCAAGCCTCATACTCAACTATATTATTTGTCAGGTGATGATCGGGGAAATACTAATTTAAGCGATGCGGGAATGTGATCTACGTAGTGATATCGATAAGATACCCGATACCACACCGGGTTGATTAGGCGGCACCATCAGTACAATTGCCATCCTATAATGCTTTGGTCATTAAAACAAATTGCTCATCGGGAAAATCATCATCAATCGATCTATCAAGCCGGATCTTTGGGAAAGAAGCGGAATGATGCGCAACAATGCTTCCCTTTACCGATTTCTGTGTCATATATTGAATATCAAACTTTGTCAATAGAACTGACCATCTCATGGCCTACCCGGTCGAGCGAATTCGGTCGAACAAATATCTCAATGGATCAATCGTGAGACCAAAGTATGGAATGCTCGTCACACTAGTGCCTAAGTCTTACGGTGGCCCAGACCAGCAGCTAAGCCCAGGCTCAATCACTTAAGGTGTTGCACTCGTATTCCGGCATCCTCTTACTTAGATAATAAATGGCTCGGCTCCTTTCTGAGATCATCGAGGCGAGCTAACATGCATCCCAAAGCTATATCCAATGACAAATATAGAAGCGGGGGCCTCCGGTGTGGGAGGCACTAAAGCTGGGGGGAGAAATAAACACTCCTTAATCTTCTCAAAGCACGTGCGATCATCCATTCGAGCCGTAGGTTGGTTCTTCCTCGAGACGAAAGATAGGCTCGCATATGTACGTTGGTACAGCAATGAAAGCATTGATGTATTGTAGTTTGCCTACCAAAAGCCTCGATCTCTTTTCTGATCTTCGGAGCGGCATGTCAAGTATGGCCTTGGTCTTTTAAGATCGACCTATACCGCACTTTCGCTCTTGATATGACCTAGCAATTTCGGAGATTTACCGAGGTGCACTTCTTGGGATTCAATCTCAATATGAATTGTCAGATCCTCTCAAAGAATCTACTGTAAAAATTTGCTAAGTGATACGCCACCTTGGCAAGTTTCAACTATCATGTAATCGTATACCTCGACATCCTTATCGTCATATCATGAAATAGAGTAGTAGCGGCTCTCTGGTAGGTGGGCCCTGCATTTTTCAACCCAAATGGCATAACCCGGTAGCAATAAGTACCCCATTCAGTGATGAAAGAAGTCTTCTCCACATCCTCTGGAGCCATCAAAATCTGATTCTAACCAGAAAACCCATCCATGAAGGACAACATAGGGTGCCCTGCAGTACTATCAACCTTAACACCTTATCGATGTGTGGGAGAAAATCATCAGGCTGGCCTTATTCAAATCTCGGTCAGCCCAAACTCTAACCTTGCCATCCCTTTTTTTAGAGAGCCGAAGGGGGGCGCGGCGGTAGCGGCCCGTTCGGGGATACTCGACCACTTGACGAAGCCAACACGAAGTTGTACGAGATTTCTTCATAACACTGGACTCGGCGTCGAGGTGTAGCCTCCTCGATTGCAGCCTTTGGCACAGCATGTGGCAAAATGGGCGGTGATCTTGAACTATAGTGAGATTCGAGGCACGGCATGTCCTCATCAGACCATGCAAACACATCCAGTAGCGACTGAAGCCCGAGAATTCGATCAATTTACTCACTTCTCATGCGTGAGATGGGAAGAGCGATCTAATCTCTGCAGGTTGATACGGTACACAGGAAATCTATCGGCTACATTGCTTTGCTCGAGAAGCAGTGTAACTTTCTGTCCCTCTTGTCATAATTAGACTCGGCGACCACCTAGTGGGTCATGTGTCTCCGTATCATTAACATCGTGTACATGTCGCTGCGGGATTTGGTGGTGCGATGAAGGAAAATCTTGTGACCGCAAGCGAATGCTCGAAAATACTCATGTCATTATTACCATCAGAAATGTCATCAAAGCGGGTGACAAACCCGGACATAGTGTCAAAGGAAAGAGGTGGGTCCACAGAGTCGGACGCTCAACAGAAACATTATCATGAGTAATATCAGTAGCAACAAGCCCATCATCATCAAACTCAAGCATAGAAATTTAAACACATCAAAAAGCGAATCGGGGCGAGTGGGGAAACATCGAATGTGGCGGTCACCGTCATGTCCGTGCTGTCGATTGCAAGCGTCATAAAGTGTCAGCATCAGAATCAATCATAGAAACTCCAAACATGTCAAGAGAAGAATGGGGCCCTAGCCCAGCTGAAAGAAAGCCTTATCACGAGCTTGATGAGTGCCGATCATGTCCATCTCATCCATGTAGGTATCAGGAAGAGTCACTCCATCAGTTTCATCCCCCAAATCCATAGGTAGATCATAGTTAGGGATCTCCTCAGGAAGCATATGGAAAACCTGTTGGCTCTATCAGGTGATGGGGTCTGTGTACGGCCTCAGTGGCTTGGTGGTCTCATAATTCAAACAAATCTGTCCTAGGGCATGCTGAATGCCCTGAATCTCAGCCATCTTTGAAACTTGGTCAACTCCCTCTGTGCGGGGTGCATACTCTGTTCCTCTGGTAAAATAGTCAACCAACTGAAAAGTGTATGGGCGAAGGGGATAATCGAATGGAATGCCAGACATGTGAGCTCTCACTCTCTCTCTACGCAGTCGTGCCATGTGTCGTGCATCATCCGCCGTTGGGATGTAACCTAACCCATAAGATATGTCATGATCAACTGTAATAGTAAACTCGCGCGCGGCCCCTACGCGCGGCCCAATCCCGAGCCCGGGCATATAAGACATGCCTCTCATCAGCTGTGCTAAGCACCAAAGTGCTCTTTGTCTTGATCGAATGACATGGGTACCATGTCCTGCGGTCCATCCTCTAGGCTAACAACTGAACTTCATCGAATCATAAACTGGTCAAATGTAGGTCATCTCTTGTGGCTGATGCAGCTAGCATTGGATTCGGAAGGGTAATAACATCTGTCGGTATGCTTCGTGATGTCTTTTATTGATGAAGGGAAGATGGTATAACACAGCCTCATGAATCAGGGGCGACGAAGTAGGTTAAAGGATGATTGGATCCTCAAAACCTGAAAGAGTATGGAGTATATGACTGGACCAATCATGACATGTGTGCTGAGTGTACCCAAAACTGTCCTCTGAGTCCCATCATAAGCTTTGACGATCTGTGTGGATGGCCCAAAATCGGATGGCGAAAATCCTAAAGCAATAGCAGTAACCAGTGGACAAACGTTTAGGGCGGAGCCGTTGTCCAGCAAGACTGATGGCACCCTTCGACCTGAACAAGCAACATCAATGAATAAAGGAACGAACATGGCTTAATCCTCGGGTGGTAAATCATTGTCATAAAATGTTATGCATGTAGCCTATCCATTTGTTAGAAAATGGATCGATCCTTCGGGGAGTGGTAGTAGTGTCAACTCCAATTTGGTAGAGCCACGATCGGCTAGCATCTCTACATGTGTCTTTGGATGAGACGATAAGCTCCAAATGGAAATCACGGGCTTTAGTGGTGCATTTGGCGTAAATTCATCATCTTCCCTACGAATCTCATCTACAGCATCGATGCCGACAAAGGTCTATCAACGGTGGGGGGTACCTCCCGCTCCTTGTAACAATGAAACATCATGTATTGGCGTTACCCCTCGAGAACGAGAATGAAAGGTGTCATGGGAGGAACATGTTGCCAGTATCTGGCGATATTCTTTGTACGTCGGGGAACATCATGCAGGAGTCAATCTAAATGGAATTTGGAGACTGTGCGACCTGGTGTATACCCAAACTCTGGGTTTATACAAGGCCCGATTGGGTGAGGCCTCTCATCACGTCCATCATGAATATCTCATCTCACGAATACTCAATCAATCTTATGCCAAGGTGGAGAATGCGGCTCTAGTGTCATGAGTGGGTGGCAGTGCATGTGAAATCGCGAGACGCCACTAAGTCAGCGAGCCTTGATGATGATCTGAATAGTATGCTTGATTGCAGTACAATTATGCGTATCATGACCAGCTCTTTGATGATAAGCTTACACGGTGTGAAGGTCATCACGAATCCCGGGTGGGGTAGAGGAATTGTAGTGGTGAAGATACGGGTGGTAATTAGAATAATCAAACCCCCTTGACCCGATCTTTGAAATGCTGTTTCTAGGTGGCATCGGGGTTTAATTGTAAATTGCTGTGGAGCCTCGGTGGAAGTGGTCGTTTCTATCTTTCTTTGATGATCTTGTACAAGAGTGGCCTCTGAGGTGCACTGTGCTCATATCTTGGCTGTGATGATGCTGCGGAAAGTGGGCCAATGAGCTGAGAGGCCAGTGATGCATGCGACCCTCCACATCATGCGGTGGGAGTGGCGTCTACGAACGGAGGGTGAGCGTGGTGATTAAATTACCCTGATGGCTGAGCTAAAATCAACAATATTTATATACCTAAGCTCCCTCTGTTACTTGTAGTCAAACTCTTTACTTGAGTATAGTGAGTCTAAATTCGAACACGGGGATGGGTTTTCTTCATAAAAATGGTTTGCATTAGGGCATGAAGGTAAGGCTTTCTATTTGGACTCTTTAGATTCACATTGAAACAGGGAGATAGTTTGAAAAACAGGAAATTGTAAGCGAAAGTTAAAGCGGAAATTAACAATGAAGAAATTTACTTTGAATTTAGGTCCACTAACCAGCAAGTAGAAACGAAACCATGTCCTCAGGTTTTATCCTCCTATGTGAGTCAACCTGAGGATGTAGTTATGGCCCTTTTTGTTTTAAAACCACAACATTCTTTTATCATTTTTAGAGGCTCGTAAAGATCCTAAAGAATCACGAGTGCATCTCTCACCGAGCAACTGAACCACTAGCATGGAGAGTATTGACCTAGGCTAGTAAAGACCATCTAAAGAATCACGGTGCATCTCTCACTAGAAACCTTTGAACCACAAAGAAACATGGAGGTATTGGCGAAAACAATAAAAGCGAATGTTATTTAACCACCAATTTGAAGAACCTAACATGTGAATATTACCTCATAGGCAAGTAGGACAATAAGAGCCGAGTACTGTCACTAAGCCTTTGGATCTAAAGCATAGGTATTGGCCAAGGCAATAACAGCTCTATGTTATCTGTGAGTTTTTTTGAAGATAAGGGCCATAAATACACTACCCATAACTTTTAGTATATGAGGACTGACATGCTGCTTAACCCTGCCAAGCTAGCTTCCTTCCTCTTCAAAGGAAGGAGAGCAGCAACATCTCTTAGTTGTCATCTTCAAGAGGTGTGTTTGACGGCCGGGAAAGTGAAAGAAAGAAGAGAGAAGAAGAGAGAGAGAAGAGAAAATAAAAGCAAAACTAAAATAAAACAATTTATTTACAAAACATTAAAAAATGAAAACACAAATCACGAGCTTGTATTCAATTCTCTCCACTGATCCCCCTTTATTACAAAACATGAGGGGTATTTATAGGCCTCCTCAAGGTATGAAAATGCAAAACCACAATAAGCTAATAAGTTATAGGATAGGAGGTAATTCTGAAGTTTGGAAGCGGTTGCATTAATTACAAAGCATGTGAGGCATTCATTTTCGCTACAAGGGAGGAATTTCGCTAATTGTGAGTGTAATCAGTTAAGCGAATTTGGCAATATTAGCGGGGGTGGCAGGGTGCAGCGAAATTAGCAAGGTTGTAGCGGGTGGCAAGGTGCGAGTTGCTATTAGCAGAAATTCAGCCTAAGCTAAGCGAAATTTTAATAATGGCGTTCTATTCATTTATTGTCGACCATTACCAATGCAGCTATGAATTTGTGTGTGGTTGCTAAGATTGCCAGGCGTTTGGAAACTTGAGTTTACGAGAGTCGCTAGGATTCAAATTTGGTTGCGACAGGTTCAAATTGCTGTTTGCTGTTGCGCATTCCTCGTCATGTCTTCAAGCGCATCTCATTTCTTACTTTTCCTTTGTTTCCATTGATTTTAGGCTGTTGGTAACTGAGACTAAAATTCCAACCTCATGATCGATCATTTGCATTGAGGTTGAAGTTCAAATGTGTATAAAAGTCTACAAAACAACCAAAAACACCCTCGAATTGGCATAGGTGTTACTAAAGGTGGCTTTCATGAACATTTCAATTGGGATATATGACATGATTAATGATCAAAAAAGTACTCAACACCTATCTAATATAGGGTTCAAGAATTGCACTTTTGGACACTAATCCACACCCCAACCGAACGTTGTAAATTCACTTAGCGATGCAAAATAAGTGAGATGCATGTGGTGATTTTCAAAAGGTTGATGTTTAAAAGGTTGATATTTCAAAAGGTTGATATATAAACACATTGCTAAAAATTTGAAATATTAAAATCATAATAAACTATATGAAAGACTCAAATCCATAAGAGAACAAATTGAACAACTTATTGTTTATGATTTTAACTTGGATTTCCACTAAATTATAACAGTTCCTATTTATCAGTTAAGTCAATAAGATGCAGAATTTGTTTCACTCTCCCCAGCCTAGCATTGACGTGACATAGCTTCATTAGACAGAATTAGATGAGTTAGTTACACTTCTCTTGTTTTTTCAATCATATTGTGGATGCAATCTTTAAAAGTCGAGTTCACCAGAAGTCGGGTGTAGCGGGGTCCACCGATGACTCCCGACCCAATTTCGGGGTTTAGGGCATCGGCAATAAAGACCACTAACTCTAAGAAGCTTCACCGGGACAAATTGACTTGAGTCAAACACCTACAATTAGCTAATTCTGCCTATCCACCCATGCTTGAACCTGGCTCATTGACTCCCGACATTGAGGGCTTAGGGTATCGGGTTTCAAAGGCTAGCCATACACCCCTCGGGCCAGTGCTCGGGTTTCATGGCTTCACGACTTTATTTTTCTTTTCCTTCTTTTTCTTTTTCTTTTTCTTTTTGCTTTTCCAACAATACTTACTTTTGGAAAGCAAACATTGGTCTTAAAGTATAGAGTAACTGAAACATCTAGGTTGTCAACATGCCTAAAGTAGGCTTTGCAAAGTGGAGAGGCCTTCAAATTTACAACCTGTGAAACAATCAGGAAGTGCAGTGTGTGACATAGCATAAGGAAATTCCAAGTTGAACATCTTGCGAGTGGTATTGAACACAAATTATTTCAAGCGCTTAGATTGTTCTAACATATATGTGACCAAATATGATGATTCAATTATCAAATTTAAAGCAATTCAATTGTGTTCAATTTGGAAGCAATTCTATTGTTCAATTTGAAGCAATTTAATTGTAGTTTGAAAGAAAACACATACTTGTACATAGGGGACACAGTAAACCTGATATGCAAAAGGCCGAATATATATATATAATCGAGTAGCTTTTGTCTGCTTGAAATGGCTAATACATGCATAACAGTGCAAAACATATCACTTTGCCTACTATATGGCTAGCCACAAAAAATCATAATCAAAATTAGTAGGCAGTTGATAAAGCTGAAACTGTACATAAATCAAGAAATCCCATAACACCCCTCCTTTGCTTTGTGGTGGTGGTGGTGAAACTCTTTACTTGTTTGCTGCCCAGGGATATCGATGAAGTGTGTGGTGGCGGAGGCTCCTCTCGGGTAGGATCATGAGGAAGACCCGGGTGGGTCATGATGCAGTGAAGCATGGAATGCTTGTCCCAAAGTGGCCCTCATTTCGAGCCAATCTACGGTCATGTCTTTGCATCTTGGGCTACTGAGTGGCTGCTAGTGTGCGGGATCGCATCCATCGCTCCGACCATCTCCCCTCGGTGACATGTGTATACTCAGGTGTTGGTGTGCTGAATGAAGGCAGAGTATCGCCAGAGTGCGCGGCTAGTAGTGGGTGGAGGAGATGGAGGTGAGGCGATCCCGAGGAAATAGAATTGGAAGGCCTGCATTGCCTCGGGTGCGGACGGGTGGATCATCTACGTGTGCGTCCTCGACCTCATCACCCGGTGATGCCTCCCTCTGATCTCTCATTTGGCGTATATGGAAATGGACCGGGCATAGTCATAACCCAGGTCCTTTGCTACTACATGTAGACATACGTCTCGCATCTCTATCCCGGGCTCCTCTTGGAAATCCCATCTGCTTTCGGGGAACATAGGAAAGAAGCCTCGGTATAAGTGAGAATTTGTTATGCTCTGCTCGTGTGAGGTCTCTCTATGGACGCTTCTCCTGGCCTTAGAGCGGGGAGTCATCACCCATTCGGATGGGCTAAACCCGAGAAATTGCGAGATCGGTGCAATGCCTCCGAGATAGGCCCCTCCTCTGCACATAATCTTGCCGAGAGGGAATAAACAAGTCTTGCGGCCAGATGGTCGATGTCGGCATATAAGGCGGGTTTGCCTCGATAAAGGAAGCTGGACGGTGTAGCATCCCTGGCTTGATGCTCACAACCATCGCTGGGCGGAGGGTGGGCCCAATCTAGATAACCCTCAGCATTGCAGCGGCGGTATCACATAATCTAGTACATGAAAATAAACTGGAGTAGAACACACCTCGCGGTCATATCTGAGAAAATGGATCTCAGGTGGGCTGAAGTGCATCAGAGATGTCATGGAGTGGTGACCCCGTCGGACCACTCTCGGGTAGTAGAAGCGCCATTAAGGTCATGAATGGGAGGAAGCGAATACCTCTCGATGTCCGCATCGACTCAGTATCTGGGGTCGGCCATCGATCCGAGGCGTCGTAGAATGACTCCTGGCTGAAATGGTCGACTCGTATCATACGCATTCCGGAATGGGTGTCTGAACATGGGCCTCCTGATCCGGGAGGCCGGTGATAATTGAGGTGAATGTGTCTCCTCGGCCCGGCGTCTGGCGCGATGATAGCGGTCTAGGCGATGTGGCTTCGCTGGGCCGAAGTGCGGGCCCTTGGGGCGGGCCCTCTAACCTCCTCACCGAGGCCGCCTGGGATCGGGCCGGGGTCCCATCCGCGTGGTACGTCGAGATCGGAGGCTCGTCGGGTGCGACCTCGGGGACGGTGCTCAGTCTTGGTGCCTTTGGTGCTGCGACCTGCGGCGCTCGGGTGGTATTGCTAAACCTCACCGTGGGCCTGGACCCGCCCTCGTACGGACCATATCGGATATAAAATAAAGCTGCGAAAATGCGTGGGCCTCCCACTTGAGATATGTGGGTGGGGTCCTGGCCTCCCGATCTGAAGCTCTCTGAGATACCTCTGAATCTCTGCGGAAGGGTGCTGGACTTCTGCGAATACCCTCGCGGCCGAGGCTCGGTGGCCCGAAGCTGAAATGGGCCACTGAAGCGGTCATCGGGGCTCGATAGGGCTCAGGGCCCCGGGGCGGGGGTACGGAATGAACCGGGGCTACGGTAGTGGCCAGCTCGAACTGAAGTGCGCGTGGTGAAAGCAGGCACTTGCTCGGAGCAAGGCGGCCCGTGGGCTCGGCTCTAATGATCACGTGGTGGGATGCGAGACGAGTCTTGGGCGCAGGCTCTAGAACCTGAGCGCGATGGGGGCTGGGACACTGGCCTGTAATTGGAATGCTAGTTTAAGGGAACAAGGGAGGAGGTAGAATGAAGTGGTTTTGTTGCAGCCCTACAATTTAAATAGACATCCCACAATGACCCCAGAAAGTCCCATTGTGTCTTTTAAGCTACTCTACTTGAATTGTGTGTGGGCCTTCTACTGACTCGTAGTTTTAAATTACATACTAAAATTACTCTCCTTCTATAAATTTTAACCATAAGGTACTAATATTAAAATCTAATACACAATACGATACTATAAAAACTATATAAAAATTATCCTAAGTTCTCAAAAATTTTAGAAAATAACTACAATGACAAAATTGACTAATATATGACAAAATTAAAGATTATGAAGCTTGTAATTGGTTTTGAAAACTTGAACCGTTCAGAGTTCAGAAGACCTGAGGTGAGGAGGAGATGAATCGCCCGACCAGTGCGGTGGCTTGGCACGGCTCCCGTGATGTTAGGTGGCCGCTGGTTAATTTGTTCCTCTGGAATGGTTGTGGATTTGAGCAATTGGCTTGCAATTGGTGTTGTTCAGACAAATTCTCCTTAATCACCAAAATTTGATCAACTCTTTTACTTTCCTTAGCACCTTTATACGCGCGATCGGCGAAAGCGACCTCACATCGAGAATTTTGATTTTCAATTTCTAACTGACTCATGTTTGTTGTTCAAATGAAAGATATTCAACTCCAGGTCATGTTACGGTTAATTGCATGACTCCATTCGAGCAATTGATGATTGCATTGTGATGTGAAATGGTCTTCCTAAGATGATTGGCACATGATTAGGTTCAGCAATTGGTTCGATTAATCAAGTACCCGCAAAATCTTAGGTGTGATTGTCTATCTTAACTAGGACATCCTCGACTATCCCTTAGGGATTTTCATGATCTATGGCCAATAAGAGGTGTGATTGAGGTAGGTTTGGCCCTCACTGCCCTCTTTGCATGTATCTTGAAAATGGCATAAGATTCCACTTATTTGGCTCTGCATCCCAGCAATGCCTTATTTATCTGAGTTCTACCAATGTTGACATTGTGGGAGAACCGGGGATCCTTGTACTTAACGAGGTGGCTTTGAATTATGGCAGACATGTTCGGTGAGAAATGCTTTCTTCTCAATATTTTCAATCTCTTCTTGATTGTGCAAAGATCTTTCAAAAAATTTTGCATAAGCGAGGAACTTGTTTGATTAGGTCCCAGTAAGGTATGTTAACCTTCTTGCCCTTAAAACCTCAAAGAATGCAACATTGAAGGGATGCCTTCTTCTTACCTCTAAGTGCTTGTGGAAATGGAGGTGGTATGCGGTATTTAATGGAATCCTCCTCTAGGAGAATATGCTCAGGCTGCATTTCTTCTCCTGCTGGATTAACTGACGAGGTTTTAGCATGAATTTGAAACAAACACTCTTTTCCACTTCTCGGGGTGATTATGGCCTTAACCTCATCCATTCTGAATTGTTGGATGACCCACCTCATAATTCCTTTAGGATTTGGAACTGTTTATTGATGAAACCTCCTTTTCTGCCCTCTATGGCTTGTTAATGTTTTACAGTGAATATAGGTGTGAATTTTTTATTCAGTGTTTTCTGACGGTATGTAAATTCTTTGTGTAATTACGTTAGTTCCATTTTGGTCATTAACAAAATTGCCACCACCCTTACTTAAATTGATCGACATTCTTGGAAAGGATGTGGTTGTTGTGTGTGAGAGACAGCGGAAGCAATCATGGGTGCATTTATAGCCGGGGATGGTCTCTCTGAGGTTAGGATGATTCCTCAGTCTTGGATTGTAGTATTCCCATATGGAGCATTTGGTTCATGGGCTTGAATTGTCCTACGGTGTGTGCACGACCGACATCAAATCCTTCAGCGCGGGGGTCATGGAGACGGTGTTATTGGTTGTCTTTGGGGATTGGAAATTTGTGCGGGGATTGGGTTGTGCGGTGTTGTGGAGTCAGCACTGCACTTCATGGGCTGATTTTCCTTCCGGCTCCTCTACCTTTCTAGCTCTGGTTGATAACCTGGCCCTCATTTCCATCTCATCATTCAGTGCATACATATATCTTTGATTCACTTTGGTGGCTAAATCTTAAATTTCTCTAGGGTTGGGCTCATCTGACCCTTAGAAATTCCGACCACGTGGGTTAAAAAATTCCATGACTTCTTCGGGATGTTTACTTAAATCTCACACACATAGTTTCTAACGATTGTCTCATGGCGGAGACATACCACCATAGAAGTGGTTCACTGTTTTTATCATGTCAAGCCATGGTGTGGACATGTGATGGTCTCTAAGTACCTCTTAACACTAGTGGAACTTCCTTTCATGTTTGCAAGGTATAAATTTGCCTTTCAAATTGTTTGTCTTGTGGAGCAGCGAAGAACTTTTTAGGAGCTCAAACTCACAAACATTGTTCTAATGGTTCTAGAGCCTCCCATTGAGTTGAGCCATATCTTGTTTCTTATCCCTTTTAGAGTCAATGGAAATGCCTTTAGCTTCCAGCAAATCCATGTCCATCATACCTTCCTTGAAGGTAGTGCAAACCTCCTCAAAATCCCTAATATGAGTGTATCAGTTTTCATTTTTCCCATACCATGGTATGTGGGGAGTAGGGGGTACGAATGAGGCCTCGGCTGCTACATCGCCAGTAGGAGGAATGATACGAGGATGGGGCACTAACTCTAGGAGGGTGGATGTGATCCCTCAGCCGGTTCTATAGGCATTTGGATTCATAGGGGTTCTGGTTGGCTCACACATTTGTTCCTCGGGTATGGGATCCATGGTATACGTGTGTACACACTAACTTCACTAGGTAGGTCGAGTTGTGTACTAATCTGATGACCTAGAAGTGTCTACATCCCACTCTTGCTTCTATAGAGTTGTTACCTGATTGTAGAAACGACCAATAAAGGAGCCAACAGTGCTAAAAAAATTAAAACTAATCCCAACAAAATAAAATGGTGAATGAAAAGCATTGAATCAGTCTTGATTCTTGTCAGAATCTTAGAGCGGTTCTTGCAAGCGAGAGATAAAAAATTAAGGTTACCTTCACTTGTGATGTGGATCACAAGTACTCTTCAACACCATTAGTAGTTAGGCACCATCCCTGGCCAGTAGCTCATTTGATGCCGTGCCACGGTAAGAAATTTGAGCTAAAATCAACAATATTTATATACCTAAAAAGCTCCACACAAGTGTAGTAGTCAAGCTACTGCCGGTATGAGTGGTCTAAGAGATTCGAACACGAGATGGTTTCTTCATAAAAATGGTTTGCACATTAGGGCATGAAAGGTAAGGCTTTCTATTTGGACTCTTTGGAATTCATTCAAAAGCAGGGAATGGTTTGAAAAAGCAGGGAAGTGTAGCGAAAGTTAAAGCGGAAATTAACAATGAAGAATTTACTTTGAAGATTTAGGTCACTAACTTGGCAAGCTAGGGCAAACACATGTCCTCGAGGTTTTATCCTCTATGTGAGTCAACACGGGATGTAGTTATATTTTTTGTTTTAAAACCCTAACATTCTTTTATCATTTTAGAGGCTCGTAAAGATCACAAAAAGTCACGGTGCATCTCTCACCAGAACTTGAACCTAAAGCATGGAGAGTATTGACCTAGGCTAGTAAGACCATCTAAAGAATCCACGGTGCATCTCTCACTAGAACGAACCTAAGAAAGCATGGAAGTATTGGCCCCGAGAAACAATAAAAGCAAATGTTATTTAACCTAATTTGAAGAACCACTAACATGTAAGATATTACCTCATAGACAGTAAGGACCATCTAAGAGCCACGTGCACATTAAGCTAAACCTTGGATCTAAAGCATGGAAGTATTGGCCAAAACCAATTAACATCCTATGTTATCATATTTGAGTTTGAGATAAGGGCCATAAATACACTACCCGCGCTTTTAGTATATGAGGACAACATGCTTAACCTCTTTATGAAACTGCTTCCTTCCTCTTCAAAGGAAGGAGGCTTAGCCAACATCTCTTGAATTGTCATCTTCAAGAGGTGTGTTTGGCCATTAGGGAAAGTGAAAGAAAGAGAGAAAGAAAGAGAAGAGAAAATAAAGCAAAACTAAATAAAACAATTTATTTACAAAACGGTAAAAATGAAAACTTACAAATCACGAAGCATATTCAATTCTCTCCACAGTCTGCTGTACAAAACATGAAATTATTTATAGGCCTCCTCAAGTATGAAAAATACCAAAAACCCTAATAACTAAGCTAAGTTATAGGATGGAGAGTAATTCACGAGTTTGGAAGGCGGTTGCATTAATTACAAAGCATGTGAGGCATTCATTTGCTTCTAAGATTGTTAGCCCGAGAGTGGCAATGGATGCGAGTGAACTGCGAAATTAGCAGAAAGAATTGCAGCAGAGTGTGGCAAGGTTGTGTGAGTTGGCGGGTTCGCGAAGATTTCGCCCAGCTAGCGAAATTTCGCTAAGCTAAGCGAAATTTTATGAGAAGCGAATTCCCTTCCATTTTAAGCTAATGAATAGTGCAATATGGCTAAGCGAATTTACTTAATGGTTGCTAAGATTGCGAAGCTGTTGCGACAGTTTGCGAAGTGCGCTAAGTTAACGAATTGGTTGCCAACAGGTTCTTGAAATTTACACACATTTTCTTTGTGCATTCCTCTCGTCATGTCTTCTTCAAATCTCATTTCTTCCACTTTTCTTTGTTTTCCATTGATTTTTAGGCTTGTTGATGGCTGAGACTAAAATTCCAACCTCATGATCGATCATTTGCATTGAGGTTGAAGTTGAATGTGTATAAAGTCTACAAAACAACGAAAACACCCTCGAATTGGCATAAGTGTTACTAAGGTAACATGAACATTCATTAGGATATATGGCATGATTAATGATCAAAACAACAACACCTATCTAATATAGGGTTGAAATTATGCTTTTGGACCTTAATCCACCCCAACCGAAACGTTGCTAGTCCCTTAGCAATGCAAAATAAGAATTGAGATGCATGTGGTGATTTTCAAAAAGGTTGATATTTCAAAAAGGTTGATATTTCAAAAAGGTTGATATGCATAAACACATTACTTTAAACTGAAATATTGAAATCAACATATGAAAACCTATATGAAAGACTCAAATCCATAAGAGAACAAATTAGAACACTTGTGGTTTCATAGATTTTCCAACTTGGATTTCCACCTGAATCTTAACAGTTCTCTTGTATCCAGATTAAGTCAATAAGATGCAAAATTTGTTTCCTCCCCAGCCCTAGCATTGACATGGCCTTAAAGCGTGGAACAAATTAGATAGGGTTAGTTACACTTCTCTTGTTTTTTTTCAATCATATTGTAGGATGCAATGCTAAAAATTGAGTTCACCCAGAGTCCCGGGTGTAGCAGAGTCCATGATGACTCCTGACGATTAAGGTTTGGCATCAAGCACGAAAGGATCAATGACCACTAACTCTAAAGGCTTCACCCCGGACTTCAATTGACTTCGAAAATCAAGCACCTACAATTCGCTAAATTCTACCTATCCACCCATGTAACGAACACAAAATCGATGACTCAGTGATGAAGGCTTAGGGCATCGGGTTTGAGCTTTTCGCCAAATACACCCCTCGGGCCAGGTGCTTTCGGGTTTCCAAACGAAAACTTCACGACTTTATTTTCTTTTTTCTTCTTTTTCTTTTTTCTTTTCTTTTTGCTTTTCTTTTCTTTTTTCTTTTTGGAAACAACATTGGTCTTCAAGTATGGGTAACACAAACCTATCTAGGTTGTCAACATGCCTAAGGCTAGGCTTTGCAAAGTGGGAAGGAGGCATCTGAGTACAACCTATTGAAACAATGCAAAAGTGCGAGTTGACCGCTGAGCCATAGCATAAGGAAATTTGATTGAACATCTTTGGACAGTGGCAGGAACACAAATTATTTTCAAGCATGGAATTTGTTCTAGCATATATCAATTGTCATAGTGATTCGATTATCGATTCATGATTCAATTTAATTGATTGAGGCTTGATTCTATTGTTCAATTTGAAACGAATTTAATTATGTAGTTGAAAACACATACTTGTACATAGGGGACCTGATAAACACAATATCTGTGAATATATATATATAATCAGGTAGCTTTTGATATAGCAAGAAATATTTTAATACATGCATAACTGAGGCTACACAAAAAACATATCACTTTGCCTCTGTAATTAAGCTCTGAAAAATCATAATCAAAATTGGTAAATGAGTTGATAAAATTGAAACTATACATAAACTCAAAAAGAGACCTAACCACCTCAGTGCTGTGGTGGTGGTGGTGAAACTGCTACTTGTTTCTTGCCCGGGATATCAATGAAATTTGCATCGGTGGCGGGCTCTCTCTCGGGGTAGGATCATGAGGGAAGACCCGGGTGGGTGATCTACAGTGAAACATGGAATAGCCTTGTCCCAAGTGGCCTCATTTCGAGGCCAATCTCTGGTCATGTCTTTTATCTTGGGGTACTGAGTGGTCTTAGTGTCTGAATCATCATCAGCCTCAATATCCCTCAATGAGCTGACATGTGTATACTCCGGTGTGGTGTGCTGAATATGAAGGCGGAGTATCGTAGGAGTGCGAGGTGAGTAGTGGGTGGAGGAGATGGAGGTGAACGATCTGAAATAGGAGTGGGAGGCCTCTGTACCTCGGGTGCAGGAGCAGGTGGATCATCTCTGTGTGCATCCTCAGCCTCCTCACCCAGTACCTCCTCCTGGTCTCGCTGGCGTATATGGAAATGGACGGGCATAGTCATAACCCGGTCCACTGCTACTACATGTAGGCATCTGTCTCGCATCTCTATCCCAGGCTCCTCTGGAAATCCCATCTGCTCAAGAACATAGGAAAGAAGCCTCGGTATAAGAAGTGGTATGCTCTTTGCTCGTGTGAGGTCTCTCTATGGACGCCTGCTCCAGCTTGTAAGAGCGAAGTCATCACCCATTTCGGATGGGCTAAACCGAGAAATTGCTAGAGATCAGGTCTGATGCCTCAGATAGGCCCCCTCCTGCGCACATAATCTTTGGAGAGATAAGCAGTCTTGTAATGGTGGTCGATGATCGACGCATATGGGGCGAAAATTTGCCTCAGATAAAGATTTGGACCGGTTGTAGCATCCACAGCGATGCTCTAACCATCGCTGCGGGCGGAGGGTGGGCTGATCTATAGCCTCGACGTGCGCGGCGGTATCATAAGATCTGAGGCTGCGAAATAGCCATTTGGATGAGTACACCTCAAGTGGTCCTCCTAACTCACTGAAATGGATCTCCGATTGGATGGAATGCAAATCAGGATGTCATGGAGTGGTAGAACTGTCGGACCACTCTCGGGTAGTAGAACTATCGTGGAGTCATGAATGAGGAAGCGAGTCTCTCGCGATCAATCGCATCGACTCACAGTATGGGGGTCGACCATCGATCCGGGGGCGTCGTGGGAATGACTCTGCTGAAATGGTCGGCTACGTATACTCTTGCATTCCGAGATGGGGTGTCCTGTTGTGGGCTCCACGATCGGAGGCGGTGATGGTGAGGTGAATGTGTCTCCTCGGCCGGCGATGCGGCCCGCGGTGATGGCGGTCTAGGCGATGATGACTCGCCCCGGGCCGAAGTGCGGGCAGCAGGAGGCCAAGGGCCCTGCAGCTCTCTCAGGCCTTGGGGATGGGGCAGGGTCGTCTGCCAAATCTGATGCAGTCGAATCCCGAGGAGGCTGGGCGGTGCGAGGCCTCGGGCAGTCAGTGATAGCTCACAGTGTTTGAGAATCTTTGGTCTTTGCAGAGCCTCTGGCTGCGGGTGTACTCAAACTCACCAGTGAACCAAGGACCCACCCCTCGTCTGGACCATATCCCGAGATATAAAATGGCTGGCCCCGAAAATGCGTAGACTCAGATATGTAGGCTGGGGTCACGTGCCTGCGATCACGAAGCTCTCTGAATACCTGCGATGAATACCCCTCGGTGACCCGGGGCTCGGTGGCCCGAAGCTGAAATGGGCCACGAACGGATAAATCGGGGCTCGATGGCTCTGGGGCTGGGGCGGGGTGCAGGAATGAGCGGGGCTACGGTGGTGGCGGCTCGAGGCTGAGTGCGCGTGTGGTGAAGGCTTGGGCCTTTGCTCGGGCAAGTTTATTTGTGGGCTCGGCTCTAATGATGCGTGAGCGGGATGCGGGGACCGGCGGTCTTTGGTGGGCTAGGAGCACGAAGGCGGCGTGGGGCTCAGGGGCACGGTGGTGGGATGCTGGATTTAGGGAGCAAGGGAGGAGGTAGAATGCGAAGTGGTTTTGTTAGCAAACCCCTCCCCTGTTTAAATAGACATCCCTCGGCAACCGAAAAGTCCATTGTGTCTTTTCGCTACTCTAGCGAATTGGCTATTGTGGGCCTTCCTGCAGCTCATCAAAGTTTTAAATTACATACTAAAAATTATATATTATGAATTTTAACTTATAGGTACTAATATTAAAATCTAATACGCGTACGATCTTATAAAAACTATATAAAAATTATCTAAGTTAAAAATTTTAGAAAATAACTACAAGCGACAAAATTGACTAATATATGACAAAAATTAAAAATTGTGATTGTAGTCGGTTTTAAGCTCTGCCAGAACCGATTCGGGTTGAAATACTGAGGGTCGGGAGGATGATCTCCTCGGCCGTGCGGTGGCTTGGCTGGCTCCATGATGTTAGGTGGCCATAAGTTGGTATTCCTACGGAATGGTTGTGGATTTGAGCGATTGGCTTGCGATTGGTGTTGGCAAGACGATTCTCCTTCATCACCAAGGCTGATCACTCTTTGCTTTTTTCCTTAGCACCTTTTTGTGCGCACCTTGTCGGTGAAACTGACCTCCTTCGGAATTTTGATTTTCAATTTCTAGCAACTCATGTTTGTTGTTGAATGAAGATATTCAACTCCGTGGTCATGTTGCAAAAGTTGTTATGACTCCATTAGGCAATTGATGATTGCATTGGCGATGGCGAAATGGTCTTTAAGATGATTGCTTTTATGGTGGGTTAGTAGCAATTGGTTCGGTCTTGAAGTACCCGCAAAATCTTGGGTAGTAGAATTTGTCTATCTCTGCTAGGACATCCTGTTCTCCCTTAGGGATTTTCAGCGTCTATCGGCCCGATGAGTGTGATTGAGGTAGGTTTAAGCTCACTTTAAACTGGCTAGCATTATCTTGAAAATGGCGCATAAGATTCTGCTTGGCTCTGAAATCTAGCAATGCCTTATTTATGCGAATTCCTTTATTATTAGTGGTATTGTGGGAGAACCGAGATCCTTGTATAACCAGGGTATTTGCTTTGAATTATGCATGACATGTTCGATGAGAAATGCTTTCTTCTCGATACTAATCTTCTTGATTGTGTAGATCTTTCAAAAAATTTTGCGTAGGAACTTGTTTGATTAGGTACAGTAAAGGTATGTTAACCTTCACTTGTAAGCCTAAAATGCCTTGAGATGCCTTCTTCTTACCTCTAAGTGCTTGTGGAAATGGAGGTGGTATGCGGTATTTAATGGAATCCCCATACAGGAGAGTATGCTCGGGCATTTCTTCTCACTGGATTCTTGACGGGTTTGGCATAGGGTGAACAACACTCTTTTCCACTTCTCGGGGTGATTATGTGCCTTAACCTCCATTTCTTTGAATTGTTGGATGACCCGCCTCATGAATTCCTTTAGGATTTGGAGCCCATTTGTGATGGAAACCTCCCTCTCTTGTCCCTCACAGCGGCTTGTTAATGTTTGTAATTGAATACGCAGGTCATCAAATTTTTTATTGATGTTTTCGACAGTATCAATTCTTTGTGCCAGTACGTGGTTCCATTTGGTCATTAACAAAATTGCCCACCACCTGCCCAAATTGAGTACGGCTTGTTCTTGGAGAAGAGGATGGTGGTTGTTGTGTGAGAACCGGCGAGAGAACGGCTCTGATGTTTCGGGGGTTTGGTCTCCATGCGAGTTGGATGAGTTCTGATTATTAGGTTGTAGTATTCCCATATGGGCATTTGGTTATTGGGAGCTTGAATTGTCCTACGGTGTGTGCATTACGGCGTGAATCCTTCCTTTGCGGGGTCGTGGAGCGGTGTTCTATTGGTTGTCTTTGGGGATTGGGGAATTTGTGCGAGGATTGGGTTGTGCGGTGTTGTCGATCACTTCTTTGCACTTCATCATTTATTTTCCTTCCAGCTCCTCTACCTTTCTAGCTAGAGTTGATAACCTGGCCTCGTTTCCATCTCATCATTCGGTCTTTGTACATACCGCTCTTTGATTCGCTGGTGGCTAAATCTTTCCAATTTCTACAGGGTTGAATCATCCCGACCCTTAGAAGTTCGACCACGTAGGTTAAAAATTCCATGGCTTCTTCAGGATGTTTACTTAGGAAATCTCCTCCACACATGGTTTCTAACAGTTGTCTCATGGCGAACATACCATGCATAGAAGTGGTTCACTAACATCCATGTGAAACCGTGAATTGTGGGCGTGCGATGGTCTCTAAAACCTTTCCCGACCTAGTAGAACTTCTCCTTTCATGGTACGCAAAGGTATAAATTTGCCTTTCAAATTGTTTGTCTTGTGGGCAGAACTTTTAGGAACTCGACTTGCGACTCATTGATTTCTAATGGTTCACAGGCCTCGATAGGTTGAGCCATATCTTGGCACTTGTCCTTTAGAGTCAATGGAAATGCCTTTAGCCCCGGCCAATCCATATCCGTCACCTTCCTTGAAGGTAGTGCAAACCTCCTCGAAATCCACCCCAATAGAGTGTATGGATTTTGTTTTTCCATACCATGGTATGTGGGGGTAGGGTGCGAATAAGGCCTGTTTGCTACATCATCGGTGGGAGGAATGATAGGGATGGGGCACTAACTCTGGGAGGGTGGATGTCCCTCGCGGTTATGGAGCATTTAGTTCATAGGGGTTCCTGGTTGGCTCTGTTGTTCCTCAGGTATGGGATCCATGGTATCTGTGTGTACACTAACTTCACTAGGCTAGGTGAGTTATTGTACTAATCTGTGACCTACGAAGTGTCTACATCACTCTTGCATACTGCGATTGTTACACAATTGTAGGGGCAACAAATAGAACCATGAAAAGTCTTTAAAGAAAAATTAAAACTAATCTAACAAAATAAAATGGTGAATGAAAAGCGAAAGTGAATCGGTCTGGAGTTCTTGTCAGTCTTTAGGCGGCGGGTTCTTGCATTTGAGATACAAAGAAGTAAAGGTTACCTTCGCTGTGATGTGGATCACAGGAGTACTCTTCAACTTACCATTAGTAGTTAGGCACCGTCCCAGACGGCATGCATTTGGTCGTGCCCGGTAGGGTGAGCTAAAATCAGCAATATTTATATACCTAGCTGTTTGCGTGGTCGAAACTCTTTTAGTATAGTGGTCTAGGGTCGAACACGGGGATGGGTTTTCTTCATAAAAATGGTTGCATTAGGGCAGCAGAGTGAGCTTTCTATTTGGACTCTTTGGAATTCATTCAAAAAACGGGGGAGATAGTTTGAAAAACGGGGAAGTGTAAAAGCTGAAAGTTAAAGCGGAAATTAACAATGAAATTTACTTTGAAGATTTAGGTCACTAACTTGGCAAGCTAGAGAAGCGAGCCTGTGTCCTCGGGTTTTATCCTCCTATGTGAGTCAACTTTTGGGATGTAGTTATGGCCTTTTTTGTTTAAAAATACAACATTCTTTTATCATTTTAGAGAGGCTCGTGAGATCTAAGAATCCGCGGTGCATCTCTCGCTAGAACCTTTGAACCACACAAAGCGTGGAAGTATTGACTGGGCTAGTAAGACCATCTAAGAATCACGGTGCATCTCTCACCCAGGGCAGACCACAAAGCATGGAAGTATTAGCGAAACAATGAAGCAAATGTTTAACCACAATTTGAAGACACTAACATGAATATTACCTCGCTAGCGAGTAAGGACCGTCTAAGAGCCACGGTACGTCCTTTAAACCTTTGGATCTAAAGCATGAAGTATTGGCCAAGACAATAACATCTATGTTATCTTGTGAGTTTTTGAGAGATAAGGGCCATAAATGCACTACCCATAACTTTTAGTATATGAGAATGACATGCTTAACCTGCGCGAGCTAGCTTCCTTCCTCTTGAGGAAGGAAACGTAACATCTCTTAGTGTCATCTTGAGGGTGTGTTTGTATTGGGAAAGTGAAAGAAAGAAGAAAGAGAGAGAGAGAGAGAGAAAATAAAGCAAAACTAAAATAAAAACAATTTATTTACAAGCGAGTAAAAATGAAAACTTACAAATCACGAAAACTTGTATTCAATTCTCTCCACTTGATCCCCCTTTATTTACAAAACATGAGGGTATTTATAGGCCTCCTGAGGAACAGAAAATACCAAAACCACACAATAACTAAGCTAAGTTATAGGATGGGATAGTTCTGCGAGGTTTGGAAGGCGGTTTGCATTAATTACAAAGCATAATGAGGCATTAATTTAGCTACAAGGAGAATTTCGCTAATTAGCGAAATTGGCAATGGTGTAATTTAGCGGCAGCGAAATTGGCAAAGTCACATGAAATTGGCAAGGTTGTAGCGAATTTGGCAAGGTGCAAATTCGCTAGCTAGCGAGGAATTCGCTAAGCTAGCGAATTTTATGTGAGACGAATTCCTTCATTTCGCTAATGAATAGTGCAATGGCTAGCGAATTTACGCAATGGTTGCTAAGATTACTTGACTTGTTTCTGTGAGCAGTTCTGAGAAGTCATTAGGATTTGCAGTGGTGTTATATGAGTTGCGTACTGTTTGCTGTTACGCATTCCTCTCGTCATGTCCTTCAAGCCATCTCATTTCTTCAGCTTTTCCTTTGTTTTCCATTGATTTTTGGGCTTGTTGGTGTTTGTTTAAAATTCAACCTCATGATCGATCATTTACATTGAGGTTGAAGTTCAAATGTGTATAAAAGTCTACAAAACAACCAAAAACACCCTCGAGTGGCATAAGTGTTACTAAGGTAACATGAACATTTCAATTGGGATATATGACATGATTAATGATCGAAAGTACTACGACACTATCTAATATAGGTTAGAGTGCTTGCTTTTATGGACACTAATGTCACGTAGGGACTGTGTCTGTCATGCAATGGCACCTGACATCGATGGTGGGTCAGACCATGGCTTCTTCAGCTTTGGTGAGAGGAGAGTGCGCCATAATCCTGAATGTGCCCTCCTCGATGCATGGGGGCTGGACGATGATCAGAAGTGCAAGTGTGGAGCCGTGGGATGCTAGTGACGAAGTGAGACCTCTGTAAATCATCTTGGAGTCGATCGCTGCGGGGTGCATCTATAATCTGTGCAATCTTCTCGAACGGAGGATAGATGAGTGATAGACTCATCGACCTGCACTTTGAGGGACCTCTACAGCTCTCTCAGGGACCACATCATGTTATTAAAAGAATATTGTGCGATAAGCTCCTGTCAGAATCGACTATGTCCCTACGCCTCGAAGGGTCGATGATGCAAACGATCTTGAGCGGCACCACTCGGCGACGAGGAGGGAAAAACATGATCATACGTAATGTAAGTCGATCTATGCTAGCGCATATGACAACATATCAGCTGATGAATGCGGGGCACCACATCCCGATATACCTCTGATATGGGGCATGCGAGAAACTCAGTGTGAGGCTGCTTGGAAGGTCATCATATCAGTCGACACATAACTCCATCGCCAAACATGGGGGCTGATCCTACCTTGCTGGATCCTATCGATACGGGCTGAGTGTCATCGATAATCGGTGCGGGGTCTGAGAATGTGGCGCTGGTCCCAGTCGACCATATGGGAACAAAGCTCCCGACACTATGAAATTTGAGATTGAACCAGTGGTGGTGGTGGAGGTGGAACTGTATAGTCCTGCTGTACAGTGGGTCCAGATAATGGTGGGGGTGGTGGAGGTGGAGCTGTGTAGTCCTGATGTACTGTGGGTCCAGATGATGGTGGTGGTGGTGGAGGTGGGGAGGTCATGCAGTGCTCGAGAAATTGGCAATGGTTGGGCTGATGCCGTCGATCCTCTGTCCCGATCCCAATATAGCATCCCGGAGAGATGCCATGGTATCGATAATCGGTTGGGCGGTCGACGATAGCGTGCTGGGGTCCATATCTCTATGATTTGATATGCATTCCTAGCATTTGTGTGGATCTGAATCTCTAACAAGTCTACCTCAGTCTGAATCAACAGGAACCTAGGTCGCTCTTGTCGATAATCTGGAAAGTAAGAGGGCGTATGGGTCACGTATTTATAATCAGGAAATCAATCAGTATGATCATAATGAAATCCTCTAAGGGAATGAGCGACATGTGATGTTAGCGTCCTAATCGATAAATGGCTCCACATGCGGGAGGCGAGATTTTGACATCAGTAATATAACTTAGGGGTAAAAGTGAAACAGTATGAAGGGAAGGAAGCGGAGATACAAGGTATGGCTAGGTACTTACGGATACAACTTGAGATCTAATCGATATCCAGTCAACAATCACAAGGACACATTGTACATAAGTATCATGAAATCTAAGCCTTGAGGGCTACTCTGAGGTCTTCATTGCTCAGGACAATAGTCATCTGTAGTGCTCATCATTCGATGGCCATATGCCAAGGCCTGTTCAAACCCACCAAGCAGTGAGAGGCAAAAGCAGGTTAGGGGAATGACTCCCCAAACAACATAAACAATCAATGAGGAATAATCGGCCAAGACTAGTGATTCGAAGTAAGGGGATAGTGCCTGAAGCACAAACAAATCAAGCAGTCATGCGAGTGAGGACAATTAAATGTGGCAAACGGTCATGCGCGAAAAGTGACCTATCATAGTATGCACACAGAGCTAACCATTTATGCCAGTGAAACATATGGCTAGGTACCGTCAACCATGGGCAACCTTGTGAGTCCAGCATGTGAACACAGCCTGAAACAAACCGTAAAGTGTAACACGAATACCCGGCCAGAAGTAAGTGATCATCGATTAGTTTGTGCTAGAGTGTGGGTCAATGAACCATGTCTCCCGATATACAGCTCAAGTTCAAGCTTGATCCTCTTATGAAACAGATTACGGGTTCGGTCCCCCGATGAATTATGATTTGTGGACCTACCAGATCCACGGACCGGCGCGACTATTTTAAAATGGAAGGAAAAATGTGAAAAGAAAATGTGGGTTGATTTTGAGTTTTGGAAGAATCAGGCCCCAGGAGGAACGGTTTGCTTTGGGTCGCCACTTCTTTTATTTTTATTTTAAGTGGGGAAAACCAAGTAAGAGCAAAACTGATGACTCGGTATGGAAAAAGCGGTCTGCGAAAACTAGATTTTTAGGGATCAGATTACCTATCGGGAAGGTACCTCATATGAGGTAGCACCCTGTAAGCAGGAACTCGGTCTCTACTAGTGATTGGGTATGTAGGAGCATATGGGTCGAAAATCGGATAGTCTGCGTAGATTTGAAACATACGACTTGGATCGAATCTGACCCTAATTGGTTATCTAGCATGCTTAAAAACCTTTCGACCAAAGCGAAAATGGTGCGTACCTGCGGTCCTTGGCCGCATGTTGCATCAAGGTTAGCAAACATATGACATGCATGGCACTCAAACCTGAAGCATCCATGTGAGAGATTCATTACCCGACACTAAAGCACGCCTATGGTCTAGCCAAGCGTATAAGAGGTCGATCCAACGTTTGAACATCTTGTTCTCAAAATTAAATATAAAAGAAAGAAAGCTAGGAGAAACCATACATTGCATCTCGGTCACTCATTGATGCTCACATTTTTGTCGGCTAAACACGTACATTCATCTCAGAGAATCGGTCTCGAGCAAAAACTAGATTATTGGTGTAGTAATCACTTGCCTTGGACATAGACCCTGATTCTCAAGAATCCAAATGGAACCACACATTAACCTGAAATAAACCCCATTTTAGACCTAAATATAGCCACACATTGATTTGGGGCGAATGGGCTACTGAGACTCCGCAAAGATGGGCTTGATTAAAGGCGAGTCGAAGGACCCTTACGAGCCGACATAGCGGCCGATCTAGTTCCCAATGGATCAGCCGGTTGAAGAGAGCTCCAAGAATTTTATAGAACCTTCTCGAGATTCATGAATCAAACAAGACAAGCGGAGTTCGTTGGAGCTAGAGTAACGAACCCGAACACAAACAAATCAAACCACCCAAACTGCCGTTCCGGCAAAGCTGAACCAAAATGACCGGCTGGTTTGGTTTCCCAGCCAGTCAGATGGTTGACAAAATGGCTCAAAAAATATTCAGAACCTTCTTTACAAAGTCAGAATCCCAGCTGGGCAGGCGGGTTCGGGTGGGCCTGGAATGACCGGAACCGACCACGAGCAAGTCAAACCCACTTTGAGCTGCTAGTTCCGGCAGGCTGAGACCAAAATGAACCGGCTGGTTCGGTTTTCCAACCAGTCTACTGGACGGTTGAAAAAATATTTGAAAATTTGTCAAAATGTTCTTTAAGAGTCAGGGAATCCAAAAAAACAACGGTGATTGATTCTCAGCTCGGATAGTGAGAACCCGACCAAAACAAATCAAACTATCCAAGCGTGGCTGTGTTCGACCGACCAAACCAAATGGACCGGTTGGTTCAGTTTCCAACCGGACTGGGCCCGGTTGAGAAAATATTTGAAAAATTGTCATAATCTTCTTTAAGGAGTCAGGAATCCAAAAAAACAAACGGTGATTGATTCTCAGCTCAGATGGTGAGAACCAGCAAAATAAATCAAACTATCCAATGCCAGTTCAGTGAAGTAGTTGAATCGGCTCTCACGTATGGCGTGAAAACCGGTTCAAATGGTTGAGAGTAAAACCTAAAATTTGAGATTCAGAATATCCTGTATAGAATAGAGTGGAATAGGTTCCCATTTCTTACCTCTTCACGTAAAACGAGCAAACCAAGCCACATCCGGAAAAATCCGGTAATGACGTGTCGAGGCAGGAAGTGTGCCCTCAAAGGTCCTCTTCCACTTTGATCTTTCTCACATTTATACTGATTCTCACCTCAGAATCTGAACCTACTGGTGTTTCCACCCTTCAAGCTTTGGAAGGGCCCAATCAGGTCTCGAAAGCAGCTTCCCGTTAACTCCTCTCCTTATTTCCATTAAAAATTTGAATCTCTTAAGATTTCAGCTTGCTTCTCTAAGTATCCATAGTTCGCCGTGGGCTGCATGTAACTTAATCAAGGCCCAAATGGACCCACAATACTGCCCATGGTCGAGCTTGACTTATGGGCGGCTTACTCTCTGATTGGGCTCAAATCACAAAAAACAGCGCTCCACACATTTAGCCCTACTAACCGGTTGAACTAGCTGCCAACCCAGTCCATCCGGTTGAGAAAATTATGAAACTTTGATATAATGTTTCTGAAGAATAAGGAGACCAACAAAAAAACAGTTGCACCATTCGAGTCGGATGAGAGATATGATCGAAAGCGAGGAGTGCTCGCCAAATCACCCCGAAAAGCGATTGTTGTATACGTATTGCCACGATGAACCCGGTCAAACCCGATTAGTCAAGCGGTTGAAAAAAAAATTATAAATTTTAAAAAAAACCTCCTTGGCAAATAGAATTCAACAAAGCAGCAGTGAACAGTATGAGTTCGGATAAAGGGAGATATGATCGAAACAAGCTGAAGTGCTACGAATTTGACATACTCACAATAAACTTTGATTGAGCTAAAACCTCGAGGGCCCCACTTCCTATAGCACGATGCCAATAACTAAAAAATAAGCCATGATGACACTCCTAAAGTGAACTACATACGCATAACGGACCATATACAAGCCAGGGCTCGAGAAACTGAGACTAAACCTAAAAGGGCCCTAATGGTGTTATATGAGAACGATGGGTGAGTGTGACACCCATAGGATAAATGCAAGTGTTGAGGGGAAAAATTGAGGGTCTACACTTTCCTTGCTTTGCTGGAGTTCCCGAGACTTCGTCAATTGCTCACCCACATCCACATTGCTTCATATTGGCTTCCCGGGCTTACATCCTTGTGCATACGTTTAAACTACGAAAGACACACCCAATTACGAAAACACGAGAAGAAATTAGAAGTATTTTTGTTCTATGCAGATATTGATTAATTATGATTAAATAATGCTAGATTCTATAATTATGCTCAAGTCAATGTGTTCATCACCCCGACACGCATCTTGCTAGTCCTAGCAAGATTTGAATCGAACACCCTTTAGGTATGAATTTCAAGCATCTCGATGCCGGTCGAAGCTTTCAAAAATCCCAATAGCGGTTATGAATGGACATTTTTCCCACTTTAGTATGCACCGGCGCTGACTCAATTAGACCAACCACATTCTTACCTGATGAACATTATAAGCTGGCTAACCTGAAATTGGTTATTCGAGATAAGAATTATGGATTTAAGAAATGTAAGAGTGATCATGCTTCTGATTATTTGTAATGTCGAAATAAGGTAGCAATCATATAACATAGAACATGTAACCATCATGCATAATGTCAAAAGGAATAGCAAACATAAGTCGAATCAAAGAGGTCTTAAGAGTTTGTAATGACCGTGGGCTAAATGAAAGAAAAGGTAAAAGATCAAAATGGGTGTTGGCATAACATGGCTAAGATTCTCTTGCAGGTGCAAACATACACAATTACAGCCCCGCTGACTATGCGACATCGTCCTCGTCACTCATCGAGGAAGAGAATGCGTCCTCGTCCTACCTTGTTCGTCCTAATTCTTCGATTCTCCCTCTAAATCACGGAGATGTAGCGTCGCCATCGGCTCTCCACGAAGATGTGTCTCTGATGCGGAGACGTCGATCCAGTATACGCTTCCCAGAGAATGCACTTAAACCACCACCCATGATGCCGCTCCATCCTCTTCAAGGCGATGTGCTTTCGATGGTCTTGGGTGTGGATGAAGTGGTCTGGAGATGCGAAGGCAGAACGTGGTCTAGTGGATCTTTGCTCGGCTCTTGTAGTCTTATTCGTGATGCCTTTCAGGTCACGAGTGTCACCCTCTTTTCTTTACTTTATTTCGTCCACAGCTTCTTCTCACAAATCACCCAGTCCGCAGTGAGGAAAGCGGAATATCTTGGCTTGCGCGAATATTGTAAGAACTCATTGCGCACCATATGACTAGTGCATGGTCGATCCCGACTTCCCGATCGTAACCCATAAAGTCATGACAGTGCAAATCTATTCTTCGCTGAGAACTTTTCAACCATTCGGCGAGTCGATTGAATGATCTTGTTCGTCGAGGAGGCGTATTAAGGCTTTAGCTTTCCCGAGAGCGAATTCTTTTTCATAAATCCACTCGTAGTGCAGGGGCAAGTGCACATAGCCTCGGTGAACAAATATGGGCATCGAGGAAATCGTGGCTCACAGTGGATATGGTCGGTCCGAAGCGTCAGGGCGAATGTAGTGCAAGGCATGTGCTATCGAGTCAGGAGTGACACGAAGCTGCTTTCCCATCACTGAAGTTTCCAATACGGAGTCAACCCGCTGATTTTCCTTCAAGTTGGTGTAGAACTCCCGAACTACTGAAGGTAAGTATCCGCGATCCCCAGAGTGCACGAAGTGCATATTTTGTTCCTGGATAATTACCCTGATGGGATGAGAATATAAGAATGTTTCCAAGTGCGCCCTGCGCGTTGGAAACCCTATTTGCCATTGCATGGGTCCATTTCTCGTGCTCACCGCCAGAGTCTTCGGCAAACACAGCCTGTTCTTCATCAACCTTTGTGCGATAATTCCTCGCTTCACGAAGAGGATGCGACTTAACACTTTTCTTTTCCTTTAGTTTGAGAAGCATCGGGCTTTCTCTTTTCCTTTGCTTAGTCCTGAGGCTGGATGCCTTCCCTTTCGGTGTTCTTAGTACGTGCCATGGAAATATGTGGTAAGCTATAACGGCCCAGACGGCCCGAGTAAATCATCGTGTCCCCGAGCACGCCTCGAGCGACCTTTGAGGTGGCCTGTGCACATCCAGTCTTGATCTCTTGCCCATATGGATACTTCATAACCTCTGACCCGATAATCCTGGAACAATATCGACCAAATCGACCAAAAAGATCCATGTGTATTTGAGAAGATCAATAATGCTAGTGGAGAGTTAGGGCTTACCCTTGTGAACTTATTTGTAGGTAACCAATCTGGCTGACTGGAAACCTGTGGCTGTGCAGAGCTTAGGGAATGCTTGTAAGGAGAACACACGGCTAGGGCTCGACTTGTGGAATGGCCAAAACCACATTATAGCAAATGAAGAGGCATCAGGATTTTTGGGTTAAAACCCTCTACGCGATTTCCGCGGTTGTGCTTGGGGTGGAACTTTAAGTTCTCTGGGTGGGAACACCTTTCTTTACTTTGTTTCGAGCGGGTTGTGGGGTGGGAACTTTAGAGTTGTCAGGTGTTTTTGCTCAAACTAATTTTCTCTTTTTAACTTTTTTTTGAATATAAATATATATTTTCACTTTTAGGGCAGTGGTGCCACTATACATCTTGACACATTCAAGCGCCTTTCATCAGGGTTCTTCTGCATGTTCACTTTTCTCTTGTTCCAATTCCTGTGCATTGCGTTATTAGACTTAGTACTTTAATTCATTGCTTAGGATATCTTAGACTCTTCATGAGAATATTCATGTTCCATAAATCAGGATTCTAAGGTTCGAATAAACTTGACAACAAAGCTGAAATGGGTGCAAAGGGATGGGAGCCCACTACAAATCGCGGGTATGCAAGAAATAATGGCCTCTAATCATTTTCCACTTATACGAGGTGTTAAAGTAGAGTATGATGCATGAAATTAACACTGACCAGCAAGATGATACCTGAGTGGAAATAATAGCAGGCAAGATCGGAGGGAATTTTGGCCATAAGTGCATTGGTGCGATGGGTAGTAAGGTAGGTAGGAATCAAGGGGGAACAATTCACAGAAGAACACAAGGCTTGTTGTGTGTGCTTGTTAAGATGTACATGAGATAAGATGATGTGGAGAGCATATGAGATCAAGCGGGTATGTACAGTGCAGGTAAAACATAATACTCAAAAGAAGTAAATTTTGAAAAATTTGACCCAGACATATAAGCAGCGACGTAGTTCACGTTGACAGTGTACATACCCCACAAGCAATGGCTGGTGATGCTGTTGGGTGGACTGAGGTGTTCCCCACACGAAATTGGAGGAATCCACGAAGTAAGAGCCCCGTGATTTTTATTTTTCTATGTTATTACAAAGCAAATGAAATAAAGCAAATAGTAAAAACAATAAAAATAGAAAGCATGAACAAAATAAAAGCAAAACTATGCAACTGAGTGAGAATGATGTTACTTTGAAGGAGAGTTTTGGTAGGCGGAATTACACGAGTCCACGATCACACTTTCGTGAGGAGAGAAATGCTCGAGGAATGGTTTGAGCGTTGGCCGTTCCACCTTGAAGGAGTTCAATTATTAAGTTTTCATTCCACGGCTCAGGTATGGATGAATACCTTAACGATAGAAGGGTCAGTCCAGTGGTGGGCTTCGGGAAATAGATGCAAGCGGGATTTGTACAACGGTGCTTTACGATTGGGTTGAAAGTTTTCTGGCGATAGATTTGTCATGTGGAATAACTTGGCCGCTCACTAGTAAGTGCAGGCTTTCATATGGTCCCTTCGCGGTTCTTGAGTTCATTTAGGCTGCTGATAACCGCGCTTACACCGCTGATTAGATCGAATTAAAAGTTCGAATAGCCCGATGGCCGGTGTTCCATCTCTGCCGGCGAATGGCAAACCTTGTAAACTAGCTATAGGAGGCGTACGAACATTTTTAAAGGCGATGCGGTATGCCCAGAGCATTGGAAAGACGGGTGGCCCGATCTTTTCGGTCGGGGCAGATAACACAAAATGTGTTTATCTTCTATTAGCTAAATCGGCTGACCATTGATACGTGGGTGGTAAGCGTGGATGCTATGGGTGACTCATTTAACAGCGAGATTTTGAATCGATTGCAAAAGTGGAGTCCACCATCACTAATAATTACGATTCCCAAGCGAGAAAAATATGTTCCTTTATAGAATTTCAAAACAACCTTATGGTCGTTGGTTCTCGTTGGAATTGCCTCGGCTCCGACTTAGACACGTGGTCAACGGATAATAAAATGTAGAGATAGCCGTAAGAAGGAAAAGGCCCGTGAAATTGATACTATGATTCAAAAAATTTCAATGATTAGAATTGGGGTAGAGGCATCATGTTTACATGACCCTCTAATTGATGGCATTGAGCCTGAAGTTTGCGAATCAAGGCAATCTTTGAAGTAGGTGGGCGATGAGGCCGACTGGGGGACATCGGGTTTTGGGGTGATGGAGAAATATCCTCCAGGCTTAGTGAAAGTTAAAATCCTCACACACTCATCGTGGTACATCCTCATTATTTGATCCCGGACGGTATTTAAATAGATATGGATCATCAAAATAGTATTTCTTAATATGCATCGAAATTTCTTTACGTGAAGTCCATTGTATTTGGAATACGGCCGATTACTAGGTAATTCACTATGTTAGCATACCATGGAGGTAATGAACAAGAAGCGAGTTATTCGTCGAGGAAAGCTATATCACCTATGGGTATGCCATGGGAGTTGGATACGGAACTAATGTCGAGATAGAGTGGTCGTGACCACATTCTCGACCCTTTTTGTATCTTCAATGGTCGAGTTGAATTCTTGACGGTAAAATCCTAGTTAACCTTGGTTTAGTATCTTGTGACCAGTACTTGAAGAGCTGCGTAGTGCAGTAAGGAGTAGTTCTGGAGACCCGATATTATATGACTGAAGTGGAATGAGACCAGCTATTTAGAAATCTTGCGTGGTTGTGTAGTTGTCTGGCGAAGTCAGTGTCTTACTAGCATAGTAAATGATAAAAGCACTTTTTGTCCTCCCTCTGTCTAACACGACCCTATGGCATAATCATCGCACATGATCTCAAATGGGAGGTCCCGATTAGGAGGCCAGCGTGATTGGGGTTAGTGACACAGCATGTTTTAACAGCAGCAGTGTCCTGGATTTGTGACCATGTAGGCATCTTTAGCAAGCCGCAAAGTGCATAAGTATTTATAACCTTAAATCTTTATAAACCTTCGATAAAGCAGTATGACGAGGAATGACCTTATGTCTCTAACACACTTAGGAGTAGGGAGGTTGGAAATTAGTTGACTTTGGCCTTATCAACTTCGATTCCATCTTTTGATACAATGTGGCCTAAATGATTCCTTGTGTTACCATGAAGTAACATTCTCAAATTGCCACCAAGATTTTCTCTTGACACCTCTCGAGAACCTTCGTAAAATTTTCTAAGCAATTTCGACGAGTCACAAAAGCGAAATCATCCGTGAAAATCTCAATATGATTTCTATCATGTCAATTCCCATCATGCATCGTTGGAAAGTTAAGATTGCATTACCTTGATCTAAGCATCTTAAAAATGAAGGTACGGGCAAAGTGAATGTAGTTTTTCTTGATATTTTAAAAAACTATATAATTTGATTGTACCACGAGGTACCCATCGAAAATAAATTCATGCCTGCAACTCTAACATTTGATCGACAAACGGAAGAGGAAAATGGTCTTTCTAGTGCGCATTAGTTTCCTATAATCTATGCACCACCAATCACGAGGTGACACAGTAGGAATGAACTCATTATTTTTTTTTTTTTTTTTTTTTTCATTGGCAACCTCACGTGATAGAGACTTCTTAGGAACTACTTGTGGACTAACCACTTGCTACACACAATAGGGTGATAACTACATCCAAAAGTTTTAAAACTTCCTTTTCACCACTTCTTTCATTATTAGGTTCAGTAGTCTCTATGGTTGCCTAGAAAGGTTTGATATCCACTCTTACAAGTGAATTCATGTGTGCGATCGAGGGGCTACAATTTATAATATACAGAATTGTCTAACCTAAAGCGATCTGTGGGTTTTCAATATTTCCAAAAGTTGAGGTTTCTTGAGTCACGCGTCGTGAGGGGAAGATATGATTCTTGGAAAGTGTCTGCTCCTAAGAATGCATATTTAAGATGTGTTGGTAGTTTTAGCTCAAGCTTGGGTGGCTTCTCCTCCGAAGGCAATGTCTTGCTCCCTCATTTGGCGGCAAGGTTCGAATTTAGGTGCCCGCTGTTGGCAAATACATCTTTATGCTCAATTATGGAGTGGAGAACTCTGACTCCAAAGTGGTCATACTCATCCCAATTCGGGCTGACCAGGACATGGCAGAGGATCATCATGAAGAGCATTGTCGGAGATATTTTTGTACCACGGTCGATCATGTTAATTTCACATGTCTTAACTATCTCCATTCCTTTACGGATTACATTAAATATTGATTAACAGTCTCATGTTCCCAAATGAAAGTGTCTGCATTAGGCCTCCTACAATGTATAATGGCATTGCAGTTGCCAAAGATAGTCGACCAAAATTCACAGGAAGCTGAGTTCCTTGAAGTTCACCACCGGTGAGTGAATAAAGCACCTGTCGGCCAGGGTAAGAATTTGTCACTTGGACGATACATCCCTTCACACTATCCCTCTGCAAGGAATTTCACGCTCAGTCGACTAGTTGAAGGGTGATATTGGTTGAAACTCTAATTCACTCCTAACCCTAAAAGTCCACGTATCTTGAATAAGGCAACAAATTAACACTTGCCTAAGTCATAAAGAAAACATGCCCAACTGAATTTCCTACTGCATAGAAATAGTAGGACTACGTCTTTGTATTTTGAGGCGGGATTGTTCGAATTAGGGACGTAGATTGTTAGTCATGAATGCCTCCTTGTTATTTAGTTTCCTTTTTTTACCGTGCACAAATCAACTGAAATTTAGCATATGATGGGATTTGCTTAATCTAACAATTGTGAGTTTGACTTGTTTGAGCTTGACTCATAAATCCGATAGTTCAGTGTTTTCTTTTTCCAGTTTGCTCTCGGTCTACTGAGGGTACATGGAAGCTGGAGGATAGCAGTTTGGACTTGTCTTTACTTTGATTGATCATCTTTGCCATACGTAATTAGGGACATGGGGTGTGTCTGATTTTCATCCTCCTAGCTAATTCAACTATAAGGACTCTTGTGATGATTCTATACGGGGCCAGAATAGTTTTGTGAATTCTGCCACCATACGAAGAGGTAGTGGCGTGCCCCCAGTGCTCAAAGTGCCCTCGGAACCTAAACTTCCCACCCTTTGTTTTGACCTTGTGGGTTTTGGATATGGATTGTGATGAGTTTCCCTTTCTCTGTTGAAGGTTACATGAGGCGAGTCTTCGACTTGATTTATCTGGGATCTCACATCATTCGGAAGCGGGTTAGGAGTTAAATGTTCGTGGATTGTTGGGTTTGTACAAACTGTGTAACTATATCTTCCAGACTTCTCTTATGTGGAGGTTGGTAAGGCTGTGAGTTTTGATTCCCTTGGTTCGGTGGATGATGACCTTGATTAGAGTTTCCCTGAAATCCTTGGGGGCCTTGATTCTGAAATGGAGGAATGGAATTTGGAAAACCTTGGTTTGGATAGTGAGGGCCTTGGTTGTTTGTGGATTGTGTGATTACTCCTCACCTCCCGGCTAAAATTAGGATTCTTGCCCCACCCGGGATTGTGGTTTCGGAGTATGGGAATTGAAGGTTTCCTTTGGTGAGTTAAGGGCGTTGGCTTGTTCAATTTGAATGGATCTTTGATGGCAGACCAAGAACACATAAAAGGTATGACACACAGCTGCAAAGGACTATTGTCCCCAATCCCGGCAACCGGCGCCAAAAACTTGTAAAGAAGACCAAATGATGTATATGTGTATGTGAAAATATGGTCAAGGGAGTGAATGTGGTAAATACTCAAAAGTAGTTTGAAGCAAAGTAGTATACTGAAACTACAGGAAATGAAAGTATTACCAGCGCTCGACCCCTTTGCAAGTGCGCGGGTCATACAAACTAATAAAGTGGACTCTAGGAGTCCGGATATCATTACCAGAGTTGGAGGTTCTCTCTAATTTGGAATTTGATCACCACAGATTGCAAGGGCTCTTCCTTTATTTAGCGACCAAGTAGGATGTGAATAAAAATCAATTTAATTGAGCAAAAACTGAAGTTTAAAACTAAATCTAAAATCACCAAATAAGCAGCTACTTGATTCTAAAAGGTATGAAGAGTCACTAAGGATAGAATAATTATTTAAAAGCAGTTTGCATTTCATGAAAGTGCAACACTTGTTTGTGAAAGTTGAATCTTTGGTTGTCGAGAGCAATGTAGTATAGCTTGGATTTCTCCAGCCACCATACATTTCACTAGTTAGAGATCCATATTCCTTTTCAAGACAAATGGGTCCTAAATAGCTACTTATTAAAATTTGGCGCTTTTTAAGATTTGATTGTTTTTCTTTTTCAATACCTTTACAACCATTTCTTAGAGATGTGAAGAATTCTTGCTCCACGTAAGCAGGGATAATCTGACGCCTCCCGATATAATTGGTATCTAGTCCTTCAAATCTAATAAAATTTTCTATCTCGCCGATTGTAGATCTTTGCTAACATGGGATCAAGATCTTCTTGAACCCCATGAGAAACCTGCGTCAAATAAATTGATACATCATCTAGTGTAATCCTCTACCTTGAGTAAATTATTGACTATCAGTAATTTTTAAGGAGTTCTAGTGGATTCAAGGGTATTAGTCTAACATTACCCCTGATTTGCCGCTCTTTACTCTAGGGAATCTCCATCTCTGTGTCCTCGGAGGGCCTCCTGGAAATCGAGCAAGATACAACTCTTTTTTGAGTGCATAAGCTACTATTATTCCAGACAGTTCATTATATGAGCAATTACCAGTTATATAAAATTCGATGACCCCAAACCCCTGAAAATAAGCCGAAAAAATTTGCAAATACGAATGTTCAACAATTAAACCCCTGACCCTAGAGGGTGTTTAATGTTCCATTCTTGGATTCAATCATCACTAATCAAAAACAAAAGTAAAGAAGAAAATGAAGAAGAAATCAGAGAAAGAAGAAGAAAGAAAACCCGGTTGGCTTGCGTCTTGCCTCACTTGATAAATAAATTGAATAAGTCTTGACTTTTGAAATCTCTTTAATGAAAAATGAAATGTAACAAAGAAAAACTATTCTAAAGATCTATTAAAAATAATAAAAATATACGGCCAAAAACTAAGAAAATGAAACGAGTTTTAGAGAGAAGGCCCATGAAAATACGGATTTTTTAGCTTCCAATCTTGTCACGAACCTTAGTAATCTGAATCTCTATTATCTGCCTTGAAATCTCTTAAATAGAAACAATACTGCTCTAAAACGCTCTCCAAATCTAAAGCAAATAAAAATCTACGAGAAAAAATGGAAAAATGGGCTGATCTAGAAGAGAGAAACCCATGAGAGGGCTCTGACCTTCACACTTTGCCTCTTTTACCACAAAAAGCAGTATATATATGGTCCTCGGGTGAAATGGTGACGAAATTAGATTCAAAAACTCCAGAATTTATTTTTCGAGTTCTTTGCAGTTTACAGTCACGCGATGCACGAGTTCGCATTTGCGACATCAATTAGTCGCGACATCAGTGCAAATCTTCATGGGTTACGACATCAGTTGTTCAACTGGCGTTTGCTTCTTATGTCATTTGACATCGGTTCCCTTGTTTATCGGTATTCCCTTTAGTTTCCGCTATTATGTTCGACATAAGTTGGCGACATCGGTGTTCCTTACCCGGTTGCTTCAACGCGGCCGACGTCCGGTTCGCGACATCAGCTGTTCCTTTGGTTGCTTCTTATGTCGCGACATAAGTTCGCGACATCAGTTGTTCCTTGTGCGCTTCCTATCGCCAGCGTCTTGGTCGCGACACGCGTTCGGACAGCCGTGGTTTCTTCCTCCCAACGTGGGGGCCGCGGCTGCCGTTTAACTTCCGGATTTGGGCGTGTAGTTACTGGGTGGAAAGCTCTTTGAGTGAGGCCAACCATGATGGAATTTAGACCGCATTTACAGTGTTCCATATATTTGAAAAAATTCATCTTTTGATGCGCCTTCTTGAGACTCTCGGTTGACTCTTCTTTTGAAATATATTGCTCCATTTTACTTTTAAAATCCCTAACTTGCTTTTCATCAATAATCCTACAAAACCAAGTTTGAAATTTTATAGGTTTATGAATATGAGATCATAAAATGCACAAAATAACATGTGAATGAACTCAAAACATAGATGAGTTTTGCACTCATCAAACACCCACAAACTTGAAGTTTTGCTTGTCACTCGAGCAAAGAAAGAAAGAAGGGATTTGTATCTCTGACAATGGAAGAAGAGAAAATTTGTTTCACCTTTTTATTTTAACCCAAAACTGGTAATCCAAGCTGCGAGGTACATGTGATATATGTCTAAAATTACTTATACAAAGGAATATCAGAGAATAACATATGATCAAGATAATTTATTCATTTAATAATTAATTAATCTCATAATAGACAAATTTAGATCATAGCGGTTCTCCTTGCTCTGTGTGTGTGTGGTCTTCCCCTATCAAAAACAGTGCAAGCTAGATGAGTTTATGAGAATTAGGGCTAAGTACGCGGATCTCCTAAGATAATGAATTTATTTAGGTTCCATAGGCTTGTTGTTCTTATCATTCTCCACTAATGTAGGCACACACAACTCTCAAGATCAAGTAGGTCTTTATAAGCTTGTAATGTAAGGCTTGGGTAAGGGGTAGTTGAGTAGTCATTTTAGGCTCTGAAACTTACCCAGGCATATATTTTTGCACGTGTGACTCACCACTCCATCCGATTCTTACATCGAGCATAGTGGCCTCTCAAACTTAGCCCATTTAGGTATGCCCTTTCCTCATATCCTTTTACGCACAAATTCTGCATTCTTTCTCACACAAACATATCAGAAGCCTTTTTACTTTGAACAAGGTTATTAGAGTAATACCAATGTCAAAACCATAAGCTTTCTACCGACCCATGCGAGCTTTAAATCGATAGTTCGAACCAATTGGTCTTAGAGTATTAGGTGTTGGGACACTTATAGGATTTACTTGCTCTAGGGAAGGGAAGGCTACGAGGCTAGACTCACTCTTCATTGACTTTTTATTGTATTTTTGCTTCTTTTACACTTGATATTTTTTTTTTTTTTTTTTTTTGTTTTTGACAACTTCTTTTGATTTTCAACAACTGGGTTTCAACCAATTTGGAGTTATTTTTCCTAACCAAATAACTCCCCTAGCTACTCCTCACCGCACTCAATTATGTTCCAAATCACTCATGTTATGGGTGAGTTTGGTTTCTTTATTGAGAGGACTAGTGATGTATAGGAAGGTTATTGACTTTCAGAGCTTTGGTTTTTTTTTTTTTTTTAAAGCAAATTTTGGCTCTTTAAAGGCTTTCGACATCTTGGTACTAGAGGAATATGCATTTGCATATTAATGAAGGATTAACGAAAACTGTCTTCCAGGATAGCCTATATCATTTTTCACCCGATTGTTGTGTTGCCTAGGATTTCACCTCAGCGATAATAGAACAATTCTACAGAACCTATGGAGATCGAAATTAGATGGATTCTCATAAACCTTCTTCTCTAACCACGAAGCAAAAGCTTTTCAAGGGTACTTAGTGACCACGTGCATGGATTTTGAGAAACCAATGACTAAATAGCCTGATAAGAGCTAACTCATTAAGCATTAGAAGTCCCTATTATCTCTAATATTGTCCATATACTTGAGGGTTCATTTATGGTCCTTATTGAAACATCCTGACAACTCAAAGAAAGCAAAACTCAATTAACTCAATAAACTCTAACTAAAAAAAATATACCAAACTAAGATGTAAGTTATGAAGCATCAAACAAGAGTCATTATCGAAAGCACCAGAGAATTTCATCCCCTCAAAGTTGTCATTTTGCAACATGTAGGGTGTGACATGATAAACTAACAAAAAAAATAATCACTTTAGACTTTGAGATGAACATTATTTTGTCTTCTAGCAATGAGCAAAAGAAGCAATCAAGTAAAAAGAGTAATAAAGAGAGTTAGAAAGAAGTGAACTCCCCTTGTAGTCTTGGCCACTTTGAATAGGAAACTTGATGATTTTCGAACGCAATGACATTGGTGTACTACCCTTGATACACTCTTTTGCTTCTTTGGAGCCATGAAAGTGGCTTTGGCATTTTCTCAGGCTCTTGGTGTGCACCAACTTCCTTCACCTCAAATGAGTGAGTTTTGATTCTTCAAAGGCACCTCCTTCAATACATACAAATGCTCCACATCAACAATGATCACAAAGAACCCCAAAACAAACAACCCGAAACCTGAAAATTTTCTTCCATTGTAACTCCTCTTTGATGCTTGGAATGATGGATGGAAAATTAGGGTTCAACAAAGTAAGTTGTGGGTTTTGTGATGGGTTTGAAGCTTGAAGATGATAGGAAATGGATTAGGGAGGAGAGGGAATGTGATTTAGAGGATTTGAGTGGATGGGAGAGAAGAATTTGAGAGTGGTTAGAGATTACAAGGGTTGGAGGGAAAGAGTATGGCAAGATAGAGTATAAAGTAGGAAGAAGAAAATGGGTTTTAAAGGGTTAAAAACTTTTTCTCTGTTTTTTCATGTGGCTTTATGGTCTTTGGTCGTCAACAATTCTGCTCAAACACCGCCCCTGTTTTTATCCAGCTTTGTTATACTCATATCTCTTCATTTTATTCGGAATTGGATAATGGCAAGGACTCGTTGGAAGCTCTTTCAATGTAGAATGTGATCATATGGGCTGAGGTGAACCATTTGGAGCCTCAATCAATACAACAAAATCAGAATGTTAAATGCTGTCAGTGTGATGATTTATTGACTCGCCGGGTTCTCTTGGCATCTCTTGCCCATATCATACTATCAGCCCTAAAAGAATCCGCTACTTGCTTATATATTCTCTCAAAATTCCTCAATGAAAACACTTAATTCTTTCATTCATTCTTGAACTCAATCTCTTGTCTTCAATTCTCCTCATCATGATCAACGAACCTTCAACTTTATATTTGATTCAATTTGGTTGTTCCTCGAAAACACAGGGTGATACAGACATCTCACTCCATTTTTATTTTTTTCACCTTCAAACCACTAATTACATCAACCACTTTCCAACTTCTTGCCTTTGCTCCTGAAACTAGTCATGACAACATGGTAGGCTTCAAACTTATCTTATTAAGAGAAACACTAACCATGAGAGTTAAAACAACTGCTTGGAATTTTCATCCCACTTGTTAAAAAAACAGCAACCAAATAAAATAACTAAAAAAATAGAAAAGAAGAATGGATAGAATCCTTATTACTTAGCTTAGGTTGCCTCCCAAGAAGCTGCTCCGTTTTAAGTCAGCTAGACTCATTGGAAAGTACCCCAGTGCTTCCATTTGACCAATCATTCATCTTAGAAGCACTTCCTCTTCATAACCATTCAGCTCAAGGATGTTTTCTTTCGGACTTTGAAGAGGGGAAAAACTCAAATCCTTTTTAATTATGGCTGGTGGTTTCAGCCACAATTTCTTGCTAAAAAACAAAGTCCCCTCTATGTAGTAGATGTAAACACACATTTTATGTGGGGAGATTGTTCAAACTATTCCTTTTGATTGAAGCAAGGCGCAAATTTTCTGCACATCTGGCTCTTTTCTTGCTCCGTCAAAGGTAATAATTGGTGAAAGATTGAACTTTGCTTTCTCTCACCCATAAACAGGTGGGCTCACATATTGATGTAATCCATGTAGCAGAGGAAAAGAAGTGGTCTTCTTATTTATACTTAAATTTGTGAATCCTTTTTAATCTGATCACAAAATCCATGGGAAGGTAAATGTGTCAATCTTCACCAAAAGATATTTCAATAACCATTACTTGACTTCTTCTAAATTCAGTTTATCAATAATGACTCTTGTCATTTAAAGATTTGTTTAGGGTGCCTTGTTCTCATTTCCGACTGTTTTTCACCTTCTTCCCATAGATTTGAGGATAGGAAATTTGCACTACTTTCAAGGAGTATCAATGCATTCATTTGATTTGGCAAAGTGTTACTAGGAGAGGTCTAGAGAATTTTCCTTGAATGCTTGGACCAAGTGTCCTATTTGAGCTTCATTTTTCAATCTAGCACTAGTGTTGTTGGAAGGCACTAAATCAAAAATTTACGCTCATGAAGATTAATCCTCTTCTTGTTCCCTTCCATGTAGATAAAAATGCATCATCTGCCAGGAGACCAGACTCTTCCTCCACTGAAATGTGGAGGATTTGGGCTCCCTTCGGTAAGGCAATACTCCTTGTTCCATAGGTGAGTCAGTGCTTAATTCTTTGGTCAATTATGAAAAGTAGTTCAGCAGCTTCTATGGAGAGCAAATCTATCTTCTATTAGATATTCCTCCATAAGTACCAGCAAATAAGAAAGAAAAACAAAAAGAAAATAAGTACAAAATACAAATAAAAAAATTAACTAAGAAACAAATCACAACCAAAAAAGATGAAAATAAAATAAATTGCCTAAATTGGCAAATTACCCGTTCTTCAAAATGTCAACTTCCAATGAGAGAAAGTGAACCGCGCCAATCCCCGGCAACGACGCCAAAAACCTGTTAATAGACCAAAGAACACATACAAATTTATGACACTATTACCAAATGACTATTGTCTAATCCCCGACAACGGCGCCAAAAACTTGTAAAGAAGACCAAATGATGTATATGTGTATGTGAAAATATGGTCATGGTTGAATGGTAAATACTAAAACCGATTGAAACAAAAGTAAGTATACTCAAAACTGAAATGAAAAGTATTACTAACACTAACCCCTTTCCGCAAGTGCACGGTCATACAATAAAGTGGACTCTCAGAGTCCTGACATCGTATTCTACGAGGATTGGAGGTTCCTCTCTAATTGAATTTGATCACCCGATTACAAGGGCTCTTCACTATTTAGGCGACTCAAGTAGGATGTGGAATAAAATCAATTTAATTGAAACAAAAACTGATTTAAAACTAATCCTAAAAATCTACCAAATAAACAACTACTTAATTCTAAAAGGTATGAAGAGAGTCACTAAGGATGGGGATAATTATTTACAAAACAGTTTGCATTTCCTTGAAAGTGCAACATTTGTGAGTTGAATGGATTTGTCCAAGAGCAATGTAGTATAGCTTGGATTTCTCCATACACCAAACATTTCACTAATTGGAGATCCATGTTCCTTTCAGTCAAATGGGTCTAAATAGCTACTTGTAAAATCTGACCCTTTTTAAGATTTGATTGTTTTTCTTTTCCAATACTTCACAACAATTTCTAGGACCTAAGAATTGGCTTCATAGACAGGATAATGCAAGCCTTCTCCAATGTAATTGGTATCTCGTCCTTCAAATCTAATAAAATTTTCTATCTCCTTGATTAGATCTTGCTAACACTCTGATCAAGATCCTCTTACATCGTACTAAGGAGAAACCTCTCTCAGATTTCAAATAAATTGATACATCATCTAATTAATCCTCACACCATGAGTAAATTAGTGATCTATCAAAGTAATTTTTCGTAGTTCATTAGTTCCAAAGATATTAGTCTAACATACCCTAAGTTACCGCTCTTTACTCAGAATCTCCATCTCTGTGTCACTCGTGAGGGCCTCGAAATCGTAGCAGATACACTCTTTCGGTATAAGCTACTAATATTCCGAACAATTCATTATATGAACAGTACCAATTATATAAATTCAGTATTCAAACCCACAAAATAATTGAAAAACTGCAAATCTGAATGTTCAACAATTAAACCCCAACCCTAGAGGGTGTTTAATGTTCCACATCGGATTCCAATCATCACTAATCAAACAAAAGTAAGAAAATGAAGAAAGAAATCAAGAGAAAGAAGAGAAAACCCGCATTCAGCCCTAAATCTTCGCTCAACAAGAATAAATTGAACATCCGAAAGACAAAGACCGAAATCTCTTCAATAAAAATAAAAATCAGTCGAAAAACTATTCTAAGATCTATTAAAAATAAAAATCAAGAAGAAAAACTAAGAAAATGAGCAATAGAGAGAGAGTTCATGAGAGAGAAAATCCGCATTTTTAGTCAATCTTTGTCCAACCTTAGTGAAATCGAATCAGATATACAAGACCGAAATCTCTAATAGAAACAAAATCTGCTCAAAAACTGCTCTCAACCTAAAACAAATAAAATCTACAGAAAAAATGGGAAATGGGCAGTCTAGAGAGAGAACCCTACGAGAGGCTCTCCAACCTTCCCCGCCGCCTTTACCTAAAAACGAGTATATATATGGTCTCGGTGAAATGGGCTGAAATTAGGTCAAAAACTCAATTTTTCGGCCTTTTCGTGCTGCGCAGCGCTCGTCAATGGCTATCGTGCCGCGACATCAATTCTGGTCGCTGACACACTCCGTCGCCATCGGGCCGCACATCATTGTTCCTTCGTCGTTTGGCGTCGCGACATCACCGCTTACATCATTGTCTTTGTCGCTCTTGTCGCGACATCAGTTCGCGACATCACCGCTCCTTTGGTTGCTTCTTATGCTCGACATAAGTTCGCGACATCAGTTGTTCCTTAGTGCCTTTCTATGTCGCGATTAATCGGGTCGCGACAATCAAGCCAGACAAGAATCGTTTTTTTCTTCTCCAACTTGTCAGGCCATAACTTCTTCTGTTTTAACCCTCGACTTGGGCGTGTGAGTACTCTATAAGCCTTTGGTCTCTAGAAACAACCATGATGTAATTCAACCATCGGTTGTTCCATATAGTACAGAAAATTAATCTCCCAGTAGCGCTGTGAGACTCCCTGCTGACTCTTCTTGGAAATATATTGCCTATTTCTTGCCAAATCACTTCGCTTTTCATCAATAATCCTACAAAACCAAGTTTAGAGGAAATTTTATGAGTTTTACATGAATATGGATATAAAATGCACAAAATAACATGTGAAATGAACTCAAAACATAGATGAGTTTTGCACTCATCACTCCCTTAACTTGAGGAAGATTTGGGCAGTTAATGGTCGAGTGTGTAGGGTCATTGCATATAATGCATGGCTCCTCTACTCTAGGTCCATTTGGTACTGAGGGTAATTGAGGCACACTAGTTACCTCATCTACCTTTTTCATCTCTATTGCCTCTAATTTTGTTAAATTTGCAATTTTGTCAGAATCTATCATTCTCTCTTAGGTGGTGGATTCCACACCAAGATGTAAGCATGACTTTTAGCAAAGGTCTAAAGAGGTGTTAGTCTCTATGTTCGAGCATTCTCGTTATAGTGTCAAAAAGCTGAATTGCCTCCCTAGCACTCTTTTCATAAAATTCTCCGGCACACATCATTTGGATGTACTGTTTATTACTTAGAGATAATCCTTGATGAAAGTATGCACAAATTTGTCCAACATCCAACCCATGATGAGGGATAGCATGGAGGAGATCCTTATATCTTTCCCACACCGCTGCGAAGGGTTCACCTGGCTTTTCAGAAAAGTTCTGAATTGCTCGCATGAGGGCATTGGTACGTGCAGGAGGGAAAACTTATCGAGGAATTCATTCCGCATGTTTTCCCATGTAAAGATCAATGAAAAGGGAATGGAACTGCATTTCGCCTTCTCCTTCAAAGCAAAAGGAAATAAACCAAACAGATTATACGGAGAGGTGAACTCGGTGGAGAGGAATGTAATCGCAGACATCCTCGAAATCCTCATAAATGAGTAAGGGTTCTCGATTCAAACCTCGTATACTGTGTAGAAGACTGATCATTTCCGACTTCATCAGAATTGATCGTCCTTAATGTGAAGGCGAATACAAGAATTGGTTGTGGTCCTTTGAGGTTGTGGTACTTCTCAAGGGTTCTTTCTTACATCGGGCAAAGGAGCAGGGGAACTCTATACCGATTTTGTCGAAGATTACCATTTCTCCCTCTCATTGGTGTTATTGGAAGTGTAGCATCGTCCCATGTCATGAGGCTCATAGAGTCCTTGTTGATTCTCGGATTATCCATTTGAGGTAAAATGCTATCTTGAGGCACTCGGGCTTATTATGGATTCCTCAGAGTTTCTGGGGATACAATTCTCGACTAGTCGGGTGTGTTTTTGTCATGAGCCCAAATCGACACGCACTACACTAACTCGATCCAAGAAACACTAATAAGATTTCTCACTAAAAACAAAAAATAAAAAGAAAGTGGAGAACGTAATCTAATTGCAATGCAATTGCAATTTACCTCTAGCCTCTTCGCATCAACTCGCTAGTCGCCACTCCCGGCAACGCGCCAAAAAATGCTTCACCTGACAGGTATGCCTAATTTATTCCTGCCGTAGGAATTATGGTCGCCTAGCATTGTAATACCTGCGGAAATCCACAGCCGTTCCTCAGTGGAGCGATCTTACTTGTTGATCAATAGAGCTATTCCCAATTCTCTAAAAGTACGGATTTTTGAAGAGAATTGTAATGTTGTGCTTGTCGGTCGAACGGTTGATCGGGTTAAATGTTTTAAAATAGAAAGACAATTGCTCGGATTTTTAGGTTCCACTAATTTCGAATGTGTAAGTCCCAATTTATTTTATAAACTCATCTAGGAACCATTGATAAATGGTCTTCGATGGATGATTTATCTAAATGCTCTTGAAAATAAAGATGATCGAGTAACATCAAACACTTGCTCTCAATTAAACGAACCTCGCCTTTGCATTCATGATCTCAAGCACAACGTGTACCAAGGATATCTTGTTAACACGTCTGCCAAGAATATGCACACCAAGGGATTACAAACTTTTTACACAAGTGGTTAATATTACACAATCCAAAGAAGATCAAAAGAGGAATTGAGGGACTTTACCTGATCGGGTGAGTTTCCCCGTAGATCCCAAAGAAGCAGGGTTTAGGAACTCCATAAAATTTATATGAACAATTAAAGTCGAGGAACAACAATCATAAAACAAAGACTGAAGAAATCGGAATTAACTTGTAAAACTGAGAATGAAGAATATGGAATGCTAGGATTTAAAGCAGAATAAATATTTATGTTGAAGATTACAAACTATTGAATCCAAAACTTCTAAAAGAATGGAAATCTGAAATCTCGATCTACAAGGTACCACTCAAAAAATGGAGAAAAACTCTTATTCTATCAAAACCTAAACCCTAGAAGTGAAAAGCTTAAAAAAACTAGAGAGAGACAGAGAGAGAGAGCCTATTACCAGGTCCTCCTCCTTTATAGCCCCTCCAATGTGATTTTCCCATTTTGGTTTGTCGACGAGTGCCCCTCACGAATCCGGACACTCTCGACAATTCCCAAGTTCCATGCGCTGTACCGGTAGAACTTTAAGTTCCCACCGGTAGAACTTCTACCACTGCTGATTTTCCAGCAAGTCAGACTGGTAGAACTTTAAGTTCTATCGGTAGAACTACTCATCGTTGATTTCCGAAGAAAGGTTAAAAATCCCAGAACTTTAAGTTCTACCGCGTAAGATGTCCACTGGGTGCTTTCCTTGCTTTACCGGAGTTCCCGAGACTTCATAATTGCTCACCCACATCCACATTGCTCATATCGCTTCCCGGCTTACATCCTTGTGCACTTACGTTTTAAAACCCGAAAGACTCCGCATTGTCTGGAACATTAAGAAATTAGAAGTACTGCTCTATGCCAACGTAAGTAAATCAGGATTTAATGTGCTAGATTCTATTATAATTATCACTCAAATGTGTATTCATCAACACCCTATACCGTACACTCCACCGTGTACCATGGACACTCATGTCTAATGCACACAAAAGTCCATACATTCATTAAATGTTAATATACATGCATTCATACTAACATTTATCACATTCATGTCAACACATCAAACAAGCATGCATCAACATCATTCCGACTACTACTTAGACAAGTAATGTCATACTCAACTCTCAGGGGCTACATCATGGTGCATAATGCCCAATAAACTAGCCTACAACATGCCATGCAATAGCCATGTCCACACGAAAACACATCATAAACCCAATATGTTAGAGCACACATATTAACATCCAAGCATGACACCTCTTAACCAAGAAATGTCATTTCAATCAATCACACAAACACATGTTAACATTTCATCAAGTCAGTACCTAGGCAAGTAATGACACACCTCATTTCCTAGGCTAATTCATGACATATCATGCACCTAAGATAGCCTACAACCTACCATGTAATGGCCACTTCAACACACAACTCCTCGCATCTACACAACCAACAATTAGCACACTTGTTGTAACAATCAATTTTTTTCAACAAGGATGTGAGCACCAATTGCCATTGAAAAGCATGTGGTCAGATTCTATACTCCAAGATATTTCCATAGAGTCTAAGAACACCCAAAACGAAGCTCGGACGAGAAAGTTATGGTCAGTCCGCTAGAGGCCTTAAAAGGAACAAAGGATCGACACGGAACCAGCAGGGGCCTACTGTTTTTCATCATTTTTGGACCAAATATGAGTTCAAATTTTATCAAGATATATATGGATAGATTCTAGACTCAAAGGGCTTTCCATAGAGTCTAAGAACTCATGAATCGGAGTTTAGAAGAAAAAGTTATGGTCGTCCGAAGTTGGAGGCCTTGCACAAATAGTATAGTTGGGCAACAAGTGTGAAACCCAATGAAATTGCAAGGTTCCTGTGGCTCCTTTAAAGCTCCTGCAGACATGCTATTTTTCCTACCAAAACTCACCCCGAAACAACTTTTCAATTCCGATTAACAAAACCCGTCCCAATTAGGACCACAAATCGGCCGTAAGCATCGCACAAAACTCATCCCGAACTCAGCCCAAAATCAGCTTCAAAGCTACCCAAAAAAATCGACATCATAGCTCAAAACCAGAAAAAATCAGTTTTTGTGTCCGGGAACACAACCAAACAGCCCCTAGGGCTCAACCAAGACCAAAACAGCATTTAGATGAAATATAAACCCGAGTAGGAAGGTTCCCTACCTCTTGGAGTGAAGACGAAACTTTTTGGAGTCCCGAAGACCCGAGACCCACGGCCTTCCCGAACTTCCGCTCGAATCTTCGACGAAAATTCTTGATTTCAAGAAAACCACGCTACGTCTCGACGAGCAATTCTACTTTAAGTCTTGGCTCAACGTAAAACCGAGCCGACGTCAGAATTCCAGGAGAGGCGTAGAGCTTCTCTCACTAGATTTTCTTCCAAACCTCCGACATTCGCGAACCGCATGTCGTCGGCACCACGCTGTAGCCCCCATCGAGATGAACTTTTAAATCTTCGCTGGACAGATTCGACCAATTCGATTCGTAGATCGTAGAGAAGGAGACGCTTTCATCTCTCTCTACTCACACCCACGCTTGCTTTGCCAAAAAAGCGGAGAAAATCCCATCTTTTCCTCTTTCCCTTTAAGTTTAAGTCGACGTAGGCCCATATTTCTCGCGCCACGCACCCACTACCCGTCCGAAATTGCTTCGTCCCAAAACAATTTTATTTATTTTTAGTTCAATTTATTTTAAATGAACTTAACTCAAGTCGCTTAACTCTCAGATTTTTAAGAAAATCTCGCTCCCAAGTTATTAGATACCTAACTTGTAATTCATAAAGAAATTCACTACCTAGGAATTCAATAAACTTTTCCGAGTTATCGTTGAGACTCACTCAATCTGGCCAGAAGTCCGTTTCATCCGAGCTCTAGGGAATTTTCAGTTTCCCGAGCTATTTCAAAGAATTTTATTATTTAATTTTATACTTTTATAAAATTTTAAATTTTCCGGGGTTCTACAAAGGGAGCTTCAAAGCTCAGTTAACTTAGCTGAATAAGCTATTGCTGGTGAAGTAGAGCATTAGAATTATTTCTCAGTTTACTTTATGTTTTTTATTTCGAACCTTGTGAACTTTCCCGAACAAAGTTGGGATCGATATTCAGATTTTAACTCAAAGACTAACTAAATTGTATTTAACTAATCAATTAATTTCGATTGCAGATTAATTGTTGGTTTGATGATTGATTGAGTTTTTATATGACTGAATAAGGATTTGTTTCTCTTAAGCTTCATTATTCTGTAAAAGATCTTAATTTTGTTGCTTCAAATCTCTTCTCATAGATCCCCTCAAAGTGACAGTTGAGGTGTGATTAAGAAAGCCAGATCCTATATTATTTTGTTCTTGAGCTGAATATTGGAGTGTTGTTCTTCTTTTTAGTTCGAACGCATTGAACCTTTATCCATGGAGTTGAGATGTGAACTAATCAGAGGGTAGTGATTTAAGTTGTATTGGATGAGATTTGTTGACTTGGTTTGAGGATCAAGTCTCATCCAGCTTATGGAATTGATGGAAACCTTGGTCTGAGGGTCATTTCTTCCTTAAGAGACCCATTTCATAAAAGTAATGGCCTGAGCACTTGAACTTAGTTGAGAGATCGTGGTTTCAGCAGTGAAAATTTAGATTTGCAGTTAGCTGCATCGGAATCCAGTACCCCTTTGATAAAAGACCTATTAATTAGATCTAACTATACTCTTTTAGAACCTACTGTGTTTTGATGTAATTAACCCATTCTAAATTTAATATACATTCAAATAAAATACGTAGCAAACAAAGAACCAAAAACATTTACTTTCAAAAGATAGATTAATTTTACATTTTACACTCGGGATGAAGCAAATAGTGATGAACTTGAGTAATCAAGGTACTTAGCCAAGATTATGTTAAGTAGATCCTTGTGGGAACGATATCTGGACTCCTAGAGCCCACTTTATTACTTGTATGAACTATGTAATTGCAGACATTCGAGGCCTAGTTCAATTTACAAGGAAAAATATAATTTGAGAGGCACTAGAATGCCCTGTGTTGAATATTACTTGCTCTTAATATTAATTTGCCTCGTAAAGAGTGGTATAAGTTTAGACCTTGGAAAGAAGAACTGGCTAGGCACACGATCACACAACAACAGCTTCTTCCCAATGAAGCATTTTCTGAAATCTCATGTGACGCCCAAATTTCCGGGCTGTTTGGTTTTCCACGCCAAATCCTAAGATAAAACAACCTTTTATTACAAGGGCATATGAAACCTAGGCGAAACCCCAATTTAACTGCATTTATTATACAAAATGAGTTTAATTACAACTCTGTTCTTTTTACATAAATAGAAACTGAGTTTTTTCTACCCAAAATTTACAGGATACAGAACAAAGCCAAATCTGGCCTTTTTCTCAACTAATTTCTTGGACTTGTTTTGTCTCCTGGTGTACCTCTAATACTTGAAAATATTTTCCCACAACGGGGTGAGCAATGCCCAGTAGAGAAAATCTCCTATAAGGGATACTCCCCCTAAGTGCACATGTAATGCCATGTTCACACATCCACACACATTCAGTAAAAATATGCATGTTTCTACATAAATGTCTATATGCCATGCCCCATGTCTCGAGTCCTCACCTACTCCCTTACACATGCATTTTCCATGTATGAAATCTGTTTTTTTTTTCAAACAAAAGATTTTGCTTTTTTGGAAACTCATCGATAGCTACTCGATATTTCAATAGAGACACAACCCTCCGAAATATAGTTGAGCGGATATGCTTCGAGATATATTGTTGACAACCCTCCGATATAATTTAGTGACACACCAGAAATATTGTTGGACAACCCTCCGAGCAACCCGTTTATCAAAGCCATTTCATGCACTCACACCCGATTCACGTGATGTCCCATGCACATGCATTGCTAATGCCACTGCATGGAGTTTACATATTACATGCATACAAAGGAACACATGGAATATTTAAAAATCATGCTTCATAACAAGCATCATGGGCAACTACATCTACTGCATGTAATTCCTACCCATACCTAATCCATATTCATATTTCAAACACACATATAACAGCGTGTTATTCATCAAGTAATCTAGATTTTTTAGTTACAAACCAAGAAAAACAACATACATAACCTATTTTTTTCCAGTAAGTGCAAGCTATCTCCAACCCATATTTTTCAGCACATATGAACTATATTTAGTCCATATTTTCCAGCAACCATAACCTGTTCCAGAACTGTGTTTCTGGACATAGAAGGTTATTCATCAAGCAATCTGGATTTTTCAGTTACAACCTAAGAAAAAAAGCATACACAACCTATTTTTCCAACACATATGAACTATATTTAGTCCATATTTTCCAGCAACCATAACCTGTTCTAGAACTGTGTTTCTAGATATAGAAGAAAACCAGAAATACGGTTCTCACTCACCAACAGTTTGATCAAAAATGTTTTTGAACCAGCCCTTCCGCTAGGGTTACAACTCATGGCCATTGAATGGCTCTCAAACAAGGACTAACCATGGTAGGAGAAGACCCCTATCTGTTTGAGCATAGACCAGCTCCCCCTTTTTTAGAAACGGAAGTCTTGCACAACTCCCCTTCCTTCCCTTTCTTTTCCTTTCTCTTTATCTTTTCTTTTCTTTCCTTTCTTTTTCTCCCTTTCTTTCTTTCTTTTCTTCTCTCTTTTATTTCCCTCTTTCTTTCCCTCCTCCATCTTTTCCATCGAACAGAATTGGTTTTGGGTGTAGGACACCACCCTCAAACCGGTTTGACACATGGCCATTACAAGGCCATGTGTTCTCCATGCCTCTAACTCTTCCACTACCATGCTCATGCATGAGAGTAGAATGACACTTGGCTTCCCATGTGCCAAGTGTCCTCTCCTCTAGTGCTACATGGAACCACACCCTCATGCCAAGTGTCATTATGTGATTTATCCATTCGCCTCGAAATACATGAAATTTTGACTATTTCGAAATTCAACGAAATTCGACTGTGTATCTAGATTTCATGAGACGAACTCAACAGCGAGGTCCACGTTGTCATCCAAGATCTAGAGAAATTTCTAGACTTACAGTCTATACTGTAACGGTAACCTCTCATTTCACATTACCCGGGTTTTCACACTTCAGCTTCTTGGAGACTCCTCCTTTAGGTCCCAACTTAGTGTCCTTCCCTTTGTTGTTGGCTTTCTTGAACTTGGAACCTTGACCATGTTCCACAAAGTTAGCCTTGGCCTCGTTGGGATTCTGTGCCCATGTCTTCTCATATCCTCTATTGTCTTCTTAGATGCGAAGTCTACTAATCTTATCTCGATGCTTATTTCATTTCTCTTATGCTTAAGGTAATTCTTGAAGTATTTCCAAGCAAGACACAACTTCTCAATTATAGTTGCAACTTGAAAAGTTTCGCTCAACAATATTCCCTCGGCTTGTATCTCATGGAGGATTACATGAAGTTCTTGGACTGAACTGACCATGTTCTTGGAATCTACCATTTTGTAATCAAGGAAACGACCCATGACAAACCTCTTGGCCCTAACATCCTCGATTTTATATTTTCAATCTAATGATTCTCATAGCTCCTTCATTGTTTTCTTATCTGAATACACATTGTATTAAGAATTAGTCAAAGTATTCATGACATAGTTCCTGCACATAAAGTCAGAATTTTTCCAAGCATCCACAACACTGATGACTTGGATATCGCATTCATCCTCTTTGAGCTTAGGAGCATCTTCAGTCAAGAATCTCGCAATATTCAAGGTGGTCAAGTAAAATAACATCTTCTATTACCACATTTTAAAATTAAGTCCATTGAACTTCTCTAGTGTTTTTCCATGCGAGATAGAGATAGGCACAATAGTAGGCATCACTAGCGCTTGGGCCACAATAGGGGTTGCTACTTGGGTAGATGCAGCTAGAACAACATTGTTGGAAAAAGAGTCTATTTCTTTGCAATATTGTAGAAAGTTTGTCAATTTTCTAATCCCAAAACCAATTCTTAGAATAATTGAAAATATCTTGAAATAGAGTATTCCAAGAAAAGATCGGTGGGGATATAGAAACTCATGCTAGAACCAGCTTCCTTAGATAGAATATTGAGTTCCCAGGAAAGATTAAAGGGGTCATAAATGATATCGCTTAAGATTCAAACTGCTTAGGCAGAACTTCTCTGTATCATAATTTCCAATTTCCTAAGACTAGAAAGGAATCGGCACAAACTCAAAAATGGGTGTAGATTTTAGCCTAGTAGGCTTATCTTCTTATCATATATTCATGGCAAGGAAAAACACAACCAATACCTGTAGTTTAGTGGTTGAGGCTTTGTACCATGAACCCAAAGGTCATATGTTCAAATCTTTTCCTTGTATTTTATAACAAGGATTTTCCAACAAACCAATTTCTTTGTTTGGTTTCTAATGTTTTTCTTTTAATTAAAAACCTTGTTGTTCCACTAAAAAAAACCTTTGAGTTTTTTCTATTGATACGGATGGAAAACACTTTATTTATTTTTTAAAGGAACACTTCAAAATTTTGTTTTTTTTTCCTCAAAAGTTTTCCAAACTTTATAAGGATGATTTAATCAAAACTTTAATTTTTTCCAAAGATATCAAACTTTGATAAAAAAAAAAATTCCAAATCTTTTATTAAGGGAAAAAATGAACTTTGTCAAAAAGGCTTTTTTTTTTTTTTTTTTTACAAGCTTACACTTAAAACTTAAGTTACTTTTTCCTTTGTCAAACAAGAGGTGACCGAATTTTTCCCTTTTTTCCCTCCATTTGTTAAAAGAAATTACAAATTACGTTGTGCGTAATTTTCGGCGAAGTCCGTCTTCTCCAACTGACCCTTTAGTCTGAAAATCCTATGTGGACACCTCATGTTGGCTATGATGCATTCCAACTAAAAGGTGACATGTGTTTTATATTTTATAAAAGTCATTATGAAAGTGGTTTGGAGTCTCCACTTATTTTTGTTGGTTTTTTTAAAAGGAAAAAAACAAAACAAGAAATAAAAACCCTAGAGTGACTCATTTTTAGAAAAGCCAAGTCTACAAAAAACAGAGTCCAACTTCGAAGGTCATGTTACCTAATGGGAAGGTATGGTAGTGAGCCGTAGCACCCCTCCCTAAATTAAGGTCTCTACTAATCATGTTATAGAAAATGTGACAATTGACTAATTGACTATGAATACTAATAATTGATAACAACAATATACAAACAGTGCATGAAATATATAGCCAATAATAAGAAAAGTAAAAGGGGAAATAATATATACCTTAGTGTTGAATTGCAAGCGCTATTAATAGAAAATAGGGTTGGTCTAATAACAAACATTCGTGATTAAATTCAAAATCCAAATTATAAATCGAGTGTCAAATCTAATAACAAACATTCGTGATTAAATTCAAAAGCCAAATTAAAAATCAAGTGTCAAATTATTTATTAGAAGCATACATGGGATGTTGCGCACGAGACATCTAATTTCCAAATTTCTTAATTTGAATTCTCATGTTGTATAAAATTTAAATTTATTAAATCTTATAAAAAAATTCACTTTTTTTTCAAATTTTTGAAAAGAATTTTTTCTCCATGACTCCCCTTTCATATAAATATTTTTATTATAACTTTCATCATATTACTTTTTTTATCTAGATAAAAAAAAATCATATTTTTTAACTGCAAAATTTTAAAAATACTTTCTTTAATTTCTAAAAATACCAAAATCATTTCTTAAAAAAAAATCATATTAAGTCTTACCTTTAAAATTGAGAATCTGCTTTCTTTGACCTTTAAACTTCAAAATCGCTTTCTTACTTATTAAAAAAAAAGGAATTTCTCAATTTCCAAAATATTTAAAAAAAAAAATCATTTTCTTTCACTTAAAAAATTCACAAATCATTTTTCTTTAATTTAAAAAAAACATAAAATTTATTTTCTTGATAAAAATCCTTTTAAATTCAAAAATTAAAGCCTCATTTTCTTTAAATTTCCCAAATCATAATTGTTTTTTCAAATATCTAAATTTCAAATCTATTTTTTTTCCAAAATGACACTCTTATTAATATTTTCAACATGATTTTAAAAATTCTAAAAGCACATTTTACTCTATAATAACAATAAAATGGAATCATGTGGAATCGACTCGCGGGCTAAATAAATGGGCCTTGGTGGGACCCCGACATCTCATGTATCCCTTCATTCAATAATTTGACACTCATTTTCTAATTTAACCATGAATGTTTCTATATATGTTATTAAGCTAACTTGTTTTCTATTGATAGCGCTCGTAATTCGCTGCCAAGGTACATATCTCTCCTCTTTGACTTTGTTATTTATTATATAATTGATGTGCTCTTGTAGTATCATTGTTGTTTCTTTGTGATACAATGGTTAGTAGGAAACAAGTCTCGCCTTTTTAGTGGGAAACATATCATAGCCAAAATACGGTGTCTACAAAATGAGGACTCCATTAGGGATCATTTTAGAGGGTTAAGCTTGAACCCTAGTTGTAGCAAATATGGTATTTGATTGGTCAATTAGTGGGGATCATTTAGGATTGTTAAAAAAATCTTGTATCCTTGCTTAGATTGTGTGTAGATTTGGATGATATTCTTGTGCTTTGCATGACTACCCTTTCTCTTGCTTGATGGTATGTTGCTTGTCTATGTAGGACACACATGTATCCCCTTAACTCCAAACCACTAGTCTCGATCAACTCAGTTTCCCTTGATTGTGTGTTTGATAGGAGACTTGTTACTCCTTGTGTGCTCTTCGACCAAGCTAGTGATTAGGAGTAAGGTCTAGTGATGGGTTGCATCTATGTTTGGCAGCATTTTGGAGGTAGTCGACATGGTGATGCTGATTGGAGTCCGATCTTTGAAGACTTGTATAGCTTAGAGCTAGATTCCAGGATACTTGTGTGACCAGCATGCTTTCTTTGTGCTTAGTTTGTTAGGTTTTTCGGATGCACCCACACATTAACTATACACTTAATTTTTTTGCTTAGAGTAGTAAGAGCCTCACCATAGGAAACCCCCTTAGGATGTTGAGGTATGCATGTGTGGAGGTGATGATCACCTTGCATGGAAGCACCCCGTCTCTTCGAAGGCATGTAAGAGGTTGCGTACAATTGGAGGGTACGATCGATCTTACTAAGGACCCTTTCAAAAGCCCACCCTTCTTTATTTTAGAGACACCTTGACCTTATAGGTGAACTTAGACCTTTTTTTAGGTGTCCATTTTCCTACACGTGGGTGCATTTGAGAACCTTTAGAGCCACTTTAGTCGCAATTCGGTCTGGTGTTCTCCCTTTGGTCTCCTCTTGATTGTTCAAAGATTGGTTCGAGTTTTGAGTGTTAGTTAGACCACTCCTTGTTTTTGCACGTTATATTTACTCCCTTTCACTTATTGAATTTAGGGATCCTTCTCCATAGTGTTTTTGCGAGTCTGATTTTCTTGGGTTGACGCTTACACTTAATTTATCGTCACTTGCTGCTTGATACCTTGAGTATGCTCATTGATCACTTCTCATGCACCTCACACCTATCATGGGCTCAATACGTTCCTTATTGGATACTTGATTCAATTTTCAATTTGAGGCATGTTATTTCCATATAAAAGGTGAAAGGCATGTTATTATATTCATACATTTTTTCTGATTTGCCTTGATTACCTTATCTTTTTTTTTTCTTCATGGGGCTCGAATTGAAGGTTGAATCGATTATAGATAGAGTATTGATCTCACAATAGTGTTGTTCAGTGTAGCACTTCCATCCTAGATTAATGATGTGAATTATCTAGTCATGTTTGTGGCCATCTTATAGTAGACTTCTTTATGACCCTAGGGTTCCTGTAAGACCCGAGAATATTCCAATTTTCTGAAAAATGGCAAAATCGTAATTTCGGTAAAAATCCAAAAATTTTCTAGATCTCGGATGATGAAACGGACTTCACTGTTGGAATTGTCTCGCAAAATCTACACGCCGAATTTCTTTCGACCCGAGACAGAATTTCACGTTTTCGAGGCACCGTATCGGTGTCATAAACGGGTTTAAGAGACATGCGACGAACAAAAGTCACTTCCATTACATGTAATCTGCGGACATGTCAGCAAGATTAGAGATGATGGAAATGAATGGCCGAGATTGTGCCAAGTGTCAAAATCAAGACAAAAGGGGACATAAGTGGAAATTTTGAATTGTTAATTGAATAAGACGAAAGATGAACAGTGTTCATCTTCTCCAAAAAACACAAACGTGCAAAGGGCCGGAACGGAAAGGGTAGTAGCGCTGATTACTTCAGTTTCTAGAGAGAGAGCCTTCCTCTCTAGATTTCTCGGCCATTCGACCTGCCGCCTCGATGAAGCAAGAAGTAAAGTTGTTCTATCAAAGTGTACTGTGGCTACGCGTGGACACTAATTTGGTGGAGTTCGAACCCAAGAGGTAGGGATCTTTTCCTTCTTGTAAGTTATTCCTTACAAGAGCCATGTAAATGGTTAGGAATGTTTTGAGGCTTGTTTTAACCGTAAACTCGGTCTCAAAAGCTTTGAACCGAGTGGAGAAAATTCCTATTTGTGTGGTCGTGAATAGTAACTTGAGGGTTTCACTGTTCACATGAATAGTGACACGAAATTTTTGGTGTGAAAATGTGTTTTGTTAAGTGATTCAAAATGAATTGTTGTGTTTGTTAATTTGCCCATGTGAGCTAATTTTGGTATATTAATGGTGAAAATTTGCATAACATGATTTATGTGATTTAACTATGTTAATATATATGCATGTGAATATATTAGCATGAATGTTTTAGGATTGGCATCATGCATTCCATATGCACTGGGACACACTAGAATATTAGAAGTGAGTGCATGACATGAAATGAAACAAAATGAAATAACAAAGAAAGGAATTTCGACTAAGATTTTTCAAGGAATTGCTCGGGAGGGACGTCCAAATGCATCACTTAGGATGAGGATCATGACTGCTGAGTTATCCAAAGAATTCATTTCTGAGGGTAGTCCAATATTTTTACTGAAACTCGGTAGTAAGTTTCAAGAACAATAAGCTTTGTTGTGAAAACTGGATATTTTTACTCGCATATTGGCTTGTGCATGTGGTGGAGTCGATGAGGACTAAATATGGGTTCGTGGGGCATGTAGACATTCAAGTAGGTTCATAAAATTGCTTGAATGTGATTGTTTGCCATGCATGTGCACTTAGGTGGGGAGTAACCCATGTAGGAAATTATATCTACTGGGCTTTGCTCACCCTGTCGAGGGATCACCATTTCAGGTACAGGGAGCGATTGGGAAGGCGGCACTCATTAGAGGCCATTTGAGAAGAAAGCCGACTTGTGGCTTTGATGTTGTTGTATAACATGATTAGAATGTTGTTATTTTAATATATGTTAAATTAAGAGTGATTTATTAACTCTTGAACTATGGTATATAGTTGGTGTATTTTTTGATGAGTATGTATGGGCCCAAGTGGCCGTGTTTACTCATGTACATGTCTCATGAGATTGGTGTTGGGACAGGTTGTAGTTTGGGTAGAGCTCCCCGTACAAAGGAGACTCTGCCCGATTTTCATGAGTGGTGTCGAGTTACCCGACATCCACGATTATTCCGCAGGTTGACGGGTTGTCAACGGACACCCCGGTTTTGGGGCGTCACAGTTCCTATCTTACTTCCATATTATGATTGCCACCATATAATCATTTAGTGTGTGTTATGTTATGTTGTTGACTTGGGACACCTTAACTTTCATGTCATGATCACTTAGGTTTGACTCATCATGGAGGGTTTTGAGCTAATTGACCTTAGATTGGAGACTTGACTCAAGGAGTTGGAGATTGAGACTCATTTTACCTAAATCAGAGTAGCATCTCATTCACAATTGTATTCTTACCATAGCCCTTTTGGACCCGATGACCTATTATCACAAGCTTTATATTATCATTCTTGAGCACCACTACATTCTCATTCATTTCCCCTCATATATACCTTAGCCCTTTATACCACTTCCTTGATTTGACCAGGTAGAGTTTAAAATGACTAGATTTGAGGAGAGCATTGCATCTTATGAGATGTGACTCATGATGAGAGGGTAGTTTGATTACTTGGTGAGATCATTGGTCATCTATGATTGAGATGAGGAGATGAGTTGTTACATAGTATTCAGTCCAAGCACTTACATATGACTTCATGAGTTTGATTTGGCTATGTTTACATGGGTTGACGATAAGTAGCTCGTATTGAGAGAGTAGTTAGTTGATTTGATGAGATTGTTATTGCTATACTATGATTGAGATGGTCTGAGAGGTTTTATAGAGCATATAACATGAGCTTTCACATGATTTTAGAGGATTTGACATTTCTACATTGGTTGAGTATTGATCTTTATTGTTGACCATGTGTAATCTTGAGAGCATGATGTATGATGTTTTGGTCAAAGGATGGGTGGCCATTGTTTCATGAGCCTTTTACCTTGTCCTATACACATATAGAGTTATCCGTTTCGAGCCCATTGAGCATCACATGGATGTTATAGCCTTTTATTTCATCACCCCATTGATCTTTACACCGGGTTAGGGGCTCCGTGCTGTATGGATGCTTTGATTAAATATCCCATGAGCTTTGGACCTGACAGACATATTGTGATCCACTTCATTCTCCGCAACCATAATCTTCCCATTTTGACATCATCATTACTCTCTCATATCACATGTCACTCTTAGTCTCCTGCCCTATTTCTTCCTCATGTCATTTCACTTACGACATTGCTTTTGCTTTCCCTTGAGCGGTGGTCTTCTACATGTCTTTGTATGGAGGGCAGACACATCTTTTTTCATTTCACCCCTTGGGCGGTGATCAAGATATCATGGTTGTGAGAGATTATCTTATCAGTGAGGATTCGTGGCTACATCAGTGCGTAAGATGATTTCATTCATGTGGTTGTACATTATATATCAGTCATTGTTGATTTGAGTATATGTAAAAAAAAAAATAATAATAATCATTTATAAGTTCCATTATATCATTCTTCTTAGGGCACATGTATGTATGTGACATCTTGTTACATTGAGTCTATATGACGATGAGAGTTCGTATGTGAGCTCTCTTCTCAGTCGGATGGTGTGACATTTGAGAGAGACTTGTGACCCTATTTTAGGATGTCCGGATCATTGTCTATCCATCACACCATCCATTTCAGATGTGACTTCCCTCCATGCTATGATGTGAGCTGACTATCACCCATTCTTACCTTGGTACTTTTCTTGTTGACCTCCATTTCATTACCTTTATCTATTTGATCATACTTCGATTTCTTCTTTTCTCTTCCTATCTCACTTGACACTTGAGGGCAGTCGTATTATTGACTTATCATGTCCGCTCATCTAGTTGACATGTGATACTTCTCTACCCACCATCTAGTGCTTTCACATGACGTACCTAGGTTCTTGATTCATGAGTTTTCTATACATTGCATTACATACATGAGGGGTTTGGGGATCTTTCTCATTGGGATTTTGAGCCTAGTTTCCCTTCATTTCTTTTACCCTATTACCCGAGCCTACATTATGATTTGAGTCATAAGACCACCCAAAGGCCATGATGCCACGCATTATGTTTGATAACTTACACATAGGCGATAGTTGAGACTAGTTAGAGGTATTTCAAACCATGATGGATGCAGAGCTTCGATGATGATCATATAATTGGGGGTTGCCCTTATTTGATTGATGGATTATGAGACATTTTTTTACACTAGGATATAGCTACTTTGGAGGTCATTTTTATCAGATATGTACGTACTCGATACTGGGGCATACCTACCTATTTTTGGCGGATCCTTGAGATGATCAATATTGAGGCATAACCCTCTTTTCTTTGGATGATGGATCTTGACACGTTCCTATATTGGAGTATAGTCACTTCTAAGAGTACACTTATAAGAGATGTTGTTGTTTTATTTGATTGGGGCATAGCTACCTCATTGTTTTGGTTCATTGACGTAGTGAGTGGCCATTTTATGAAGGGTTTTGATGCATTGTGGATTTGATGTCGCATTGTCTTTTCGATATACCTGGTCGATCTTGGATACCTACCTATACTTCATCCCATACCCGGATATCTCCTTCTTGGTAGCCTCGTATCTATATCTATTTTATTAGACCCTATCCTTTATCTTCTTTGACCTACCCATTTCACTATGATTTATGATTTGCTCATTTCATCAAGGAAAGATGTGGCTTAATCTTTAGGTTTTATATTCAAGCCTTCACCATTATTTACCTTTAGGTTCATCACCTTTCATGATGGTAGGGCCTAACAGATTATTGACTTGTTTGTGATTATGTCTCCATTTTTTTTAGAGTTGGCATGTTGAGTCTTGGTTTACATTTTTGTGCTTCCAGTGTTGGTCATTTTGATTCCGATTATTGGTTATTTTTATATTCGGCCAGTGCTCTGATGCATGGTCCTACATGGAATCCTTAAGGTTAGATTTTTTTACTTTCACTGAGTGATTGATGAGCATACTCTATAATATCAATATTTTTTGGGACATTTTGCTTCTTCCTTAATTTTCATCGCATACTAAGGGCATACCCCTTCCACTGATGTTGTCAGATCATTAGTGGATTTCAGTGTCATTACATTAAGCTATTGACCTTTTTGAGTTGCATATGGGGGCGTATCCCATCTGAGTCGTTTTTCACTTTTTTTCCTTTCTTTGGAGCCTAGAGCTTTATTATACTGTTTTTATGCCTTAAGCCTTGTCCAACCCTAAGCTTCTTTCTTTCATTTTTGAGCTCGAAGCTCACTTTATTGTTTTCCCTCTTTTAGGCCCTAAGCCTTGTCAAGTCCTGAGCTCTCAACCTTGAGCTATTTTCTTTCCTTTCTGAGCCTAGAGCTTGCTTTCTTTTTTTTTTTTTTTTTTTTTTTTTCATTTTTAGGCTTGAGCCTTGTCGAGCCATGGGGTGCTTTCTTCCCATGTCATGTGACGTCCCAATCCCATGGGGTCCTTTTTTTTTTAACCATCAGAAGAAGTCAATACGACATATTTCTCTCGTCATGACGTATCACTTATCGCGGCGCGCCAGCCTTGGTGCACCCCGCCCGTCAGCGATACAAAGGCTCGCCTCACTATCGCGACATAGAACACTATGTCGTAACATGGAAGACCTCATGTCCTGGAACTCTCTGTCGCGACATAAGGTATACTCTGTCACGACACAATTTCAAGCAACTCTATCACGACACAATTTCAAGAAACTCTATCGCGATATCAAATTCTTTGTTCCGACGTAAACTCTTTTGGCCTTTGCCATAGACTCGGTCGTGACAAGAAAATACTATGTCGCGACCTAAAATTCTATGTCTAAGCCAAACTCTGTCATGACACAAAAATATTTTGTCGCGACATAAAAACTTTTGGTCTTGACCAAACTCTGTCGTGACATAAAAACACTTTGTCGCGACATAAATTCTCTTCAACTTGGTCAACTCTGTCGTGACATAAAAATATTTTGTCAAGACATAAAAACTCTTGGTCTTGATCAAACTCTGTCGTGACATAAAAACCCCACCCAAGGCTAAACCTGTTGCAACACCTGACCTCTTATTGTGGCCGTCTCGGTCTCGACATGGAAACCTCTATCGTAACATCATCACGACAGAGAAACAAAGCACTGTCGCAACTTAAAAATACTATGTCACGACCAAGCAACTGCCTACAGCCTAAGAACCATGTCGCAACACAAGGAACCCCTATCGCGACATAGGACCAGAAACTCTGTTGCGACTTAAAACATGCCCAACCATGCAGTAGCCTTTTTAGATTTTCCTGGACCTCCAACTCTTCTCCAAAACACAATAAATTCAATATAGTAGCCTTTGCATGATAAAGGCAACATAAAAACTGGGAAAAACTTGCCAACTGTGTTGAAAAAAAACAAAACGAGTTTCATTGCACCTATTTTCTCTTACATAAACAAAAACCGATAACCGCCCAGATTTTGGCGCACACACAAAGCCATAATCTGGCCTTCTTCTCCACTAAGATTTCAGATGTGTCCATCTCCGGGTGTACCTCTAATACCTGAAATGTTTTCCCACGACAGGGTGAGCAATGCCCAATAGGGGAAGTCTCCTACAAGGGCTTCTCCTCACCTAAGTGCACATGCAATATCATGATTCACACATTCACACCCATTCAAGCAAACACATGCACATTTCTACATGAATGTCTACATGCCATGCCCCATGTCTCGAGTCCTCACCGACTCCCTCACACATGCATTTGCCATGTATGAAAAACTATTTTCAAAACAAAAGATTTTTGTTTTTGAAACCCACTGGACGAACCTCTGATTAAAAAAAAACCCATTGGACAACCCTCCGATATAAATCCGTTGGATAAGCCTCCGATAAAACTCATTAGACAACCCTTCAATAAAACTCATTGGATAACCCTTCGATAACATTCATTGAACAACCCTCTGATAACATTCATTGGACAACCCTTTGATATAACCCATTAGACAACCCTCTGATAAAACTCATTGGATAAACCTCTGATAAAACCGCTTTGTTCAAAGCCATGCCATGCACTCACACTAGTTTCGCGCGATGTCCCTGTGCATATGCAATGCAGAATGCCATTGCATGTTCTTTTATGTTGCATGCATAATGAGAGCTACATGCAACATTTATGATTCATGGATAATCATATCTATAGCATACAAATTGCATGATTTTTTATCAGTTCAGCATATATCCACATGATTTTTTACACACTTGCATGTCATTCAATTAAGCAACAACACACAAAACTGGATCTTCATGTTCATACCCAAAACAATACACACAGTTCAGCATGTCACTCCATGTCTAGCACTGTGACACCACAAAATCATCATACTCAAAGCCGCATCTCAGCTAAGTACAACCCGCTTTAGTACCGCACGTTTCGAGAACATAGCGACCTGTGAATGGTCCGTAATTCACCAACAGTTTGAGCATAACTGTTCTTGAATCAGCCCCACTGTTAGGGTTACACCTAATGGTCATTGAATGGCCCTTAGACAAGGACTAACTAGAGTAGGAGAGAACCCCTACCTCTTGGAGCACAGTCCAACTCGCTTCGTAACCATCGAACTCTCGTTGTTTGAACGCTGGAGTACTAGTAGAAACTAGAATTCCTTCTCCCTTTTCCTTTCCTTATTTCTTTATTTCTTTTCCTCTCTTTCTTTTCTTTCTTTCTCCACCGAACTGGTTTGGTCTAGGTGTAGAACACCTTTCTCAATCACTTTGACAAACGGCAATTTCCTATGCCATTTTTCTTTCATGCCAATTCACCCACCACTATAATCATGCAAGATAGGAACATGACACTTGGCCACCCATTTTCCAAGTATCCACTTGTCTAGTGCCACATGGCACGTGTCTTCATGCCAAGTGTCGCCATATCATTTGTCCATTCGCCTCGAAATAGGTGAAATTTCGACTGTCCAGGAATTCGACGTAATTCGATTGTGTAGCTAGATTTCACTAGACGAACACAACTGTGTGGTTCGTGTCATTATCCAAGATCTCGCAAAATTCCCAAGCTTGCAACCTATACTATAACGATAATCTATCGTTACACTTTACCCGGGTCCTCTCATGTCATATTTCTTGCTTTTTATTTTAGCATAGACGACACCTATACGATATGTCATGTCTCATACCCATACGATCCGTCTCGTTCTTTCATTTTGTTTTTTAGCATAGACGACACCCATATGATCAGTCATGTCTCGTTTTGTCTCCGTGTAGCCATACAATCCATCGTGTTCTTTCATTTTGTCTTCGATCATAGATTTACACCTATACGATCCGTCATGTCTTGTGTTTTGTTTTTGGCATAGACAACACCCATACGATCCTTCACGTCCTTTCATTTTTGTCTTCTAGCATAGACGACACACCTATATGATCTGTTATGTCTCGTATTTTGTTTCTAGAGTAGACGACACCCATACGATCCGTCACGTCCTTTCATTTTTTCCTTCCAACATAAACGACATCTATATGATCTGTCATGTCTCTTGTTTTGTTTTAGCGTAGACGACACCTATACGATCTATTGTGTTCTTTCGTTTTCCCTTCCAATGTAAACGACACCTATACAATCCGTCGCATCCTTCCATTTTGTCTTCCAGAATAGACGACACCTATACGATTTGTCATGTCTCATTTTTGTTTTTGGCGAAGACGGAACCCATATGATCCGCTGCGTTCTTTCATTTTGTCTTCTAGCGTAAAGGACACCTATACAACTGCATTCTTTCTTCATTTGTTTTTCCAACGAAACGGCACCCATACGATCCGTCGTATTCTTTCGTTTTGTCTCCTAGCATAGACGAAACCTATACGATCCGTCATGACTCTTGTTTTGTTTTAGTGTAGATGGCACCCATACGATCCATGTCATTATTTCGTTGTGTCTTCCAACATAGACAAGACCTATACAATCTGTCATGTCTCGTGTTTTGTTTCTAGCGTAAACGACACTCATACAATCTGTCACACCCTTTCATTTTTGTCTTCCAACATAGATGTCACCCATACGGTCCATCACGTCTTTTCATTTTTACCTTTCAGCATAGACGACACCTATATGATTCGTCATGTCTCTTGTTTTGTTTTAGCGTAGAAGACACCTATACGATCCGTCAAGTTCTTTTGTTTTCTCTTCTAGAGTAGACGACACCTATATGATCCATCACGTCCTTTCATTTGTCTTCCAGCATAGACGGCACCCATACGATTCGTCGCATTCTTTCATTTTGTCTTCCAACATAGATGGCACCTATATGATCCTTCATGTCTCTTGTTTTATTTTAGCATAGACGAAACCCATTCAATCCGTTGTGTTCTTTCGTTTTGCCTTCTAGTATAGACAACACCTATACAAGTCATCAAGTCTCTTGTTTTGTTTTGGGAATAGGTGGCACCCATACAATCTATCATGTTCTTTCATTTTGTCTTCCAGCATAGACGATACTTATACGATTCATCATGTCTCTTGTTTTGTTCTTGGCTTAGACAACCTCCATACAATCCAATCACGATCTTTTGTTTTATCTTTGAGCATAGATGGCACCCACACGATATATTGCTTCCTTAGTTGATTTCATCATTTCCCTTTATGACAATAGAGAATTTAGTTGCTTCCTTGACATGTTCCTAGTTTCTCTATGGTTTAAGCTTACCTTGAACTTAATGTAGTTATTCGATCTTATTATTAGATGTCCTTCTAGGGTGCTTATAGATTTCTCCATGTGTGTACATTCTTTTCATCCTTGGTGGTCCAATTATCACTTGACTTCGTCACCAATTCTCTTATCACCTTTGGAGGCCATTTAGGAGGCTCGACTTTCTTCTTTTGTGACTTTAGTGACATCTTAGGTTTTTTTCTTTTATTGTTTGCTTTTAGAGTTTTTAGATCCTCTTAGGTCCCTGCTCAGCTGCTAGGTCGTGTCCTTGTGGACACTTTGGTGGGTGCGTCTTCCCTTGTTCTTCGATAAAGCTCAATCTCATTTCAACCACTTTTCACATTTGCTTAACTTCATTGTTTTCACTAATGCACTTAAACTCTATCGAAGAGGAGCATATTTGTAGACCCCAAATTTGAGCTGGTTTAGTTTTACCTTTTTTATTATCTTATTTTACCTTTTCTACTTTATTTTATTTTAGCTTATTTTAGTTGATGTTGCCTTATTTGATTTTTTGTGATTTGATTTGATTGAAATTTATTTTGGAAAGATGATTTTGGTTTTTAGGGAATGACACGATCAGAAGAAAGGAAATCATAGTAGAAGTTGAAGGGTGATTTCATTTTTAAGGTACATGGTTTTCTCTAAAATTATGAGACCCTCCCTTTTGTTTGGATGAATGTTTGGTATCACTGGCGGAGCCATATATGCCCAAGGGGGGCAAATGCCCCCCCTGGATTTTTTTTTCTATTGTATTCAAACCAAGTCTTTTACCATGCCCCCTCAAATTTATAATTGCTAAGACATTGGATTAAAACTTCTAATTTTTTATTTTTGCAAAACTTTTTTACTTAGGCTTTGTTTGGAACCGAAAAAAAGTATTAAGCAAAGAAAATTAATAATAAGAATAATGATTTTCTCATATTTGATTCACCGTGGAAAATATAAAAGAAAATAAAATATAATTAAAATTCGTCAAAATCTTATATATTTTAAAAATTCTTAATCCTAAATAATGATAAACAAATAAAATGAGTTTGAATAAACATATATAGAATTAATTTTTTAAATTTAAACCTATTTTTTATTTTCAAATATTGTTTCTTTCCCTTTTCTCTCTATTTTCTTTTCTATAGAAAGGCCCATTTAATCCATAAAGTTTTAGGGAGCAGTATAACGAGGAATATGATTTTCTCATATTTAGTTTTATAATGAAAAATCAAATATAATCAACATGCTTCTAAATTTTATATATTTTTAAATTTCTGAGGCCTTATATAGTAGAGAGAAACAAATGAAATGAGTTTGAATAAATATATAAAATTAATTTATTAATTTTAAGCCTACTTTTTCTCTCTATTTTCTTTCCTTTGTACTTTGATGGTAACAAAACCAGAGCCTTGGGGCTTGTTGGTTTATGTTTTTAAAAACTGTTTTTGAGAACATTTTTTTAAAACATAGATGACACCATTTTGGTGTTCTCTCAAAACTTTACTTGTTATTTGAATTTATTATTTGAGTTTTAATCCTAGCTCCTCCATTGCTTTGGTACCTCCTCCATTGCTTGGTACGAGTGTTGGAATCTCACCTAATTGCTTATATAGTTTATTTATTCATTCATATTAAAACATACTAAAAAAATGTATTTATGTATTTAATGTAATTGTTCATAACGGAATAAGACATTTTATTTATGTTTACACATATTGATTTAGTGCATTGGATTTTTAGTAATTTAGGTTGAATGTTATCTTTGCAATGAGTTTTAAAATTTAGGGTGAGAATGTCTTCACAATAGGTTCTTTTGAGTTCAGAAATCTAGGTTGAGAGGTTTGTTTGAGAGGCTTAGGAGATGACGATTTTAATGATTTTTTTAATATGGGTTTTATAGTAGTTTTTATTTATTCATTTTATGGAATTTGAATGAGCCTTGAATGGAGACTTTTTATTTTTTAGTTTTTTAATGTAGTTTTATTTTTATTTTTTTTCATTTTTTTCTCTTTGCGATGGAGACTTGAGTGTAATAGTGTATTGCTACTTGCTTAGGAATATGTGTGATGGAGATGGATTAGATAGTAATCAAATATGGTGAAGTGATTAGGCTTAATAGTTATATTTATTTACATATTTAATTTTTATTTTTACAACTATTATTCTCATTACATATATGTATAGATTTCATTATTATATGGTTGTTTTGGTTTCTATGCCCTGCAAGTTATCCACTTGACTTAATTCCTATCACATTTTCCTTATTTAACTTATTTTTTAAGATATATTTTAACATTCTCCAAGTGCTTAACTTTATTTTTTGGTAATAATTTATAATTTACCATTTTAAGCTTTTTTTTAGTTATTTATTTGATTTTTTTTTCTTTTAATAGTTTTTAAGCATTTTTATCTTTTTGACCAATAACTTCTAAAATTATGTTTTTTCATTTTATAATTTATAAATTTGAAATTGAAATTGTTCCTTTTATTTCTTTAATTATTAAATTTATTTTAGTTTCCTTTAAAAATCTAATTTTTAAATTTCTTAATTTAGATTTTCATGTTATCTAAAATTAAATTTACTAAATCTTCTAAACAAAAATGCAATTTTTTTCTTCAAAATTTCAAAAATATTTTTTTTTCTCCATGACTCCCCTTTCAATTAAATATTGTTATTATTATTATTATTATTATTATTATCATTATTATTATCATTATTATTATTATTATTATTATTATTATTATTTTAACTTTCGTCATATTACTTTTGTTATCTTGATTAAAAAAAATAAAATCATCTTCCTTAATTTCTAAAAAATACCAAAAATCATTTTCTTTAACTTATAAAAAAAACCAAAATTTCCCAATTTCTAAGAGATTAAAAAAAAAAATCATTTCTTTTACTTCAAAAATTCAAAAATCATTTTTCTTTAATTTTAAAAAAATTAAAATTTATTTTCTTTATAAAAACCCTTTTAAATTAAAAAATTCAAGACACGATTTCTTTAAATTTCTCAAATTAAATAATTTTTTTTTTCAAATATCCAAATTTCAAACCTCTTCTTTTCCAAAATGATACTCTTATTATTATTTTCAACCTGATTTTAAAAATTCTAAAAACACATTTTACTCAATAATTCCAATAAAATTGAATCATGTGGAGTTGACTCGCATGCAAACTAAATGGGCTTTGGTGGAGGGCCTGACATCTGATGTATCCCTTCATTAAATAATTTGATGCTTATTTTCTAATTTAACCGTGAATGTTTCTATATATGTTATTAGGATAACCTGTTTTCTATTGATAGCGCTCGTAATCTACTACCAAAGTACATATCTCTCTACTTTGACTTTGTTATTTATTATATAATTGATGTGATCTTATAGTATCATTGTTGTTTCTTCGTGATATCCATTGTTTGATTAGCCAATTGCCCTATTTGCCTTGACTTGCTTATTAGAGACCCAAACTTTAAGGACTTAGAGGGATGCTATGGCTTGTCACTGTTGTAACGCCCCAATTCCTTGGGGTCCGTTGACTTCCCGTCAACCCGCGGAATACAAGTGGATGTCGTGTGACGCCCCAAACCCGGGGGTCCGTTGACTACCCGTCAACCCGCGGAATACAAGTGGATGTCGGGTTACCCGACGCCACTTTAGAGGACCCGCAGCCCCTTTGCACGGAGCTCTTACCCAATTGAAACACCTGCATGAAACCTGTCCCAAGCAGTCCAATATAATCACAATGATATAAATATGGATAAAAACGGCCTCTTGGGCCCATACTACAATATCCATAAAAACATGCCAACTATATCCAATAGTTACAAGAGTTCAAATGTTTTACTCTTATACAACATATATCAAAATACACGAATTTTAATACATGTAAATATTAGAAGAACCCTCAAAGCCACACTCCGGCTTTCTTCTAAATCTCGGCCTCTAGGACGAGCCGTCCTCGCACGCCCCGCACTCAGAAAATAAAAGGGGATCCCACGATCGGCGAGCTAAAGCCTCGCAGAGAATCGCCTAAGTGGGCTTACTCACCACTTAAGTGCAAAGCAATGTTCCAAAGTAAAACACACATTCAAGCAAATGCATGATCCTACTTGAATGTCTACATGACCAACTCCAGATCCCGAGTCCCCACTCGACTCTCTCACACCCGCCTAAGCCTCGTATGAGAATAGTTTTAATAGTGGACAACCTCCGATGTATATATCAATCACAAGCCCGACGATTGATATATTAATTGTTTGTGGACTACCCTCCGATGAATATCAATTGGGCCGCTCCGACGATTGATATTTTTAGTTTGTGGACTACCCTCCGAACCATTTTCTCTAGACTCATCTCATGCACTAACTCCTATAGTCCTAGGATGTTCCAGTGCATATGGAATGCATGTGTGCCAATTCCAATACAGTCTAATTACATGCAAATATGTAAACATGCGCATATTCACATAATATCCAATCACACAATCATGTCATGTAATTATCATTCAACATCAAAATTAGCTCACTTGGGCTAATGATCAATCACAAGCAATTCGATTCGAATTACTTAACCAAACACATATTTTCACAAAAGTATAATTTTAAAACACTGTTTCGAGAATAGTGAAACCCTCGGTTACTATTCCCGAAACATCACAACTCAACGGTTCACTTAGTGAACCCGCAATCCACGGCCATTCCCGGCCCAATGCATACCAAGCAAACATTTAATGCAATAAATCAACACATAAATAACCTAAGCAGCCCCTACCCACGGATCGCACAGAAACTCGCCTAAAATTGTCTAAAAAATTTATACCTGGTCCCATGTTTTGGGATTCAATCAAACGGCCCTCACGGCCTCTCTCTTTCACCAAACATTTAAAACACTTAAATGAGAATAAAACTAAGTAGGAGAAAACTTACCTTCTCGAAAGCTTGTCAAAACTCACAATCCCGGAGTCCGCATGTAGCCTACTCCGCGTAGAACGTTTTTCCTTCTCGCCCCGAAGACCGCAGAGTGTTGGATCTCCCGATATTCTAGAGAGAAGCACCCTCTCTCTCTAAAAGCTCTCAACAATGGAGGCCACTGGATCCCTAAATTGCCGGCCTCTCACGTTTTCTCTTTTGATTTAATGAGGGAGAAGAAGACTATTCTTTATTTCGTCCTGTAGTGACTTAAAATCAAATCTCATAATGACCATTACTTCCCTCTTTTACCGGGGAATTGATATGCCCGCACTATTCTGCCGGTCCATTTTCATCATTTCTACTCATACCACTTATGGTATTATGAGCACTTGTTATATGTGACTTTAGTCAAAGATCGAAAATCTTTTTACGACACCAAACGCGACGCTTCAAAAACGTGTCAACTTCGACAGTCTCGGAAAATTACAAAATTTTACGTACACCATTAGATTTTTATGTAGACGATTCCAACTGCATACAATCCGCTTTGTCATCCGAGATCTAGAGAATTAATCTCACGGATTTTTAACCAATTACCACTTTGTAACTCCACCCCACGATTCGCTCTTCCGTAAATTGAAATTTCTGTTCAAGTATGTGCCCAAGTTACCCGACGCCATTCTCAAAAATCGCAAGTAGAGTCTCCCTTTGTATCGGGAGCTCTACCCACCACGCACTCGCATGAAACTTGTCCCAAGCAAATTCAATATAATCACAAAGATACAAACATGGATAAAACCGCCTTGGGCCCATACTACAATATCCATAAAAACACAACCATGAATCCACCATCCAATAGTTCTAAGAGTTCAAATGTTTTACTTTATACAACATATATTAAAATACACTGGGCTTTTACTAATGTAGTCACTGCAGAACCCCCAAAGCCACACTCAGCTTCTACCCCGGCCCTAGGACGCAGCCGTCCTCGTGCACGCGCCCCGCACTCAGAAATAATATCCTCGACAAGTGCGAGCCATCGCTCGCAGTGAATCGCCCCGCGGGCTACTCTCCACCTAAGTGCAAGGTAATGATCCAAAATAAACATACATTCAAGCAAATGTACGATCCTACGGAATGTCTACACACTAACTCGCATCCCGAGTCCTCACCGACTTCACACCTCGCCTAAGCCTTGTATGAGAATTCGTTTTATTAGTGGACAACCCCCATGTATATATCAATCACACCCGGTCGATTGATATATTATTCTGCTTCAGGACTACCCTCCGATGAATATCAATCACGTCGACGATTGATATTTTTTCATTTGACTACCCTCCGATAATTAATATTTTAGACTACCTCCGAACCATTTCTGCACTCATCTCACGCACTAACTCCTATAAATTGTGATGTTCCAAAGGTATACGGACGCATGTACGCCAATTCCAATACGCTGATCCACATGTAAATATATAACATGCATATATTTACAAAACATCCACCACACAATCATGTCATGTAAATTCCACATTTCCACATCAAAATTAGCCTCTCGCCAATGATCATAATGAAGTAATTTAATTTAAATCACTCGACTGTTACATATTTTCACAAAAATATATTTTCGAATTAATGCTTCGAATAGTAAAACCCTAGGTTACTGTTCCTATCAAGACACAATTTATTTGTGAATTGTGATTTCTGCCGATTCAGCCATACACATCAAAGCACACATTTTCACACAAATGCACAAACTAGGAACCCACATCAGCCCATGGATGTCACGACCGTCCAATATGAGTTTCAAAGTCTGAACATCTCGGTCTCCAAGCTTTGAACCGATCAACCAAGCATTCAAGGCCTCAAGCAACCGCATCAGAACACTTAAATAAAGCGTAAAACCCAAGAAGGGAGAAACCCCTACATCTCGGAGTTTGAGAAAACTCCCTAAATCTGGTACCCACGCGAAGCCCTCTCCGCGTAGAGCAGTTCTCCTTCTTGTCCCGAAGACTACCGACGGTCGGATCGCCCGTATTTCTAGAGAGAAGGAAGACTCTCTCATTAGAACTTAAGAAAATCAGCCACTGGATCTCATTTTTCCCTTTCCCACGTTTTTCTCTTTCTTTCTTTTGGAGTACATTAAGTCACTATTCCTATTTTTGTCTTCTAGTGACTTAAACAAACCTCAAAATGTCTATTATGTCCCTTCATTTCCCGCTTGACATTCTAAGACTACTTCTACTTCATCCATTTCATCATTTTTCTACTCATGCCACTATGGCACATGAAAGATTGCTTATACGCGACTACGCATCAAAATCGTTTTACGGCACCAAATGCGATGCCTCGAAAAACGCTAACTCCGATCGCCCCTACTTTTGTGAAATTTTACGTAGCTAGGATTTCAGCGAGACTCCATTCCAACGGTGCAATCCATTTCGTCATTCAAGATCTAGAGAATAAATTACATATTTTTAACCGAAATTACAATGTCGTAATCGAAATTACGATTTTTGCCCTTTTTTTCCAGAAATTGGAATTTCTCGGGTCTTACAACTGTACCTTCCCGATAAGTAACTTGACCTAGGCTCGATTTTTCTCATACTCGCTTTTCCATATTATGAGTCACATTTAGGGTTTTATTTCTTATTTTGCTTTCCCTTAAAAAAAATAAAATAAAGGTAATCAAATCAAGCTTTTCAAAAATGGCTTTTAAAAATATAAAACGAGTCTCATGAAAGGGAAACATATCATAACCAAAATGTGTCCATAAATAGATTTAATAAAATAATAATATGGAGCTAAATTATTTGCTAGTTTAAAAATAGATTTGTGAAATATAGTATTAAAGTAAATATTCAATAGTTACAAAAAAAGTAGATTAAAACATAAAGTATCTACTAATTTAAAAATATAGATTAAAACAAAATATGAAACTAAAATATACACCAGTAAAAAAATAAATTTAATGAAAATATAATATAAAATTAAAATATTTAGAATTAATATATATATATATATATATATATATATAATGAAAACAAAATATGGAAACTAAAATGTCTACTAATATGGAATATGAAAACAAAATATGGAAACTAAAATGTCTACTAATATGGAATAAGAGAAGAATATGAAAGTTTAAAATTATGTTCAATAAAGTAAAGAAAAGTGAGATAACTAATTTTATGAAATGAAACTAAAATAGAATTAAACTAACCAGTTTTACAAGAATTAAGCTAATAAAGTAAACCAGCTAATTTACAAAAGTTAAGCTTAATAAAATAAATTTTTGTACAAAAAAACTTACTCATTTCACAAGAGTACACAAATAAAAATTAAACTAATTAGTTTTACAAAGATTAAATCAATAAAAGTCAAACTAACTCATTTTATAAAAATTAAACTAATAAAAGTTACACTGATTCATTTTATAAAAAAAAACTAATAAAAGTCAAACTAACTAATTTCACAAAAGTTAAACTTATAAGAATTAAATTAATTAATTTTACAAAAACTAAACTAATAAAAAAAATCAAACTAACGAATTTTACAAAATTACACTAACAAAAATTAGACTAACTTGTTTTATAAAAATTATATCAACAAAAATTAAATTGATAAAAAAAAATATATACTGACACATTTATAAAAAAAATAAACAAATAAAGGTTAAATTAACTAATTTTACAAAAGTTAAACTAATAAGAATTAAACTATTTAATTTTACAAAATCAACTAATTATAAATAAATGATCAAATTATGGTAGAGAATTAAACCAACAAAATAATAGAATATATGTGACGCCCCAAAACTCGGGGTCCGTATACTCAGATACCCTGCTATGATATGCCAAAATTCAAGGGCCCGATTGACAGTTACCCGCGGAATATTCATGGTAGCCTTTCTGTATATTTTATATTTTTCTTACAAATATACAAATTCTTATAATATTTTACAAGAGTTTGATGTACAACCTTTATACTTTACATGCCAAAATATATGAAAATCCAGATTGTTCTAATATATTTTACAAAAATATTCTCGTTACAACCTCGGCCTTCTTCGCACTCATGGCCTCGAAGGAGCGTCGTCTTCTCATGTACCTAAAGGGGTGGTCCCATCGACGGTGAGCAGCTTCTCCAAGATATATCTCCTACCAAGGCTACTCCCACCCAAGAACAACACGCAAAGCCAATACATACATCACACGCATTCAAGTACCTATACTGGCTGCATCAACGTCTACATGTCATGAACAAAGATGCCCTCATGACTCAAATCCCGAGTCCTCACTGACTCCTTCACACCTGCATATGCCAAGTGTGAAAAACCGTCAAGGGCGTCCCGCCCTTGACTCTTTTTCCAAAACAAAAGCTTTTTGTTTTTTAATTCTAGACACGTTGGATACCCCTAGTGCCTACTTATTTGCTTTCTTACCAAGTACTGTCATGCATTCAGGCCACGGATTTTCTGTTCTCATTGCACAAGACGCCTATACAACATTTTTTACAGGATTTCACCGATGGCTTCATGTCTAAACCATATACTAGGTTTTTCAACTAAGGGAGTGTCTATCCCTACTTGCTTCACCCATTTACACACGTACTTTTCATGCCATGCAACCGTGAGTTTCACTCGACATCGTCTCTTACCGAGCTACCATCGAACACCAAACACAGTGTCTATTAACCATGTCCTCATGGCATACATTGAACACCAACACAGTGTTGATTTACCATGTCCTCACGACATACATTGAACACCAACACATTGACGATTTACCATGGTCGAACATCAAACACTCAGTGGTCGACCTCAACTATGCACTCACACCCACTCGACGTGATGTCCCATGCATAAATGCAATGTAAATGTCATTGCATGTCATTTCATGCCTACATGTACGCTACGTGTTACATGCAACATATCTATGACACTACATTTCAAGTGTCATGGATAAATTATATTTAATACTTATAATTATTTCCATTTTTTCATCACGCATAGTTCACATAATTTCACACATTCAGCATGTTATTCAATTTACAGAAATAACAAACATTAGCCATTCCTACTATAACCGCCATGCTCAGCCTCAAAATAATTTGGACTAAGTCCACAGTCTATCTTTTTATCAATACTACACACAAAACATCCAACATGCACCTTCTCGCGCAGCCATACGCAGCTCGAGCATTTCGTGATACAACCTGCTCCAAAAACAGGTTCCTGAACAAGAATCGAACCACCCTTTATCGTCTGGTGACTCAAATAATGTTCAACCTGGTTTGCTGAGGACTTCATCTTATTAAATTATAGACTGAACGTGCTTTCCTTAGAGCTAAAGAATGCATGAATCAAAGTTCGAACGAGAAAGTTATGGTCGTCCGAAGTTAATGCGGCCGATTTGCAAGGGTGCACGGAAATTTGGGCACACCCCCGTTTGCCATTACGCCGAGATTTTACTCATCCTGCAACATAGTGTTCGTCTCTGATGCTCAAACCCCGTGAAACCTATTCGATCGGGTCACACAACAACAACCATGTGAAACCCCGGAAGATCTAGATTTATGAGGAAGGGTAGAACGGTAAATTTCGGTAAAAATCTAGAATTTTTCTATATCTTGGATGACAAAACAGACTACACCATTGGAATCATCTCATGAAATCTAGCTACCACATCAAATTTTGTTGAATTCCGAGACAGTCAAAATTTAACGTTTTTCGAGGCACCGAGAGTAGTACGGGACACTTGACACTTGATGAGTGGCCCATGAGGCGCCACATGTCAAGCATGTGATGAGTCAAACAATCAACTCAAATGTAGGGCCATAGGAGACAAATGACACCTTGTGGATGGAAATCCACTATTAAGGATAAGTGGATAAGGGGAGAATCCAAAGAGCCACTTAGAAGTGGACATGTGGCAAGTGAGAGGACATCCCACTTGACCCCTTTCTTCTCCTAACCGGTTAGGAGAGGGAGGAAGGAGAGAGAAAGAGCAAACCCAAAAGGAGAAAAGCGAGAGAAAATGAGAGGTTTTAGAGAGAGAGTGTGTCTACCTTCTTTCTAGATTTCCCGGTGATCGGTCCGTCAAATTTCGGCGAGACAAGAGGCAAAGTTGATCCCCACTGCAAGAGCTATGCATGGGTACCGGTATTGTGGAGTTTCGACAAACTCTGGGAGGTAGGGGTCTTCTCCTACATAATTATATTTCATATAATTCAAACAATCACGTTAACACATCAATTTGGGTGTTGTGAGGTCGAAAATGGCCATGGATTCTCGGTTCCGCGAAGTGGAACCGATGCTTGATGAGGGGGACGTCTATGGACAACCCACGGACTGATTTGGGACTATTAAAAACAGTCCGGATTGCTTGTTGGACTTAAATTGTCCATGTGAATTTTGTTTGAGTTAGATAGCATGATATTGCTTAAAATGAATGGCTTGAAATGTGTGTGGAAAATGATATGTTAATGCATGCTAAATTGATGTGTTAACATGATTGTTTGAATTATATGAAATATAATTATGTATGAGCCATTAGAATTGGATATATGAATTGACATCATTGCATTCATGTGCACGGTTACATCGCATCGAGTCGGGTGTGGGTGCACGGTGTGGTTGTTCACCACTCTTGGTGAATGTGGGTTGAGTTTGTCTTTGGGACTACATCCAGTAAAGACTCATAGTTCAATTCATAAAATGAAAATTAATTAATGTGTGTTAGGCGAAGTAAGGAATGGGTTGTTAGTCCCCTCAGTTGAAAAGTTCTGTGTGGGTGTAAGAGACCCGACGTGACTAAGTTCCAGACGGGTACAGATACCACGGTATTATCCGAAAAGTTCTCAGATGGGTGTGAGAGACCTGCGGGTGCTATCTCGGGAAGTTTTGTGGGGTGTAAGACCCGCAAAGGTGTTTAAAGTTCATGCAGTAAAAAGAAAACACACGGTCATGTTTATCACTTAGAACTAGAGTCGAAAGGATAGAGTCGGATCGACTCGGGATTGGTTACCCATTGGCAAATTGTATCAGGTGCTGGGGCGAGCGTACAAAGTTGCTTAGTACATGGGTGTCATTGGCATTACCAGTGACGACTACTACACTTGGCATAGGCATGTGAGGAGTCAGAGTGACTTGGCGATAGGCATTACTATGCATGATATAAATTATTCCATAAAAATAAATTGTAAAATTATATGGAAATGTGGATGTTGTGATGTGCCATTACATGTGCATTTTAGGTGGGGAGTAGCCCTTGTAGAAGAATTCACCTACTGGGCATGATTAGTGCCCAAAAAGTGCAATTTTGAACCCTATATTAGATAGGTTTTGAGTGCTTTTTGCGCATTAATCATGTCATTTATACCAATCTGAAGTATCTGTCTTCTTAGTACCACTTATGCCATTTAGAGGGTATTTTTGGTTGTTTCACAGTAGCTCATGCACTTTTGGAGTTCAATCTCGAGTCAAATGATGAATCATGAAGTAGATCCCAATGTTCGCCATCAACCAGCCCAAGAATCAATGAGAGAAAACAAAGGCAAAGAAGAAAATCTGATAAATGAAGGTGATAAGAGTAGAACTGTGAATTTCGCAAACTCAAGGAGGCTCATTAACTTATGAAAAATTTCAGGTTTAGCGAAATATTTTGTAAGTTCAGCTTAAAATGACAAATTTCGGCTAGATGACACCGGGTTCTCGCTATAGGGCAATCGTTTTTAGCGAAAATACATGATTTCCTCGCTACTCACTACACTCGCTTGTTACTAAATCTCGCTAGCTGTATTTAAATTGACCCGGCTTTAGTGCGAATTTCCTATTTTCGCTATAAAATGGGTGATTTCTAGTTAGCTAAATTCTTCAGCCTAGCTTAAAATTTAATGCCTCACATGTTTTGTAATTAATGCCAAACCGACTCCAAACTTGGTGTATTAATTTATCATTCCTTAACTTAGCCAAGTTGGATAGGTTTTTCGTATTTTCATGTATTGAGGTGGTTTATATAAACCCCTCTTGTTTTGTAACCCTAAGCAACAATTTGGGGGAGAGAAGATTTTTTGTAAGTTTTCATTTTTGTAAATAAAGTCTTATATTTCTAATTAGGTTTTGTTTTTTTCTCTTCTTTCTCCTCTTTCTCTCCCTTTCTCGGCTGCCAAACACCCCTCTTGAGGATGACAACTCAAGAGATGCTTCGCTGCTTCCTTCTTTGGAAGAGGAAGGAAGCTAGCTAGTGGTGGGGGCATATGCATGTTGTCCTCTTGTATTAAAAAAGCTACAGGTATTGTATTTATGGCCCTTATCTCTCAAAATAGGGTCGCATAACATCAATGTCACACTGGGCCAATACTTATGCTTTAGGATCCAGTTGCATATTCAAGTGAGAGAGGTAACGGTGATTCTTAGATGGTCTTTACGAGCCTCTAAAATGATATTTATATGTTAGGTTTCTCAAATTAGGGTTGCATAGCATTTAATGTTATTGATTTGGCCAATACTCTCCATGCTTCAGGATACAGTGCATACTTATTGCTAGATGCACTGTGGTTCATTAGATGGTCTTTACGAGCCTCTGAGATGATATTAAATGTTAGGTTTTAATAGTTAAGGGGCCATAACTGCATGTTACCTGTATTGACTCAAATAGGAGTTGTTTCAAGGGTGAGGTTTGCTAGTTAAACATAGATCCTAAGCATGCCATGGACTCATAGGTCGTATGTCATAACGCGAGGATAAAACCCGAGGACACTTCATTATTCAACTTGCCGCTAGTGACCTAATTCTTCAAAGTTAACTTTTTCACCTTAATTTCGCTTGCTAAATTATCAGTTTTCAAACCATTCCCACCTGCTTTTGAAACACAACCAAAAAGTCCAAATAGAAAGCCTTACCTTCGCACTTATGCAACCATTTCAGGATGAAAACCCATCTCGTGTTCGAATTAGACCACTGGCATCGGGCAAAGAGCTCGACCACGGCAAAGAGGGTAGGAACTTAGGTATGGTAAATTTTATTGATTTAGCTCAGCCTACTGTGGCATCGATCAAATGGCGCCAAGGAGGATAGCCAAACTACTAATGATGAGTTGAAGGTATTAGGATCCATCACAAGGAAGGTAACCTTTTTAACCTTTTACCCCTTTTTGTCACTCAGTATAGTAACCCGCGCTTTTCAAAGACTAAGAATCAGACCGCTTTCAGTTTTTCATTCAGTTAGTTTTAATTTTTGTTACTTAACCTTTTTGCAAGCTTTGTTAGTTCTCTCGTTGTCTCAGCAATTTTGTAATGTGTTTATGCAAAATAGTTGATAGACGTAGACTGTATAGGATAAGTACACAACTCGACTCTAGCTAGTGAAGTCAAAACATAATGATACCATGGATCCCATACCCGAGGAACAACAGAGCCAACCAGAACCCCCATGAACTAAATGCCTATAGAACCATGAGGGATCACATCCACCCTCCCAGAGTTATGCCCCATCCTCAGATCATTCCTCCCGCTCGAAGATGTAGCAACAGGCCATATTTTGTACTCTACTCCCATTGGCAGCCATGGTATGGAAAAATGAAAACCATGGCAATCATATTGGGGTGGATTTTCGAGGAGGTCCGCACTACCTTTAAGGTTGTACGATGACATGGATTTGTCAAGCTAAAGGCATTTCCATTGACTTTAAAGGACAAGGCCAAGATATGGCCTGAACCCATCGAGGCCTGTAACCATTAGAAATCGTCGAGCCGCAGTAATTCCTCGACAGTTTTCGCTCATAAGACCACAATTTGAAAAAGACAAATTCTATAATCTTGCAATGTAGAGATGGTGAGAGATTTTACCAGTTAATGAAAGATTTATGGAAACCATCAGTGCATGTCCACACCTTGGCTTGATACATGGATGTTGGTGGTTAATTTATGGCGTATGTCTCCGCCACGAGGCAACCCTTTGGAAAACTATGCGAGGGAGACTTTCAAGTAAGCATCCCGATGAAGCCATGGATTTTTAAATTACGCGTGGCTGAAACTTCTCTAAGGGTCGATGAGCCTAACCCTAGAGAAATGGATGATGAAACCACCGCCAACCTAAAGGATGTATGCACCGCTTTAAGAAATAGAGATGAGCTAGATTTCAACCTAAGAAGGAAAGCGGAGGAGTTGAAAGCAAACAGCCTAAGAGGTGCATGCAAAGGATCAAAACTGACGCCCATCCCCGCACCAATTTCCAATCCCCTACCCAAAAGAGGATCCATGTCCTACGGCCCCCGCAGCTCCTGGCGATTTACGTCGAATGTGCAAACACCGTAGACAACATGCTTCACAATCCAATGTCTATATGGTACCACACCCAATCGAGGAATCAATTCCTAATCCGCATGGAGACCCAACCCCCCGCTTGCGTACCCCAGTGCCAAACTCAGTTTATCTCTCACGAATACTAACAACCACCATCCTCTTCTCCAGAGAATGGGCTATATATTGAATTTGAGGCGCAGGGGGCGGGCAACTTTGTTGAGGAACAAAAGGAATCAATGCGCGAACCCGCAATAGATCGAGCATCGTAGAAAGTACACTCGACAAGAATGACGGGCTTCGAGAGCACTCAACCAGAAACTAAGATAAAACTACAAACAACCCAAGATCATGCCCAGGTACGTGAGAGGAGGCTTCCACCACACACTCCATAACCCAGTGACCACGAGGCATCATCCAACAACGAATGGATGAGGTTAAGGCCATAATAACCCTTGTAGGAAAAGAGGTCGATCGCGGCGCCAAAGTTCGTGCTGGAAGAATCCAGCAGTGGCACCGTGACCCCGAGTATATTGGCTCTAGAGGAGGATTCAATGAAACACCGTATACCAACACAAGCACTTAGAGGAAAGAAGAAGGCAACTCAACAAGTGCAGGCATTCTCGAGGTTTTAAGGCAAGTGAAGGTTAACATACCTTTTTACTGACCTAATCAAACAAGTCCCCTCGCTTTATGCAAAATTTTCAAGATCTGCAGACAATCAAAAAGGGATTAGGTGATCGAGAAGAAGGCATTTCTCACCGAACATATCAATGCCATAATTCAAAGTGAATATCCTGCCAAATACAAAGATCCGATCTCCCACTACCTACCAATATTAAGTGGAATTACAGACAAATCATCTTGATTTGGGAGCTGTGAACCTAATGTCAGATCTGGGACACAAGGTGCCTAGGTTTAGGTGAACTTAACCTACCAACATCACACTATCATCAGTCGATAGATCTGAAGATCCCAAAGGGGATAGTTGAGGATGTCCTTAGAAATAGACAAATCTCTACTACCCAAGAGATTTTGTGGTGCTTCGACACCCAGCCAATTCCTAGTGAACCCCAATCATGTACCAATCATCTTAGGAAGACCATTTCGGCCACACCAATGCACAATAAATTGCCGAAATGGAGTCGTGCACTTACCTTGGTAACATGACTCCTCGAGTTAAACATCTTTCATATGAACAACAAGCAAAATTTGTTAGAAACTCGAAAAATCAAATTTCGATGAAAGTGTTTCAATTGGTCGTAGGAAAACAAAGTGCCCAGAATTGCGGTGAGTGATCAGATGGGAGATTTTAAGAAGCATAACAACACCAACCGCAGTTTCACCGGGCTTCAATTCAACCGCCATTTCGAGGAACAGCCGACACCGTCACCCAACATCTCGAGCGCCTGTGCTATCATGGGCCGAGAGATCATTCTCCTCGACCCCTTGAGTAATACTCCTAGTTCGAATCGGTCTCTGTTTTTAAAAAACCGACCAGAAGTTCCAAAAATTTTATTTTCATTTTTAAGTTAATTAATTTTGTTAATGAAGGTTTTCTAAAATTTTTAACTACGCTTATTTTCCTGTAGCTTGCCTCAGATTTTTATAGTACCCTAATATTAAATTTTAATAGGTTTCAGAAATTTTATTATAATAAGTATTATTTCATATTATATTATTAATTAATTTCAAATTTTGGGATTTTCGGGAGCAACAGAGCCAAATTCACGGGACTGAAAAGGCAAAGAGAGACCCTTCTACGACAAACGGGCCCTATATAAACAAAAAGGGGGTCGGGCCGAATGTTCATTTCATATTCCCCTCCAACTAAGCCCCAGCTACCCATTTCCACCGCCGCCCCGACCTGAGTCATACAAGACCAAGACTCTGCCCCTGCCACGACCGCCATTTTGTTTGCACCATACTGCACTTTCCAAATACCGTAGCCGTTAGGCCTTCCTCGACCGAGCCCCGACTGACTCATGCTCGAGCTACACAGCCTCAAAGAAATTAGCTGACGCTAACACCCCGACCGGGAGCCTCGCTGAGCCTCCACCACGCCACAGCCCTCGTTCCGCTCATCGCCCCAAATTAGCCTCCCCCTCCACTCGCCAGATACACCCGCGGTCTCTGCCCACACCCATTTGCGCCCCGCCTCAAAGATCCGGTCTTATCCCAAATTCCCTGCATTTTCCTCAGAGAGCCGATTTCGCCTATAAACGTTGAGCTCCCAGCTTTTATTTCGACATCAAGATGGTTCAGACACCCGGTGGGTCCCGCCTTCGGCCGCGGTGAGATTCAAGACGGAGAGAGGTTCCTCACCCGGGTCCCGCCCAAAGACCATCACTGGCCCGAGGCAAGACGAGGAGCCTCAGGGATTCCGACACTATCAGACATGGATGGGACCCCGTGCCCCATCACCTGTGCCTGAGAGTGCCAGAGGGCCCGCCAAGAGGCCCACCCGCACATCGGCCCAGCAAGTCATCATTATCTTCGCCCCCCGTCGCCTGGGCCGCATCACCGCCGAGGCGACTTCATCACCACAGTTATCGCCTGCCTCGAGGATTCTGAGGCCACTATTCAGAGGGAACCCCATTCGGGAATGTGCGACTCCAATCGCAGTTTCATCAGATCATATTATGACGCCCCCTACCGAATGACCCGTGATAACGTAGTCATGAGGCCACCAGGCAGCAAGATCACTCCACCTTCACACCTCATGATTGCCAATCCGGAGATGGTGCCGCAGTCGTCACCGGCACGATCCGGCAGATGAGGATGTTCCACACAGCCGTTTCAAACATCACTGACCCGCCCCGCAAAGCCCGCAGTGAACCTAATATTTAAAGAATAGTGGCTCAAGATACCACGCAATTCGTAGTGGATACAGATCGGGCCCAATTCGCTTCACGTGAGATGGTCCGAAAGACCGCCGTGAGACACCACCGTCGTCCAAAGATTCCCACAGGAGGCCTCCCGCCGAGATGCCGACTGACCACCTGCTCCAGACGAGCTCATTCCCTCTGCAGCCAGGTGCGGGCAGGAGGGGAGCCATCCCGGGAGGCGCACGGATCTCTGGATTTCGGGTTCAGCCTGAAGCCGGTGATACCTCCCTTCCGTTGCGCCTCGAGGAGAAGGTCCATCTAAGGACCTGCACGAAAGCAGAGAGTCTTCCCATTACTTATACGGTTCCCAGCAGTGTTCTGCAGCACTAGATTCCCAGAGGAGCCCAAAGGTAGACGAGGGTCCGGGTGCCTCGGGTCACGTCGCAGCCGTGACGACTATGCCCGTCTCTTTCCCATATACGACCACAAAGACTGTGAGGAGGCCGCCCAGAGGCCGAGGACCACCACACAAGATGATATGCCCGCCCTCGAGCCCGAGGTACGAGGACTTATCTCCGCATCGTCACCTCTATCTCCTCCACGCACTACATCAGCAAATACAGCCGATACTCCCTGGCCCATCCTATTCGGAAGACACCATTCGTCGGAAGATACCATGTCACCGAGAGAGATAGCTGCGTGATGGATGCTATTCGCCACTAGCGCCACACAGCAACCCAGATCCGGGAGGTCGCCCAAAGACTCCATGTCGACACGCATTACGACCCACCTCGGGTCTTCCTCATGTTCCCCGGTCGTAGAGAGTGACTACACACCACAAACCCGCCGCTTCTTTGATGTTCGCCGCAAGAAGAAGTACCTCTTCAAAGCCCCACTACACCACCACCACCACAAGCAAAGGAGGTGGTTAGGTCTCTTTTATGATTTTTGTATAGTTATCGCCTTTATCAATCGCCACTGATTCAATAGATTTATGTATTAGCCATGTAGGGCAAAGGATATTTTCTTTGTGTTTAGCTTTGTATTCATGTATTAGCCATTTTACTAAGGTCAAAAGCTATTCACTTATAGGTATACAAATTTTGTACATACTATGTTTTGTGCCTTTACTGGTGTAAATGTTTTTCTTTTCAATTGAACAATTGACCAGTTAAGCAATCGACAATTGAATCGCTTTCATGTCGAAAAAATCGAATCACTATTCGTCACCTCTATTGCGAACAAATTCCATGCTTGAAACAATTTTAAGTCACTTATATTCCAAAGATGCTCAACTTGAAATTTCTCCCTGCTAATTCACACACCGCACCGATTTTTCAATAGGTCAGAATTTTTCGCTTCCTTTCACAGATACCTCTACTTAAGTACATGTTTGGCAACCTGTAGATAGGTTTGTGTTACCCATACTAAGACCAATGTTGTCTCCAAAAGAAAAAGAAAAGAGAAAAAGCAAAAAGAAAAGAAAAGAAAGAAGAAAAGACAAATAAAGTCGTGAAGTTTTGCCTTGAAACCCGAAAGCACCTGGCCCGAGGGGGGTGTATGGCAAGCTCAAACCCGCTGCCCTATGCCCACTGCCGAGCCACGATTTTCAGGTTCGTTACATGGGGTGGATAGGTAGAGTCTAACTTAATTGTAGGTGCTAATTTTCTCGGGTCATTCTGAGTCCCGGTGAAGCCTTTAGAAAGTTAGTGGTCGTAGATCCTTTTGGCTTGATGCCCTAAACCTTAATTGGTTGGGAGTCATCTATGGACCCTCGTTTACACTGACACTTTGCGAAGTTTAATTTTAAGCATTGCACTCACAATATAAAGGCTGAAAAGAAAGAAAAGTGTGACTAACCCTATCTAGGTCGCTCAACAAATTAAGGCCATGTCATGCTAGGTCGGGGGAGAGAACAAATTTTGCAATTTATTGGCTTAATCGTTACAAAAAGAAACCATTAGACTTAGGGTAAGGGAAATTCGTCGAGAATGACGTGGAACCAATTTTGACTCCGAATGGTTCTTGTATGGTTTTGATTCTTTCATATCTGCTTTTCTAAATTTGATTTCAATTTTTTCGCTTTAAGGTATTGTTTATATGTACATAAACCTTTAACCTTTTTGAAAATCACCACATGCATCTCCTTTTTATTTTGCATTGCTAAGGGACTAGCAACGCTTATTGGGGTGACCGATAGTAAAACTGGCCCACTCAGAGTAAGAACGTCCTCAATGGTTCCTTTGGTATTTTAATAGACCTATCACGAGCTTAAAGTGTGATGGAAGTGGGGTTTCAGCCACCCAAACCCAATTGCTTCAGATACAGAATACCCGCACGTGATTCACACTAGCTCCCGTGTCTAACAAGAAAGCTTCTCCAAGCCGATGTCTCCAATATTCACCGAGATCGTAGACATCCCCGGATCCTTATACTTCACACCTGAGTCTGGCTTCTTATAATGGCATATACTAACTTGCTCGCTAAAAGGCCTTTTTTTATTTACATTAAGACTCTTTTACCGTGCACAAATCCTTTAAGAATTTCGCGTAAGTAGGAACCCGTTGCTTAACTTATCGAGAGAATATTGACTTCTGTCGCAATATTTCCAACAACAACATTTCGTCATTGCTAATGCACGTTTCTTCTTTCGAGAACCTCATTAAACCCGAGAGGGGATATTCTAATCTCTACTTTTCTCACCGATTGCTCTTCCTGGCGGCTCGCCCACTAATGGAGTCGACTTAATCATTTTGATATCACGCCGGGGTTTTAATTCCTTCCACTTTCAGAAAGTCAAGCAACTCCGCCTTAACTTCATCGGGCTGACGGTCCCCTGGCCACCCCGCCATTCACCACTTTCTCGATATTGTTGTGCCCGAGTTGAGCCTTCCCTTTTTCTCTCGAACTCAGAATCGCCGATTAGACAGCTTTGAAATCTCCAAATGCATATCATTCAATTTCCTCGTTGAGTGAACTTTCTACCGCCCCACTGATTAGTTCGACATTCAAGACCTTCTCTGCTTCTTCTACAAATATGCCTACTACCTTACGCAGCTAATTCAGATTACCTCTGTCGCCAACAGAGAAGATAGTGGAGGCATCTGTTGTTGTATTGAAGTGGAATCAAACTGCCATGTGCTCAAGGGGCGATACAAGGGGTTTGATTTCCATGACAAATTTGGACAATTTCTCCAATTAGTATATTATGTCACCATATGGAGCATCTATGGGTGGTTTATTTCATTTATGGCATGGGGCATGCTCTATGTTGCCTCGTGGTACCTTATTCGACCGAAAATCAAGCAAGAAAATCGGGATGAAGATAGCTCATTTGGTCGCTTGCATTTCATGCCGATGTGTGACGTGCCATTACATGTGCATTTTAGGGGCGGAGTAGCCCGTAAGAATTCACCCACAGGCACTCACCCCGTCGTGGGAACTCTCTTCTGTAATGTGAGACTCAAGAAGACGACATTACTAGAGGCCGCTTGAGAAGAAAGGCATACATGTGGCTTTGATTATATATTTTTGTAAAAAATGTATGAAACATTCTGACTTATACATGTTTTTAAAGGAGGGTAATTAACTCTTAAAACTATTGTAATATAGTTGGTTATATTTTGATGAGTATGGATGTATAGGCCCGACGTGGCCATTTTTACTTATGTTTGAGTCTCGGGTAGAGAGACACTCATTTTGTGGCATTGAGACACTCAATGACTACAAGTATTCCGCGGGTTGACGGGTTGTCAATGGACCTCCGGGTCGGGGTGTCACAAACCAAACCACACACATCTTAAATTTACCCTAAAATGGGGCAAAACCGTTAGGCCATTACGTAGCCCCTAGGAGTAAAATAAATGGAGTAAGAGGAAACCTACCTCTTATAGTGCAGTTCTAGGTTTTTAGCCAAGCTCAGGGTCTTCACCGGCCGACACTCATTCCTTTTCCTCTTTCTTTTCCCCTCTCTGCTTTTCTTTCTTTTTTTTCTCATTTTCTTCCTTCCTTTCCCCTTTCCTTTCTTTCTTTCCTTCTTTTCTCCGTCGCTCCTCCACTCGCTTTTGAACCCTACTCTCTATTTATAATATTCCAAACCCCTAGCATTACGACATCTGCTTGCCATGTGCCACACACATGCCTTGCCATGTGTCACCCGACACCTGATGCCTCGTAATACGTGAAATTCCGACAGTCTCGGAATCCAACGAAATTCGACTAGGTAGCTAGATTTCGCGAAACGATTCCAACCCAAGGAAATCCATTTCATCATCCAAGATCTAGAAATCCAGCCCATAATTATCGTTACTCTTTTATGGAAAAAATTTAAATTTAAATTTTTCACTAGTTTTACACTCTCCTTTAAAAGAATTTTATCCCAAAATTCTAATGATAATCATATACCACATTCTATGGAGGTAATAACTCTATTCGATCATAATTTATGATGACCCACGTCGTGTCGCCAATCACCCATTTCGAGGATGACATCAACCTCGACCTATTCATGATCCTTCTGGCCCCAATCGCGTGAGTAGAGGCCAAGACATTCTAACCACAATTTTGACGTATCCATTAACCTCCCACCCTAAGCTCCTAGGGGAGAATTCCCCAAACAACGACTTTCCAGAGGTCTTAACCCCTCCAAGTTTAAATCTATCACATAAGATGCAACAATAATGAATATGATGCATACGAATTTAAACAATACTCTAGTCAATAAGTGCGAGAGTAGAAATGTATCCTGCATATCTAGCTTATCTGCACGCTCAGCCTGCGGTACCATAGGGTAGACATGCCCCTGGGTCTCCGAAGTCTCGGCCTGAAAGCCTTATCCTCGACCTTGACCCATGCCCAAACTAATACAAGATGTCTGTCAAGGTGCTTGCAGCACTCTGAACTGAACTGTTCCTCCGACCGATACCACGGTGAGTAGTAGAAAGAATAAATCGTATCGCATGTCCCACTCAACCGATGCTGGGACTACATGTCCCATCCTCGATCTCCGCTCTTTCAGGCAATCCCACTTCCCGTGTCTAAAGTTGGGCGACAAGAGAAACATCATCGCCATTCGACCGGGCATCCTGCCCCCGGCCTTAGCCCCCGAGACGAGGCCCCTGCCAGATGGAACAAGGTCAGTCCTCGTGGAATATCAGAAGTCCTCCGTCTTCCGAGCCTCGGCAAGGCCGATCCTCCTTCCTCTTCTCACTAGCACCCGGCATCTCGGATGCCCGGCATCATCAATCTCTCTCTATACCATAGTCAGGTCGAATTACGTGAGTCCGCATATACTACGTGATATCCCGCACCCGCTCCGAACGGACAACCCACCATCCTCACCCTCCTCGACCTCGGGCCATATCCGTGGCCACATAATCATCCCCGAAACGCAGGCTAACTCGCGGAACTTAGCCACGTATTCAAGTACTATCATGGATCCCTGTCCCAAGAAACTCCCAAGCCTTGGCATACCTAGCCGATGCTAGGAAAATTTTTCTCATAAAGAGGTCTCGAAAATCTCCCCATGTCATTACCTCCAAATTTCTGGAGGTCTTCACCCAGTCCTACCACACCTAGGACTCACCCTCTAGCTAGAATGTTGTTGATGAGCCGCCTGTAGCCTCATGTCATCCCCGCATCCTTACTATGCGGATTTAGTTCTATTTTATATATTAATAAGTGCATCGCTTCGATATATGATTTTTGATTTGTGTGCATTGTAGAAAATGGTGGTTTTCAAGCTTTTGAAATGCGAAGAAGAAGAAGTTAAAGACTATGTGAGCCACCGTCACGACGTTGGCATATCGCCCGTCTAAATATCGTGACGCTGCAAATGTCACATTTGGTTGATAGAAGTATAAATAAAGACCATCTCTGGGAACGCCAATCACGCCGATTCCTCGCATCATAATTATAAAAAGCACGGGAGACCCAATTTTCGAGATATCAAGGGACGTATGGACGAGGAGCACAAAACGAAGCAGGAGCAACCCAAGAGATTGAAAAGACTTGTGTTTTTGTAGTTCTCTTCTCAAAACCATTAATGATTTAAAGAACTATGCTTGTATTAATTTCCAATATGCTCGATTGTTTCTAGGTTTTTGTTGAACCCCCGCTTTGTATGGATTAAGTGTGTAAATCTAATCTTATTTTAGTTTATTTAAGTGATTGGCATCGATTTCGCTTATGTCTGTGGTTTATTTTCATGGTGATGTCTGGCCAACATTGACATGATCTTGCTAGGTATTCGAGATCGAGAGATAAGGAATTCCAAGGATATGAGTAGAGCTACCCTTGGTTAATCGGCGAACAGAGATATCCCGATTCTGAGTGTGGCGATTAGGGTTTGAGCATTTGCTAAAGTTTTCTGAGTCTAGTGGTCAGTAGATAAAACCCTTAACCCTACCGCGAGATAGGCGAATATACCTTGAGAGAGGATATCTCGTATGCACGATCACCCCATCATTGAGAATTCATTAATAGACTGAATAATAATTCCTCTAGGTAATAATCCATCAAATGTGGCAGGGGGAGGCAAAACCCTAGTTTTCACAAAAAAAAAAAAAAAGTAATTTCACAAGTTATTTAGATTTAGTTTTAATTCTATACATTAATTAGAATTCATTAAGAGTTTAAGTCCAGATAATATCGTAGGGCTAATTCAGTAACTTCATCGACTTCTCCTCGTGATCGATATCCATACTTAGGTACACTATATTACTTGATACAACGCGTGCACTTGCACACATAAGCGCTTTACCCAATTTATACTAGTCACACATCACGCTTTTGGGCCGCTTATCAAGTTTTTTGAGACTCATTACGGAGAAGTTTTTGTGTTAATACTGACAATAGTGCAATTAGATATTACTCTGGAATTTTATTTTATTTTATTTTATTTTGTCTATATAAGTGCTTGTAATTTGGTCTTTGCATTCATGCGTGTGATTATAGTGAAAGTTATTGTGAATGCATGAGCAGACGGGGTCAAGTTGAACTACCTCCTCTTGATCCTGAACTAGAAAGAACCTTACACTTGGAATTCTGAGAGAACAAGAGAAGCACATCAAAGAAATATAGAAACTATGCGGAAAATGAAGGGCAAGATCAAGACCCGAGAACAAAGCGAGCGCAAGGAAATTACGTAATCAGAATAATGGTAGGAATTATGCGCCCGTACCATTTATCTGACCGGATGATTGATTCGATTACCACGGTAGGTGTTATGAATCGACAAAATTTATAACCTAAATTACTCCTACTGGTAGCGTAACTCACTGGGTATAGCGGCCTCTAGGGCCAGAACACGAGGGATGGGTTTTCTTCGTACCAAATGATTCTGATGAAGCAGGAAATGGTGAATTTGTTTTGGATTTTAGAAGTTTTTGTGTAAAAGTGTGTGAGTTAGTGTTGTGGAAATTGAAAATAAAGCGAAATAAACTAAAATAAAGTGTAAAGGAAATCCTTGAAGTGTTAGAGCTGCTGAGTTGGGTTGATAGAAAGGGTTACAAGAGGTCCACGGGTTCATTTCCTCGCGTTGAGATGACCTATAGTGATTCGAGCTAGGATCTTCATTTAACTTTAAAAACTAAGCCTAATAATTTTTCCTTTTGATAAGCATTTATTTAGCATTTTAGTGGTTCCTACAGTGAAATCTATCACCTTGACCCATCCTGTGATTGTAAAGGCAGCTAATAGTCTTAGTGGACACAATAACAAGCGTCCAGCTGAACCTACAAAAATTACCAAGTATTGTCCCGATGAGGATGCATCTACAGTGAAAATATAACCCCTTAACCTACCTTTAGTGGCTCGTAAATAGCAACTAATGGATATTAGTGTATCTAAAGCTAAGAATACACTGAACCCTAAAATCTTGCCAAGTATTGGCCAAAGAAAGTACATCAAAGAGCTTTAAACCTAGAGTTGCAAATTTGGAACCAAAATGTCAAAACCTGTTGCGTGAAAAACAGGGGAACAAAATGCAAACCTTACTTCCCAAGCCTAGCAACCCTCTTCTTCAAGGATACGAGACCTTAGCCAAACATCCTTTGAGTTGTCATACTTAAAGGAGTGTTTGGTTTCCTAGAAAGGGAGAGAAAATGGGAGAAAAGGAAGCAGCGGGGAAATTTCTGTCCACCGTCTCTTTATTGTCGAAGTGATTGATCTAAAGTTTGCTGTTGAAACATATAGGTGCTCAGTGTATATTCTCAAAAAAAAAAACAAAACCAAAGCTATTAAGGTTCAAATGGGAAGAACGAGTGTAACAAAAACACCAAGCGTCGGGTGGAACGGTGTTGGAGGGGTGAATAGTGGCTGAGAGGTGAACAGTGGCAGGCAGGAGTAATTTCTCAAACGTGCGAAATTTGGTTTGTGCTCCATTTGTTGCATTTCTCTTCTTTCATCCCAGTCTCGATGCAAATCTTTGAGTTTGACTCGAGATTCTTCGGTGCTTGGATCGACTATTGATTTCGACATAAATAGCTTGAAAAAACTACAAAATTAGCCACAAAATGCGATCAGTAGAATAGTAGGGACCTTAATGTAAAAATCGGGTTAATTAGAATGATTAGTACACAAAAAGCACTCAAAACCTATAATAAATAGGGTTGAAATATACTTTTGGCACTAATCAATGATTCGTTTATGTTGCTAGAAGGTTAAGCCACACCGCTCTGGTTGTTAGGTGCTATCAGAAGACCTCCCATTTGAAGCGAACAACTTTTAAATGAAGCGGTGACCTTGCATATGCTTGAACATTTTGTTCCACAGTTGCAGTAAAGAATGATATGCTAACCAGCTTCATCGAAGTATGTGACACCATCAAACCGATCGATTTGGTGAAGGCGCTTCGGCCCGAGATTGTTACGCTCTCACTAGGTGTGAGCTAAGCGCCCCAATGATGAGTCGATACAGTTCCATTACTTCATGGAATGACTTGGTGCGGTTCCTCGCAAAGTTTCTTCCACACGCTGCGAAGATTGCCTGGCGAAGGTGCGAAGATCATCACAGGCAGTGGAGGGGCGTTTGAGCATGGGGAGAGATTTCATGAGCTGTTGGGAGGTGTCCACACCACGGGTTGACCCGGATGGTTTTAATTCACACCTACTTGATTTGGGGATGCGACCATAACAGTTATAGATGCCTCAACAGGGGGTGCATTGATGAAGAAAACTATGAACCAAGCATATGAAATCCTGAAGGATACAACTACTAACAACAATTAGTGGCCTAGGGACAGGATTACACCGGGAAAGGTTGTGGGAGGCGTAGATAACGAGGTCCTCGTAATCTGATTTGCTCATGTCCGCGACTCATAAACGACTCAACTGAGCAATGAATTATCGTAAATCTTAGTTTAGACCGACTATAGGAGTTATGTGAATTATGTGGAGGGCAACGTAGTAGTATGGAATGTCACTCGGGACAGCAAATAGTAGAGCATACCCAGTATGTGTCAAGGTTTAATCAACCTGTAATGGGTCGATTATAGAACGATAGTGTCATGTAACCGGAATCGAGGCGAAGGGTGGGCGTAATAACCAAGGTAGTCAGAATTATAGATGGAGGAACAATCTGAACAACCTGCCACCACCCAGTGAAATGACATACAGGAAAAAATGGACTTAAGGACAAGCCCTTGCTCAAATACTTACTTCTCATCACAGCCTTTATGAATGAGACGAGAGCGAATATGCGAGAACCTAGGCCACCTAATTGAGCAATCGGGCTGACATAGTTAGAAACACGGAGTTCTGAATGGGCTGAGCTAAAGCGCTAATATACTGAGCGAGAGGGGCGAAGTTCATGCCCAGTAATTTAGAGAAAAACCCTAGTAGTGACGGTAGGGAACATGTTAAGGTTATCACGTTAAGAAGTGGTAGAGAGCTAGCTACGGGACCTTTGAGTAGTAAGAGAAGAGAAGCGGGGTAGTGGAATAGTTCGGCTTGGAAGATCAGAGGCGAGGGGCAACCCTAAGGAGGAGAAATTAACGAGACACGGATGGGAAGAAGGGTGGCAGCAGGCAGCTACAATTTGAACCATATCTAAGCGTTTGAGGCAGAATAAATTGGATAAGCAGTTTACTAAATTCATGGAAGTGAATAAGAAATTGCATATCAACATTCCATTCGTAGATGCATTAGATCATATGCCCAGCTACGTCAAATTCATGAAAGATATACTATCCAGGAAAATAAGGTTATTAGAATTTGAGACATTGAATCTTACTGAGGAGTGTAGTGTTATACTTCAGAGGAAATTTCCACGTAAGCTAAAGGATCCGAGACGATTTCCTGATCCAGCATAGATGGAACTCGATCTTTGAGAGAGCCTTGTGACAGAGGCTAGTATTAACCTCGTACCTTTATCCATTTTCGGATAGTGGGTTTAGGTGAAGCTAGACTACTACGGTCACCCCTATTTAGCGAGATAAATCATTGAAACATACTTGGGGAGTGATAGAAGATGTGCTAGTAAAGGTAGACAAGTTATCTTCCTAGCTGACTTTATAGTGTTAAACATGGAGGAAGATAAATAGATACCCATCATACTGGGCATACCATTTCTAGCAACTGGTAGGGCTATGATTGATGTGCAGAAGGGAGAGCTGAAACTAAGAATGTAGGATGATGAAGTCAGATTTAGTGTGTTTAATGCGGTGAGGCATCCAGTGGAGAGCGATGCATGCTTTATGATAGAGGTAGTAGAGGCTATAGTGCCTAGCCAGAGTGGTTTGACTGACCCTTTGGAGGCTAGCCTTGTGCAAATGCTAAAGAGGAACTAAGTGAAGAGGCCAAAGAGTATGTGAAGTGGATGGACTCCTTCCAGCAGAACAGGAGGAAGTATTATGATCCGTTAGGAGAGAACACTCAAACTTCAGTGCCCTCGGTTGAGCAACCGCCATAGTTGGAGCAAAAACCACTCCTTAGTCACTTGAAATTTAGTGCATACTAGGGAATCCTCAACCAGTTATCATCACATCTCTGACGCCAGTGGAAGAAGAGGCTTTTAAGAGTGTAGTCCAGGTAAAGGTATCGGAATTTGGTCTGTTTGTTGAAGGGATCGCCCTCCCATGTGTATACCTTGGATCTGTTGAGGATTGAGGCACAAAGCTAGTCGATGAAGTTCGGAGGATGGCAAACATGAAGGAAGTGGTAAGAGAAAGAGGTATTAGAGTGGTTAGATGCGGGAGTGATCTACGTCTCGGATAGTTCGTGGGTAATCCCGATGAGTTGTTCCAAAAGGGGAGGGACCCACGGTCATACGGGCGAGAATAACACCTTCTTACCCAGCTACCGAGCAGGTTATAGGGTGGAGGATTTGCATAGACTCTTGGAAATTAGGTAAGGCAACTATAAAATATCATTTCCCACTTAATTCACAGGATGGATGCTAAACGTTTGTCGAGGCATAGTGTGTGTGTTTCTTGGATGGGTATTCGGGTTATAATCGGATCAATATCCTTTAGAGGACCCGAGAGAAAGCAAATTTACGTTACTTTTTGTATGGAATTACGTTTGCTTTTAGGTGGATACCCTTTGGGGTACATGTGATAGGAGCACGTTTAAATATTTTGCATGATGACGTATTCTCATACATGAATTAAAGAGAATAATTAGTATTTCATGGATAATTTCTCTTTGCTAGGGAAATCTTTTGATAATTGCTTGGAGAACCTGAGACAGGCACTGATAAGATGTGAGGAAACCAACCTTGTGCTGAATTGGGAAAAGTGTCACTTCATGGTGAAGGAAGCTAGCATCTTTGGGGCAGGGATATCGGAAAGAGGAATGAGGTAGATGGGAGCCGGGGTGAAGCAATAGAAACTCACTTTATCTTAAGTGAAAGGAATAAGGAACTTTCTAGGTCACGCAGGATTCTATAGGAGATTCATAAAAGATTTCTCCAAAATAGCTAAGCCTCTATCGAATCTGCTTGTTCAAGGAGCGCCCTTTGAGTTTGATGATCAGTGCCTGAAAGCGTTCTTGTTTCTCAAACAAAAATTGGTATAAGCACCTATTGTAGTAGCACCGGACTGGAATATTCCTTTTAAACTAATGTGTGTGATGCGGCGACTCTGTTATAGGGACATCTTGGGAATAAAAAAGGGCAGAACATTTCAAGTTATCTATTATGTGAGTCGGACCGTTGAATGATGCATTTCAACTAATAAGCAATTGAAAAGGACTTACGGCTGTGAATTTGCGTTTGACAAGTTCAGTAGTACTTAATTGGTAACAAGGTAATAGTGCTGCAGAGCCTTTCAACCATAAAGTACTTGATGAATAAGAAGGATGTGAAACCGAGACTGATAAGGTGGGTGTTACTACTTCAGGAGTTCGACCTAGAAATTAAAGATAAGAATGGGATTGAAAATCTAGTAGCCGACCACCTTTCATGATTAGAAGGGTCGAGTAAAGAAATCTAAATCAATGATGAACCACGTTAAAGCGACTCTTGGCAATTGAGACAAGAGTATCTGTGGTTTTCGCAGTTTGTGAACTACTTGGTAGCAAGAGTGCTCCCCCCATAATTTAGTTATCAGCAGAAGAAGAGATTTTTTGCATAGCTAGAGCACTACTACTGGGAGGAACCCATCCTATATAAGCATTGTGCCGACTAGGTGATAAGAAGATGTGTCCCAGAAGAGGAAATAGAAAGTATTCTAACTCATTGTCATTGATGGGCTGATAGTGAGTGTGTAAAAGTTAAGCAAAAATGTTGGCCCGTACGCGCAAGTATACGCGTCGAGTTCACATAGTGTAGTGGCTAGTCAAGTGTCGTTCCCATGAAGAGAAGTTTGCTGAATATTGGCTTAGTAACTGAATATGTTGGATCAGTCTTTGATTGGTGCCCAAAGTGGTGAACCCTAACCAGGGATAGGTTTGGGTGCTTTTGCGCCTTAATCGCCTCCAGTTAAACGGGGTGATATGTGCGAGGTCATTTAGTTCCACTGTAATACCATTTGAACTTGTTTTGGTGATTTGGCCAGGTTTTGCGATACCTCGACCACTTTGTGTTTAAGTTGATGACAATATATGTCTTGGGATCTTGAGGAAACACGGTGTTTTCAACCATCCAATATCAAACCGGTGGAATTGAAGGCAATGTGATGAAGAAGAAAGAGTGTTGGAGAATGGTGGCTGGAGCAATTAGGAAATTTAGCTATGATTGCGAAATTTAATTTGGGATTGCAAAATTCGCAACCATAGCGAGAAATTTATTAAATTTACGCTATCTACGTGTAAATTTATTAGGCTAATGAAATTTAAGCTAAGTAAAGAATTTAAGCTAGGCTAGCGTGAATTACAATATCTGACGAAATTCTCTTATGTGAAATTCACATGTTAATTTTGTGTATTTGTTCCTAAACGATACGTTTTGGTGTATTACCACCTTGTCCCTTGTATGAGCTGATATTTAGGCTTTCTTGTATTTTCACACTGGGTGGCACATATAGAAGCCCCGTGAATTTTGTAACCTAAGCTGACTTTTTAAGCGACTTTTGATTTGAGAAAATTCAAGAAGCTTTCATTTTTAGGGTTCTTTTCTCTCTTCTCCTCTCCTCTTTCTTTCATTTTCTAGAAATTTGCCAAACCTCCCTTGGGGATAATGACTCAAGGGATGCTTGATACTAAGCCTCATAATATGAAAGGAAGGTTGCTAGCTTGGTTTTGGGGTTGCTGCAGGTTGTCCTCATGTATTGAATGCTACAGGTACTGTATTTATGGCTCCCGGCTTTCCAAACTAGGGTTTAAAGCCATTTAATGTCATTACTTTGGTTAATACTTGCTTGCTTTAGGGTGCGATTAAGCCACTTATTGGTGATCTGTGTTATTCTTTATAGATGGTCTTTACAGTACTTGAAATGAGGTTGAGTGTTAGGTTTAAAAGCGAAAGGGGCTGTGAATGCATGTTACCTGTATTCCCTGACTGAAATAAATTGGTTCTAGGGGTTAGGTTTATAGTTAAACAAAGATCGGGTTATGGCTTGGACTATAGGTTGCTTGCCATAATGCGAGGATATAACTTGAGGACACTTGACCAGCCATGTTATCAGCTAGTGACCTAAACCTTCAAGGTTACCATTTCACACTTTATTTAAGCCATTACAGTTAGCGATCAGCAAGCAGCCCTCTTGTTTGAAACAAATCCAAAAATCCAAACAAAAAGGGGTCACTATTTTCATACACTGATGCGAATCATTCCTAGGATGAAAACCCATCCCCGTGTTCGACCCTAGACCGCTATGTTGCAGTAGCTTATTTCTGACGGTAGGAGAACATAGGAAACAAATTTTATTGATTAAAAACTCACCCTACAGTGGCATGAATCAAATGGCGCGAATTCGCAGGGATGGTGCCAACTTCGTTTGATATGTTGAAGTGTACTTGTAATCAACATTACAAGTAGGTGACCTTTAACCCTTTTGAATTTCGATTCTTTGTAGCTGCAAGTTTTCACTACTTTGCGATTCTTGCCTTGTTTTAATTTACATCTGATCGATTTATTTTAACTTACTAACCTTTTGCCCGAGTTTGTTGTAATAAATTGTGTAGCAGTGTTTATGCAGTGGGGCGAGAGACACTTGGTGGGCTACAGTCGATTTTCTGCCTAATTGAACAAGGTTGTGAAGTCGGTGTACACGGTGGCTGTGGAACCCCTACGAAGAACAACAAAGTCGGTAGGGGTACACGATTGAATCCAAGCGGCTTACGGTCGATGAGGTCACATACACCCCACAGAGTTAGTGCCCCTTCACGCATCATACCTCTATGAAGATGTATGAGTGAGGCCCTATTTAGTACTTACTCCCCACATATCATGGTATGGAAAATGAAAACCCATACACTCATATTAGGATTTTGAGGAAGTTTGCATTACCTTTAAGGAGGTATGATGGACATGGATTTGAAGTTAAGGCATTTCCGACCCTGAATGAGCCAAAGATATGGCTTAACTCTTTGAGGCCAAGAACCATTAGAAATTGAAGAGTGAGCCTGAGTTTTGAAGAAATTCTTCAGTGCCCACAAGACCAACAATTTGAAGAGACAAATCTACACATTTAACGCTCTTAATGATGAGAGGTTACCAGTCTTTGGGAGAAGATTCGTGGAAACGACCAGGTCTTGTCACGTCATGGCTTTGACACTTGGATGCTAGTGAACCCTTCTATGGTGGTATGTCTCTATCGTAAACATTTATTAGAACATGTGTGGGGAGATTTAAGGCAAGCATCCAGATGAAGCCATGGATTTTGAACTCGTCATTTGAAACTTCTAAGGGTTGGGATAGGCAGGCAGGAGAAATGGAAAAATGAGGCCCTCTCGACTGACCACAGGGGAGGATTTATACACTTCGGAGGACATGGAATGAAAGCGAAATATCAGCCTAATTTGGGAAGGGTGGAGGGCTAGAGGCAAAAGCGACTCCATGAGGTGCGGGCGTGGCCGAAAAATCACAGGCAATCCATGCACCAATTTCAGGTCCACTTGCCCTTTGGAAAACAGTATCCTATGGCCCCTTAAGTGAAGGATTTGATGTCGAGAATATGCAAATGCGAGTAGGTCAATACAAGCCACCACAACTGTGCTCCATATGGGAATACCTCTGATTCAATTGGAGGAATCACTAACCTCTCACAGAGCTAAATCCCCCACGCCTATATTGCCTAGTGCGAACCACGGTTGGTTCCACGCCTGACCTGACCGCCCACCATCATACTCTCTGTGGAACAAGCCATATTGAATTTGAGTAAGGTGGTAGGAAACTTTGTGGAAGAGCAAAAGGGGATCAATGTCTGACCAGCCTGAAAAGTTAAATCTTGTAGAGAGCACACTTAACAAGAGAGATAGATGGGCTTGAGAGCAATCTAACTAGAAAATTGTGACTGCGAGTATTGATCACAAGATCAACAAATTCTTGGAGGTACGGGAGAGAGGAGGTTTCCTTCCCGAGCATTCTTGAATCAGAAAGGAGTGCGAGGTAGGTTCATCCAGTAAGCGGGAATGGATGAGGTGAAAGCGATAATCACTTTGAGGAGTGGAAAGAGGTTGAATCAGCCGTACGAGCTGTGAGAAACGAAAAGGAGGAAAGTGCGAGCGGAACACATTTTCTGAAGGAGGACTTCCGGTAAAAACCTTGCATACACCTCCATTCCACGAGGCACTAAGAAAGTAAGAAGAAGGCATCCCGACGAGGCATCCTAGAAGTCCTAAAGGCGAGGTGAAGGTGAACATACCCACTTTTGGACATCATCGAGCAAGTCCACACTTTATCACCCGAAGTTTTTGAAGGACCTTTGTGATGAAGGGGTTGGGCATTGAGAAAAAGGCATTTTTAAGCCCGAAGCAGTGAGTGCCATAATCCAAAGCAAGAACACGAGTCCATCTGAGATCGAGGATCCCCCACAATTTCGATTAATATTGGTGGGACTTGTATGAGACAAATCCTTGCTTGATCACAGGAGCCGAGTGTGAACTCTTTGTAGTACTCGGTGTACAGAGCGGTTAGGTTTGGGAGAAACAAACCTCTGACATCCACTCACATCATTGGCCGATCAATCGGTGAAGATCCCTAAGGGGATAGTTGAGGATGTGTTGGTCAAGGTAGACAAATTCTACTACCCAGTAGATTTTGTAGTGCTGAACAGAACTTGATAGAATGGAGCGAATCGCAATTATCACAGGAAGACCATTTTTGGCCCTTTGCCCGTCTGATCATCAATTATAAACGGGGTCATGCAACTTACTTTTGGCAACATGACATTGGAGCTGAACATATTTCACTTGAATACCAAAAACAAAGGCCCCAAATTGAAGCTTGAAAATCAGTAGCGATGAAGTTTGTTCAGGTTGAAATTAGTAATCTGAGGAAATTTGAATGAGAATCGAGAATAGATATTAGGATTGTGAAGGTGTTTTTATTATTGCCATCGGTATTGCTATGAGCAGTGCTCAATTGAGAATCGACCGGTGGAAAGAAAAGCAACCATGGGAGAAATCGAACATCAGAAATTCTTCACTGGAAACCCTTGAGGGTTGAGGAGCTTCTCCTCTTCGACCTTATGAGTAATTACGTGACGTAGGGTGGTTTGGTGTTCATGAAACAAATTACATTCGATAATTTTTGGTTTTTATTTTTATTTGGTCAATTTCATTAATTTTGGCTATTTTTAGTAAGTTTCCCGAATTAGTAGCTTTCCCTGTTAAGTAATTTTGACTTAATATTATTTTATTTTATATTAAATTTTTAGATATATTTTATATAATTATTTTTAGTATTATTCTAATTTTAATGAAAATTCAGAAAGTGTACATGAAGCTATTATGTTTTGCAAAAATGCTGCTTGACTGTCAGCTACTAACCTGCTTGCAAAACAAGGTGGGGTGGTTTTTTTCAAGAACTTCATCTTTCTTCCCAACCACTCCAGCCCCCAGCCACCACCATTGCCTCCCCGTGAGCCGCGCCCTGGTCTGCCCACCACCCCAAGACCGCCATCACTATCGCTGCCCGAGCCACCGCCGCCGACATTGAGCCCCGATCGAGCCACCCGTACACAGCCACAAGAGCGCCTCCGCAAGACCTGCGCCCTATCACAGGCTTCCTGCTCTGTCCACTGTCTGGCATCAGAGGTTCCTACAAACACCAAACAAGCCGCCCACTCGCCGCGGCCCCACCTCCAAGAGCGCCCCAGCTACTGCTCGCTCACTGGTCAATATTTGGTCAATGAGTCTCACCTCAGTAGTTCCTTCCACTGGCTGCACATGGTGAGCACCAGGTGGGCCCCCGCCGCCTCAGCCTCCTGGGCTGCCCAAGACTCCCGAGCTGGGAGGAGGTGCCCTCCTGCCTCCACTGAGCTGGGCCCCACCCCCGAGGAGCCTCAGGATTTCGTGAGAGATCACTGTGGCGACCTGACGGGACCCCTGCCCTCCACCAAGGCAACAAAGAGATCCTGAGGGCCCGAACTCTCCAAGCGGTCTGCATTTCCTTGTGGACCCGGAGTCCTCATCCTCTAGGCCACAACCATCGCCTACTACATCAGCTGCATAATTCCTTCGCCGCTATCGCTCACCTCGAGACAGAGGCCTCATCTGGCTGCACCCCATCCTGGGAATGTCGCTTCTCACCCAGAGACGGCATGGGGAGTCATACTACGACGTCCCTTGCCACTGAGTGGCGGATCCTGGCCCTGTGTGGACTGGAGGCACCGATCGAGCACTACTCCCCGCCGCCATTTATGACGCCGAGGCGCTCTACTACCCCCAGAACGCCACGCTTTACCATTCGATGACCTCCGGGACACCTAGTCCACTGAGCTCCTGCTCACTCATCGACGATCGCCTGTGAGGCTTCTCTCGAGCAGCTGGACAAGGCTGGGCTCCGCAGACACCGCAGCTAATTGGAGGTTATGGTGATCGCCCTCACCGACACATTATAGATAACCGCACTCTGTAGCTCAGACACCCGCTCTGACCCAGTACTATTCCGGAGGCAGCCCCGCCACTTTTATCGACCATCCGTCATGGACCAGCCTATCTCACTTCAACACACGCACAACAGGGGGCCATCCTCGAGGCTCAGACCTGATCTCAGGGATTCGGGCTGGGCTCCTCTGAGTGAGACACCTCCCCGCCAGATTTTGAAGACAAGGTCCACCGCAAGGGCCTCAAGTTTCAGCAGAGTCTACCCTTGGCTGGCGCTACGACTCTGAGCGCCAGTCCCGAGCACTTGGCTTCCTGAGGAGCCCCTGAGAGAAGATTGATACTCCGGGTCCTCATTGGCAGCGAGCGATGGTGATGCCGACATCTTTCTCCTCCACAACACCCAGCAGGAGTGCCAGACGAGGAGCCGCAGCACGCCCCGCAGGAGAGATACATAGTCATACTCCCTGAAATTCGAGAGGCAGAGAGTCCCACCCTGATATGTCTCCTCCACTCCTCCACCTACTACCAAGAGCCTCGCCGAGCACTCCAGCTCCACTATACAGAACAGCATTCACCTGAGTATGTTCAAGGCCTTACTGGAGCTAGCAGGGGATATGGATGTCAGATGCTCATCCACGCCACCCAAAGACAGATCGGGAGGTCAGTCTGTTTGGTCACCTTGGTCGCTATCATGCCAGTGCTCCAAACAGATCGCGAGTCACCCTGCTTCCACATGTTCCCGATCATCGAGATGAGCTACAAAGAAGCAGCAGTTATGAGCAAAATTTCTTTATTATTATACGTCACAGCCAAGAAGGTTTGATCCACCACCACCAACAGAATTATGTTTGATCTCCCCGCCTCTAACCCTTCTATCTTTATTGATATGCTCCAAGTGCTTTTACTCGGGAGGAAAAGTTGTAGGTAGGAGCACCTCGTTATGTTTTCTTGTATATTAGCACATCAATCCATTCACTAATTTTGTGTAGGATTCACAGCCATAGTAGTAAAGGATACTTTGTATGTTTAGCTTTGCATGGTTTAATAGCTTATTTTGGCTATATATCAAAGCTATACAAAGGTTATATATGATACACTTTTGCATATCACTTTTTGTGCCCACTTTTTGTATCCATTTTTGTTTCAACTGTAATAACGTTCTGAATCGCTTTAACTGACAATGAATTGCTTTTTAATTGACTTCCATTGAATCTGCCTTTAATTGGAAAATGAAACCCCAAGAAAGTTACCTAATGTTAGAAACAATCACGCATGAGTTAAGGTTTCGTCAATTGAATTGTTAACAGTTTCAACCTTGAACATTCTCCCTTGAGCTAATTCACACACTGCACACCTTGGGGATTGCACTAATAGGGTACAAATTATATACCCCCTTCTTTGCCAAAGCCAGCCTTAGACATGTTGACTAATTTACAATAGGTTTGTAAGCACTATTTGAAGACCAATGTACTTTCCAAAAGGAAAAGAAAAAGCAAAAAGAAAAAGAAAAGAAGAAAAGAAAAAGCATTAAAAGTCGTGACGCTTTGCCTTGAAAACCAGCACTGGTCCGGGAGGGGTATATGGCGAAAGCCTTTGAAGCCCATGCCCCAAGCCTTAATCTTGGGTCAGAGAGACGACTTAGTGTTCACACGGGTGGATAGTGAGCGAACGTATCAGGTGCCAATCTTCAAATCACGGATCCCGGTGAAGCCTGAAGAGAGTTTGTGGTCATTGATCCTTTTCAGCTTGATGCCCTAAACCCTTAATTGCTGGGAGTCATCGGTGGACCCTCGCTATATGGACTTTGGTGAAGTCGGGTTTTTGTACACGCACTTAAGCATTACAGTCAAATAAAGAAAGAAGAGTGTAGCCAACCTACTCTAGGTCGCTCAATGTTTAAGGCCAAGGCCAAAAGAGCGAGAGGCTGGGGAGGAGATAATTTTACACTTCATTGGGTCTAACTGCTATATTAAGAACCATTGTGACTTGGTGGAAATTCAAAGTTGAGGAATCCTTACATCCAGGTTAATTCAAAACTGCCTCAAGTGCTTTGCCTCTCATGCCTCGCTTTCGAACAGGTATCAATTATTCATTTTGAAGGAACTGCCCATATGTACACACACCTTTTGAATCATATACACTTCTTTGTAAATTCACGTATGTACTGTCCTGACATTTTAGCACAAAGATCAGCAAACATGCTACAAAGTGATTTGAGCCCGCAAGTGCAATTTTTTGAACCCTATTCATGATATACCTGGGTGCCAAGCGATTCAATCATACTCAATTAAGCCAATTGATATGGTGTCCATTTAGTTCCACTAATACCATTTCGAGCTTGTTTTCTCGTGATTTCAGAGGTTTGCACTCCCAACCACTGTGGTTTAAGTTGATGACAATATACAGGCTTCTGAGTCGAGGAAAACACGGTGTTTTCTAAATCCATCCAAAATATCAAAACCTGGAATTGAAGGCAATGTGATAAGAAAGAGGCCGGAGGCGTGGCAAATGGAGCAATTCCAGAAATTTCGCTATGATTGCGTAGAGCCGATTGCGAAAATTGCAACCATAAATAAAATTTCAGATTCAGCTTTAACAGCACTTCACGTTAATAAATTTCGCCAAATAGCCAAATTCACTTTCAGCGAAATTAACCAATTTCTCGCTTTATTCATGACTTCCTCGCCAGGCTAGCTTAATAGCTAGCCAGCGAATTATTGATAGCCGGCACTTCGCTTATCTCTGAAAATTCTCGCTATCTCCTGTACTGCATACGAATTCTCGCTTATAGGCTGCTGAATTCATCCCAGCGAAATTCCTCCTGATAGCCAAATTCATCTGCGATTTGTGCATTTATTCAAACGACTACGCTAAAAGTATTACCACCTTGTCCCCATATCAACATTCAGCTCAGATATTTTCACACTTTGGCACCCATATAAGCCCTACTACTCTTGTAACCCTAGGCAACTTTTAAGCAACTTTGATTTCCTGCAGAAGAATTCCGCAATTTTCTTCATTTTAGGGTTTTGCTTTTCTCTTCTCTCCTCTTTCTTTCATTTTCCAGGGTCGCCAAACACTCCCTGAGGATGACAACTCATGGATGCTTGGCTAAGCCTCATAGCCTTGAAGAGGAAGGTTGCTAGCTTGGTTTTGGGGCTGCTGCAGGTTGTCCTCATGTTTTAAATGCTACAGGTACTGTATTTATGACTCCCTATCTTCCAAACTAGGGTGTAAAGCCATTTAATGTCATTATTTCGTTAATACTTAATATAGTTGTACAGTATGCACTATTGTGATGACCTACACTTTAGATGGTCTTTACGAGCCACCGAAACAGTTGGAGGCATGGAACCAAAGGGGCTGAATGCATGCGTTACCTGTAAGACCTGGGGCCAGGAGGGCTTCTGTGTTAGGCTTTATAGTTAAACAAAGATCCGGCATGTCTGACTAGGTTGCTTGCCATAATGCGAGGATAACCCGAGGACACTTGTTAACCCCATGTTATCAAGCTAGTGACCTAAACCTTCAAGGTTACCTATTTCACACTTTATTTTAAGCCATTACTAGCTAGCCAAGAAACAACAAATCCCTAATGCTTCTTGAAACAACCAAAATCAAACTGTAGTGGGTCACTTATTTAATACACGATGCAATCATTCAGATTAGAAACCCATCCCCTTGTTCGGGAATTCTAGACCGCTTATGTTGGCAGAGAGCTTGACTACGGCAGTAGGAGGAACATAGGAAACAAATTTTGTTGATTCCGCTCACCCTACCGTGGCACGAATCAGTCTTATAGTGAATTATAACTAATTTAACTAATGTAAGGAAAGCCTAATATTCAGATTTTGATTTAAAGTAATGATGAGAAAACTAGGGTTTTGCCGTTGCTTACCACACCTAATGGATTTTAACCTAGATAGCGTATTTATCTAATATTTCATATGATTTATGTTAGCTGGTTGATCGTGCTTCACAGCAGATTCTCTCTCTAGTGATAAATCGCCATCTTTCCAAATGGGGTGGTCTCGCCTTAATCCCTGACTCCCAAGATGCATAAATGTGCAAACCCTAGTGCTACACTTAGAACACGGGATATCTCTATTCCTTGATTGACCAAGGTTGTTTTTACCTATGTCCATGGTTAGTCATCTTCTCTCGATTTCAGAATTCCAGCAATAGCAAGCTGTGAATTGGCCAAATAATAACATGTGATTAAATTTAGGAGTAATCATACAAATTCATACCAATATTAAATAAACTTAATTAATACAGATTGTCCATAATGTGGTTAGGTGGAAAAACCCCAGAGAGAAAAGTTAGTTCATAGTGATTTTCATTACAAACTGAAAGATTTTTAATATAAACTGAATCAGGAAAAGAAACAATGGCAGTCGCTTACATCTCTTAATCCATCTCCATTCTCCCCTCTCGTCATTTGTCCTTATCTTCAATTTGCCTCCGAATCCCCCCTCGAAAAATCGTTTCTCATATTCGACTCAGCCCATCATCGCCCGCCCCTCATGCAATTCTGAGCTTTTTTGCTCGATTCTAAAGAACACCTCGCTACGCCGCCACAAGGTGCTACGCCGCGTTTTGCCCTCGAAGCCCACCGGATTCCTCCTCACTGTTCATCGCTGCAGGACTCCACGCCAAGGACTACACCACAACTTGGAGTGCTTCGCCGCAGCGTACTCGAGGCTTCTGCTTTGGTTCTTTCCTTTGCTTTATTTAGCTTCCTTTTTGCTTCTTATATTGTCGTGTCCTGCAAAACATTACAATATGGAGAATTAATGTAATATTAGTGAATATGAATGTGAATCATGTAATTGAGTTATAAAAACACCTAGAAATCTTAATAACGTGACAATTCAAGGAACCATCAACACCTCAAATCTTTAGTTTCTGCTGTCGCCAGGCAACACTCAATCAAGGACGTAAGATCAGTTTAATCATTGATGATATGTGTCCAATGCACATGATACTACCAAAATGTGGGGCTCATGAACCAATTGCTAGATCTAGGCAAACCTGGCTGTTCAACTTTCTGCAATCTACATTAGCCGCTCCTGGGGCTGACCAAGCAAGTCAACCCTTTTAGTGCTCAATAACCTTCCCAAGGAGTCTATAGTGTGGTTGAAGTGAATTAATGTATAACTCAACTTTAGTACCCTCAAACTTGAATTTAATTTGCAGGTTTATTGGAAAATAGAAGCTAACACGTATGATAAGAACCACACACTTTATTCACTTCAACTAATCCTAAGGGATTAACTCTAAGATAAATTGAAAGAGCAATTAAAAGCAATAAGTTTTAGATGAGGGTCTGCAAGTGGATCCAAGGCACTCCTCACCAAACTGGTTATGGGCACTAGGCATCGCCCCCGAACTTCACCCTCGAATATCAATAAACCTCAAGGCCCTAGACTATGGAAATCATCCATCCCTCTCAATCCCATGAGTCAAGGGTGAAGTCAATGGCTCCCACTTGTCAATAGGCACAGGCCTGAAAGGCCTCAGACTGTGTCGTGATTCAATACTATCCAATAATAAAACCAAAAGCTTATTATTATTAGCTTATTATTGTTTATATTATTATTATTATTATTATTAATATTATTATTATTATTATTATTATTATTATTATTATTTTAAATATTGTAATTTCAAAGGCGATATCTTTACTTATGTGTCCCCATCACTTAGGTGTTTAAACTTTCTAAGGTTCAGAAACTCTTGTATGTCGAGTCCTGGTCTGTGCATACTATAAAGATCACGTGTGTGTGTGCAAAGAGCTTACTTCTTGGGAATCGGGTTTCTTGAAATCTAAAAGAGGTATAGACATGGTCATTCTTAACTTTTACAATGCAGTCCCGACGCCAACACCTGAGTTCTCATTACTCAAATACATCATTATGCAATTACTATGACTCCCCTTTTGCAATCATGGCCAAGACTAAAGCCGGGAACAATTAATACTAAATCCCGAACTATATTGATGAGTATCTAAATACTCATTTTATCCCTATGCTTAGTTATTTTTCTAGTGTTTTTTATGTTAAATAGGTGCCCTAATGTCAAAGTTCATACTTATGATCAGGTCATCCATTTGATGGAATTGTGCAAAATTGGTGAAAACTACTACAAAAGAAGCATCAGATTTTGATGTTTTCTCGATATCATCATAAGGAACTCCAATTGAAGCAAGATTTATATGTAAGGAATTTTAAACTTCCAAGAGCTTTCCAGGGATACAAGAATACAAAAATTGAGTTCGAACAAAGAAGTTATAAGTTCCAAAACTTGAATAAAAAAATTCAAGAAATGATTGCGTAAGACCTCCAGCAGAGAGGCTACTATTTGGGAATTTTCAGAAAACATATGAGCTCCTATTGCATCAAGTCATATGGATGATCTCAAACTTCAAGTGAGATTTCAACTACCAAGAACACTAAATCGGAGTTCCATGAATGTTATGACCTGCAAGTTGGAGCAACAGTGAATGTCGCTATTGCAGCGAGAACCAATTGTCGCGACGTCAGAGCTATAAACGACGTCATGACGTTGCCAACCACGCCATGGAATAGGGCCCATTTGGCTGATTTTAGCCCATTTTTGCTCATAATGGAGGATTTAAAAATGTTCGCCACAGGATCGAGATAGAGACCATCGAACCCGCTTTTGGACGTTTTGAAAGGGATAGTTCTCTCGGGTGAAAACACCCAGCACACACTTCTATGAAAAGCTAATAAATAATGATTTGAAGTGTTATGAGATGGACTTTCACCAAAATCATTATTTCATCCTCTCTTTTTCTCTCATTAGTTTTCTCCCATGATGTTCTTAGGTTTCGCTCTAGTGGTTCTTGTCAAAACTGAACCCACTTCAGAATATTAGTTTAATTTTCATTTTTATTTAATATAAGTATGATTTTACCCACTTTGCTTTCTATTTCTACAATAATTACATGTTAGGCTTAAACAACTTTGGCATGCCATTGCTAGAGTCCGAGGGATCGAGAGATGATGACCCTAGGACATGAATAAAGCAACAATCAAGCCAATCCAGGGAATAGATATATCCTAAGAACCTAGCATTGTGTGGTTTATACATTTAAGCCGGAGTCGAGGGTCAAGGCAGAGATGCACAATACACCTCATGGTAGATAGGTAGACACAGTCTCAGAGAACATCTGTAGTATGATCAACCCATGAAGCAACCACAAGAAATGATAATGAATAATCATTTAGTTACACCATCAAGTGTGACAGTGAAGGCAAAAACCCTAGCTGCCAATTAATTGATTTTAAAACAATATAGGATTAGTTTTTCTTTTATTAACGAATCATCATAATAGTCCATAATATTAAAGTTTAAAGCTCACATTCATATACTTCTCCGTGGATCAGCATCCATTTAGGTATTACTCAGATATTTGAGGCTACAATTTTACTATTAGCTACACATTATACAAACAATTCAACGCTTTGAATATCAAGTTTTTATTTTCGCTGTCGGGAGAAGTTTTTGTATTGATATTGACAACAACGATTTGTATTATTACTGGATCAATTTCTTTTTATTTTAATACATTTATTTGGTTTATTTATTTATTTTATTTTTTTTTATTTCTACCCATTTTTACATCCGTGGCTATTACTTGGTCTCTATCATGTTTTTGTGGTTTCAGAGTGTTAATTGGTAATTGTTACCAAGATAGGGCCAAGTGTGAACTGAGTCTTTGATCCAGCAGAGAGAACTAACATACCACTTGGTATAAAGATAAAGTACGCTTCTAATCATAATGGATCCGATCATCGAAAGCGATAAAATGCATTGGCTGACTTTGAGCAACAATTCAGAATGCGGTAAATTATTGATGAGCATCAAAGAAGGAGTGACAACTCGCGCAGCCATGTGGGTAAACTATATTTGATGATTATGTTTTGGCGCTTGATAATTTGGTACTTTGAGCAATTATACTGATGGTCACCACCAAACACTCTCATAATATGCTTGCGATAATTCTTTCAATTTCACAATAAACCAAAGATCAATAGAAGAAGCATGGATGAATTAAGAAGAATCGTTTTCGTAATAAAATGGCGCGGTACAACCTGAATAAGATCTAATGGATAATGATCACTGCAAGTCGGAAGGTCAGCTTTAATCCAAATGATGGTCAACTCCCACATGAGAGAATGATATAAAGTTAGAGGTTAGTAATTAATTTTAAATGAAAGAGTTCATGCTTAAATGTGATATCCTGTCTAATCCATGGAATTCGACATGGGCATGTTCAAATCATAATATAATTATCCATATTTCGAAGAAGAGATGTCCAACTGCCACTTCTCGTACTCCAACTACAGATTTGAGAACAACCTGTACATGATATATATATATAGTTGAACTGAAGAAAAAAAACAGTATGAATGAAGAGAATATAACATACCGCCCTTGAAGGACAAATATGAGAGTCACATCACTTCCTTGGTGAACACAAAATAATAAAACTATTTAACTGAAGAAATCACTCAAGAGGTAAAATTAATGAACTTATAAAGCCTCAAAGGTGGAGATTGATGATGCAAACTTGTTATCTTAGCGAAGAGTAAAAAGATCAACTCTCCGAACTATGAAAAGGTAAAGGAGAGTGCCGGCAGACTTTCCTGAGATAATTCTCACGGGTGAGTGGCTGAAGAATGGAAAAATGAGAAGATCAATCCCAAATTCCGGTGTGGATGAGCAACACTCATCTATTTCAACAATGAACTGAGAGTAACTATTAAAAACAAAAAATTTAAAAAATTAGAATCAAAAATAATTAGAAGATTAGAGGAAGACTAAGGTGCTCAAGTTAATGATTGAAAGAACTATCGCCTAGAAGATGAGGCAGAAACAAACCATTCAGAAGGGAGTCTGAATGACTCTTGAAAATCGAGCGGCTTCGGGAGGCAACCCAAGTTTTAATGGTTTCTTCCTTTTACTTTTTTTTACTTACTTTTGAGTTTGTTTTTAATAAATTTTCTGTCGGATCATGTTTAGTGTTGCTCTTCGTGGTTTTATTTGAATGGCTGTGATACAACTGAAAAGTGGAAGTTTTATGGTATCTTGAGGTCTCAAAGAACAAAACTGAATATGAAATCAGTCAACGATCCTCCCTCACTTAATCATATATGCTTTCTATTTTCTGCCTCCTCATCTGACTCGCCCAACCCTTAACAATCGCTAAGGTCCAAAGCAGCCAAATCCATCGACAAACTTCCTGGTGACTGATCAACCCCAGGAGTAATTTATTATCCATTCTGCTTTTGATCTCTATTAATGAGGACAATGTTCATTTCAAGTTTGGGGGTGAATCCAAGAAATCATTAAGAAAAAAAAATCTCTCAAAATCCAACCTTGTATCTCCACCATTAGAGTTTAGTTGTTTGTCAAGTAGCTGTATGTGCTTACCCTTATTTTATTTACTGTAACTCAAGGCGAAGGAGTTTGATACTGGCTGGCTAGTGAAGGTCATTGAATCACAACTATCTCAAAACAAGGGAAGAGACTAGGACCTGTACAATTGATCTGAATTGTGTACTTGTTTCTCGTATAGTGATCAGCCAGTCACTCCATCAGGCTACAAGAAGCTTTATTTCAAGGAATCTATCACACACACACTTAATCTCCTTCAGATACCTGGTCCCCACTTTGCCTAATCAAATTAACTCTTGGGGACTTTAACCATCTAAGCATTTAACACCTAATCAAAAGAGGGACGCCACTGTTTCCCAAACTAAAAGAAAACAAAACAATTTAGAAAATGAAAAAGAAAAAGAAAAAAAAAGTCAAAAATGAAGGCTTGTGAATTTAGACAAGGGATCATCCAATCTGAACCTGGCACAGTCCTGGTGGGGGCCTTCTGAAGCCTGACGCCTGGGCCAACCGGGCCGAGCTGTTGATCAACGCCCGCCATGGACAAGATGCTGATCCTTCCCCTACAACCAGCCTTGAAAGTCAATACGGTTCGGTAGTTTAGCTGGCACTGGGATGTCCCAGCCTTAACCACTGGTGTGGTCGTCACCTGATCCCCGCCAGGAAACACTTATCTGAACCTCTGCACTGTTCTTCCTTCATTTTTTGTATTTAGGAAATTTTTAGTATTAAGAATAAAAGGGTAGTTTCTTATCTTTCTTAAATGTTTCCTGCAAATAAGTGAGAGCGAGCTAAGCTTTAAAGTGCAGACCTATTACACACTGAAGATCATGCCATCACTCTAATTTTTAGTTTCTTGGAAGGTCATCATGGACTTGGGGGTTGATTTGCTTTGCTTTACCATGCACATACATGTCTTAGAGTTTAGTGTTGTAGATCCCAAATTTAGTTTAGCAAGGCCATTATTATAAATTGTGTTCATAGTGATTCTTCCATTTGAATCATGTTATCATACTCACCCCATTATTTTAGTTCATGTCATTTTCAATTTTTATTTTGTTTTGATAGGTCTCTTGCTCTGGGGACAAGAATTTAAGTTTGGGGGTGTGGATGAGTATCTTGGGCTCATTTTATCCCTTGCGTTTTGATACATATTTTTCTAAAGTTTTTATGTTAAACATGCCTTAATGTTTCTGAAAAGTTCATACTTATGATCAGGCTAACCATCGATGAATAAAAATTATAGGAAAACTCACACAAAGCAGCCAATTATTTTTGACGTTAGATGTCATATGAAAACCTCCAATTGAAGCAAGATTTATATGTATGAATTTAAAACTTCAAGTATTTCCAGGATACCAAGAACACAAAAACTGGTTCGAACAAAGAAGTTATGCAATTTCCTGCAAGACAAAGGAAAATAAGCAATACGGCAGGCACCTGCAGAGGCTACTTTATTTTATGTTTTCAGAAATCATATGAGCCATATTGCATCAAGTCATATATTAGATTCTACACTTCCAAGAGTCAACGTACCAAGAAAATCTCAAACGGAGCTCTGACACGCCGTTATGACTCCACGGTTGGAGCAAAACAGACTGGAGCAACCGCCACGTTGGAACCACCGCTTCACGCTGCGAGTCGGCAGAAACGACGTCGCGACGTTGCTAAACGACGCTCATGACGTTAAAACATTCGTAATGGATTTTTAGCCCATTTGAGCCCATAATGGAGGATTTAAAAGCTCAACTATAGGGATCAAGATAGGATAATTTGATTTTGAACGGTTTTTTGACGCTGAAAAGGGAGAAGCCTTCTCTTTGGGTGGAAACAATCTCAAAAACACATCTATGTAAGTGTCAAAGAAGTTAAAGATTTGAAGAAGAGAGATGGGGCTTCACCCCAAATCGCTTATATTTCATCCCCTTTTTCTTTGATGGTTTTCTTCCACATAGAGATGTTCTGGTTTCGTCTAGGTTTTGTCAAAACCTAACCGCACTTAATATCAGCTGAATTTTCAGCCTTACTTAATACAAGCATGATTTTATCGACTTTGCTTTGCCTCTGAATAATTACATGTTAGGGTTTAATAACTTTGGCATGCCATTGCTAGGAGTCCGAGATCTGTAGAGATGATGACCTTGTACATAATTAAAGCAACAATCAATAATCGGGAATAGATATCTCGGTTCCAACTCGTGGCACAAATATACATTAAGCCGAGTCGAGGGGTCAAGTAGATGCAATACACTCACTGGCGATAGGCGTGGAGAGTATCTCGAGAGAGGGAACACTGGGGTGGCACGACTCAACCTCATGAAGGAATCATATGAAATATTAAATAAATAACTTACAGTTAAAATTCATCATGCATGTGAAGGCAACCCAGTTTTCATAATTAATTGATTTAGCAAATAATATAGGATTAGTTTTTCTTTTATTAATCGGAAATCATTTACTACCAGTCCAAGATAATATTTAAAGGCAAAGTCAGACTGTTATCACTCTCCCAGACTCTGACATCCCAATGAGTACACTGATATTATTGACATCATGGCACCTTACACATAGGCATATACATTTATATTACACTGATCGCTTCACCCATTCAAGATACTAGTAAGTAATAAAAATCATTCAACATCCTAGTACATAATGAACAAACTCACTTTAAACATACTGAAAAAAAAACTAACAAAATGACATAAAAACACGCCTCTAAAACATTTAAAAAAATAAACTAAGCCAACCATATTAATCTATACCCACAACATTAAAATCCCAATCCAAACTGATAATATCCTCATAATGATAAAGGAAATAAGGGCATAGAAATACGTCCTCAAAGAATCACTAAGTGTGTGTGGTGCAGTGAGAGCAGCTGCCTAACCCGTGATATGGTCCCGCCGAGCGAACGATGGCCATCTCGGCCTTAATGGCATCCATATACCGACTGTGGTAACATGAAAGTTCCTGATAATCATCCCTCAATGATATACAAATCATGGTTATTTATGGAATCCGTCTTTAGACCAGCCCAACTGAGGACTTTAAGGTCATGGTCCTGCAGTCACCCACACTAGCGCCTATTAAAAGATCATCGCTTCGGGCTCCTCTTCAATCGCTTGAGTTCTCGAACTTCGTCTTGGGCAGTGGTATGGGTAGGCGCTGCTGCACCTGCTCGTCGGAGTCCAAAATCAGGACCTCGGCCAATTAGCATAACTGAGTAATCAACAAGGGATGGATCAGGGCCCCGATGCATCTCCTCGGGGTCGACTAACTAACCCTCTCGATGACGGACCGGAGACAAACCGGAAGCTCCCGTCGTACATGACGGAGGAGGATCAGTTTTGTCCTTCATGATCGTCAGCAGGTGAGGCTTCGACTTAGCATAAAAATTCACTGCACTTTTAGCCACCGCGCGAGGGAGCGACCAAATCAGTGTCACCCGTATCATGGTCGGCGTCAGCCACGCCTCTGGCCTTGTGAGCTCCGCATCAAGCGCTGGCACTGTAGTTCCAAATAATGCCTCTGAGGATTCACATCATTACATTCAACAAAGTGAACTGATGTTTGGCACCAAACCTCACCCACTCACTGGGAGGAAACAACGGTGACTTTGAATGGTGATGGGAGTGGAACTTGACACCTGGCTACCCTGCACAGGTGCATAGAGTAAGTCACGCCCATGATTCTTACTACAGTTGAAGAACGCATTAAAGGTTGGAAAACCTGTCTCAAGACAACCAGTGTTGAAAAGGGACTCATGATAGATCCGTCAAATTTCCTGAAATGAACCCGTGGATCCTCCTGGAGGGGGTGGTGTCACCGGCGGAGACTAACGCCACTTTCGCTTAACCCACCCGCGGTTTCATTGTGGAGATCTTAGTTAAGTTTTGGAAACAAGGAAAACAAGAGAGAGCTAAAGGAGGGCACTAAAACTGTGTAGGAAACGAAGAGCCAGGGGCCTTGAAAAGAAATCTAAAAAGGCTCGCCCCACAAATAGAAGCATAGGCCTCACTGCCAGAAGAGCACATGGCAAGAAGAATGTGAACCTACGCTGTGGCGCACCGAATTTTGATAAGAGCTACGAGTGGCGAAAAAGTCACGCCGCCACGTAAAGCTTAAAAGAATTAAAATTTCTTTTCAGATGTGATATGTGAGATCTACGCTAAATGCAGCATGGAACAAGTTTGTAAATATACACTTTGGCCTTCAAACTGTAATGAACATAAACCCCTTAGTTGTTAATGCTTGCATCCTTCGCACCCTTGCAGAAAACTAATAATAAAACCATTAAAACAAACAAAGTAGAGATTCCAAAAGAAAAACAATAAGAAATAAAAAAGACCGAAATAACAAGTTCTAAAGAAGAAAGGACTCAACAATGAATAGGTTGCTTCCAAGAAGGCTATGTTTATGTCGTTAGCTTGATATCTCGGTAAATATAATACTTAGACTAAAAATAACTTGAACTATTGCAGACCTTCTGCAATAATCTTTAATCGCCCTACTCAAAAAGTTGTAGAATGGAACATGTGTCTTCCAGATAACTTTCTCCAAAATACGGTTTCAATCTCTGGGCATTCACTTTGAACTGGCCCTTCTCTGGATGCATTATCTCAACTTCATGGCAAAACATTTTAAACCATCGTGAACTTGGCATGACTACTTTTAACTTCAATCTCTGCTTCAGAAGAGTTTCAAACAGAATTGAACAAATGTAACTCGCTACCCCATAGCGAACTCTTTCCTTACAATATGTTTAATGCAAGACAAGCTTTCATCCTTTCCTTTATGATTCCAAGCACTTATAAGCCTCATTGCGGAATTCATCTAATTCGTGTTGTAGCATCCGCTTCTTCTCTCGCTACTTTTACTATCGTCAATAAGCTTAGCACTATCGCCCAAGATCTATGTTCTGACCTCACTGCAAGTAGTTTTCCATAAACTAGTTGGAATGGCAACATACCCAATGGGGTTTTAAATATTGTCCTCAGATGCTCAAAGCATCATCAATCCTCTTCACCAATCTTTCCTAACTCATTAACTGCTTTGTGGATGGACTCTATCTCAAGTGGTTCGACACCTGGCTTGCCCATTTTCCCTGGGTGGTATGCGAGTGATGCGTATGCCGGAACAACATATTTTTGCAAGACCTTATCAACTAGTTTGCTGTATAAAATGAGTGATTCCGCCCAGAATCAATGCTCATAGAGTGTCGACCGTGGTAAACATGTGGGTCGCTGGCTGAACTTCCGCTACTACATCAATTATTGAGGCCCATACTTCTACCCATTCGAGACGAATCCACCGCAAGGAGAATATACAAGCTTATGATCGAAGAGGGGAATGGACTCCATAAAGTCCATCCCCACAAATCAAATAGCTCGACTTCTAGAATTGTTATGGGTGGTTCATCCCGTTTGGAACAAGCCTCATTCTTCGCATTTAACAGCAAGTAGATACAAACTAGTGAGCATCCTTGAACAAGGTAGCCCAGTAGAAACCTGATGACTACGCCGCCTTCCTGCTCCAAAGTGCTCCCCACATGATAGTGTGGCGTTGATCTCGTAACACACGCCCATTTCGTCTGGTACATCGAATCACTGATCCGCATAATGCTTGTATAAAATAGCCTTCCTAGTAGTGCTTCAAGTGTGCAAAGAACCTCTCTCTTCTTCTCAGAATAAAACTGAGGACTCACCTTACTAATAAGTAATCTTACATATCACTAAGAAACCATAAATATGTTTTATGTCTTCAATTACTAAGAGCTGCTCATCTGGGAAATCATCATTAACATGTACCTCGTCTCTGCCTTTCCAACCGCATGTGAGACATCCGAACTAGGTTCTCTGCTCCTTCTTATCTCTTACCCCAGGTCAAATTCTTGCAACAGGAGTGCTCCACTGCGATTAATCTTGGTTTACGTCCTTTAGTCATTAGGTACTTGATGGTCGGCGGTTAGTGTGTGCACTATTACCCTATTGCTGAACTGCAGGGCCCAAACTCGTCGTGCTGCAAAATTAATGGCCAATAGCTCTTTTTCAGCAGGTATAGTTCGCTTGGGCAACATCATTCAAAGTCCGGGCTACGAGGGATAATCCGAAATATTTCTTTCTCTTTTCTACCCCAAGATCGCCTGACAGATAGTCACTAGCGCCATTAGCTCAAACGGTGGTCCTAACTGCGCCAAACTATGGGGCCAATACCAAATGATGATGTCCTTTGAACTAGCAAACTGGACAAAGGCTTTATAATCCGAGAAAAATCTTTTATGAACCGCCTATAGAACCCCTCGTGATGTCCAAAAGTCCTCTTTATGCCCTAATGATGACAAAGAGAAGTTTCTTCATCGCCCAATCTTGCTTTGGTCTGCCCCATCTCATGCAATCGTGCCCAAGTACTATGCCTTCTTGTACCATAAAGTGGCACTTCTCCCAATTCAGCACAAGATTGGTTTCCTCACATCTAACTAGCACCGACCTCAAGTTTTTCAAACAATTGTCAAAGGAGTTCCTCAATCGGTAATCTCAATCATGAACATCTTAATTGTCTTTTCAACCATATCTGAGAATATAGCCATCATACAAGGCTGAATATTCGTTGCATTGCACAACTTCAAAGGGCATCCGCCTAATGCGAATGTGTGTGTGTGTGTACCATAAGGGTAAGTGAACGTTACATCCTTCGTGGCTATAACGACCTTATTGTAAACTGTAATACCCACCAAGAAACATTAGTATTCATGCCCTTCTGGCTCCACCTGTTAACATTTTAATCCAAAAATGGCAGTGGAAAATGGTCTTTTGTAGCCTTATTCACTTCCGGTAAGGCCAGCAAAATTCTCCAACCCGTGACTGTTCTAGAAGGCAGCAATATATTATTCTCTGTCTTTATCACTGTTGTTCCTCCATTTTTAGGCACAACCTATACCGGACTCACCCATGCACTGTCAGAAATAGGATAAATAACCCCGGCATCCAGCCACTTCAATACTTCCTTATGGACTACTTCTTTCATGGTTGGATTCAGTCTCCTCTATGCTTCCACTGAAGGCTTATGACTATCTTCTAGCAGAATTCGATGCATACACATAGAAGAGCAAATCCCCTTTAAATCAACTAGAGACCAGCCAAGTGCATCCGATCTCGCGCCTCAAATCTTATCTTTCTAACACGCTTTGATGCCAAACAAATCACCTAAGGTAAAAGCGTCCCAAGATAAGCATACCTCAAATGGTCGGGTAGTGACTTTTACTCATCTGGGTGGTCAAGCCAAGGATGGAACTCGAGTTTATATTTTTGCCTAAGGGTTCGGTGAGTATTTCCTCTATTAGCTAGAAAGAGTCCATCCATTTCACATACCTCTTCGCCTCTTCAGCCTTCTTATCTGCTCTATGCCCAGGATAGTCTCCAAGGGTCGTGAGACCACTGGGCTAGACCCTATAAATTTTCGGGTCTCTATCACGGCATGTATCACTGTCGGGTGTCCGCTACAAATTTCAAACACGCGGAACTTGACCTCATCATCCCCGCACTCTCACTCCCCAAACTCTCTCCGGCGAGAAATGGCTCCACCCAATATTATGGGTATTATCTTCTTCCATGTCCAAAACGATGAAGTCCTCTAGAAAGATGAACTTATCTTACTTTATCAGTGACATCTCATACCACCCCGCCCCTTGATGCTTTAGTGACCCGTCCGCTTAACCTGGAGTGCACTTATTTCACAGCCTCACTTAATCCCAAGCGTCTGAATATGGATAAAGGCATGAGGTTAATACTAGCTCCTAGGTCACATAAGGCTCTCTCAATGATGGAGTTCCTGATGGTACAAGGAATAGTAAAATTGCTTGGGTCTTTCAGCTTTTGTGGTAGTTTCCTATGAAGGATGGCACTACATTCCTCGGTGAGATTCACCGTCTCAAAATCCGACAACCTTCTTTATTTGACGTATATCCTTCATGAATTTGACATAATCAAGTATCCGGTCCAACGTATCGCAAATGGAATGTTTATGTTGTTTCTTGAATAATTCATATAAACTTTTGTGAAATTGCTTGTCTAATTTATTCTTCTTCAAAATAGGGTACAAATTGGAGCAAAGGGGTTCAGCTTGTGGCCGGCTCGATCTTTACCTAAATTTCTTCGCACGTATCACTTTTCTCTGGGCTGTTCCCTTTCTATCTTGTCATTCTGACTGGTCTGAATTACTTCCTCAGTTTCTACCTCTCCTATCACCGGTGGTCGCTTCTGTGATTAATTCTCTACCACTTCAATATGACAGCCTTTACATGTTCATTAACTTTCTCATCCTGTCACTTCAGCATTAGGTAATGATCTCGTGTCGCCTCGTATACAAACAATGTGCCATCTCGCCTATTTGGTACTCCAGATTTCAAGTTAGGCCTTTCTTATTCTGCGAACTGTGGATTGGTTTGCAACCGTTGAGCTTGGTTTTGGAATGTGGCCTTCGCCCATTCATAAATGTGTTGTCGTGGGAAGTCATCATATGAGCTAAGGCCTCCAAACTACTTTCTTCCTCAGTCAGGGTTTGCTTTCTTGAAGTGATGGCATATTAGTCTGATTATTCCTAAGCCATAGCCTTCGAATTGCTTTGATTATCTCTGCTACCTCCAACCCCGCCTCGATTTAGCACCGTTTCCGTAGTAATACTCCATACCGCCCGATGTCGTTTAGTTTGACCGATTCACATACTGCGGCTTACTTTATCACTATTATCCGCTCCTAACCGACAATCCATAGTAATCGTGGGTTGTCCTCCCAAGACTCGCAGATCTCCCGTGGGCTATTTTGAATAGCATTCAATACCTCACGCTTCAGAAATGCTTAGTTAATCGCGACAACATGGGTTTACTGCCGCTGTGTTACCGAACTTCAATCGCTGACTCTAGGTGCTGATCTATCTCGAGGCCACTGATTAGTATTAGTGGCTCTATCTTCCAATATCTCATAAGCTTGATCTATAGTCTTCTTCATCAGGGCACCTCCTACTGAGGCATCAATGATTATCCTAGCTGAATCGCTTAAACCATTGTAGAACGTGTGCACCTGCATCCACCTAGTTAACCTGTGATGTGGGCATCTCCTCAATAGCTCATGAAATCTCTCCTCAAGCCTCAAGCACCTCCTCCCTCGACCACATCCGAATGTTAATCTCTCGCACTGGCCAGGTGGATCTCAGGGGTAGGAAAAATTTGGTCGAATTTCATACTCAAGTCATTCCATGAGGTAATGGAATCCGTGGTTGGCTATCAACCAATGCTTAGCCTAATCGCTAAGTGATAGTGGAATAGACGCACGAGCTACATTCCATTATACTCGAATTATGTCGCAGATTTCAATAAACTTGTGTTGATGTCACCCGATTCTCACGGCAACCCAGGCGAAAATGGCATTGTGGAGCATTTTCAAAGTTACCTTCAGCTCAAAGTTGTTTGCTTGAATGGGTGGTCAGCCGATAGCCGCCTAACAATTGTGGGCGGTGCGCGCGAAGTCCTTAAGTAACATATGAGGATCATCAGGCTGTACAAATAATCTGGTGGCCTGATTTATATGATTCTGTCCATTTTGATCCACCTATGGTTCATTCCTATCTTGGAACTGCTCTTCGTCTTCTTGATTTTGCATGATTCTAGATCAGTTGCGTGTGCAATGTCCGCTAATCTGTGATCAATGGAAATAATTCCCTCACATCTGCCTTTGTACGCACACTAATTACTTTCCCTTTCCGAAATCACAAGTATGGCTTTCCAGACCAAGTCACAACATAGGTAAATAAGGAAAATAACTAAAACAAAGAGTAATAAAATGATTAATAAGTAAAAAGAACTAAAATAAAATTGATCCAAAGTAGAATCTATAGCACTATTGTCAATATCAACACTAAACTTTTCCCTGGAAACGGCACCAAAAACTTGACGGGCTGATAGTAAGTGTGTAAAAGTTAAGTAAAAACGCAGGCATGTACACGTAAGTATACGTGTCGAGTTCACGTAGTGTAATGGCTAGTCAAGTGTCGTTCCCACGAAGAGAATCATGCTGAATACTAGCTTAGTAAGACATAGATGTAATATTCTGATCTAGTCTTATAGTGAATTATAACTAATTTAACTAATTTAAGGAAAACCTAATATTAAGATTTTTAATTTAAAGAAATGATGAGAAAAACCAGTTTTGCTACCACACCAAATGGATTTCTAACCAGATAGCGTTTATTTATCCAAGACATATTTCATGATTTATGTTAGTTGCTTGATCACATGCCTACAAGATATTCTCTCTCAAGATATATCTACTCATCTCGCCAATGGGGGTAATGTAATCTATGCACCCTTTGACTCGAGATGCATAAATGTGCAAACTCCTAGTGCTACACTTGGAACTGATATCTCTATTCCTTTGATTAAGTATACTTTTTACCCATGTCCATATGAGTCATCTTCTGGTTTTTACCTTAGCAATAGCATGCTAAAATAATAAATAATAACATATGATTAAATTAGAGCAAAGCAACCATGCCAAATTCATACCAATATTAAATAAACCGCAATTAATACATTAACTACACGGTGTGGTTAGGTTGACAAAACCCAGAGAGTATGTTATCACATAGTGATTTTCATTACAAACTGAAAGATTTTTAACATAAACTGAATCAGGAAAAAAGAAATACGGTGGTTAGTTTATCTTTGCGATCTCTCTAATCCGTCGCCAATCTCCTCTGGTCTCGTATGTCCTTCTCTTCAATCCGCCCAACCCCCTCCCTTTGCCTCGAAAATGCTTCTCTCTTTTATATCTCGTGACACGGCCCATCATCGCCCAGAATTCAGAGAGTTTCTAATGCTCCCGACAAAGAACACCCGCCACGCCATGGAGAGAAGGGGTGCTACGCCACGCTTACCCGAGGCTACCGATTTCTCCCTCGCCGGTTCATCAGCGCGTAGACCTCCACGCTAATACAGCGACTGCGTCGGCGTGGAGTGCTTCCATCGCCAAGGCACTCGAGGCGCCGCTTTGGTTCTTTCCTGTGCTTTATTTAGCTTCCTTCTTGCTTCTTATATCATAGTGTCCTACAAAACATTATAATATGGAGGATTAGGGCAATATTAGTGAATATGAATATGAATCATGCAATTAAGTTATAAAAACACGTAGAAATCTTACTAAAACACGTGAATAATTCACACCGATCAGTCATGCGCTAGCATGTGGGGGCACTTGGGGGGAATACAGACAGCCTTAAAGGTGCTTCAATCGATTCTATCGCCTACCTTATTCAAGGATGCACACCACTTTGTGTCCACTTGTGACAAATGCCAAAGAATGGGAAGCATATCAAAACGAGATGAGCGCCTTGCAACCTATTTTTAGAGTAGAGTCGTTTTGATATTCCAGGATGGATTTTAGTGGGTCCTTTTCCTTCATCTTTCAACAACCTATACATTCTTTTGGCCATAGACTACGTTTCTAAATGGGTGGAGGCCATACTCACTCAACTAAGATGCCAAAGTGGTAGCAAACTTTCTCTCCGCGCCATATATTCACCCCGCTTGAACCGCATGGGCATTGATCATGTAATGTGGGATCACATTTCAGAATAACAAACTCATTGACAAATGCATTAAGATAACAGGTGTTCTAAGATCGACTAAGACTTGCATACCAATTCCATACGTACTAATGGTATGCCAAAGTGTCATCAGAAACTGGTCTATCTTAGAGAGCAAAGCATACCAAGAAGGATTGGGCAAAAAGATAGATGATGAACTTGGAACAGAACAACATCTACACACCATCAGAAATGTCACTGGTTCAGCAGTGTCGGAAAGAGTGTCACTTGCCCGTGGAATTGGAGCATAGAGCATATTGGGCTACTAGGTAGTTGCATATGGATAGTAAGATGGCCGGTGAGAAACGCATGTTGCAGCTCAGTGAATTAGAGGAGTTTTGCAATGAGGCATATGAGAACGCGAAGATCTATAAAGAAAAGATGAAAGCCTGGCACGATAAACATATTGCAAGGAAAGAGTTTGAGTCGGGTCAACGGGTCCTCTTATTTAACTCCCGACTCAAACCTTCCTAGCAAATTAAAGTTTCACGCTACTGACAATTTATTATGACCCAGGCTTTTCCGTATGGAGGAGTGGAATTATGCACCCAGAGAAAGGAACCTTTAAAGTTAACACACAATGATTGAAGCCATACTTTGGGGGCGAGTTTCATGCAAGCAAGAAAGCCATCCATTTGAGCACACCAAAACTAGTGCCATAGGGAGTCGTGCAATCCTGTAATCTCAGGAACATTGAGATTCAGGGAAGTCGTAAGTTTTTTTTTTTTTTTGGGTCGTTTGTGCTAGAGAAGGCGCCTTAGGAGTGGTTAGTGATCATAGCAACCATAGGTTAGAGTCACGACCCCCATCTCAAAAGTGCAAACTAGGTGTTCAACAGTTTGCCTAAGTGAGTTTTGGGAGGCCTCATTTGGGCACTTTGGTCCAGCTGCATCACACGGGTGTTAGGAGGCTTAGAGGCCAAGAAGAGGTGAGAAAAGCTTTGGCAACATCTCAACCCGACCCTATAAGTGCCCAATGTCGAGTAAGAAGCAAAAGATGAGCCAAATAGGTCGCGCGGGGGTTCTGTGCATAGTTACACTGCGTGACAAATTTGGTCATCGAGCGCGATTGAGAAATTCGGCCTCATGTCCAAGAATAGGCCCTTCATTAAGGAGAAGGGGTTTCACCACCCCGATGACTTTTTTCGTAAAATAAATGAGAAATAAGGGATGGAGGGCACTATGCCAACCTCCTAGCCCAGCTCCATAAGTGTGGTACGAGAGTTTTAAGCCAATCTCGCCTTCCATGTATTGAAAAGGGTTCGGGTGCGTGAGGTGTTGGTAGACTTCAATGCGAAGTCTATCAATCGGTACTATAACCTAGAACCGGTTAACCCTGAGGTCATGATAGGTTCACGGTTAATCCTAACTGCCCGAGGTCCTTAAGAGTTGTCCAATGGGCACTCCGTGAGTGGAACTTACCAGCCAAGGGGCACGTTAGGCACTTCACAAAGCCAAACATTTGGCCTATCTTATGGCACTTCATCACATCGCGCCTCATTTCAAACGAATAATGTGTGTGAAGTGACGCTGCTATAGCCCCGCCTCAACTATGCCATTATCCAGGACATTCCATTTGATGTCAAGTAGGTTATAGAGGATGCAATCCTCTATAACAAGGATATTAAAGATAACTCGCACCCTTCCTTATTTACGCCTATGTCGGGGTGCCCTTAGAGGCTTAATGAGGCTTGGACAAAAATCATTTAAGCATCATGGTTAAGAAAGATAAACCGGGTATTGATTAGTACCCAAATAGTGCAATTTCGAGCCTTGTTTATAGCAGGTTTTATGTGCTTTTTATGTACTAATCGACTTCAATAACTAAACTGATACATTGGGGTCCTGGCTTTGCTACTGATCACGTTTTGTAGCTATTTTTAGTAGTTTGCAGGTCAAATGCCTCATATTTCTTCAATTCGATTCAAACACGATGAACCCGAGCCGACCAAGATGCACATCAACCAGAGTAGAAATTACAAAAATATCAAGAGGAGGAGCTCGAAATTTTGGGTTAAAATGCACCCGCAAATTTAGGTTGTGAAATTTCGCAACCTACGAAATTTCGAAGGTTGCCAATTTTCGCAACCTATGAACACTCCAGTCACTGCAGCTGTTGGATCAAGCACTCCACCTGGGTGTGGTTTTATACAAGTTTTCCCCATGGCGGTCTGAATACACTTTTGTAATTTCCTTTATACTGAGTACCTATATAAGCCCCGGGCCCCGCTTGTAATCAAACTCAACTTTCACCCATCAATCAATCAAGAAATTTCCAATGAAGCCTTCCCTCCGCTTATTGGTGATCTTCTTCCTTCACTTTCTTTGCATTTTGTTAGAGCCAAACACCCCTGATGATGAAAAATCAAGGGATGTCACTTAACCCCAACCCCCCAACTTGGAAGCGGGAAGGCCACTGGGTGTTGGTTTTAAGGCAAGCTGCATGTTCTCATGCTCTTCAGGCAAGCATTGAGCGTATTTGAAGTTCCCCGCTTCCCACTTTAGTTTAAAACTTTAGGCATGCTCTCCCTAACGGTAGCTTTCGCAAGCTTCTTTTTGGGTTCAATGGATACTTTCACTAGATCCACCGATGCCCGCTAGTTGTCTCCACAGTTACTGTAGGTAGGTTTTTGAGATATGTTCTCACCATTAAAAAGATATGCCTAATCAAATGCCATCTTTCAAGAGGAAAACTTTGTGGCTTAGGTTTTAAAGTTAATGAAGATCCTACCTGGAAGTGACTATATGTCATGCTCCCCAACGAGAGGAAAAAGACCCGAGGACATGTCTAAGTAATTTAACCCGCCCAGCAATCCGAGACTTCAAGGATTTCTCTTAAACTTTTACTTCAGTTTTCAAACTATTCACACACACTGTTTTCTTTTTCATAAACCCATAAATCAATCCAGGAAAACACCATTTTCAATGCACTTGTAACTCTTCTCTCACGAAGAAAACCCATCCCCTTGTTCGACCAAGCTATTATACTCGTTAAAGAGTTTTTGCTACGCGTGAGTAGGAATCCTAGGTTATAAATTAAGCGATTCCACCACTGGCCTAAACGAACTAAATGCCGCATTGTCGGGGATAACAGTCCCAGGTGAGAAAGAAAAGGAGGAACTCTGTGATCACATCACAAGCTCGGGAGCAATCAATCTTTTTATTTTACCATTTTTCCCACTTGCGCCTTCACCCAGGAGCTTGAGCACCCACTGTGGCAGATCGTTAATCCCTGCTTTGATTTCATCTGATCCAAGTGAACTTGCACTGTTTTTGTTGTTATTTTAAGCTCTGCCAGTGTCTACAGCAGCCATGCAAAGGGGACGTAAAACACCTGTAGTATATTTGAAAGGCTTGAGAGTTCCAACTGAACAGTATCGGAAGTTAGCCTCGCACAGCCCAATTGGGATGAGATCCTCCAACCAAGAACAGCAGAGCTGTGGGGTTCATTGGGAACCCACGTTTGCAGATCGATGTGGATCACATACACCCACCAAGGCGAGCGCACCCTCACGATTATACCCCAGAGGATGTAAGTGTTGAGACCTTATTTGTATGCCCCACTCACTTTCACAGGTGAAAACAAAATCCATACACACAATATTCGGATTTCGAGAGGTCATGGTAATTACTTTCAAAGAGGGTGCATTTGATATGGACTTGCTCAAGCTGAAAGCCTTCCCCTTTGACTCCCAAAGATAAAAGCCAAAATTCGTCAATTCACTGGCGCCAAGACCATCAGAACCGGGTCAGCTACGGAATTTTGAAGTTAAAGTCTTCTAAGTCGGCACACCAACAATTTGAAGAGGAAAATCTACACCTCGGCAAATGCCATGACATGAGAAATTTTATCAGCGTCGAAAGGTATCTTGAAACCACTCATGCCTCACCCGCGGCTTTGATACATGGATGCTAGTGAACCACTTCTAATGGCGGAATGTCCTCCATGAAACAACTCTTAGACCAAGCGAGGGCCTCAAGAAAACTCGATAGCCATGACTTTTGAACCATGGCTGAAACCTCCAAAAAGGATGATATCAACCCCATATAGAGAGAATGAAACTGGGTCAAAGAAACCCAGGAGTATCATTCATCAACTTTATAGCTGGAACTAAAGGCTAAGCTGTCCACCCTGAACAGAAGGATGGAAGAACTTAAACAGAGAAACCAACAGGAGGTACGGGCAGTGACTGAGGCATCTGGCCAACCATGTTTTAATTGTCAATCTACGACCACCAAGGAGAACATTGTCCAATTTCTCCCTCAGTAAGGGATTTGATGGTTGAAAATGCAAATGTTATGGGCCAAAATAGGCCACCAATTGATGCCCAGTATTGCAACACCTATAATCCCAACTGGAAGAACCACCCCAACCTAGCCTGGAAGCCTAAACCCCTTGTGTTCCCCAGATATCAGCAGCCGCATGGGTCTACCTCTCAGAAGAAATAACCACCAACCTCATCACCCGACAAGCCACTGCGACTGAGTGGCAGTGGGAAATTTTGCAAGGAGCGAAAACTATCAATGCTCGACATGTTAAATATAATAGGTAGAAAGCCCATGGTCAAAGAATTGATGGGCTTCTACAAAAGCCTCTAAATAAAAAGTCATGCCCATGCGCTCATCCATCAAGAGGTTCACCAACGCAATATGCGTGAGAAGGAGATTCCCTTCCTAGACAC